>CM057450.1:1687288466-1688488466 GCA_016271365.2 Neoceratodus forsteri | reverse complement strand
TTAGCACGGCGATCTTTGGTGGCTGCAACACGTCTGCACTCTTGAGCCGACCTCGAACTGAGGAAATGCCGGTAAGCTATATAATGGGCTAGATAGGGGTTTTCAACTTTATTGCATATCTCAGGCATTTTTGAATTTTGCAACAAATTTTCAACATGGGGTTTGGGACCCCTTCTCATGAATGATGTCATTGTCATGGCATTATTCGGGCCCAAGGGTGATTTCATGATCACTACACGAAATCACCCTCCGACTGAACAATGCCATGACAGTGATATCACGCATGAGAAGGGGTCCAAAACTGATGGTGCAAATCAAAATGACTTTCTGGCGTGCGTTGCGCAGTTCCTCGAAGGTTCGTGAGTTCGCGAATTTTCAATATTTTCACTCCAGATTTTCAACTTTGCCATTTTACCACACCTCCTTATGAGCAGTACAGCTGTCATTTTTCACATCCTGTCCAAAACATGTTTCCACCCATGTAGCGCACAATGGCGCAGTTGGTGTGAAATCAATGTATGGGACACATTAAGAAAATCACTGTGACACTGCTCATGAGCAGAGGTCTTAAAATGGCTATGTTGAAAATTTGGTGAAAAAAATTCCTAAAATGACTGTTTTACAAGCGTGCGTTACGCAGTTCCTCACGAGCTCTTACTTTTCGATTTCAATATTTTCACTTCAGATTTTCAACATTGCCATTTTACCACACCTCCTTATGAGCAGTACAGCTGTCATTTTCACATCCTGCCCAAAACATGTTTCCGCCCATGTAGTGCACAATGGCGCAGTCGATGTGCGAAATCAATGTATGGGACACAGTAAGAAAATCACAGTGACACTGTTCATTAGCAGAGGTCTTAAAATGGCTATGTTGAAAATTTGGTGAAAAAATTCCTAAAAATTACTGTTTTCCGAGTGTGCATTGCGCAGTTCCTACGCACGCTCGTAAGTTTGTGAATTTTCAATAATTTCACTACAGATTTTCAACATTGCAATTTTACCACACCTCCTTATGAGCAGTACAGCTGTCATTTTTCACATCCTGCCCAAAACGTGTTTCCGCCCATGTAGCACACAATGGCACAGTCGGTGTGCGAAATCAATGTATGGGACACATTAAGAAAATCACAGTGACACTGTTTATGAGCAGAGGTCTTAAAATGGCTATGTTGAAAATCTGGTGAAAAATTCCTAAAATGACTGTTTACAAGCGTCGTTATATGGTTCCTCACGCACGCTCGTAAGTTTGCGAATTTTCAATATTTGCACTCCAATGACTTCCAAATACCTAAACAGCACATAGAAGCAAGCAACATTCGGCATTGACAAATGCTTGTACTTCTTTGTCACTGATTTTTTTTAAGCCATGTCCAAGTGCCAAATACCACTGCAAATACCTGCAAGTGAACGTTCGGCATTGACAAATGCGTGTTAATGTCTTTATAAGTGACATTACAGAGGGGTAGAAGGGGAAAGTGTGTCTCTTTGCAGATGACACAAAGATCTGCAACAGGGTTGATACGCAAGATGGGGTGGAAAGGATGAAAAGGGACTTGGCAAGGTTGGAGGAATGGTCAAATGTATGGCAGCTTAGATTCAACGCAAAGAAGTGCAAAGTAATGCACCTGGGAAACAAAAACCCAGGGGAAGAGTACACAATGGGGGGTGAGATAACGACAGCAACAAAAATGGAAAGGGACCTGGGGGTAGTCATATCAGACAACCTAAAGGTGGGCCAACAATGTGAGAAGGCAGTAGGGGAAGGCTGGGGGGATACTGGGATACATGGGGAGAGGCATCACCAGTAGAAAATAGGAGGTTGTTGGCCCTCTGTACAGACAGTTGGTAAGACCACATCTGGAGTACTGTGTACAGTTCTGGAGACCCCATCTCCGCAAAGACATAGACAGGGTGGAGGCTGTCCAGAGGAGGGCAACCAAAAAAATGGTGCAGGGTCTGCACCAGAAGACATATGAAGAAAGACTAAAGGAGCTTAAGATGTATAGCCTTGAGGAAAGGAGGGAGAGGGGGGACATGATGGAAACTTTCAAATACCTCAAGGGAATCAACAAAGTCCAAGAGGGTAGCATCTTTCAGAAAAAGAGATGTGCAAGAACAAGAGGGCACAATTTGAAGATAGAGGGGGGACGGCTCAGAGGTAATGTGAGGAAGTATTTCTTCACAGAGAGGGTTGTCAATTCATGGAATAGCCTTCCTGAGGAGGTCATAGAGTCAAAAATAGTGACAGAATTCAAGAATGCATGGGACAGACATTAGGAAGTTCTAGTGGGGGGTAGGAGGAAGTAGGCTGTTGGTTAACTAGGATCTGCAGCTTATCTGTTAGGTTGGGAAATGGGCAGACTAGGTGGGCCATGCGGTCTTATCTGCCATCAAATTCTATGTTTCTATGAAGGGGTGTCAGTGAATGACATAATTTTTTGGCTTGAGAAACGTGATTTGCAGGGTACTCCTAATTAGGGTTACCACCTTTTAAGAAGCCCAAAGTGGGACATTTCTTACTGAAACGTGATTTTTTTTGCAGGACAATATGTAACCTCAGACTTGTTTTCTCTAAATAATCAGAATTAATACTAAGTGTCGTGGTTTTTTAGTTGTTTCTATTATTTCTTATCATTTTAAGGTATTTTACTTAAGGTACTATAGTTTTCTGCAACATTTAGAAGAAAGTTAGAAAATATTTTTTCTACGTTAGTGTCAGGACATGTAGCATTTTTCATGTTTTTTTGCAGGACACAGTTACCCAAATCAGGACTGTCTTGCGAAAATTGGGACAGGTGGTAACCCTACTCCTAATCCAGTAATGGATGGAAAGGGTTTCTGAACTGGGGGATAGAAGTTCCGGGTTAAGCTCAAGCAAAATGACAAGATATACAGCATTTACCGAATTGCTTTTTTTTTGGGACCATGACCGAGGTATATTATTTTATCCAGGCCAACCTAAATCATGCTACAGGTGCGACTCACAGACCCACCTGAACAATGATTGCAACCAGATTAAATGTTTTGAATGTGGTGTAGAGGGGACAAAACCTTTTACAGGTACATAAGTGAAAACAGTAAGGCAAAGGGAGGGATAGTGAGACTGAAGGGGGAGGATGGGGGCCACATGGAGGATGACAACAGTAAAGCTGATATACTGAACAGGTATTTCTGCTGAGTCTTTACTGAGGAAGAGGAGGGTAGTGGGTCTGAAGGGAGTACAAGGGTGAGAATGGTGCAGAAATGGACACAAGTCCCTTTATACGAGAAAGGGTCCTGAAGGAACTGGAAGTAATAAGAGTTGATAAAGCAATGGGCTAGATGGGGTGCACCCCAGGGTCCTTAAAGAACTCGAGAGGTGGTGGCTGAACCTCTGGCTATCCTGTTTAGCCGATCACTGGAAACGCGGGAGGTATCCAAAGACTGGAGGACAGCAGATGTAGTCCCCTTATACAAAAGTGGGAATAAAGAGGAAGCGGGGAACTACAGACCAGCCAGGCTCACCTTGATAGTGGGGAAGATCATGGAAGCACCACTGAAGGAGAGATTGGTGGAACATCTGGTTGTCAATGGACTGCAGGATCCAAGGCAGCATGGTTTCACCAGGGGGAGGTCATGTCAGACCAACCTCGTTGAATTTTTTGCCTGGGTGAATAGAAAGGGGGATCAGGGGAGGGCAGTGGACATGGCCTATCTGGACTTCAGCAAGGCCTTTGACACTGTGCCACATAGAAGACTATTACACAAACTGGGGAATATGGGTGTGGGCAGGACAGTAGTGTGGTGGGTAGGTAACAGGCTGGGTGGCAGGACACAGAGGGTGGTGAAATGGCTGTCACTCCACAGAGGAAGAGTGACCAGTGGGGTACCACAGGGATCAGTGCTGGACCGGTCCTATTCAACATCTTCATCAGTGACATTGCCGCAGGACCTAGAAGGCAGAATTTCACTGTTGCTGATGACACAAAGCTCTGTAACAGAGTAGACACACCAGAGGGTGTAGACAGAATGAGAAGGGACCTGCAGAAACTTGAAGAATGGGCAGGGGTTTGGCAGTTGAAATTCAATGCAAAGAAGTGCGAGATAATGCATATGGGGCACAAAACCCTGGCACAATATATCAGTTGGGGTGAGGATATAGCATGCACCAAGCAGGAAAGGGATCTTGGGGTTGTCATCTCTGATGACCTTAAGGTAGGGAAACAGTGTGACAAGGCAGCAGGTAAAGCAAATAGGATGCTGGGATGCATAGGCAGGGGCATCACCAGCAGGAAAAGAGAGGTCATGATTCCACTATACAAGACACTAGTGAGGCCCCACCTGGAGTACAGTGTACAGTTCTGGAGACCTTACCTACGTAAGGACATAGACAGCGTAGAGAAGGTTCAGAGGAGGGCAACAAAGATGGTACATGGATTGCGTCACAAGTCCTATGAGGACAGGTTGAAGGAATTGAATATGTACTCCCTGGAGGAGAGGAGGGAGAGAGGGGACATGATAGAGACATACAAGTATCTTAATAGGAGGAACAGGGTGCAAGAATGCACTATTTTTAAGTGAAAAAGATGTTCCAGGACTAGAGGGCATGGGATGAAGTTGGAGGGAGGACGGTTCAGAGGAAATGTGAGGAAGAATTTCTTCACAGAATGGGTGGTGGACAAGTGGAACACCCTGCCTGAGGAAATGGTGGGGTCTGAAACAATCACAGGATTTAAGAATTCATGGGATAGACATAAAGGAATTCTGGAGGTCAGGGGTACGAGGCAACAGAGTTCTAGGAAAACATAAACTGAAGTTACAAACTCAAATGGGCAGACTAGGTGGGCCATAGGCCCTTATCTGCCAACACTGTCTATGTATCTATGGTTCTTCGGGGCATTCTGCCAGGGAGTGTATGGTTCCCCCAACTTGCAACATATGTGGGGATGATGAACATTCCTTTTGCTCCTGTCCATGGGCCCTGATAATGTTAAACATGACTTTTATGTACTACAGGTTAAAAAGCCCTTTTGTGCTACACGTTTACCACCAGCACAACCTGTTTTAAAACCTAGTACTGAGTCTTCCGAATCTGGGGGTGAGAAGACAGTGCCTCTGTCTACAATTGTGGTGCCTGCCGAACTCCCAGAAGAAACAGTTTTTGCTCAACAACCGGTAGCCTCTGCAGTAGTGATAATGCCACGTCCCCCCACCTATAATTCAGCCATCGATGTCGGGCCCTGATCCCTTCCATCCTGTCCTTAAGGGCCCTAAGGAGAAAGGAGCCATGAAAGGGGGCGCACAAAAAGTTTCAGATAAAATTCCTTTGGACAACCATTATGAAGTACTTCAAAGCTGGAGTGATGTGATGGAGGAGTGGGACTCTTATGTCTCGGCTCACTCTTCACAAGGAGAAATTACTATGGATATACAAAAACTGAAATCTCCACCACCTGCTAGGTTGAAAAGGGTTACAAGGTCAAGTAGGAAGTCTTCTGCACTAGCTTAACATCATTATTTACCTACATTATGGTTGGCCAGCCTAAATGTAAATAGTATTAAGTCGGACATCAAGAGAGTTACTGCCTTTTCCACCTTGCAACAACTGGATTATGATATTTTCTTCCCTCAAGATACATGACTACATTGTAATCAAGACTTAGTTGTAGCACAAAATGCTTGGTTGTATGGGGATTCTTATTGGTCTATGGGTATGGACTTGTGCAGTGGTTTGAGGGGGTATTTTACAAATCCTGACATTATAGTTTACAAATTAGTTGATTTATTCCCTGGTAGGGCAATGGTTCTGGATATCGGTTATGAAGGAACAAATTATCAGCTTATCAATATATATGCTCCCCAAACGAAACATTATGCATAGATTCATTAAAAACTGTCCAACCACGTTTGTACACTAATAAACAAATACTCTTAGGAGGAGACTTTAATACAAGTCTATTGAAATCTGATAAAAAGTCCCAAACAAAGTATATTGTGATGCTAATTTTTTACGATCTATGCTTCAACAATCCGGCCTTAAAAATGCCCACAATATTTTGCTTCAGAAGCCAGATCATACATTTTTTAAAGGTAACCTCTATCAACTCCTATTGATTTCTGGTTTATATCTCATTTCCTTCCTATATCCTTTGTGGAAACTATTCCTATAGAGACATCAGACCATTCTCTAATTGGGTTACATGTCTCCTCTTTCCCTCCCAGAATTCCTGGGAGAGGTACTGGGAGAATGAATTCTAGTATACTGGAAGACTCACAAGTTCTTGTGGACCTACAATGTATATTACAAGAGAGGAAATCTGTTCTTTTTTATATGATTCTTTAATAGATTGGTGGGAGGATACTAAAATAGAAATTACGGAACTTTTTAAAAACATGTCAAGATTTAGAGAACATAAAAAGTATGATAAATATTTGCACTTATGGAAGAAATTATATGAACTTTTCTCCAGCCATCCCCAAGAGGGAGTGGACTGTGCTGTGCAAATTGAGGAGGTAAAAACAAAGAAATGGTGACTTTGCAGTATAATAGACAACAATCGCTGGAAGTAGAGCAGAGGTTTGGTACACAAGGGACAAAAAAAAAATCAAACAAACCCATTTGAGGACTGTAAAACTCATCTCTCAAAATGTCATATTACAGAGTTAGAAACTGATGAGGGAGACTTTATGACAGATAATGATGGCATTATGAGAGAGATTGAAAGACAGATAAGGGGGCACCAGCAAGCACCAGATTTGGATACTCAGCATTTTGGACAGATCATACAGGTAGTCACACTTCCAAAACTGAATGATGACCAAATTCATCAATTGTTGTCTCCTATAACACTTGAGGAATTGGGTAATATTATTCCTAAATTGAAAAATGGGGTGGCACCAGGTTCTGATGGGCTAACCGCAGAGGTATTATGGGAATTTATACCAGGGGAATTATCTCAGGTATGTCAAGCTTTTTTAAGTGAGCTGAGAAATATTTCTCAGATGTATGAAGGATTGTTGACTTTTTTATATAAAAAGGGGGACAAGAAAATCTTAGAGAATTGGAGACAAATCACATTATTGAAGATGGATTTTAAAATATTGACCAAAATATTGTGTAAGCGATTGGCTGGGGTTTTAGATTCAATAATACATACTACACAATCATGCTCAATCCAGGGTAGAAAACTTTCTGATCTGTGTGCACTTTTGAGAGAATTAATGGCGTCAGGGAAGAAAGGGCAGCTAAAAGGTTTTTTATTGTGTTTGGATCAGGCCAAGGCATTTGATACAGTGTGTCATGCTTACCTTTGGGAATGTTTAACAGGATATGGGTTCCCCCCACAGTTTATTAATTGGCTACAACTTTGTTATACCCATGCCTATGTGAGGCATTATTAAAATGAATGGTAGGGTAAGAAATGCAGGATACAGGTGTGGGTACAGCAAGGCTGCCATGTAAGTCCTGTGCTTTAAATTTTAGCCTTAGATCCTTTAATGCATATTATGCTTGCTTCCCCTAGAATTCAAGGTATTGGGAACATAACTCCCTTCCTTCTTAAAATATTGGCATACACGGATGATGTCATATTAGCTGTAGGTGATGTACCTTCTGGGGAAATTACGTATAACATATTTAATTCTCTTTCTCATTATATAGCAGCAAAAATTAATTTACATAAAAGTGTTTGCATTTTGGTTTCTGAGCACATACCTCAAAACTTAAAAGTAGCAAATATTGTGGTGGAAACTAAACCCTGTAAAGTATTGGGAGTTTTTTTTTTTGGTCCAGGAGATCTAGCTGAGTATAATTGGGAGCTGCAGATATATAAAGGGAGATGAAGAGTTGCTAACTGGAATAGGTGGATGATGACTAAACAAAAGAGGGTATATCAAATTAAAACTTTTTAGTTCTTATTTTTCTTTTTAGGTTACATATATACCCAGTACCAAAAAACTGAAACAACACTATTATATTGCTTTTTCCCCTGTTTCTGAGGCAACGAGCTAAAGTCAGTCTAATGAAAATATTACTCATTTGACTGTAAAGGAAGGGGGGATGGGGATGTTGCATCCAATCGTATATTTTTGGAGCATAATTTTTTATGCAAACATTAGACCCATTCAAATAAAAGAGCGAAAACTATGGGTGCATTGGGTGACCCCTTCATTATTGGAGATTTTTGAACAATGGAATCTAAATATATTTAGTCATAAGAATAAACGAATACAGAAATTGAATCCCTCCTGGACTGATTGTTTCAATGATATCAAAAAATGGTGATCACAGTTCATGAGGTTACAACATTTCCTCGACAATATGTATATAAAACTGTTTTATGTAACCACTTTTTTGAACAGGCTTTTCAAGGCTTAGTGCTCTCAGAATGAAATTATATTGACTCTTTCTTAGACTCACGTATCCCAAAAAAATGAAAGATGTGGTATGGTTAGCAGTACATGGTAAGATTAATGTCAAGGGCAACCAAAAACACAAAGAAATCAGAGGCAGAGTTTGCCCTAGAGAAATATGTCCTAATGTGTTAGAAACTACGAATCACTTGTATTTTGAGTGTCCATATATTATAGAATTTTGGACAGTGATAGCTGATCAGTGGAAAAATGTGATGTTTTTGAAAATTACCCCTTCTTTATTGTATAGAGGCCACATAACTCTGGGATGGAAAGCCTATAATGAAAGTAGTGTCAGAGTGTTAATGGCCATTTTATTATTCTGGATTTGGTAGGCTAGATGCAGACTAATATTACAACAACAGCATCCCGTCCCATTGGATTTATTTTATATAATACATAAATAATTATTAGCTATTAAAACCCAGGAAGTAAGTTTGGTAGACCATAGAATTTGGAAAGAATACTGGAGTCTTTTCCATTGGTTATTTTAACCTAAAGCTGAATATTGTATTGTAATATATAAGGTATATCTGTGGTTTCTTGTTGATAATTTTCCCTTATGTAAAGGAATTCCATCCATTCTTTCATGTATTTTGAATATAGTCTATCATGGTAGGCTGGAGCATAAGTAAAGTCAGTCAATAACTTAAACTTGTCTCAATGGTTCCAAACATGTATGTTTTTCTTTCTTCTTTTTCTTTTTTTTCGCCTTAGATTCCCAAGATATAATTTGTTCTGAATGAGTTAAATGTTATGAGATAGAGTCAGTATGTATTACTACTTCTTTGGCGTTATTTTTGTTTTGTTTGCCTTTCATTATTGCACCATATTTAATAATATGATTTTGGGGAAACCACATCATGAAAGAGGGTATGAACTTATCAGTATTTTTTATCATGATTTTCCTTTCTTTTTTAACTATTTGGATATGAAGATACCATGTTTTTGCTTTTTGCTATGTTGAATTATGATTTGTATTTGATTTTGAAGCTTTAATAAAAAATTCCTCTACTCCATTCGATAAGTGCCATGGGATCTTTAACATCCATCTGAACAACCACCAGAACAGGCAGATGGGACCTCGGTTTAACATCTGTTCTGAAAGATGGCACCTCAGTAATGCAGCACTCCACTCATGCTACACTACAGGGTCAGTATTGAGACTGGGATTTATCCCAAGTTCCTGGTGTGGAACTAGAACCCACAACCTTACGATCTTGTGGCCTCAAAGAAAAGTGTTCAATCTATTGAGCCACTGCACTGACATATAGCTGGGATTGAGCAGTATTGCAGAATACAGACAGGACAGAATAGTATTGTAGGCTACAGAGGAGACAGATCAACATTGTAGGCTATACAGTGGACAGAACAGTACTCTGGCTGCCCACTCCCACACAGGATCTGAGCTGCAGCACTCCACATACAGTATACATGTGTTTAAATACACACATACTATATGTGGGGGTGTGAGGCTTGTGTTTTAAATTGTGTAAATACATTTTTAATTGTACAAAGTTGTTTGAAATTGCACTTCTTATTTACACTTTTGCACATATATAAGACAAGTAGTAGCCAGTATTGCGTCATAAGTAGGGGTTGGAATGATCAGGGCCATTTTATGACATTATGTAGTATTACCACTATATAAGTAGAATGGCACATTATGTATATGCCTTTGACAAAGGATTCTGTATAATCTGAAATGCATCAGGCGGTGCTTTAGTGGTGTCCCAAATTTTCTCAGTACATAAATAAAGAATGCACATTGCACTTTGAAAATCTAGGTCTAGAGTGGCATTTCTTCATTAAGAGGTGGCGAGTGCCCCATTTTTTCTTGTTTCAGTATTGCTATTTATTGTAAGCATATTTTTTTTTTTTTGTTAAAGTGATACAGCCACCAGTGGCCCATTCCTGGTCACATGCACCTGCCCCATACCCCCTGATTGAAATAATGTGGTCAGCAGGAGCCCATTCTCCAGTGGTACCCTTCGGTCCCAACCTCCTGTTGTATTAATGTGGCCACTGATTCATTCCCAGTGGCACACTTGTGTCCCCTGAACACCTGATTGTGGTAATGTGGCCGCCAGGAACCCATCCTTGGTGATATGTACCTGCTGAAAAGTGAATCTGACACCAGGTGCCCACCTTCATGGCACTTTTTCCTTTAAACCCCCTTCCCCTCTCAGTGACTGACAGTGGGAGCCTGACCCCATGCCACCAGAGACCCCAAAATGGTTGCTGGCCCAAACCCTCCACTCACCTCCTGAACCGTCAGCTGTCTGACTAAATCGCAACCATGCCATGATTTCTGAAATACATGCACACATCATGCATTTCATAAATCCCAGTTTGCATTTGAAAACCGGATTATGAAACACAGACTCTGAGTGTATTTCATAAATCATAGTTGCATTGCATCCAGATAACAGCCAGCTGAGGAGGTGAGTGGAGGGTTTGGGCCAGCTGCTGTCTTGGAAGAAGAGGGGTGGCACTGGTGAGGTGGGGATACCACTGGACAAGAATACTGGAAATGGTACAGTGGATACCACTGGATGCCATGGATACTGGGAAGGGATAGGGTGTGGGAGGGAAACTGGAATGGTGGAGGGTGTTGAAGGGGGCTGCTACAGGATGTCAAAGATACATATGACACACATGAGTCAGGGTGAGGGGGGCCACTGGATGGCAGGATATCTGGACATGAGGCAGGTTGTGGGAGGTGGTTGCCACTGGACGTCAAGGATACTTGGTCACAGGGCAGAATGTGGGAATGAGGATGCTACTGGATGCCAGGGATGCTTAGACTGGGGTAGGGTGTAGGAGGGTGGTCCTGTCCTGCTGGATGCCAGGATACTTAGAATTGGATAGGGTGTGTGTGTGTTGGGGGTTACACTGGATGCCAGGGATGCTTAGACTGGGGAAGGGTGTGGAGGGTGTTGCCCTGGATGCCAGGGATTTGATATCTATAACAGGGTTAGGGAGGGGATACAGCGGGCACCAGGAACCTCTTGGTACAGTGATGGGTGTGTGCCACTGTACTACTGTGATTGTTTTGCGCAGGGTGGGGTAAGGGCATGGAGTGGCACTGTGACAGGATTACTGCTTGCCATTAAAAATATGGTATTTTAATACAGAGTCATGTGTATCTGTTCAGTTTCCTTTTGTAAAAGTAAAGAAATGTATTGCAAATACTACCTTAAAGCATCAGAGTTGAACTTTGATGCCACTATAATAAGGAAATGTGACATTAGGGTGAAAAAAAAAACCCTCCGCTCAGCCTTGGTGAATCTGTGGTGTAATGCTCCCTGGGCTTTGAACAATCCTGTTATGCTACGTTGGGGTTGCCCTACTTCGACACCCTGTCTACAAGCATTGGTGTGTGTTTTTCTGTACCTGGAAAGACTGTGCTGAAGTCAGTGTAGTGTATCACATTGCCCATTCATAAATGACTTGCAAACTACTACACTTGCTAAATAGAAACCACCATATTTCACAATTAATTACATTCTTGCTTTTCAGTAATTATATTGTTTGTCTCTGGCACCTTGCAACTGATTCAACATTTAATTTGGTGCAAAGTATTTAAGTGCATTTAAAAAGTCTGATGTTCTGACAGCTGTTAATTATGTAATATAACAACCAGTAGTAGCATTTCCTTTTAATAACCAACTTCAAAATACATATTTTTTTAGTACTTTTTAATTCCTGAGAAATGGATACACCATTGAGTCAGGGACTCATTTATAATGGTTTCTACTGGATCAATTCCATGAAGAACAGGACAGTTAAGTGACTTGCTCAGTGTCACACAGTATGCAGATTGAGGTTGTGGGAATCAAACCCAAGTCTGCTGGATGCACCAGGCTCATTCACATCTTATTACTCTAACCCATAGGCTATATTGCCAGCCCATTCATTAATAAGACTTGCAGACTATGACAGACAGATAGATAGATAGATAGACAGATAGATAGATAGATAGATAGATAGATAGATAGATAGATAGATAGATAGATAGATATTGAATGCATATAACAATGTGCCTAATTAGGAATTGGGGCAGTTTGACATTTTTAGTAAATTATATTTAAAAAGGATTTGACAAGAAATGGGGAAAAATGTGTCAGGGTAGGAAACTAGTAATTTCTCAGTCGGTAAATCAGAAGGGGTTGGGGAAGGGTTGCCCCAGGCCAGAATTGTGGTGCCCTTACTGACTGCTAGGAGGCCACGAGGGCTACATTGGCTATAACGTATTGGGACATAGGAAACAAGGATGTCCCTTGACACCAAGGCGGGCTGAGCATCACTGCTTCAGTCCCTGCATCAATCATCAGCCCGGCACAACAATGGCTGGCCCAACAACTGCTGCTGTTTCATGTACCACGGTGGGTGGGATGGAAGCTCTATTGAAGCTGACGGCTAGCAGACTGCCTAAACTGAACTGAAGCCACTTTTTTTGTAGTTAATCTGTCATTGACTGACACTGTGGCAGAGAATTTACATGTTTCCTGAATTCCTTCCTCGACTTCACTACTACTCTATGTAACCTCCCAGGTCGCTCTTGAAAACAGGCATGCACTTGTCCAGTGTGCTTACCTGCTCAATAAAAACGAAATGAATAAAATGGAAAGTGCGATATTTGTGCTCTGAATGTTGCATCTGACCCATTTTTTTTAATTAGTTCAGGAGATTTATTGAAGTAATGCCATTTGCATTAAAAGAAATTGTTAAAAAATGTGACATATATTAAAGTGTCACAGTGAATATTGTTCGAAATAAATTTAGGCTTACAGCTGTGAAGACAACCCCCCACCTTTAATCTTATGTTAACCATTAATGTTTGTTTCAAACTGGGTTACACCTTTGTAATTTAGTAGTTCTGCTAAGCCACTTGCAAATAACCTAGTGGTCCCGCTTACCTGCTGGGATGAATTTTTAAACTTCGGTAGCAGTTTTGCCAAAGGGAACCACTTTCACAGAAAAAAATATAAAATGTTCCATTTTGAAATTAAGATTAGGCTAAAACAGCTAATGTTTACTGACCCATGGGAGCAACAAGTGCTGCTTCACTATATAACTGGATCCTTTACCTGCCAGCAAACTGAAAGTTCACACAACCTGTTTCTTGTCTTTTCATCCGATTTGTTTACCAGCTTCATGTCCTCATAATCCTCCTAGACCAGACATTGTGGTACAATGCACTAAACACCAACATTGTGGGGAAAAATGTTCAGACTTTTTACTGGGGAAGCATGCCCCCCCCCCCAACAGTTTCTGTTACTTGACTGTCTAGATTTTGGTTTTGGTTTAAAAAGGACAGTGAAACCTAGGGACTTCCGAACTCCTGTTAAAAAGGAAAATGCTGTGGGGTGGGGACTATTGGATTGGATTGGTATAGTATTTATTGCGACCAATGAGGAGCCTGGCCGAAGGTCATACAAAAGGCGATTTGTGCAAATAGAAAAAAATGTAAATCACATAAACAGCTTTAAAAAAACATCATGTGCTAAATACAAAATATCCAGTTAAGACACTGCCTTACCATTTCTACTTATTTTTATAACACTTATACTGCAGCCATCACATTTTTCTCAAGGACTAAATGTGGTTGAAGCGTTAAAACACACAGGACATGCATTTAAATATTGCTCTAATTTACCTTATTCACTAAGAGGCTTTCTGTATAATTGCATGCAAGTATACCATTCAACTATATAGACTAGAAGAATCATTTTAAATAGTACTCTTACTTTTCTAAGTAATCAAAAAGTTAAGCCTTTAGTAAGAAGTATACAAGACTGAATTATAAATCCAATAAAAGATTGGTGGCGCTGAGGGTTAAGGCACTGGATGCCATACCTCGCGTTACGCCGGCAACCCGGGTTCGGGAACAAGCTCGGGTCACTCGGGGTTTGGCCGGGGGAGATAGGATAGAGCGTCCCAGTGGATGCTCTCCTCCTCCACGGGGGAGGGGGCTACACGGGCAGCGATGCCCACAAGCGTTACCACCTGTGGAGGCACATACAGTGAGGTGAATACCGGCTCCTTACAATGGGGCCAGGGGGTGGGGAGGGTGCTGCGGATGCTTTACGGTGGCGTGCATAAGCATGTCGTTCGTCTGGACGTAAGTCCTCTGTGTCGACGCCCTCAGGGGGTAGGGACTAGGAGAAAAACCAAAGGCAAAAAATCTCCCAGCCCTGAGCAGAATGACACCGGGTTCACACTACGACAGTGGCCCAGCTGAAAAGACCAGTGGATACAGAAATCCACTGGGCAGGGACCTGGAGAAAGTAAAAAAAAAAAAGATTGGTGAATTTATCCAAATTCTTTAACAGCCCATACCAAAAAACGTGAATTTAAGTGCTTCGATTTGTCTTTGATTGTTGCTCTTTACTTTTCAGTCATAGTCATGTAACCCCCCTGCAAATGGGGGTTCCCAAAAGACTTCCAGGAGCTTGCTTGAATGCTCCAAGCCTGAATGGTGTTTGGCATTTAAGCCATTTATCAGTGAGTGTTTTTAGAGCCTCTGGTACTGTCTCTTTAAGAGCTGTCTGCTTGCAGACATAATTAGTTTATGGAGGGACTGTGTGCTTCTCTGAGTACCACTCGAGCTGCTGCCAATTACTTAATTTTGCAGTCACTAGGAGTGCAAAGGAACCTATCTGAAAGATGTAACTGTTTACCAGAAATTATTTAGAGTAATAATGAAATTTACAGTTTGTCTAACCTGCTTTCTTTGCAGTCAGAACTGTGTCTGCTAGTTCCCCATTCTAGTTTTGAACTGCTGAACTGGACCAATCAGTGTGGGGTAAGCTAGCTCTAAAATAGTGCCTTGGACGAATCAGAACTTGGACTCATAATCTGAGCCAGCCACAAGAGGATTGTATGGGCAGTGACTCTAGGAGATGTAGTTTAGACTTCAGTGCCTTTTGGACAACAGCAGCAGTCTATTGTGTGACAGCCAATCAGTCAAGAACTGGGAGGAACTCAAAGGAAGTGCCAGTTTTTGTCGGTTGAGTTCAGTTGAGCTTTGGCAGTGAAGAAGGAAGGAGCCCTGTACTTTTCAGTGTGCAGTTTTAGTCAAAACGTGTATGTAAGGCCCAGAGTTCCAGTCTGCAGCTTATTAGGACTGAATCCATCCTGTGAAAGGAATCAAAGGATCTCTGAAAGTAGAAACCAGGCTCACCCTGTAGAAGACTGGAGGAATTGCTGAAAATTACTCAGTCTGTCAGGAACTGAATCTGCTGTGTGTTCTCCTGGGTATTGTGCAGTAATTGCGATCGGGATACAGATCGGCCTGCCTGGTATAGTGCTTTCTTTTATATGGATGTGTGAAGAGGTTTGTGTACCTCAAGTGAGCCCTGCTGACATTGAAGGACCCTATCTTATTTGGAGGTCGTGAGTACTAATTCAGGGTCGCTCCTGTTGAATTGCCACATTAAATCCAAATGGAATTACTGTACTGCTGACTGTTTAATTCTCCTTTTCTCTGTGTGAAAGGGCCCTACCAACTGCCACGTTTGGACTAGCCACTAGGGCTTGGGTACCCAGGGACAGTAACTGATAGGGATAGGCCTGTGCACAGAGCCATAAGTGAATTATTAGAGTGATAAGCTAATTAACCTGATTTCCCCCTGTCCTTGTTATATCCCCTAATAAATCAGAGCTACTTGTTTCAGCAAAAGTTATACTGCCTGAGGTATCTGTCTATGTTAAAGTACTGTACTGTGATTGTTGCACTGTATCTCATTTCACAGGAGGTCCCAGTGCCGGAACCAGACCTGGGGTAAGTGTATACTGTGAAGGTAATTCTGATATATTGTGTGGGCCACTAGTGAGAAGAAAGGGGTTGCAGTGTCCCAGAGGGCTGTGACCAAGTTAGTTTAACTATTGCAAACCCTGACCTCTGGGTGGGGCCCGCCATTGGATCCAGGCCCTCAACCTGTTAGTAGCAAATCAGGCAGGGGTAGTAGCCCCTGGGATAGCGCCATCTAGGGTTACATCTTGAGACTCACCGCTAGGGATTGTGTGTCCTCTAGTGGCCATATTCCTGAACCACTGTTAAGAAAAAAATGGGTACCCGACAGAAGTGGCTGTGCACGGCTGGTGGAGTGGTGTACTAGGAGGAGATCGACCCTCAAAAATGCTATGCTTATCCTGGACATCCCCTGGGTATCACATCGGACACTGTGCAGGGAGTATTCTTCCAAGGTGGAAGGTTTACAAAACCCTGTGGTGGTGGGTCGGCATGCTAATCTGCTCACCCACACTTTCCTGGCCCTAATAGAGTTTAAGGATCCCATAGATAGCTCCAAAGTGCCACAGACCATTACCCCAGAGGAGCCCTCACTGCTTGGAGAGTGATAACTAAGGACAGTAAAGACCAGAGAATCAGCCCCCACCACTATATGAAACTTTTGAGGAGAAATTTGCTGAATGGTTTGCTGGGAGAGAAAACTGTGTGAGGACTTGAAGAAACTATTCTTGCCACCTGAGGTATTCCTCCCCAACACCCTCTCTCCTGCTCCAGTGCCCGTAATGGTGGCTAGACAGAAAGTACAGACTCCTATTTCTGCACCTGCCATTAGTCACGACTCTTACCGAGGTTGAGGATCTTCTCTGGCACCTCCCCACCCCCAGGGAGGATGACTGGGAGACCTGGATAGACTATGTTGCCCCCAAGTGCTAGAATGGCAATGCTCGGAAGGCTACGCTAAAGAGGTTGTTAGTGAGAGCCTCCGAGGTCCCGCCCTGGCTACCATCCGTGTAAACGGGCCAGTAACCCTGAAGCGACTGCACAGGCCTATCTTGAGGCCTGGAGAATGTGTATGGGAGCCCAGATTCTGATGAGGACCTATGGTGGAGTAAGAAATGCCAACAGTACCAAGGGAGTTGTTGTCTGTGTATGTCTCTCGGCTGGAAAATTATTGCAAGAATGCCTCAGAAAGGGTAGTTTGCCAGCGATTGAACTAGACCGAACCAGACTGGACAGAATCCTTAAGTCTGCCCCTTCTCAGAACTGCTGTTGCTTCAGCTACGCCTGGAACCGACTGGAATCCCCACCCTCCTATGATGAGTTAATGAGAGAAATTCGAGGAGTTGAAAAAAGCGACCTCGGGAGGTACCTGCACCAACAGCTGTGGCTACGACCCGAGTGACTGAGGTGACCCATCAAGTGAAGTTCAGGGGCAGAGGTTGACAGTCAATGAGTGCTCCTGACAAAAGGAAAAGATATGCCACAATGGGGCGAACTGTTGAAGAGATCCGGAATTCAAAACAGTCCCTTTATGAAGCCCACGCCTGGTCTGGACCCTGACCTATATCCGACTGCATCTGCTATGGGGGTGGGGGTACCCACCATGTATCTCCTGCTGATAACAGCTCCAAACTCAATTCCTTGACCATGGAAGTGCAGAAACTGACGAGATGTCTCCAAATGCTTATCACGCATCGCACATGAGATGGCACCCAGGTTTCCAGTTAGTAATACCCCCGCCCTGGCTCCCAGTGTGGCGCCTCGGCCAGCTCAAACTCCAGAAAGTATGTTTTGCTATAATTGTGGGAAAGATGGGCACATGAAAGGGAAATGCCAGTCCCAAAAGACACTGACAAAGTTGCATATAGGCTACAAGGAGAGCTTCGGAGAAGAAACTAGTGGTTAAGAGGTGCACGACATGATCCCAGTGAGGGCACCAAAAATGCTAATTCACGCCCTTTGTGACAAGGTCAGTTGCCCAGGCCCCCACTACCGCCTCCAGACTGGTCCAGAATAGTGGGTCCCTCCATGGAGACCACTGCAAGTGAATGGAGTGTCTACAAGAGCTGTAATAGACAGTGGCTCCCAAGTGACAATTATGTTCCAGGATTGGTATCAGAAGCATTTGTCAGAAGTACCCTTACAACCATTAGAAGGACTGTATGTAGGGTTAAGAGAGGCCTACCCTACCCTTCGGTATATCCGAATTTATTGTCTTTCCCACCTCCGTGGCTGAGTGGCCGAACAAGTAGAGACCTACCTTAGTGTGTCCCCCCACTGGACTGTATGATGGTGTCCCTTTGTTGATTGGACAAAATGCTCATATGTTCGGAAGGCTGGCACAGTTGTGTTATGAAAACAGGGGTCAAAGACTAGTAGAGCTTTTAAGAGTTCGGCTTTAATTAAGAAGGCCCTATGAGGCACAGAGAGATGCTGGAAAAAACGAACCAGAGGAACCGGTCGAATTGTATGGAAGAAGGATCCTGAGTCTCTGATCCTGGCGCCAAATGCCCAGTGTACCTTACAGGGAGAGGTCCGCATCAGAAAGGATGTTAAGAATAAAATATTAATGTTGGATGCACCAGGCGATGGAAAAATTGCCAGAGGGACTGCTGGTCAAGCCTAGTATTTTGCCCGCTAGAGCCCATGCTTATGCCAGAAGGGTAATGGTCCAAGTTCATAATGTGTCTGAAAGAGACATTCGAGTAAACAGAGGTTGCATCCAGCTAATGTGCATTGTGCAGACACTGCAGTGCTACCCAGCAGCAAGAGTTCAAGGAAGAATGACAGAGTAACGCCTGACTTGACTTGATTGCCCGACTCCCGCTGCAGCTGAATGGAAAGTGAGGATCAGTGAGAAGCTTGCCCAGAGAGACCAGGTGTTTTCTTTAAAGAATGGGATGTAGGATGCGTTAAGGCTGAGCGATATCCGGCTGCATGACGAAAGACCATTTCGTGAGAGGTCTCGACGCCTGGCACCTGCTGACATAGATGATGTGAGACGGCATCTGCAAGAGATGTTAGCTGCTGGTGTGAATACAAGAATCAGCCCTTATGCTTCCCCATTGTGGTAGTGAGGAAAAGAATGGAACAGTAAGGATGTGTGGATTATCGCTACAAACGTGGACTATCCCTGATCAGTACACAATGCCCCGCATTCAGGATGCTGGACTGCCTAAGCAGGGAGCAAGTGGTTCTCTGTGCTGGATCTCCGCAGGGGTACTACCAGATCGCTGGCGGCCCCAGAGGACCGTGGAGAAGACGGCCTTTATCTGTCCGCTTGGCTTCTATGAATCCATGAGGATGCCCAAGGGATTTCAGGTGCCCCAGCCACTTTTCAACGATTGATGGAGCGTGCAGTGGGGACATAGAACTACTAGAGTGCCTGGTATACCTAGATGATGTTATTGTGTTTGGCAGCTCACTGGAGGAACATGAGAGCAGATTATTTTAAGGTAGGACCGACTGAGGACTTTGGCCTTAAACATGTCCATTGATAAGTGTCAATTCTTTCAAACATCAGTAAAGTATGTGGGACACATAGTATCCACCAGGGAATAGAGACCCGACCCAAGTAAAGTTGAGGCCTTGACCACCTGGCCACGCCCAAAATCTAAAAGAACTGCAAAGATTCCTGGGATTCCTGTATTATTATCGCGCTCATCAAGGACTATTCAAGAGTGATCCGCCTTTACTTAACCTTACTCAGGGTATCCCCAACCCACAAAAATACTAAAGTCAGCGTCCCTCAAGACTGAAAGAGTGTATTTCATCCCGAGTGAAGTATTTGGGGCCCGCTTGACTCCTGACGTCAGTGAGAGACTGCTTTTCATATGAGATCATATATCAACTACCCATGCTCCAGTGTCTTGGTATGCCGATCCAAGAAAACCCACGTCCTGCACACTGATGCTAGCTTGCAGGGGTTGGGGGCTGTGTTGTACCAAGAACACGAGAATGGCCTGAGACCAGTGTGCTTTGCCAGTAGAAGCCTGACCCCATCCGAAGAACTATCCTGTACATAAGTTAGAGTTCCTAGCTTTGAAGTGGGCTTGTTGACCAATTCCATGAGTACTTGTATGGGCTAAAATACTAGTAAAACTGACAACAATCCTTTGACCTATGTGCAGACCTCAGCTAAGTTGGATGCCACTGGCCATAGGTGGCTTTCTGCATTATCTACATATGACTATGCTCGAATACCGAGCAGGTCTGAACCACATAGATGCTGATGCTCTCTCCCGGAGGCCTGTTCCCCAGAATGATTGGGTCCGATTGGCAGAACCTGACATTCAGCACTCTGCCGAAGTTTGACAGGGAGGAACAAATGTCCGCAGACGCAGTGGACTGCATGGTGGATTGCTTGGGACCCTCTGAGAATTGCATACCTGCTGCTTATTGCCACTTTTCTGCATAGACATTGGTGCACTGCCTCAGCTGGACAATGACAGTATTCGCGGGCTCAATCCCGCGATCCCATGATCAAAGCAGCTTTAGAAGCCTCTATGCAGGAAAAGATGTGTCCAAATTACGCTCCACTGTTTGAGAACTGCACTGTTATACAAAGAAGGTCCTAAGTTGAAACTGATCAATAAACTGTTATACGAGAAACAGTAGACAGAGGGGACAAGTAGACAAACAACAACTAGTGCTGCCCACTGCCTTTCGAGACTCGGTACTGAGGTCCTTGCACAACCACATGGGGCACCTTGATAGACAGAACACTTGACTTGGTGAGATCCAGATTCTATTGGCTAAAGATGGGGCTGATGTGGAGCAACACATTCGAATCTCAGTAGTCGCTTGCACAGAGGAAAGCTTTCTCAGAGGGCTCCCCCTTGTTAACATCACCACCAGTGCACCCATGAGCTGGTCTGTATTGATTTTCTGAGTTTGGAGTCAGATCAAAGAAATATCAGTAATGTGCTGGTGGTCACTGACCATTTCACGAGATATGCCCCAAGCTTTCCCCACGAAAAGACCAGAAAGCATCCACTGTGGCCAAAGTACTTGTAGAAAACTTTTTTGTTCACTGGGCTCCACAAAGAATCCATTCTGATCAAGGGAGAGACTTTGAGAGTCGTCTGATCAAGAGATGCTTTCTCTGGGGAGTCAGAAAGTCCAGAACCACTCCTTACCACCCCAGGGGGACCCCACAGCCTGAACGTTTCAACCGCACTTTGCTAGATATGCTAGGCACCTCAACACCCAAAGGATAGCTTCAGATGGAGCCAACAAATTAGCACCCTGGTACATGCTTATAACTGCACCAAAGTGATGCCACTGGATTCTCCCCTACCGCCTGATGTTTGGAAGAGAAGCTCGACTACCAGTAGATGTGTTTTGGGGTCTCTCCTGATGGGGTTCAAGCTGACAACTATTTACAGTATGTGCAAAAGTTAAAGGCCAGCTAACTCAGCGTACTAACCGCTCAAACCATGTGCTGCAAAAGAAATCTGGCCAACAAAGAAAGGCATGATAAAAGGTGAAAGCACAGGAACTCCAGGAGGGAGATCGGGTATTGCTAAGAAATCTGGGACTGCATGGCAGCACAAGATTGCTGACCGATGGCACCATCTCCTCACATTGTAGTGGGCAAACTAGATGATCTGCCAGTAAACAAAGTAAGGCCTGAGAATAATTCAAAAGATGTAAAACAATACATAGAAATCATTTACTGCCCATTGGACAAATCTAATTGAGTCTGAGCCCTAGAAGGGCCTCTCTTCAGGTTTCATGTACAAGAGGTAATAACTTGAGTTATGGTACAATGTGTATGTAATACTGTGTAAAGAGTGACGTACTGCAATGTTTCAGAAATGTGTTCTTGGTAAAATGATATATTGACTGATGATTACATGTGCGAACCTAATGCAAATATATATAGTTGCAGTTGAAACTTGTAAATTACTTGCTTGTGCATGAATCAGAAAGCTTTCCCAAACCAGGAAGGGTGTAACCCCTGCAAATGGGGTTCCCAAAAGACTTCCAGGAGCTTGCTTGAATGCTCCAAGCCTGAATGGTGTTTGCATTTAAGCCATTTATCAGTGAGTGTTTTAGAGCCTCTGGTACTGTCTCTTTAAGAGCTGTCTGCTTGCAGACATAATTAGTTGTATGGGGGACTGTGCTTCTCTGAGTACCACTCGAGCTGCTGCCAATTCACTTAATTTTTGCAGTCACTAGGAGTGCAAAGGAACCTATCTGAAAGATGTAACTGTTTACCAGAAATTATTTAGAGTAATAATGAAATTACAGTTTGTCTAACCTGCTTTCTTTGCAGTCAGAACTGTGTCTGCTAGTTCCCCATTCTAGTTTTGAACTGCTGAACTGGACCAATCAGTGTGGGGTAAGCTAGCTCTAAAATGGTGCCTTGGACGAATCAGAACTTGGACTCATAATCTGAGCCAGCCACAAGAGGATTGTATGGGCAGTGACTCTGGGAGATGTAGTTTAGACTTCAGTGCCTTTTTGGACCAACAGCAGCAGTCTATTGTGAGTGACAGCCAATCCAGTCAAGAACTGGGAGGAACTCAAAGGAAGTGCCCGGTTTTTGTCGGTTGGAGTTCAGTTGAGCTTTGGCAGTGAAGAAGGAAGGGCCCTGTACTTTTTCAGTGTGCAGTTTTAGTCAAAAGCGTGTGTAAGGCCAGAGTTCGGTCTGCAGCTTGTTAGGACTGAATCCATCCTGTGAAAAGAATCAAAGGATCTCTGAAGAGTAGAAACCAGGCTCACCCTGTAGAAGACTGGAGGAATTGCTGAAAATTACACTCGGTCTGTCAGGAACTGAATCTGCTGTGTGTTCTCCTGGGTATTGTGCAGTAATTGCGATCGGGATACAGATGCAGCCTGCCTGGTATAGTGCTTTCTTTTATATGGATGTGTGAAGAGGTTTGTGTACCTCAAGTGAGCCCTGCTGACATTGAAGGACCCTATCTTATTTGGAGGTCGTGAGTACTAATTCAGGGTCGCTCCTGTTGAATTGCCACATTAAATCCAAATGGAATTACTGTACTGCTGACTGTTTAATTCTCCTTTTCTCTGTGGAAAGGGCCCTACCAGCTCCACGGTTTGGACTAGCCACTAGGGCTTGGGTACCCAGGGACAGTAACTGATAGGGATAGGCCTGTGCACAGAGCCATAGATAGATTATTAGAGTGATAAGCTAATTAACCTGATTTCCCTGTCCTTGTTATATCCCCTAAATAAATCAGAGCTGCTTGTTTCAGCAAAGTTATACTGCCTGAGGTATCTGTCTATGTTAAAGTACTGTACTGTGATTGTTGCACTGTATCTCATTTCACAGGAGGTCCCAGTGCGGAACCAGACCTGGGGGTAAGTGTATACTGTGAAGGTAATTCTGATATATTGTGTGGGCCACTAGTGAGAAGAAAGGGGGGTTGCAGTGTCCCAGAGGGCTGTGACCAAGTTAGTTTAACTATTGCAAACCCTGACCTCTGGGTGGAGGCACCCGCCATTGGATCCAGGCCCCTCAACCTGTTAGTGGCAAATCAGGCAGGGGTAGTAGCCCCTGGGATAGCGCCATCTAGGGGTTACAGTCAGATATTGGACTAGACACAAAATGTCTGCTTAAAGCCAAGAAAAGGAACTGAGTCTGACACTCACCAAATAGAAACATAGAAGTTGCTGACAGATGAGGACCTCTTGGCCCACCTAGTCTGCCCTACATTCCTACCTTCTGTGCCACCACAGACTCTTCTCAATCTCTGCTCCCCCCCTTTGCCTTATTTCTAAGGTCCCCTTGTGTCTACCCATGCATGCTTGAATCCTGTTACCAGTTTAGCACCCGCCACCTCTGCTGGGTGGCTTTCCCAATCTTCCAGCTTTTTCAGATTGTTCCTCTCATTCTCTCCCCCCCCCCCGGCTTTATCCACTGTGTTGCACATTTTTATTTCATTCGCAAACAGGCATACTTTCCTCTCCAGCCCTTCTGCAGTGTTGCTAATAAAGACATTGAAGAGGACCAGGCCTCGTACTGACCCTTGTGGCACCCCGTTGGTCACCTTTCCTTCTCCAGAGTGGACCCCATTTACCACTGCCCTCTAACTCCTACTGCTTAGCCAACTTCTTACCCATTTTACTACTTTTGGACCTACTCCTAGGTTGCCCAGCTTGCTCACCAGTCTTCTATGTGGAACAGTGTTGAAGTCCTTACTGAAATCCAGATAGGCCCCGATCCACTTCGCTAGTCACCGAGTCAAAGAACCCAATCAAATTTGTCTGGCAAGACCTCTCCACTCTGAACCCATGTTGCAAATAAGTTCAATATTATTTTATTTTTAGGGTTTTTTGTGGCCACTATAATACAAGCCAACATTTTGTGGTTATGTCATCAGCTTCTTAAGGGAGTGGTCCAATATTGTAGCTTCTATTTTTTTTCCATTAAAAAGTTTATTGATTTTAATTCAAAAGAACATGACAAATTACAAATATAACAAGAAACTCTATCTACTTCTGTGTCCCATAAACAATCAGTATTACCAGTATTCGATGCATCTATAGAATACAACTAGTTAAGATCATTAACAGAACAAAATTCTGGTGGGAACAAGTTCAAGATCTGGATAATAATTTATTTATATAGTTTTTGTTGACTGGGTAATTGCACTAGACAAATTCTTGCCTATTTTCAGACACAACCCAGGGGGGAGGGGGATACAGATGAATGCCAACTGACCTTGAACCAGATTAAGCTGTTGGTGGTATTTTTAGTGAATGGGGGAAATTTGGTCAGGACACCAGGGAAATTCCTCTTCTTATTTCGAGAAGTGCCATGGGATCTTTAACATCCACCTGAACTACCACCAGAACTGGCAGATGGGACCTCGGTTTAACATCTTATCTGAAAGACAGCACCTCAGGAGTGCAGCCCTTCGCTGCACTGCAGTGTTAGTATTGGGATAATATGTAAAGTATCATAAAACAACTAGCTAAAATCACAATTCGAGTCTCAAAAAGCTATTTTAGCTTCTTTTCTTGGGGTCAACCACATCATAGCTGCTGGCTTTCTGCCTGTAAGCAACTCGTCACTCAGCACTTCATGCTTGTGGCAAACTTTGGCTTATATTATAGTGGCCAGATAAAGCCCTAAAAATAAATATTGAACTTATTTGGTGAGTGACAGACTCCGTTCCTTTCCTCATCATTTTAAATGTCAATGCATTGGAAGGAGTGATGTCAAATATACACACACTCTTTAGAGTTCCTAGACTGCTTGTCAGCAGCTAGCCCAGCTAAGCTCGATGTCTAGGCATACATGTGATGCACATTTGGTCTCTGAGGCATTTGGGTGGCCCAGGAATTGGGAAAAAGCATTATTTAGTACCACTCAATTTAGTTTCTTTGAAATTCATAATTTAAAAACATTACACAAGCTTCTAATCCATTTGAGACCAAAGATGAAAGAGGGATGAGTGTATAGCAGAGGGATAATGGGACGTAAGGAGAAGGGGAGAGAGGAAAGGGTGGAGTACGTAAAGGGGAGGAAGGGTACTGTAGGATGAGAAAGAGGTTAAAAGCAGCTGCGTGTAGAGGTGAAGAAGTTGTGTTAGAGGGGGAGAGGGCAGAGGGGGAGAATATACAGGAAGTGCTGGCACTGTGTCTGACAGTAAAGAAAATATCACAGAATCACTGTGCTATAGTGACCCATTCACCCCCACCCCAATGGTGCTGGGTTTGTGGATTCTGTAGAGTCGCACTGTGAGCATGTTCAGGGTCTTTCTTACGTGAAACTTTCTTCTATGTTCTTTCCCCTTTTTTTCCAAACAAAACTTCCTTTTCTACAGAAGTACTTTATTGTTCAATTTTGTAGATAAATGATGAAAGCAACTGCAAATAGCTTTGAGCTAGAATCTGTGAATGCTCCCTTTTCCTCTAGTCTTTCACTTTCAACTGCTGCTTGCAGGTGACTGAGGCAGCGTGCTGCTTTTTAAGAATTCCTTCACCTGTGTTTTTACTTTTGTAAGTGACTGTTTTAAGAAGGATATCAACCATGGTGATATGGGGATGTACGAGGTGACATTGGGAGGGGGCAGCACGAGTTCACATCACCAAGCCAACGCACACAATCTGAAACTGCTGGCAGCCTTTGCTCAATGGTGGCCAGAGAAAGGAATGGAAAGGAAACTGTAATCTCTCATCCCAGGAGAAAGGTGGTCCCTCCAGGTCAGTGTGAGAAAGTCTGCAGTGTGTCTTTTTCTGGGTGGTGAATGAACATCGGGACTTCACTTTTCACTGCTGTTAGCCCCACACTTTTGATGTGGGAAGGAATTCCTAACATACCAAAAGGAAGACAGTCTATTGTATGGCTTACTCCCTAGACTAGACCTAGCTCTGTTTCTATTGGAGAATACACAGAGGCCCAAGGAGGAGAAACTGGTCTATGGTTAGAGAGCACAGAAGCCCTGAAAATCCCAGAATACTAGTGATTTTACTGCTGTATCACTTTTCTGTGTTGTATTTGTTACAGGTCCCTCCTGTACTGTATGTGGGACTGTAGTTCTGAGCTGAGATGAAGTGTGGACAGATTTCTCGGCCCAAACGTGGCAGTCCCTCCAGTGCTGCCAAAGGTCAGTTCGACTGGGATTTCCTCCCCCTCTCTCCAAAGGGGAAAGTAGTGGTTGGGGGATGCAGAGTATACTCCCTGTGCTTGTGCTTAAAGCCTTACATCCTGCCTGAACACATCTGCCCCGTCACAAACACTGATCCCAATATAATGCACACTGACCTCCGTTTCATGGGTAAATCCTTTCACTGGACCGAACGCTAGACAAATGTCCTGCTGCCTTTTTACTTGCACACCCATGCAAATCGCCAGTTGATCTCTGCTGCTTCCTGGTTCTGGAAAGAGAGACTCATGGGACAAGTGGAGGATGCTGGGAGGGAAGGCTTTGCATTGGAGTGGGTGCAGCAAAGCATTCACCATGCAGGTTAATGCGCTCACTCCTATACACGTCCGCACATTTGAGTTGCAGCAAAAAAAAGGATCCGAAGCGCCCTTAGGGCACTATGGAAAATGTCTACAAAACTGACTTTGCAGCTCATCAACCTGTGCACATAGGTTGATGCACTGCAAAGTTGGCAGTGTAAACAAGTCTTAAGAAGTATGGGAATGGCACTCCCTATGAATAGCACGGGGCACGTGGTGCCCCTCATGACCCTGCAGGACTACACTCTACACAATCCCACAAAACAGGGATCATCCTGCACTGCAACAGAGCCATCTGTGACACTTCCCTTGCTTTTTACACTGCCTGACCTACACCTTTGCAACTCATCTGCACCTCTCGCAGTGGTGCAGATCAAGACGTGTAGACAGGCCTTTTGTAAAACCGGTCAATCTGGGATGTGTAAGAAATGGCCGTTAAGACCATTAGCAGTTAATCAGCTTAATCTTTTCCACCCTAAATTTCAAGTATGGTCTTTTACTGCTGTGATAGGGAACAGTTTCTATGCCTTTATATGCTCTCCTGTGTTGTCTTTTGTTTTTCCTATACAGTATTCTGATGTGTTTTAGACCCATTTATGTTAATTATCTAATCTTTATTGTCTTTATCACTCATTTCTTCCCACTTTTATGAGTCCCCGCCCACCACCACCCTCTGCTGTCTCCCTTGCAGCCAGTTCACTATCTATTCCACCGTCTTCGCCCCACCTCTGTACCTTCCAGCTTATTTCCTAGCCTCCCATGCTGCACTGAATCAAAGGCCTTACTGAAGTCCAGGTACAGGACATCCACTGCATGGCCCTTGTCTAACTGACTGGTTACACAGTCATAGTACTCCACCAGGTTGGTCTGACAGGATCTGCCTGAGACAAACCCATGCTGTGTGCTGTCCTGCAGCCCATTAGCCTCTAGGAGGGAAACCAGCCTCTCCTTCAGGATTTTCTCCATCAGCTTTCTCATGATGGACGTGAGGCTTACCGGTCTGTAGTTTCCTGGCTCATCCTTGGTGCCTCTCTTATGGAGGGGTACCATGTGCGGCATCCTCCAGTCCTGAGATACACTCCCCGAGTCCAAGGAGGCATTGAACAGGTCTGCCAAGGGTTCTGCCAGCTCCTTTAGCATCCTGGGATATATACCATATGGCCCAGGTGCCTTGTCCACCAATGCCCTCAAGCCCTCCAGTACCCTGACCACCAGGATTTCCCCATCTGTCACCTCCTCCCCCCATGCCCACCCTCCCATCTCCTTTGGGTATAGCTCCCCCTTTATCTTTAGTAAATACTGAGCAGAAGTACTCATTTAATGCTTCTGCCTGTTCTGCCCCAATTTCCACCCACCTCCCATCCCTCTGGAAGCTGGAAAACCTCAAAGTGGGCAGGGAATTGGTCAGCGAGGTAGTGAACTGGTTGGGGAAAGGAAGAAAACAAAGGGTGATAGTGAATGGGGTAAAGCCAGAGAGCAGGGGGTCATGAGCAGGGTTCAAGAGGTGTCAGTCCTGAGGCTAGTCCTGTTCTATATGTTCATCAGTGACGTAAGGGAGGGTATTCAGGGCAAGATGTGTCTCTTTGCTGACAACACAAAATTATGTGTCAGGGTAGAAAGCAAAGGAGGGGGTGAGGGAGTTAAAGAGGGATCTGGAGAGATGGTCCAAAATATGACAGTTAAGATTCATTGCCAAAAAGCACAAATGCACAAACCTGGAGTGGGGGCACTCTCAATGCTGAGACTCAGGTACACATGTGTGGATCAGCTTTCTCCAACTCAGACAGAAAACACAAATTGTGGGGTACACAACTGAGCAGACTTCAGCCCAGGACAAACAAGTAAAGCATTAAAAAATCCTTTATGAAATAAGCACCACGTGCAAAGCATGGCAGGCTGGGTTTCGGTGCAGAACGTTTGTAGAGACAGATCCTAAACACCCCAAGTGTTTAGGGTCTGTCTCTCCAGAAAGTAAAAAGCGATGCATATAGGGAAGAGGAACCCATGTACAAAGTACTGGATTGGGTGGGGGTGGGTTAGGTTGGTCACATCATGTGAGGAAAGGAACCTGGGGTCATTGTTAATGACTCTTTCAAACAGTAATGTCAGTGCAACAAAGCATACAGCAGGGCAACAAGGATGTTGGGGTGCACTGGGAGGGGGGTTGACAGAAGGGAAAAGGAGGTGATGCTGCCCTGGTATAGGTCATTTGTGAGGCCTCACCTGGAGTACGTGCCCAGTTCTGGAGTCCATACCTGGGAAAGGAAAAACTCAAGTCTGTGCAATGAAGGGTCATCAAACTGATCCAGTACCAACAGGGCAGAGCCTGTGAGAAATGGCTTGAGGCCTTTCACATGTACTCGCTGGAGGCCAGAAGGGAAGGGGTGCAACATGACAGAGACATGCAAGTTCTTGAGGAAAATTTATACATTGAACTGTGAAGTTGTGTTTTACAGGAACAGTAGTGCAGTCACAAAAAGACATGAATGGAGGCTAGTCAGTTGGTGGAAACTTCAGGAGAGAAATGAGGAAGTTCTACTTCACTGAGAGGGGAGGAGCTGTGGAGCAGATTGCTGGCAGAAGTGGCAGAGGCAAGGACTATAAATGGGTTCAGACACGGCTGGGACAGGTTTAAAAGGCTGCTAATTCCAGGAACAAGAGCTAGGGAGGTTGGGGGAGGGGCAGGGGGAGACAGGATTCTGGGTAGAAAACCTCTTTCAGGTTAGTAGGTTAGGTAGGAAACACTTTATGGGCAGACTGGGGGGGGACCCTTGATCTTTATCTGCCGACAACAGCTGTTTCTATATTGTTTTAACAGTACTAAATAACAGGTTTACCCCTCTGGTCACTGTCTCTAACCCAAGAAATTGCCTTTGTAATCTGTTGCTTAGCAAGTTACTTCTCCATTTTGACACCCTTCCTTCCTATACTGTGATTCCTTGCCTTGTGTACCAGCCTCACATATTGCACAGTGTGAGGTACTGAACTAAAATCTTTATACAGGAAAGTATATCATGCCCATTGTTTCTCTGTCATCACCTCCTCAAAGAAGTCTGTTGGGTTAGTATGACAAATCTCTGGGCACTGAAGTTATGTTCACTCATTCCTAATTATAGCTTCTGTTTATCCAGATGCCTGGTGGTTCTGTGTTTGAAAATGGTCTGCGTAATCTTACAAGTAATCCAGACCAGGCTGACCAGTCTATAATTCCTCCAATCTCCATTTTCCTACTTTCTTAAAGAGCAGAATCATGTCTGTGTGCCTCCAGTCATCTGGCACCTCTCTGTTCTCAGAGAGTCTTAATATATCTTACTATAGATGCTGCCAGCTAGCTTATTTTATTTCACTTCATTAATTTTGATATCAGATAGGCACACTGGAATTTATATTCCTTTTTCAGGTGCGACCTGTGGTCTAAAAACAAACACTATACAAAATACAGACAGTTCACAATACAAAGTATTTCATGTCATACACCATACAGTATAATACAGTATGGCAGACATTTCATTTAAAACAGGAACAACTATTAATGTGCTTCAAGATACTGGTAAACAGTGGCTGAGTGGGCATACTCTTGATCCAGTAAAAGAAGTGTGTTCCACACTGCTGCAGCACTCTACGCTAAGGAACGTTGTCCTGCCACAGTGTGCACCTGCGAGGAGTTTTCAATGCAAGGAAGTTTGAGGAACGCGAGTCAAAACTGCGATTATAACTACCAAGCTGGTCACTTAAAGCGGGGAAAAGAACAGGAAGCCATGCCAGTCTATTTAGGACATTGTGGTGATGGGCTCAATGGGGTTCCAGCAGAGCAAATTTATGAGCCTTTACAAGCAAAACAGATTGGGAGCCAAGTTCATAACTGTGCTATCATAGTTTAAAAGTGTCAGCAAATTTAGTTTGCTTATAACCTAATTCAAATGGGGACCAAAACTCAGGGCTGAGTCTAAAGTCACCCCAAGATATTTGAAAGTGGACACACTTTTAAGTTGAGAAGCATCCGGGCAAGTACGTTTAAACACTCAGCACCGTTTTCTCATACTAGGTGCTGTTCCAAACAGCATAGTCTTAGTTTTGGATTTGTCTGAAACCAAATTATTCAGATATTGCCACTCCTGTGTTTTCCCATATTCTTGAGAAATTAGAATTAATGTCATGCAGTGAGTCCACATTATTTGTCAGGTTCCTCAGTACCCTAGGGTATACCATGCAGTTTTTGTGGCCCTGAGTCTTGCTCATCTAAAGTTTTTGTGCGCGTTCCATTACTAAATCCAAAATCAGAGCTTACACAGGGACAAGGCAGGATGGCTGTACCATGTTAGAGCTCTGCTAACCTGTAACATTGCTGTGCATAATTTGTTTTTCTTTTGTTTTAAGGAGTTTTTGGTTACTAGTTTGGGGGAGAAGCTGCAGTTTTGACTGCTTTTAAGGAGGATTTTAAAACATTGGCAGACGTGTACAGGAGTAGTGTTTTTTGAGCTCCCATTTTCAAAGCCACCAGGGGTTTGTAGTTTTGGCAAAAAGCCTGCGGAACTGCAATTTTTTTATGTGCTTGGCCAGATGTGAGATTCATCAGCTGATGTAGCCAGCTGACTATTATCTCTGCATCTTGTGCTCTGTGAGAGTGGAATTACTAATGGAAGCAAGTAAAGAAGAGAGGTTCTAATGTGTGAGATGTTGATGGCTGTTCCCTGGCTGGGTGCAGTATCTTCCTGGAAGATTACAGCTGCTGCCTTCTGTACCTTTGTATTTCATTGGCGGCAGCATGCACTGTTGAACAGCAGAGTTCCTTGTTGTTGACTGCTGTTGGCTGCCTCCTTGCTCCCGGCAAAAGTGAACTTTGGTGTGGGGCTTTGCTGGATATGCAGTGGATTTGCAGGGGCTTTTTCATTTGCCTAAAACTCTGTGTGGCTGCCCCGGCCTGACTAGGGGCATTATTAATCTGTACTGCAAACTGTCCCTGAGGAACTTTTTTTAGCCCTTGCCATCCTGGTCTCGCTGAGACTTACTTCTAGAGCTGCCTGGTCACCAGGTGCTGGAGCCTGCTAGGGTCGGGTTGTCATCCTGCAGCTGGGGGTGTTTTCCTCTATTTTGTCCCTTCCACTGTTGCTAGGGCACACACACAGGATGTGTGTATGTGGAAGCGTGTGCGCGTCCATGGAAGTCCCGCAGCACCCTCCCCTCCTCCTTTTCCATGGCAATCACAATCCCCAAGACTGCCACCAGGCCTTCACCTGGGACAGTCGTTCGGCGGGAGCACCAGTCCTCCCTCCCCAGGAGAGGAGAGCTGTCTTCAGATGCTCAATCCTCTCCCTCACCTGCCAACGCCCGTCAGCCCATGCTCGTTCTTGAACATGGGTCACGAGCGTGGTGTGAGGTGTAGTGTGCAGCTTCTCAACCCTCAGCACCACTGGGCCAGCTGTCCCTCAGGAATTTAAGACAACTGTTGAAGGCTTCAGGGTTGTTCCTCCCTCCCTTCTAGTGGACCCTTTAAGAGAACCAAGGTTGGTTGTTGGGGGTGAAGAGGATTTCCATGCTTATGGACTTCTGGCTTGCAACACTGTCCTGGTCCATTTTGTTACCATGTGGTATAGAGTTGGAGTGGGTGCTGTGTAGGTTATAGGCTGTTGGAAGAATGTCCACTCGTGAGTCGATACACACATGGGTGTACTCCTGTAAGCCTTGTTGGCTCCCCTGTACCCCTCACCATGAGGCCATGTGGTCTGCCCAAAAAAGGTTTAATCTGGATAGAGTATCTGAAGGAGCATAAGAGGTGAGACTAACATTTTCCGAGTGGAGTTCTCATAGCTAGGAGTCTGGTGTCTCCTTTTTCTGTGAATTTCGAGTTCTATGACACTGTTACCCAAACTGTGCAGGTTTGTTTGTCATCTTTAAAGATCTGGGTGCTGTACTGCATAGATCTTGGCAGCTTACTTGCTTTTGGGGCTGTTGTGGAATTTTAGTTGAGTAGGTGAGTGGTGGTGGTGCTTGCTGCTGCATTGAGCTGGGTGAGTGGTATGTATTTTGTGTTTCTTAGTTGGGAGTGTGGTGGGTATTATATTATTAAAAGACTGGGCAGCTTTGTATTTGAGAAATCTTAGGAGAACTCTGCTGAACCTGGAAGTTATTGGTTCCAGTAGCAGATGTTATTTTAAACACTTGTTAACATTCTTTTTACCAGCTTTTTATGTATACTCAGTGAATGTTTCTATGCGTGGTTTACTAAAAGGAAGGTAAAGACAGAACAGAATTTGAATCGGCAGTTGAAAAACAGCTTCCATAGGGAAAAATGACTTGCAGGTTAAGTGAAGTTCTCCTTTTTATGGCTATGGGCAGAATCTACAGCCATCTTGCTGTCTGTAGCTGGAAAAATGGAATACTGTGGAACACATTTTTGGAGTTTTCAGTATATCTTTTCACAATAATAAATAACTATGCCAGCTGAAATAAAATACTCCCTTGGTAATATGAAACAGCTTGTTAAATATTGGTTGCCTATTAAACCGGAGATTTGTTTACCCCCTTCGAAATGCAACAACTTGCACATTTAAATAATTAGCATTTAAACATTGTCTTGCTACTAGCTTCAGTTGGGCAGATATTGTCTTTCAAGAAAGATTCATACCTCACAAATGTCACCCGTTCCCAGCAATGACTCTAAAAAAATTTACACAGTTTTTAACCTCTTAAGACACTATCTGATAAGCACTGTCTCAGACATATGCCAAGTCTTCTGTGAACTATTCACGCTAAATATATAGCAATCAGTAGGCATTTTTTACTATGCTTTTTGGGAAAAAAATATATTAAGCTACAGCACACACACAGACACACACAAACACGCACACCATCCTCATGGCCACAACATTCAAAATAAATACTGCAATGTAATATGCTATAAAAACAATAAAGAAATTGTTTATGTCAGTGAACACAGTTAAGTTCAGTTAATAGTAGATTTCCTTTAAATATTTCTTATCTTATATTTTGTATCCTGGATAGCGCTGGGGAGCTTCTATATCTCACTGTAATAGGGATCTTCATTTTACACATTTCTGCACTGTATTTACTCAGGATGTCCCAGATTAGATGCAATATCTTGTTTTCAGTGGGATCATGATTTTACAATTTTTATAATGTATTTATTCAGGGTAGCCTAGTCCAGATGTAAAATATTGTTTTCAGTGTGTTCTGATTTTATGCAATGCAGCATAATATTTTGTAGATATAGAGCCCCACTGAAAATATGATGCCATGTCTTCTGTGAACTATCCAGGCTAAATATATAGCAATCAGCAGGCATATTCTAGGAAAACACATTGTAAAACTGTGTAAAAGGAAGATCACATTGAAACTGCCTCTCAGCAGATCTGCATTGTGCAAATTCATTAGAAATAATGGGTAAAGGCATCCCAAAAGCTCTCCACAGCCATATTGGCTCTGACCAGAATTTGTTGTAATGGGGCAGCAGGGTAATCAAACATTCCCAGAGTCAGTTGAGGTACTGTTGTTCAGTTCCTGAAGAGCTGCCAAAGACAGTGGGCATGGCAGAGGTACCGAGCATTCAGCATCTTGTAACGTGCAGGAAATGGTAGTGCTGTTGCACATCAGGTGGAGGGTGAGTGAGCCAGGAGGTGGTGTTCTGTTTAGTATGGGTGGACTTGATGGTCCTAGAATCACTTGCAACCTTAAAGGAGAACAATCAGCACGAACAGTCCTGCACCCAAGTGAGGGTCTGGTCCCAATTTGCACTTTGTGTGCAAAAACTTTTTTTTTTTTTACTTACTGTTTACTGCAGTATAATAGATTGTATCAGACTGAATTTGCTGACTTGCAAGCTGTCATTTTCTGTAATTATAAGATGCAGAATCCCTTGCAGTTGACATCAGAGGAGGGCTGCAGCACTGGAAGTTTCAAAAGACTGTAGCGCATGTTAGACTTTATATAAGCTCTGCTCTTGTGTTTCTGCTCCTGCTGTCATTCTTCGGCTAAGTACAGTTACAGAGGACTGTACTTAGCTCCAAGTGAGCAGCAGGACTGGCAGACATCTGATCGGAGCTTATAGAAGCTTTAACTTGCACTGCAGGAGGTTGAATAACCCACCGCACCAGTCCTCCTCTGGTTTTAGCTGCAGGGGATTCTGGGATTTGTAGTTACAGAAAATGTCAGCATGCAAGTCTACAAATTCAGTCTGATACAATCTATCAAATTGCAGTAAACAGTAAGTAAATAAAATGTTTTTGCACACAAGTGGGGTTCTTTGTGTTGACTGTTTCCATGTAAATCAATATGTTCCTCCCTCTCTCATATATATATATATATATAGTACATGACCTCTGATTCCTAGACATCTGTGTCACTGGTGTTTTCTCTTCATGGTGCCAAAGTCCATATACTGTAATTTACTGGTACCACTTCCATTTAAACAGTGACTTCAACTGTTTCTAATAGCATTTCAGTGGTGTAGCCAGAAACGTCCATTTTGTACACAGTCTCCAACAGTTGCGCCCCCCCCCATTAAAAAATGTACACATCCTTTCCAAATGGTACCCCCTTCCAAACAAATCAGATTGTTGTCAGATGATTCTTCTAATCTCTAACGAGGTTATACATGTATCTGTCTCCTGAACAACAGAAGTTTGAACAGATACACTCCTCAGTGGCCTAAACTAACTAAAATACTACAGATTAAAATGAAAATATTAACATAGTGGTTTATGGTTTGTGACAGGCACTCAACAAAACTGTACTCAAATGTGTACAGTGAGTATGCCTGCCTACACCCTTGCATTGAGTACTGCAGCTGCCTGGATGGCAAAAGACAAACAGGATGGACCCTTGATCTTTTTCCTTCCAACATTCCTAGTGTTCATATGAAATGCCTTTCCGCTCAGGTATCTGCTGTATTAAGCCTTGTCTTAAATTTCAGGATGCTGTCTACATTTACTACCTCCTCTAGTTATGCGTTCTGCAACTCTTTTATTTATTTATTTTAATTTCTTAACCAGGAGAGGCACTCTGAGTCAGAGGTTTTTATTTTATTTTATTTTTTTTGCTCCCCAGTATCCCCTAGCCCCACGAATGGGCTCACCAGGCTCCAGCAACCTGCTCCTTCATACTCAGGGCTTGCCCCTCCCTGAGTGGGGCCGCCAGGGAATGACTTAGGTGGCCAGAGGGGATGGCACCGGAGCCGGCTCATTAGCAGGGTCCGGCATTTTTGGTTCTGTGTTTCCCTCAGCAGTGGGGACATGCAATGATGGCCCGCATCCACCCTGCCCCCATAATGCTGGCACTGATTGCTGCAGTACCCCTGGCCTCCGCCAGGGGTCTGCATTGCATCAGACACTCAACCCTACCTCCTCCTAGAGTAGAACAGCAGGCCAGTGGATGCTGTATCCTACTCCCCCCAGCCAGCCCTCCCACTCCCAGATCCATTCCTGAACCCGGGTCGTCGGCGTCACAGATGGCAGCCATGCCTCTGCGCCAACGTGCCTGCTAGGTTACAAAACAAATGTACATTCATATGTCCAAAACAGTACAGTTCAGTAATATCCGTGGTAACACAAACTTGATACAACAGAAAATTTGACAAACAAGACCATACAACTGGTGTACCTGGAGGTATTTTGTAGTACAGCTTGTAGCATTAAACTGAACACGGTGAGTAGGAATACAGGTGTACTAAAATCCGACTAGGAAATACAGTGAATACCTGGAGTTAGAGAGAGAGAGAAAGAGAGTGTAAAGAGGATGGAAGCAGATATGAGTGAGGTAAGGAACAAAGTGGGGGAAGTTTTTAGGTATACGGAGCTGGTAGAAATCAGACAGCTAAGTCAGGGGTATTCACTGGGGGAGTGCAGAAAGGTAGAAAGGTGGTGGTTGTCGAAGAAATTGATGAGTGGGGGAACTAGGATATGAGATGCACAAGTTGTGTGGGGTAAGTGCATTTGGAGGCTTGATTGAATGTTAAGACAATTTGCTTAACAAGAGGGAAGTTTGCAGTTGCAAGAGAAGGTATTTGCTTGGTTTGTTGTGCTTGTCAGAGCATGTTTTAGGAAAGGAGTTGAGGGGAAGGATACAGCATGAGATTAGAGGGAGGCAGATTAAGGGATAATGTGAGGAAGTTCTTTTTCACAGAAAGGGTGGTGGATGCTTGGAACGGCCTACCTCAGGAAGTGGTGGATATGAATACAGTGCAGGGCTTCAGACAGGCATGGGACAGGCATAAGGGAGCAATACAGATGAGTATGAATATATAGGCCATTGACAGAGCAAAGGCCGATGTTAAGTTCATAAGGCAGAAAAAGAAATGGGCAGAGTGGATGGGCCTTGCGGTCCATATCTGCCATCAACTTGTATGTTTCTATGAGTGCCTAGCATGTCTGTCTTGCCCCACCTGGAGCACTGTACCCAGTTCCGCAGTCCACACCTGAGAAAGGACAGGAAGAAGCTATAGTCGGTGCAGCGTAGGGTCATCAAGATGATCCGGGGCCAACAAGGCCAATCCTAGAAAGAGCAACTTGAGGCGATTAAAGTAGCAGTATTTATTAGTCACCATATAATTTTTTTCAGCAGTAATGATCTTCTGGCAAAACATCAACATACCCATCTCTTTTCTTTTTGTGTTCTTTCATTCCTGGACAAAGATATGGGATTTTAAATGTTTTTTGTCTTTTTAATTCCCGCTCATGTTACAAGCCTATGAAAAAATTAAATATCTTTGTACAGTGCTGTGCTGGTTACCATCAAAAACTTGTGGTAACATCATACTAATTCGTGCACAGTAAGAATCTAGTATGTATATTAAATAGGTATCCTCAGTGGAAGAGTGGCCATGTTAAATGATATGAGTCATTAAATACAAAATAAGCTGGAAAATGGGGTTTAAAAATATCTAAGTAAATCAAAAATACACTGAGGATGAATCTAAAAATGTCAGAAATACATTTTTGCTGAAAAAAACTATGTGATGAAAATTTTTGCTGACATGCCCCCTGGATGTCAGCTGTGAATTATATGCTGGAAACTGGAAAATCACTTTATTAATGCCTCCAAAATTTTACGGACAACTGAGGTCATACCAAGTGGCCTGTATTTCCCAGGGTCCACCACAGATCCTTGTACAACAAGCTTATTATGGGAGCAGCCCTCCAATCCCTTGGCCTCAATTGTTTCCATGGATTTCCTAGAAGTCTTTGCCAGCATCTGTGCCCATTCCTGCCTGCATTCCTTTAGTATTCTTGAGGTCTATCATGTCAGTCCCTAGGGCCTTGTTTACATTCATCTGATGGAAATATTTTCTACCAGCTCTGTTGTAACTATCACATGATTAGATTTCTCACTCTCTCCTTACGAAGTGACCCTTTACTATAGGTAGTTCACTATTAGGATTCTTGGTAGCTGATCAGCTTTACTACTATGTCTTTCTCTGTGGTTAAAAAAATAAAAACATTGAGAGGCAGCATAGTCTAGTAAGTAGAGAACAATCTTGGCAACCATTAGACTCAGGTTCAAATCCCACCACAACTACTTACTCACTGTGTGAACCTGAGCAACTGACTTGACCTCTCTGTGCTTAGGTTCACCCAGCTGTGAAAATGGATAAAAGCGGAACCACTTTGAAAACAAGATGTTATATTGTTATATATCATATGGGTTATCCTATGTAAATAAGTTACAAAAAAAAATCTATTGTCCTTCTGAGATGGAGCTAATCTCATTTTAACCCTCCTTACCTCTAACATAGCATACACAATTCATAGTACATCTCATATCCCATCAGTGTTATTCACATACTGTCTAATGTTAGATTTAGTATAACAGTTGATTTTTAAGCTTTTGTGGTTACTATTTTGGACAAAACTGATACACAATCATAAATGTTACGCTAGTTAGAAAAACAAACTGTTGTCATTACAAGGTTGAAACCCAAGCACCACAAATCAGTAAATAATAGTGCACACCAGAGGTATAATTTGAGGTAACTAAACAAAGTGAAATTCTTTTTGCCGTCCTAGATTGGACAGGTCAAATTTAAATCAGGATTCCTATAAGTGCTGGGCAAAGCACTGATTATCTTAAGGTAGGATGTGATATTTTTATCTAGCCAGCCATAGTTATCTAGAATAATGACTGGGTAGGTGGTTATAACAAGACTTTTACACACACCCGCGGTGTGGGATGCCACATAAACCCCGAGAGCAAATCCCAAGAGGTTTATAAAGGCATCCCACACTGAGGATGTGTGTACAATTTGAGTTTTACCATCCTACCCAGCATTTATTTTATATAATTGCTAGGGAATGTTTTTTTCAACACAGCGGTTATACAAACTATAAATACAACACTGTTCAGCTGCAGTGCGATCGGGATGAAGCATGGTCCACTGCCGAGTGGCTGCTGAAAGCTTTCCTTATTTTTGTTTTAAGGTTTAAACAAAGAATAAAAGGGTGAAAAACTTCAGTGATGAGAGGCCAGTTTGGTTTTCCTTTTTTTGATTTACTTACCACCAAGTGGTAGCTGTGGTGAACTCTCCGGCACTGAGGAAGGTAAGAGCAGTGGCGGGCGCATGCGTGGACAGAGGGAAACCTGGTGCACATTTGGCGTTATGACCTGCAGGTTATAACGGCAGATTATAACTGGGTTTCCCTATGGGAAAAAACACTCGCCAGTAATTATAAGTTAATAATATGCATGTTGTCTGGAAGTATAAATACTTTATTCTTCTAGTGGAAACCAATACATGGGTTTATTCCTTACTATCATCAAATACCCATTGCAGAAAGAAACATCAGGATTGCAGTTTCATTTTGAGAGAAATTTGAGGCATTCAATTAAACAGTGAAACTACAGGTACTAAAATCAAGTTAAATTACTCATCAACATGTAAACGGCCAACAGTGTAAGTAAATGTGTGTTGCACTTTTTCAGTAAGAGGGATATCACACTATATTGGTATGACTTTTGCATGTAAAACTGATCCTTGGAATGTTTGGCTCTCAAAAAAAGGAGTTGGAAGATTACAGTGTTGATTAATTTATTAGTAGTATAGCTATAAAGCTTATAGTATCTAAAAATCATTTTATGTACTTGTTTTTTATGTAGTTACCGCAGTACTTTAATCCTGTGAAGTGGAGGTTAGGCCCCTGGAGTGACCATACTTTAGAACTGTCTAATGCACATCTTGAATGTCTTATTGTACTTATAAAATGTGTTTCTGTATCTTACATTAAAGAAAACCTAAATGTTGAAATATTAAAAAATGTAAATCTGTTGCTTAGTTTTTAATAAAGTAGTTCCTCTGTCTAGTTGCATTACAGTGCATTTCTTTTTTTTTGCTTTAGGTCTTTTGACCAGAGTAGGCTTCTGTAGAAGGTAGTTTGTTTCCATTTTGTAGTTTAGCTTTACTGTACTAGTTTTCCAATCCTGTAGTGATGCCTGTACAAAGAATATTGTCTGGCTGCACATCTGTAGTGTGAGAGATGTGGCAGTGTGAGTGTAGCACCCCGAGTCATTTATATAAATCCGATGAAAAGCATCCTCGGAGTTCATCTGAATTCAGGACAAGGGCTTGCTGGTGACAGAACTGAGAAAGGAAAAGTGTCAGCAGGTTGAGTTTAAAAACTCCTTTTAGTTTAAAACAGATTATGCTTTGAAGAAAAAAAAGCATGGAGTATGGCATTTGAGTCCGGGCCGGGGAGGGTGTTTGGAGCTTGAGGGGCAGCGCAATTTTTTCAAATTGTTTCATTTGAACAGAACCAGCCTAAATGCAACATGTGATGTTTCCCTTGATTTTTCCATGTGTTTCATGGACAGCTTACTGGAAATACTGAAGTAACTTGTCTGGCAAGGGAGCGAGTGATTGGAGGGGTCCAAGCAGGCACGGCTTGAGGACCTTTGACAGAAGCGGGATTGTGCAAGTGGAGATTTCACTGACTCCGAGGAGTGAGCAGTAGGCAACTGTAGGCAGGGAACATCTTTACATTACAAATCTACTATTTTGTTTTATGAATTGTGAGTTGATGTGTTTTTGGTTTGTGTGTGTACATTTCGGCAGAAAGTGGACAAGGAAAACTAGTACTTGTGTTAAACTGTCTCATTAAGTGTGTGGGGGTGGAATGGCAGCTACCAATCTTTGTTTGTTTTTTTTTAGATATTGTCTTTATCCCTCCATCCTGGTCAGCCCACGCTCCTGTCAACCCCCCAGCCCCATCCCCTGACTGTGCAGAGCTACCTCCCTTCTTCTCCCATGGCTTACCCACCCCCCGTGATGGGCAGCAGGGACCCCTCAACCCGCCGGTTCCCGATCCAGTTTGGGAAGGTGCCTGCTAGTGTCTGGGGTGGCACCTGAGGGGGTCAGCAATCATCCAACTCACCCAGGACCTCTTCCCCCTCCTCCGGTTCTTGCCACTGTTGGAGGAGGAGAAGTGTGCAAGGTCGGCAGTAGCTGAGCTGTGCATGCTTCCTCCCACAGCACGCCGTCTGACTGCTTCTCCTCCACCTTTGTGTACGGGACCCAGGTGCTCCATCACCCAGCCGCTGCTAGGTGTCAGACATACACCGATCTCCGTTTTCCTCCCTCCCTCCCCGGGGGAGGAGAGCTGTCCTCCGGACTCTCGATCCTCTCCAATCCTGGCTGAACACCCGGTGACCCTCTCGCACCACAAACAGGTTGCCAGTGTGGCAGGAGGTATGGTCAATCTTTTTTAAAATTCTAAGTAGTGCCGTGATTCATAGATTTCTTTCCCCTTCCTGCATCTGGGCTACCAGCACTTGTGTTTAGCCGTGAATTAGACACTTCTAATGCACAGGTTACGATCAGTCAGGATGAAGGATTTTCTCTTCCACTTTTATAATTGCCATTACCAGTCTTTCTTTGCATGACATTCATAAGGCATACCTTTAAAACCACGAGTACTCACACATATACGATACAATGTACTGTATGTAAGATTTTAAATCAATTTGCTTAAAACAGACAATACAACATACAATTGTTGCAATAAATTTATGATTGTTAAAATAACAGTATGATTCTGTTTGAGCCTCCGCAGCCTGGAATATTTTAATTCTCCTAATCTCTATTGCCTTATGTATGTATGTATGTATGTATGTGTGTGTGTGTATATATATATATATATATATATATATATATATATAGATATATACTGTATATATATCTTCCTTGGCAAAAAACTCCATTAATGCATCAGTTAGGGTTCATAGCACAACGACAAAAGCATGGAAATGTGGTGTTAGGGTTACCACTCCTATCACTCCACCCCCCCGCCACCCTCCTCACATCAACAGGCATCAGGATGTGCATTGGAGTCATGGGCCTAACTCTCACCCCATTCCATGTATAAACAAGCTGAGGTGGTGTATTATAGGAGAATGGAGTGAGAGTTGGGCACGATGACCCCAACGCATACCCCGATGCCTGTTGGTGTGTGGAGGGTGGGGATGGTGTTCCGCGATTTATGAAGGTACTGGGGCTCCGAGTTTTAAAATGGCATTTCTGGGGGGGTTTTATCCCAAAATAAATATAGGGCTAGCATCCTCAAGACTCGACTAGGTAAACCCAACAGTCAGTGTTTACCTAAGGGGTCCCAAATTTAAATGCCAGGCATTTTTTTCTCTCGCTAACTGAAAACAAGATGGTGGCAGCACGAAAGTAAAAGGGCCATTTGCGAAAGGAAAATGTACTTGCGACAGCTTTCGTGAGACACATATTTTTCCCCCATTGATTATAATGGGGAATTTGTTTTTTGAATAACTTTTGAACAGTTTAATATTTTTTCACTAAATCTTCAAAAGGCACATCAGTGACCCAGACTGCATGTTCTCTGAAGATTTAAGACCAAATGGACAAATCATGCGGGCTGTGTGTGCGAGCAAAGAAATGCGCAAAAAGTCAGTTTTTTTGCGTTTTTGGCGTTCTGCAGCTCTGCAACTGTACATCCATCCGTAACGCAACTTACCAGATCCAGAGATCTATGGTACCAGACTGTGCATGCAAAATTTCAGGCAAATCTGTCATACGGTGGCAAAGTTATTAAGGTGCAAAATTTGAGGTTTAATATTAAAGTGCTTACTCAACTCGAATTATAGCACCACTACCGTGGCACCATAATATATATATATGTAAACTGCAAAAAACTTCATTAGTGCATCAGTTAGAGCTGAAGCGACACAAATAAGGAAATGAGATGTTAGGGTTGAGCCCCTAACAACACTCCCACCCAAGCCCACCAGCCCACCTCACACCCGCCCTCCACAGACCAACATGCGTTGCCTTCACCCCAAATGTTCAGCAAAATCTTCTTATCACCTCACCACATGTACCCAGTACAGAACATTTTCAAATCCCCATCGAAATGTAATTCTGCCGAACAGGATGTTTGAAAGGTGCTATATAAAAAGTAACATGTGAGAGAATAGGAATTTTATAGTATAGTAACAGCCCAAAATGGGGTTTATATCTGAAGGCCATCACCATCAGTCACCACTGGATAAGGGAAATAAACACCAGGAGAGACATGACTGTTAGCTATAATTCCCTGTCATGAATGTGTTATTCCACTTATGATAAAATGGTTTTAAATAATATAGTATGCTTTACAGTTAGTTTGAAAGAAGAAGAAAAAGAATTAGCATCTATATAATGCTCTTCATACACATTGTATCCTAAAGCGCTTTACAAACAATAGGAGACCGGTGGTGAAGTGACAGTAAATGTATAGTGGCAGGACATCGACACCCCCATACAGCTGCATGAACCAGTCTTATAAGAATGGTAATGTTGATCAAGACACTGGGGAAAATCTCCTATCTCCTGAAACAAAGGAGGCAGTATAGCGCAGTGGTTTAAGGCTCTGAGCTGCAAACCTGGAGACCTGGGTTTGATTATCACAGCTCCCACTTGCATACTGTGTGACCCTGAGCAAGTCACTTAACTTCCTTGTGCTCCCAGGTCACACCTGTAAACAAGCTTCAGCTTAGTGTGTCTCTTCCAGTTAAAAAAAAAAAAAAAACATGCCTTGGGTTCTTTTACTTCCACCTGAACACCCACTAGAACAGTACCAGAGATGGGCAGAAGCGATCTTGGTTTAATGTCTCATCTGAAGTAAGACATGGCTTGACAATACAGTATTCCACCTAGTACTGCAGTCAGGTGCCAGCATTTATGGTATGAGCCCACTGCCGGTTTGAGACTTAAACCCACAATCTACTGGCTCAGAGGCGGATATGCCACCAACTGAGCCACACTGACACCTGCTTATATTTTGCAAGGTACTGTGGCTTTAAGAGCCACTTTAGAAATGTGCATATCTAGCAGTTTATCTTCCACAGAAACAATATGGCTGCTCCACAAGACAAGTACTGTAACTTTGTCCTGTTTTTAACAGTAACATGGTTTATGTGTGAGCTGGAGAACTTTCTATTGTAGAATGAAGATTTTAGAGAAAGCAGTTTTACTGGATGTGTGGGGGATTTTGTTGGGTGCTTTGTCAGTCACAGTTGCTTTCGTACCATTTCCTCCAGTACTACTTTTACTCTGAATATTTACTTGCAGAACCTTGATACAAAATGGCCGCCATAGGGGGAATGAGTTAAGAAAAGATAGCTGTCCTGTAAGAACAGGAAGTACATTTGCTGTCGTTTTAAGTTTCCTTTTTTCAGCACTGCAGTAGTTTTTGTGTATTTGTATGCTGTACAAAGTTGTTTATAGAGAATGATGGTTTATTGGCTGTGGGGAGGAGTCTGATTAGGTGATTTGAAGCTGCTGTTCCTCTGCAATTGTTTTGTCTTATGTGGGGAGGAGCAGGATAGGGTATTTGAAGTTGCTTTACTCGACACCGTACTAGTACACACTGCGTTTGACACTGTTTTTTTTCATTTTCTTCGTTTAGTTCGGTGTTGAATTCTTTATCTTTCGTTTTGTTTTAGTTGGTGAAGTCATATCATGTTGTGTTTGGGGTGAAAAGGTTAAAGGGCGGGGACTTCCCCTATGCATTGGTGCCCCTGTGGAAGTCGGTTTTCTGTAACGGACCTGCATGACTGATGCTTCTCCTGCCTAGAGCCGAACCACGCCATGGATCGTTGCGGCGCCTGTTTCAGCATGAGCTACCGCACCCTTGAAATTCACGTGGCAAAGTTGGGACATGACCCTTCAACCTTCTGTGGATGGCGTAAAATGATGGCCGTTAAGGCGAGGATCTTAGGCCTGTCCCCCAGGCCTCCCCCCTGCTGCTGCACACACCGGAGAGAGCAGGCCACCATGGTCTTGGGTCTCACTGAGCTGTGGTGCCTGGGTAAGTGGTTGGGAGAACGGTTGGCCTCTTCTGGGGAGGGAGGGGCGGCCATGGATCGCTTAAAGCCCGGTTTCCCTTCAGGGAACCGTCCAACCCCGGTGTCGAGGCCTCAGCTGCACATGGGGCCTACATTGGAGGTCCCTCTGAGGGCTTCAAAGGGAGGTGTGGATTCGGCTCCTGACTTATTCTGGTGTTGGTGAGCGAGGCCGACCTCCGGTGTTGCGGAGTCCCTTCCCGACACTGCTCTTGGTGCCAGGACAGGCCAGGTGACTGGGGTTGCTTCTCTCGGGGTCTCCATGATCTCCTCCTCAGATTCAGAGGATGACCAGTTGGATTCTGATTGGCAGCAAAGATTTCTGGAGTGGTCACCCGCCATGATCTGCTTGAGGTCATCCCCTGTGGAAGCTGGATTTAGAGGTGACACCATACACGACACCGCCCTTTCCTCTGCTGGCACCATGATCGGTGCCATGGAGGACTCCAGTGCCATCTCTGGTGACACTGCCACTTGCGGTGTTGTGCCTGATGATGGTGTTCAAGACAATAACGGTACCGCAGTCAATTCCACGCCTGTTGATGGCACCGCGCTCATGGTCAGCACCATACCCGATGTCAATGCCACTCTTGATGGTGTCGATGGTGCCATGTCTGGTGGCGGCACTGAGGTAGTTGCCATGGCCGCCTCCAGTGCTGTTTTTGGTACCACTTTCAGGGACAGTGTCTCTTCGGGGACTGTCCCCATGGAGGAGGCTAATTTTGGTGTCGGGTTACTCTTCAGTGCCAGTGCAGATTTAGAGGGGGAGTCGGGGACGACCCTGGTGCCGGCTTCTCTCTCCCCCTTCCTTGAGATCGGTGGCCATTGTAGGACCTCACTCAAGGGGAAGGTCTCAGCCCTCTTCGGGGGGAGGAGGTCGGAGGCCCAGTCCACCTCCTGCTCTGCTCAGCTGACCCTGGTCACTCCTGGGTGGAGTTGGAGCACTAGGCCAGGCACCCCCTTCTCCTTTAGGGGTGAAGTCCTGCATCGGGTGAGGACAGGGGCCACCCTGTTAGGCTTGCTTGGCTCTGGCCTCCCCACCAGAGATCTTCTCCCCTTGGGCTTCCCCCTGCTGGCTTGGGGACAGTTGAGCAGCAGGTGGGGTCTGGGTAGCACAAACATCCCCCTTGCTGCAGAGGGGTTCCCCGCTTGTGCCAGAAGCCCTGTTAGGGAGGGTTTAGTCTCTCAGGACCATACTGCCCAACTTTTGCCCTCTCTGCAACCTCCCCCTCCTTCTCCCAGGTCTCTGTGATCCCTTGGGACCCCCTCACCTGAGAGCAATATATGGTCATGGCGAGTGCTTTCCCCGTCCATTACAGGGCCACGGATGAGATGGTGTTTACACCTTCCCTTTCTGCACCATCTTTCCCTATATTGAGCCCCTCCGCTTTGTCAGCTTCCTCCTCTGAGGAAGAGAACTCCATGTCATACCGGTTTTCTGATGCTGACTCTGCAGAGTATCAGCAGTTCCTGCAATGATGTTGGAGGAGCTCAATCTTGCCTCTGTGATCCAACGCAATACTGCGCATGCAACTGTGGTGTACCTTGGGGAGTACAGCCAGGAATCGTTAGTGATCCCTCCATGGCCTCGGCCCTTTATGGAGGAGTCGCACAGCGCCTGGCAGTTGCCTGCTTCTACTTTCCCTGCCCCTGAGGACTGCCAGCGCAGGTATTGCGCTCCCTCAGGGTATCCAAGGTCTTTTCCCCACCCAACATCAGGCTTGGAGTGGCTGGACACACCTTCTGGGCATCTGCACCTGACCAGAGACCGTCCTTTGGATGGGGACTCTGCGAGTTTGACCTCTGGGGCAGGAAGGTTTTGCCTCAGGACATCTCTTTTTATCCATTGCAGAACATCAGGCACACATGGTGGCCTATGAGAGGTGCCTGTGGGCTGTGTTGGGGCAAATCCTAGTGGCCTTGCCTGATAGCGAGGCAACCAGGCGAGCCATCGCCATCTCCATGAGGGGCCTGAAGCTAGCAAGATACCAGGCGTGGGTATCTTACAACACCAATGCAGTAGCCTCCAGGCTCATGGGATCTGCGGTCTGCATTAGGCAGGCGGCATGGCTTCACCTTTCCCGGTTGTCACCCTCGGCCTGGCGTAGGGTGACTGCCTCGCCATTCCAGGGGGGCTGTTTTTTTCCAGCAGAGTCAGGTGGGAACTGTCAGAGCACCCTCCCTCTCAAGCAGGTCAGAAGCCCCATCCTGATTCTGAACAGTAGTGGGTCTGGCTAGACCAGTGATGGGCACTCCCCTCTCGTGACTCCCCCATGAGGGGCTGAAGGCTGACCATCCTTCTGGGAGGTACAGGTCCACTTTGTGGTCTTTGTACTCACCCATCAGTGATGAATGGTGAAGATTGATACAGGTAAGATATGAAAATTACGTACCTATCATAATTCTTGATTTTCCTATATATCTTCACCATTCATCACTGCTTCCCACCCATTTTCCTCTTGGGCCTCAGTTCCTGGGCAGTGCTTCCTCCCTGCTTGCCTCCCAAGTTGAGGCCAATTGTGGGCAAATTCCTACTGGCACTTCCGGGCTTCCTGCCACTTCTTTGAAGCACCAGGGACCCACTCAGAGGTGGAGGGAAAGTAAGGGACTCTTGCCCACTTTCCTTGGCTCCCCAGGGCCCCTTTGCTCCCTCCTTGTCTCCCAGTAACCTAAAGACAACAGTGCTGCTAGTAAATAATGTTCTGGTTCCGTAGAAATAGGTAATTAAATGCTTGTCACAGGTGAAGTTGGAAGGAGTTCTCGGGAGTGCACCCGATGCAGTCGGCAGTTAGTCACACCACACCCCCACTTCAGTTTGTTTTGGCTTTGTTTTTGAGGGGCTAGTCACAGGAAGGGTTGTCATGTGGTTGTGATTTATTTGAATATTCATGTTGTGAGCTGAAATGGGTATATAGTTGCCTTTTATGGCTATATAGTGACCTTTGTCACATGATATGGTTGGAGTCATGATAGCAAGGAATTATTGATTGGATAAAGCAGCCATATGTGACAGGCTGTCAATTAATTTAGTGGCATAACTGTTCAAACCCCATTTCATAAATAAAAATAATTCTGTATTACAGGAATTTGTCTGATGTCAACGTGCAACGGGTAAACTTTAACACCGAATATACATGTTGACAGAATACCACATTTATACAAAAGGCAGTTAAGTCTCTTTTGTGTTTAGTTATATCGATATGTTGTTTTAGACCTGTATTGCACATCTGTTGAATTTGATTGTGGAAAACACCATAATGACTTGAATATCTCAGAACTGTAGATGTTCCATTGAATAACGTTTGTGTTAGAGTCCGATGTGTCACCCTCAGTCCAGCTAGTTCATAAACAAAAGGTCCTGTGGTCCAGTGGTTGGTGCACTGACATGTAAGACTGACGATCCAAGGTTCAAACCCCAGTAGAGCCCTCTGGTTCACTCTGTGATCATCATGTTACCACCCTATGTTTTAGTCAGCCTAATTGTAAAGTTGAACAGAAACAGAACTCCACTGACGATGGGATGTCAAATCAAAGCTGAGCTAGATAAAGGAATTACAGGGAATGACATGGAGCATAGATTTAAAATACATGACCACCAGTAGTAGACCATTTGATACTGGTACTATCACAAATCCTTCAGAAGCTCACCTGTAGTCCTCGTTAGTATAGTGGTGAGTATCCCCGCCTGTCACACGAGAGACCAGGGTTCGATTCCCCAATGGGAAGTTGTGGTTTTGGCCAAGCTGTAATCCACACCGGGGGGGGGGGGACAGAGGTCTGTGGTGTCCACGTCTGGACCCCTCTTCCCCCATGGAGGCACAAGAGGCTGGAGATTTGCGGCTGCTGTTTTTGGAGAGAGCTTTGGACCACCGGGAAGAAACAGAAGCTGGTGGGCACTTTGGGGAGCTCTGAGCCAGTTGGGACTGAGCATGAAGGAGGCGCCAGAGTTCACAAAGGAAGGCTGCCCATCGGCTTTTGCTGAGCTGTAATCTGCACAGGGGGATAGAGGACTGCGGTGTCCACGTCTGGACCCCTCTTCCCCCATGGAGGCACGGGGGGTTGGAGATTTGCTGCTGCTTTTATGAGATCTTTATCCCACTCCACCCAGTCCCCACCTCCATTATTAAATACCCTTCTAGGCCCCGCCCAAACCTACTGACTGGATGAAACAAGGGCAGAGTAGGAGCTGGCAGGAGGAGGGGAGGATCACAGTGGAGAGGGAGGTCCTTGGGGCTTTGAGGCGGGATGACTGGACAAAAGCTCAAGGTACTGAAAGTGCATCCTTACGTCTAAACTGGGTCTGGAGTGTAAACAAGGGGATCAAGGTCACAAAATCATCTTGGGCATGTTAGTGCTGTAAAAAATCTATTTTAGTGGTAACCTGGAAATCAAACCTGAAACTTTTATAAACCATGTAGGGACTGGTAGAACTGCTGTAAAAAATCTATTTTAATAGTAACCAGGGAATCAAATCTGGAATTTTTGTGAACTATGTAGGGACCTGTAGAACTGTAAAACTGCAAACCGTAATACCTAAATTAGGTATTGGTCCAGGGGAGGTTTTGTTTACAATTATTACACCAGTTAGAACTGTTCAGTAGCCTAATTATATTTATTTATGTGATTGGGGTAAGGGAGGAGTTTTTAATTGTAGACCTGTTAGATCTGTTTAGTAGTCTAATTATCTGTTATACCGTGATTAGGACCTGGTCACAGGGGTGGTGGTTCATCAGTCAGTACTACAAGTGACCTTATACCAACCCATTATGGCTACAAGGAGAAGTGAGAGGGGTGGTATTCCTGGGCATGGAGACTGGGCCAAGGGGAAACGTGCAGATATGTATGGAGAAGGACAGTTTGGGGGCCACCGGCCACCAGGGCAGGCGTCTTTGGAAGGGTTGTAGGATGCATTGGCTGTGGGGCGGTGATAATACTAAACTGGGCCTGGAGGATGTGAGGCTGCCCACTATGCAGGCAGCTTGTGCAGATCAGGAGCGAGGTAACCAGGCTAAAGACGCAGCTGGAGGCTTTTGGAGGAGCAACAAAGGAAAGAGGGAAGGGCTATGGGAGGCAGGTGGAAGGTATAGGTGGGAGAAATAACTCATTAAACAAGCAGGCAGAACAGGAGGAATGTGGACCTTTCCAGAGGAAAGAAGAGGCCAGGGAGGTAAGCAGTAGGGATGACTGCCCAAAGCTTAAGGGGGGGAGTGTCAGAGCAGTGGCGGCTGGTAAGGGGCAGCCCAGAGGTGCAGACATTGAGAAATTGGGTCATAAACAGGTGGATGGCATTGAGTGCAACAATAAATTTGAGACCTTATACAACATGGATGGGGAGGAAGGGGGGCACGGGGGGATAAAATTGAGGCAGAAGTGAGAATGGTGGGGAATGGGAAGGGGACAGGGACTGGGAAAGGAAATGCAAGCACTCAACCTAGTGGGGGTAGGGACAAGTTAATTGTTAAACAGAGGGAAGAGGGACATCAGATAGTTGACTTGGGGGCCATGGGCATGATTGGAGGAAAAGGAGAAAAAAAGGAAAAATTGGGGGAAGGCCCGAAAAGCTCTGAAGGAGGGGTAGGCCTAAAAAGCACGGAAGGAGTGGACGCAGGGACACCTGGGCAACCTTATCAGAGAAAGGAAAGAGTGCAAGAGGGGCCCAGGTGATGGAGGAGGCAAGCAGGGGGACACCCCAGGCCAGACGAGACCAGGTGGGGGCCTTGGGTGGAAGTGAACACATAATGGAAGGGGGACTGAAGGGGGGGTCCACTCCAGTTGGGGTTGGGCAGGCACCTGAGGGGGAGACGCTGCTGGATGGGGCAGGGAAGGCCCCTTGGCAAAACAAGGGCAAACATACTGCCACAACCAAAGAAGCACCAACGAGTGCACACATGAATAAACACGGCTCTGACAGAGGGCTAGGGAGACCAAATATAGAGGACACAATGTAGGGGGACTGGGAGGCCACCACCGGGGAGGCCAAGCTGCAAGAATGAGAAGTAGTGTGTGAGTATCTAACAAGGAGGTTCCAGGGGCTGTAACAGCGCATTCCATGGGAGGGGACACAGGAAATCAGCCGGGGGGAGGGCCACACAGTGGGGAAGGTGGAGGACAAGGTCATGATCATGGGGGAATCCATGGTAAGGGGTATTAACTGGAAAGACAAGGTTGGGGGAAAGGTTTGGGTCAGCTGCATGCCAGGAATGACAGCCGCAGAAGTCATTCATTATATCCCTTCCTGGGGGAAGCTGCAGGATCCAAGGACACACCTGGTCTTCCATTTGGGGACAATTGACCTAGCTAGTCATAGTCTGATGGAAGTTCAAGCAAGGTCTGAGGCTCTATCGCGCTTTTGTAGCAACCTGAGCTTCTGCTTAGTGGTGTTGTCGTAGGTGCTACCAGTTCCTAAGGCCAGCACGGATAGGAAGCAGAGGATAGAGGAGTTCAACTGCTGGCTTTCCAAATGGTTTGCCCAGAAGTGTTATGGGCTGGTGGGGGACCATCTGGCAAGATGACAGTCTCTTTGCCCCAGATAGGCTTCACCTAAGCAATGACGGAAAGGAAGTGCTCAAGTGGAAGCTAGAGGAGTTCTTTAACTCTCACCTTAATTTAAACTAATCCGGGGAGGGGCAGCTGCTAGTGACACCTGACGGTGCTAAGGACAAGGGGGAAGGTCCCTCCCCAGTACAAATGTTTCAGCAAATGGAGGCAGGAATGGACTCGGCCCGGACAACAAGGTCTAGCAAGGAGGGAGGAGGGGGCAGGGAAACCACTTACTGGAAGGCTATGTGTACCAATGCCAGGAGGCTGGGCAATAAGATCCCAGACCTGTTAGTGGTCATGACAGAGGAGGACCTAGACTTGGTGGGAGTAACAGAAACATGGTCTCATGAAGGTCAGGACTGGGATTTAAACATCCCGGAGTATATGCTGTTCAGGAAGGACAGGGCGGGCAGGAGAGGAGGAGGCGTAGCACTATATGTGAGGGGAGGGATCCCGGCATTGATCATGCAGGGTAGATGGGGGGAAGTCAAGGCGCTGTGGGTATCACTGGTCACAGAAATGGGAGAGGTGGTGTGCACGGGCATGGTATACAGACCACCAATCAGAAGGGGTGGACAAACAGATGACAGAAGAGATACTTCAGATGGCAGTTAAGGAGGAGGTCCTATTGATGGAAGACCTCAACTTGCCAGATGTGGAGTGGCTGACTATGTCTGCTGCTTCAGACAGAAGCAGAGCAATCATAGACTCCCTCCAGATTGCCCACCTCAAGTAACTGGTCAAGGAACCAACCAGGGAAGAAGTGATGTTAAACCTGGTGCTTACCAACGGAAACAGGATGGGGGAGGTATCGGTGGGAGAACACCTGGGCTCTAGCGACCATGGCACAGTGTGGTTCAAGGTGCGTACTTCAGTCTTGTGCCACCAGACCAAGGTGAAGGTCCTTGATTTCAGGCATGCTAATTTTGACAAGACAAAGGACCACGCTCACCAGGAAATCACCACATTGGGGAAGTGCAGATTGGTGGAAACCTATGGGCCACAATAAAGGAAGCTATAGTGGGGGCAACTGACCACTGCTCAAAAAGAGCAAGCAAAATGAGAAGGAAAAGGAGGCCTCTGTGGTTCACCAGGGAAGTGAGGGCCAGCATCGGGGTAAAGAGGTGTGCCTTCAGGCTATACAAATCAAACCGGAGTGAACCGGGCCAGGAGGATTACAGGGAAAAGCTGAGGGAGGCAGGGAGAGTGGTAAGGCTAAGGCAAGAACAGAAGAGAGCATCGCCAAGGCAGCAAAGAAGGGAGACAAGACCTTCTTCAGGTATATAAGTGAGTGGAGAAGAGGGGATAGAGGGATATCTAGCCTGGTAGCGGAGTCTGGGGAGAGGGTGGAGGGGGATCGGGAGAAGGCTGAAATGCTCAACAGTCACTTCAGCACCGTATTTATGAAGGAGGTGGTATGGGAAGAGAAAAAATCCAGGACAGGCCTAAAAGAGGAGAGAGGGTTAGAGGTGCCCCCCTTCTGGGAAGATGAGATCTTGAGGAAACTCAAGAGCCTAAAGGTGGACAAGGCCATGGGGCCGGATGGGGTCCACCCAAGAGTGTTGAGGGAGTTGAGAGAGGAGCTAGCATCCCCCCTGATCTCTCTTTTCAACGCATCCTTACGCTCTGGGGAAATCCCACTGGACTGGAAGAGTGCTGATGTACTGCCCCTCCACGGGAGGGCAGGACATGAACAACTACAGACTAATAAGTCTAACTTCTGTAGTTAGCAAGCTCATGAAAAGACTGCTTAAGGACAAAATCAGCAGGTACTTGCAGGCAAATGGCCTCCTTGATCCCAGGCAGCATGGCTTCACCAAGGGCAGGTCTTGCCAAACAAATCTGGTCAAGATTTTCGACTGGGTCACTAGGGTAGTGGAGCGGGGGGGGGGGGTCAGTGGATGTGGTTTACCTGGACTTCAGGAAGGCGTTCAATACGCTGCCACATGGAAGGCTTCTGTACAAAATGGAATGCCTGGGACTGGGGGAGATGTCACTAGGTGGGTGCAAAACTGGCTGGAGGGCAGGAGGCAGAGGGTGCTAGTCAACGGGGTGACATCAGGAATATCAATGGTCACCAGTGGTGTCCTGCAGACGTCTGTACTGGGACCTCTGCTTTTCAACATCTTCCTAGGGGACATAGCGGAGTGGCTGGGGGGGTAAAGCGAGCCTGTTTGCCGATAATGTTAAGATCTGCAATAGGGTGGATGTGCAGGATGGGGCCAAAAGGATGCAGAGGGACCTATGGAAAATAGAGGACTGGGCTAGGAGGGGGAAATTATCACTTAACTTAGCTAAATGCAAAATCATGCACCTCGGCACAAAAATGAGAGAGCAGAATAAATCCTTGGGGCAAAACCACTTGTAGTGACAAATGAGGAGAGGGACCTGGGAATTAGCATCTCACAGGACTTAAAGGTGGCTGGGCAGTGTGGGAGGGCAGTGGCAGCAGCCAGCAGAATGTTGAGTTGTGTTGGGAGGAGGATCACCAGCAGGAGGAAGGAGGTCTTGGTTCCCTTGTACACCCAGCTGGTCAGGCTGCACTTGGAGTATGGGGTCCAGTTCTGGAGACCATACTTAAAAAAGGATGAAGAAAGGGTAGAAAGGGTACAGAGGAGGGCTACTAAAATGGTGTTGGGCCTCGACCACCTGCAGTACGAGAAGCGACTGGCAGCCTTAGAGATGTACTTCCTAGAACAGAGGAGGGAGCAGGGAGACATGATAGAGACCTTTAAGTACCTAAAAGGGATCAACCAAGTGCCTACAGATGACCTATTCCAACTGAAGGGGTGCCCCAGGAAGAGGGGCCATGATCTCCAGCTCGAGGGTGGAAAGTTTAAGGGAGACATCAGGAAATACTTTTTTACGGAGAGAGTGGTGGATGCCTGGAATGGGCTGCCAAGTGAGGTGGTAGGAGAGAACACAGTGGGGGGATTCAGGAGGGCTTGGGACGGGCATAGAGGGTTGTTAAGGGGTGGGGGAAGGAGTCTGCAGCAAACGTAGAGGTTGCTGGACAAACGGTCAGACTAGACGGACCTGGCGGTCCCCTTCTGCTGTCACTTTTCTGTGTTCCTATAGGGCCTTAAACAACAGTCAAATTGTTCAAATGAAGCCTTATGGTGTTCTCCCTATCAGACAACAAAGAAAAAAAAAAAACTTTTGTACACTGCCTGATTGGTATCATTGAATGACCACTGAAGTAAGTGCAGTGTGTTTAGATTTTTTTCACACATCATGAATCCATGCAGCTACATTTTGAATTGATTGGAGTCTATTAAATACTGTCCGCGGAAGACCAGTTAGATGAACATAGCAGTAATCAATACTTGAAAACACAGAACTGTATAGTAAAGTGGCAGCAGAATCCTGATCAAGATAAGAGCAGACTAGCAATTTTGCAATGCTGAAAATAGACCTGTTTAGCTTTAAGGCAATGAGATTGGAGAGAGATAGGTTTTGATCTGGAAAGAGTCTTAAGTTGTTAACAACTGCTTTCAGCATGATAGAGATACCATTAAGAGTAATAGATACAGAACCAATTTTTCCAAGGAAGTTTCAGAAGCAATAACTAGGCACAGGCTTGCAGGCATTCAGACTGAGGTAATTGCCTCTCATTCGGATTTGAATTTCTACAAGGCAATCCGAAATAATGACAGTAGCATGAGTGATGCCTAGCAAGACAAGAAATCTGGGTTTCCTCCGCAAAAGGAAGATAAAGAGACTTTGATGGACACATACATTTCCATGGAGATCTTAAACATAATTTGGATTTTTTAATCCAAAGATGTTTCTTTAATGAAAAGAGAGCTGTATATTGATAATATTCTAACTTGGTGTTATGTCAGTGAGTATTAGAATATTTATTAATATAAAGTTAGATCTTCGAGGCTATCTCTTTCATCAGGCCACACCTATGGAACTATAAGCCACCAGGCACTGGGACCACATGACACTTTTGCAAGCAGTCCACCAGGGACCAGCTATGATGACATCAGATGTCGGCTACTACATAAACATGGGTGTCCCCGGCTGTCCTCATTTATTTTCCCAGTGTCGACAATGCTCATTGGACCACTGACAGGAATGCCGCTGCTCTAGCCGCCATTTTATTTTCTTTTATAGAAAAAGTAATCACTTTTACAGTGATTTTCGATGACCTGTATGCCATTGAAAGAACCGTCAAAATTGTTTTGTTACTGTGACTGCGGTGAGAAGATTTCACCAGCAAATCCCACAGTGTCTGTGTTTGTTGCCTAGGCCACAGTGTGAAAGTCTGCCCTATCTGTCGGCACTTCAGTTCTGCAACCAGGTGATATTGTAAAGGGGCCCTCAAGAAGCATCTCCTCAAGAAGAAAGTGGCCACGTTGGAGAAGAAGCTCCAGCAGAAGAGCACCACTGCATCACCAACTCAGTGAACTGGGTCTGGGTCTTCTAAATCCCAAGACAAGGAGAAGCAGAAAACCTCCCTAGTATGTTACAAGTCACTCCTCCACACAGCAGGTATGACCTCCTGTACACCGATGACTGCTTCTGTGGCAATGCTGCTTGCTCTCCAACCATCGACATGACACTAAGATTGGGACTTGGTGCTGCAGGGTTTTATTTAACTCTGAAAATTGATTAGCATTTTGCTCATAACAGTTCTAAAACATTGTGAAAATGCATAGCACTTGCCTCACTGTGTTTAACAAACATAACACTTCTAGAAAACCTATAAAAATGCTTTCTGTATAGTTAGTATTGTCCCAAGACAAAAACTGCTAATCAATTATTTAAAACCCTGCGCTGGCACTACCAGATCTAGTGTGTCTGGTACATCGCTGTTAGTGTCTGGGATGCAGCCTCCCCTGCCAACTTTTCTAGTCGCATCTGTCGACCACACAGGCACTGACGTTCAGGCGGTATTAATGTATCATTTTTTGCTGATATGATTAGATGGCTGCTACCTACTTCCTCTGTCCCAGGGAGTCCAGCGATGGGGCCTTCTACCAATCCCCCCTTGATGACACAAGACAGACCATTGCCCCAACCACCTCCTAGGGCACTGCAGATGTCACCGGTGCATTCTCTGCTGCCCTTTGAACTGCTCAATGATGACTTTGAGAGCCACTTTGATGGGGCACCAGCTCAATAGTGTCCACCTGCAGTGAGGATCCACACTCCAAGGTCCCCACCCGAGGACCCTACCTTCTTCACTATGATGCAGCAGTTGCAGGCTACCATGTGCTTTGACCTAGAAGAGCAGGACACTACCAAGAACTGGACTTGCCAGATTCTTCTCTCTGCTTTAGAGAGTGCCACCTTTTCTACCTGGTATAAGCCAAATGTTATTCCAGGCATACCAAGAAAAGCAGACAAAATGTACATAGCCCTTTCTGGGAAGCCATTTTTTGCCACCCAGCCTGAGGCAGACTCTGGCCATTACTGAGTTCCCTCCTGATAGAGTCCAGGAGGTTGCACGTTTTAGGCAAAAGGACTTTTGCCTCATCTTCGTTGGGTCTTCATGTTGCCAACAACCTGGACCACATGATAAAATATCAGAACACCCTCTGGAGGAAGGCCAAGACAGCTGCACAAGCCTCAGCAGAGGGCATTCCCAAATAATAGCTTTTTATGGTTCTTACTGCCGGGGCCGATGAAGGCAAACATCTGCTTCGCACAGTTTATGATGTCTCAGATGCTTCTGTCAGGGCTGCTACCTCTGGCATCTGTCTCAGGAGGTACTCATGGCTCAGGGTGGCAGAGTTTGCAAATGATGTGCAACAGTATATTCTAAGTGCCCTTTTCAGAGGACATAAGCTGTTTGGTTCTGATGTCCAAGAGATTCTTTCCACCCTTCAGGCCTCAGTCAGAACCCTGAAGTCAGTACATTCCCTTTACCATACCCATCCTAGAGGTAGGCACAGGACTCCTTTTCATCCAGCTGCTGCCAGGCACCACCCAGCAACCAGACAGCAGGGTAAGGGCAAGGGAGCAGGAGCCTTGCCCACCCCTGTCACCACCCCAGGTACCCATTCAAAAGCATCAGGAAGTGCTGGCTCAGGTGGAGTCACCACAACCAACTCCGCCTGACTCCTTGTACACCCCCCCAACCACCCTTACCTCCAGGGGTGGTTGTAGGGGTGACCTCTCCTCTACTTAAACCAGTGGAAAGAGGTGGCAACAGATACCTGTGTTCCACAACTAATAGAATACGACCATACATGGGAACTTTTAGACACATTTCCAAATCATCTGTCAGTGATAAGCCACTATCCTCCAGAACACCTTCCTCTACTCCTGGAGGAAGTTCAGCCTTTACTTCAAAAGAAGGCCATATAGCCTGTGCCCTTTGAACAAAGACACATGGGGTTTTATGCTTGGTACTTCCTGGTCCTGGTACTTCCTGGTCCCTAAGTGGACAGAAGACCTGTGACCTGTTCTGGATCTCAGAGAACTGAACTTCTTCACAGAGTACAAAAAGTTCAGAATGGTCACTCTGCAAGTCCTGTTCCCGCTGCTGCAGGAAGGGTATTGGATCTGTTCCCTAAACATGAAGGATGCTTACAGTCATATAAAAATTCGGAAGCCTCACAGAAAATACTTGAGGTTCCTGTTCCGAGGGGAACATTACTAATTCAGAGTTAGAGTGTTGCCCTTTGGCTTGTCTTCTGCACCACGGGTCTTTACCTAATGCTTGGCATTAGTGGCAGCAGCCTTTCGCAGGCAAGGCCCGTATATTTTTCCCTACCTGGATGACTGGCTCTTTAAAGCCCACTCCAGGGACCAGCTCCTGCACACATTAGCTTGAACCAGTTAACTGTTCGATACTCTAGAGATCACTGTCAACATACCCAAGTCAGTGCTGACCCCTTGCCAATGACTTCAGTGTATAGGAGCAGTCTTGGACACCACTTAGGAATCAGCCTCATACCCCTGAACAGGCCCAATGCCGGATTGCTCAAGCACAATTGGTACATGACAGCTAGTATGTCTCAGCCAGGACATTCCTACAGTTCCTCGGCCACGTGGCAGTGGCCATTGTAACAGTACCATTGGCCAGGTTGCACATGAGGATACCCCAGTGGACACTAAGAGTCCAGTGGGATCAGCTCACAGATGACCTAGAACAATGGGTTCTAGTCACATCTCTTGTGTTCAAGGTGCTCAAGTGGTGGATGGAAAACAGTAACTTGTCAAAGGGGGTTCCCTTCCTGATCCCCTTCCTTCTCCAGATTCTCACAACAGATGCTTCGGAGATGGGCTGGGGTGCAGACCTGGGTGCCCATCAGACACAGGGTGGGTGCATGGACCCCAGTAGAGAGCACCTTGCATATAAATTTTCTAGAAATGTGTGCTGTTCTGTATGGGCTACAAGCCTTCCCAATCTACAGTATGTGTCCCAGGATCCTCTGTTAGTACAGATGGTCAATGTCAGTGTGATGCACTACATCAACAAGCAAGAGGGGACTCACTGTTATCCCCTATGCAGGGAAGCAATGAGAACCTGGTATTGAGTACTGAAACATGGTCTAGAACTGTCAGTAGTAAATGTTCCAGGTGCCCAAAATGTCTTGGCAGACAGACTAAGCAGGTCACACTCCAGGATGCATGAATGGGAACTGCTAACGTCAGTCGTCAATGACCAGTTCGACAGATGGGGATTGTCCAGAGTTGGACCTTTTTGATTCCGCACACAACGCACAACTGCCACTTTTCTGCTCACTCATTCCAGGGCGTGGAGTTTTCTGGCAAGACACGTTGTCCCTCTCAAGGAAAGGGAAGTTTCTGTATGCCTTCCCTCCCTTTCCTCTCATTCAGAGAATTCTTCTCAAGCTCCAGATGGAGGGGGCAACTGTAATACTCATTGCTGCCCTGGGGCCTTGCCAGATCTGGTTTTCCCTACTACAATAGCTGGCAGTGGAACCCCCAGTGCCTTTGCCTCTGTGCAAAGGTGTGTTTTCACGGGAACAGGGAACTCTGGTTCATCCAGACCTCCAGTCTCTTAATCTCCATGTATGGTTCCTGAAAACATAGCCATTACCCAGTCTGGGGTTTTCTAAAAAGTGTCTGATGCTCTGGTGGTGGCCAGAAAGCCTTTCACCAAGTCCAGTTACTCTATGCAGTGGAAGTGGTTTGCTCCATGGGCTGCTTCTCTTCATCTGGATACATTCACCTGTCCAGTTAATCAGGTTCTGGAGTATCTGCTATCCTTATCAGATGTAGGCCTGCAGTATTCCTCCATCAGAGTGCACTTGGCTGCCATTTCAGCTTTCCATGTGCCCATTGAGGGTTGTACAGTTGCTCAGCTGGAGGTAGCCTGTACGTTCTTGAGAGGCATTCTACATTGAAAGCCTCCAATTAGATATCCAGTCCCGGCTTGGGGCTTGAATTTTGTTATGGAAAAGCTTACTTTGGCTCCTTATGAGCCAGTCACGACTTGTGGCTTACTCTTTCTTTCTTGAAAAGAATTGTTTTAGTTGCAATCACTTCTGCTCAAAGGATTTCAGAGCTACAGGCTCTAGTATGTGTGAACCTCTTTATTTGATTTTTCACAAAGCCAGGGTGCCTTTACATACTAATCCTAAGTTTCTACCAAAGGTGGTGTCTGAGTCTACTTTAAATCAAACCATTTACCTGCCAGTTTATTTTCCTGAGCATGCCAATCCAGGGGAGGCATTATTCCATGCTCTAGATGTACATAGAATACTCGGGTACTATATATACCACATAAAGGACTGAAGAAAGTCCTCACAACGTTTTGTTTCATACACCCCTGGGAAAGAGGGCACTCCAGTTTCTAAATAGTGCCTGTCCAAATATTTAGCAAACTGTATTACTTTCTGTTACAGGAAGTACGGTAAGAATCTTCCTAGTGTAGTTCGTGGTCATTCCACAAGAGGCATGGCCACCTCTTTTGCTTATTTGCTGCAGACATCTGTGCAGCTGCCACCTGGAGTACTGTCCACACTTTCACTAAACACTACAATCTGGACATTGTCTCTTGAAAAAGGGCTGGCTTTGGCCTAGCTGTGCTTCAAGGCCTACTTTTGTAGGCCTGTAGGCTCCAGCCACCCAGACTGCTTATGGCCACTACTGCTTGGGACTCGTTTCATAGGTGCGGCCTGATGAAAGAGATATCCTCGAAGAAGATAGAACAGTTACATACTTACTGTAACAGTAGATCTTTGAGAGAATCTTTTTCATCAGGTCATGCCGTCCCACCCTCCTTCCTCCTGAGAGGCCTGAGACTATAGCTTGTGCTGTCTTCATCTCCGCTGTGATCTACCCATAGCTCTCTGCCTCGCCTGGATTCGCAGAGTACTAGGCTCTCTCCTGGTTCCCTACAAAGAAGTCCTTCGAGCATGATCTCCACCGGGGAGCTGAGGAGAGAAGGGGCTGCCCACATATCTGTAGCAGTCGGCATCCGACATCGTTGTGGGTGGCCCCTGGTGGAATGCTTGCAAAGGTTTCTGTGTGGTCCTAGCACCGATTTTAGTTTTCAGCAGTACACTAGCTCTTTAAAGCACACCCTGTTATGGCATATTGTGAACATATATTATTGCTTGACCTTAATCAATAATATATTATAAATAAAATGGAGACTAATCTTACAGTTGCAAGAGTGTTTCATCTACAGTTTTAGGGAATCAGAACTTCTCACCATGGTTCAGGGTTCTCATAACCGAAGAACGCTAAGAGTGATATTTGCAGAAGTGGTAAAATACAGTACTAAAATGTAATTGAAATAAAAAAAATGGCAAATAAGAATACAATTATACTGTTTCAAAAAGTAAGGAAATTCTTTGCAAAAGACCGTCAATGCAATATTTAGGGTTCAGCTTAAAGTGACAAACGTGGGGAAATGTGGTTTTAAGGTTTTCAACCCTAAAACTCCACCCCCACCCCTGAAGCAAATCAGGGTTACAGTCTTCCTTGGGGTTGTCAGTCCTAAAGATCACCCTATTGCGTAGCAAGAAAGATCAGATTGTGAACACAGGTGTGTATGTTTCAAGAGTGTATAGAATGGGGTGAGTTTTAGTGTTGACAACCCCAAGGAAGACTGCACCCCGTTTTGCTCCAGGGGTGGGGGGAGTGGGGTTTTAGGGTCGAAAACCCTAAAACCACATTTCTCTACTTCTGTTGCTTTAGGCTGAACCCTAAATGTTGCACTAATGCAATTTTTTGCAAAGAATATATACCATAAGTTACACAAATACTTTTAAACACTTAACACCAAAAATATAGCACTTGTACTAAATATGCGGAAAGATCTGTTTAATACATGACTAATAAAATGTGAAGCTATTAAATGTCCCCATTTAAATATTTTTTTTTTCGTTCACAAAAAAGGCTCCAGTCCATTCATTCATTAAAACCATATGGTTTCAGTGTTTTAAATTTGAATAGCCACACTTATGCTCTCTGCGCTAGTAAACAGCATCAATCCCCCCCTCAGGGTCTGTGCAGCACTTCCTGTATGCCCATGTAATAGACTATACAATTTCCCTGGTGGAAATTAGTAGATAAATGCCTACCTATAGGGTGAGACAAGTCCTTTCTCCTTATTGCCCTGCTTATAAAATGGGCTCCTATTTTTTTTTTGCCTTTTTACAGTTAGAAAAATCATGTTAATATGTAGAAAAGAAGATTTGCTTATGTCAGTTTAGCATAAAATGATCCTTCCGCCTATTACAGAATGACATCATTGGGTATGTCCTGGACACAGTTTGTCCTTAGCTTGCATCCCTGAACACACAACATGGCTCCCTTACTGACCCTATTGACATGGCAAATGCACTTAATGTACATTTCTCAAACCTTAGCAGCTATCTGGCTAAGCTCCTCCCCTCCACCCCTTTTCCCCTCTTCCACCATACCCTCCTACTAGCTCCTGTTTTTATTTTAAGACCATTTCTCCTCCTGGGACACTTAAGCTCCTCCTCAGCCCACCATCTCGAGGGAGTGCTGGGTGTGACGGTCTGTTCCCCCTGTTTCTTAAAACTAGTGGCCCACGACATTGCTTATCTGCTCACCTTCATCGTTAACCTCTCCCTTACTACAGCCTCTGTCCCCTCTGTCTGGAAGCAGGCCAAAATTGTCCCCATTCATAAATCAGGTGACCCTACTCTTATGGACGACTACTGTCCCATCTCCATTCTGCCCCATCTTGATAAGCTCCTAGAGAAGGCAGTAATTGCCAAATTACAGAGCATATCTCCAAATATAATCTCCTGTGCCCTCAGCAACAGAGTTTCTAGAAGGAGCACAGCACTACCATGGCTCTTGCACTCTTCACTGGCCATGTGCTAAGGAATATGGATGAAGAGAAGCTAACTGGTGCAGTGTCTGTAGATCTGTCCAAGGCATTTGACCTTGTAAACCACAACATTCTGATAGCAAAACTTGATGCCGTTGGTTTCTCCCCTGCCTCCACTGCACCTCACTAACTACCTCTCTGGTAGAGCACAGGCAGTCTGCCTTGGTGGTACCACCTCCCCCTTGCCTGTCTCTGTGGGTGTTTCGCAGAGATCTGTCATTGGCACCCCTCCTCTTTTCCCTCTTTATTAACTCTCTCCCCCGTTGGAGGGCCATCCTGGAAATCACTCCTCTATGCCGACGACTTCATACTATTCCAAAGTGACCCCTCCCTTCCTCACTATCCGCCACTCTTACCGTTGATTTCTGCAAGGCACATTGTTGGGTCTCCACCAACAAACTGTTGGTCAGTGCTGCCAAAACAAAGGCCATGCTTTTTGGTTCCAAACTCAAACTCTCCTCTCTTGCCAACAATGGCGATCTTTTCACTGTCAAATCCTCAGATGGCTCTTCCCTTGACACTGTTCCCACCTTCAAGTATCTGGGGGTATTCCTGGACCCGTTCCTAAACTATATTGACCACATTGCCTCTCTGATCAGGCATATCAAAGAGAGGATAGGGCTCTGTTATCGCCTGATTGACCAACTCTCACCTTGCTATTGCCCGTGGCAACCTCCTCCCCCCCCTCCTTAACTATGGCTGCCCGGTGTACGCCCTCACCTCCATTACCAGCCTCAGCCACCTGGACGCTACCTACAATCATATTTGCCACCTCTCCCTCTGTGCCTCTGTCCTCACTCTTTATTGCTGTCTTTACCAGTCCCTTAATTGGCTCTCTCCACAAGTGCGGAGCTCTTATCTGCTGGCCCGGACCATTGCTGATACCTTGCACAATCCCTCCTACTCATCATTATCTATTCTTATTTAGCCCAGAACCTACTGCTGCAATGTACGTCAGTCTTCCCACCTCCAACTAGAATGTCCTAACATAACTACGAGGCTGGGCCTAAGAGCCTTCTCCTCAGCTGGACCCTCACTATGGAATGACCTCCCCTTTTCCCAATGTTCCCCGGACCCCCCCTCTAAATCTGAATTCCCTATTAAGAATGCACTTTCTGCTGGCCCGGTGGCACTGAGGGTTGAGACGTTGGACACCACACCTCGCGCCATGCCGGTGACCCGGGTTCGGGAACAGACTCAGTCCACTGGTGTCAGCTGGGGAGGGAGAGGACTGAACGTCTGGAGGACAGCTCTCCTGTCCCTGGGTAGGTTGCTGGCTCTGCTCGGCTCCTTGGCGGCCCCCGATGGAGATCGGGGGTTCTACAGGAGCCACGCAATCCAAGGGTGGAGCAGCAGTAGACGTCAGCAGCATGACTGCACAGATATCATTGCACGGCCAAGCTCCAGGGGAAACCTCAACAGAAATACCATGGAAATCAGTGGAGATGAAGGAAACCTGGGGGACCTGCCCACATCCCACTGCCAGACCTACCTTTCTTGGCTCTCCCATGCTGGGCTCGATCTCACGGCCATCGCTCTAATTTCAGAAAGGCTGCCAAGGGAGGCGGTTCCTCTCCTGGGGGGTGATCGGGGGACTGGACAGCTGGGAGCAGTGGCAGCAGCTGAGTGGGTACTCTGGAAGGATGCCATGAACCTCTGGAGCAAAAACGGTGTGCACACACACACAAAAAAAAAAGAATGCACTTTCTGTCCTCATCGACTTGCGTCTGCCTGCATTTCGTTAACATGGGTGCACCTCCCTTGCAGCCCACCCTTACCCCCTCCCGTGCTCCACTACCCTCTCCTGCCCTGAATGCTGGCTCACAGATCATTCTTTCTGTCCTGTAATATGGCTTTGTTTTTATGCCTAAGTGTTTCCTGTTAAACTCTGTGTACCTCCAGGTACTTTACTGGCTCTGCTGATGTTTAACATAGAGGATAATGTATGGTCTACAATCAATAACAAGCATATGTATGCATCGAAAGGTTGCCATGGCGACAGTTTGAACCTCAAGAGCAAAGCTCGAGAAGTTTGTTGCCATTGCAACCTCAAGATGTTTACATATGCTTCTTCTTGATTGTACACCATACATTGTCTTTCATAGTGTATGGTCTACTATCCGATGTAAAAAAATAACGTTTTACTGCTTACTTTTGTGTTTTTTCAGTGTGAGCTGCTCTCTTCTAATATTGCTCTTTCAACCGCGGCAGCTTCCTGATCGGGGCGGGCAGTGTGATGCGCATGCGCGTTCCATGATGTTATGCTGCAGTAGCTACATAGCTAGTGCAGTACAACAGCTATGACAACGTAGCTACTGCAGCATAACAACAGTATTCTACTTATGGATTTTTATCCATAACAACATTCCGCCATACACTATATTCCTATTGTTGAATGATGGAGCAACTTTACCTTGTTTAGCTAAATGTTATAAAACTTGGTATGCTCAACTGTTGATGTATCTGGTACTGTTTATCTTATAATTCTCTGTTTAGCTTGAACTACACTGATTCCGTTATATTCCCTGTATGAGCTACACTGTTCTCACTGTATGTTGTGTTGTTTGTGCCAGTTTCTGGCCCGTGCCTGAAAAAGGTCTTCGGATCAGTGAACCAACCCGGTTATCAAATGAATAAATAAATCAGTAGTTGTTTAATTTGTGCTCAGTGTAGTGCAGGAGCACTACCCCGCACTCCCATGCAACTGCAAAACAAATGATTTTGTCTTGGCTGGGAGGAGGGGGAAGGGCATTTAAGTGAGGGAGGGAGAGATTGGGAAATACACAGGAGGGGTGGTCACATGACTCGGACCAGCCAGTAGCAGGACTGGGATTGAGTGATTGTTAAAGAGCAATTTAACTTGTTTGCTTTCAGTTGGAGTTGAAACTCAGCAGAGGGAGGCAGGCAGCTGGAGCTAGAAGATAAGTATTTTCTCTGTGTTGTTCGTTTCTTTTAGGATTGAGGTAGCATTTAATGAGATGACAGTGTGTGCTGTGTAATTTAAGCAGTGTAACTGCAAAACAAATGATTTTGTCTTGGCTGGGAGGAAAGGGGTTGGGAAATACACAGGAAGGGTGGTCACGTGGATCGGACCAGCCAGTAGCGGGGCTGGGATCCAATTATATTTCAAAGGGAACAAAGTGACCTGAGGCTTGAGCGCCCCCAGAGCTTGAGTGCCATGAAGCAGGAGTGTAGCATCTTGAGTAGCGTCTGCAGGGCGTCAGGAGGCAGGACAGCAGACAGCGGGCCACGATGATAGACAGGGAAGAGCCTAACTGGGAGGGCTGCATATTTCCTGTACAGACATGGGGAGTCCCAAGGTGGGGGAAAGGTTCCATGGAGTGGGGTAGGACCAGGTTAAGGGAGGAGAGGATGTGCAGGGGCAGTCAAATAGGGCGGGAGATGGGAAGGGTTATATTTTGCCAAGGATGTGGAGCTGCCATATTCTTGGGAGTGGCTTATAGAAACATATAGAAACATAGAATTTGACGGCAGATAAGGACCACTTGGCCCACCCAGTCTGCCCATTTTCCTACCTAATGGATAAGCTGCAGATCCTAGTTAACCAGCAGCCTACTTTTTTCTACCCCCACCCCCTAGAATTGCCTTATGGCTGTCCCATGCATGCTTGAATTCAGTCACTGTTTTTGACTCCACAACCTCCTCCGGAAGGCCGTTCCATGCATCCACAACCCTCTCTGTGAAAAAGTACTTCCTTACATTACCTCTGAGCCGCCCCCTCTATCTTCAAATTGTGCCCCCTTGTTCTTGCACACCTCTTTTTTTGAAAGATGCTACCCTCTTGGACTTTGTTGATTCCCTTGAGGTACTTGAAAGTTTCTATCATGTCCACCCTCTCCTCCTTTCCTCGGGGCTATCCATATTAAGCTCCTTTAGTCTCTCTTCATATGTCTTCCGGTGCAGACCCTGCACCATTTTAGTTCCCTCCTCTGGACAGCTTCCATCTTGTCTATGTCCTTCGGAGATTGGGTCTCCAGAACTGCACAAGTACTCCAGATGGGGTCTCACCAGCTGTCTGTACAGAGGGATAACAACTTCCTGTTTTCTACTGGTGATGCCTCTCCTATGCATCCCAGTATCCCCCAGCCCTCCTTACTGCCCTCTCACATTGCTTGCCCACCTTTAAGTCATCTGATATTACTACCCCCCGGTCCCTTTCCATTTTTGTTGTTGTTAGTATCTCACCCCCCATTGTGAACTCTTCCCTTGGGTTTTTGTTTCCCAGGTGCATTACCTTGCACTTCTTAGCATTAAATCTAAGCTGCCATACATTTGACAATTCCTCTAACCTTGACAAGTCCCTTCTCATCCTTTCCACCCCACCTTGTGCATCAACTCTGTTGCAGATCTTTGTGTCATCTGCAAAGAGAAATACTTTTCCTTCCAGTCCGTCTGCAATGTCGCTTACAAAGACATTGAAGAGGACCGGTCCTAATACTGAACCCGGCGGCACCCCACTAGTAACCCCCCTTTCTTCAGAGTGGACTCCATTTACTATTACCCTCTGTGTCCTATTCTCCAGCCAATTCTTTACCCAGGCTATCATCTTGGGACCCACTCCCAGGCTGGCTAACTTGTATATTAATCTTTTGTGTGGGACTAAGTCAAATGCCTTGCTAAAGTCTAGGTAGGCCATGTCCACAGCCCCTCCCTGATCTACTACTTTGGTCACCCAGTCAAAGAAATCTATTAGATTTGTCTGGCATGACCTTCCCGCTGTGAATCCATGCTGCCTTGGGTCCTGTGCCCCTCTGGCCTATAGGTACTCGACAGTTCTTTCCTTCAGAAGTGATTCCATCATTTTCCCTATCACTGAGGTTAAACTAACTGGTCTGTAGTTTCCCACTTCTGCCCTGCTCCCACTTTTGTGAAGGGGAATCACATCGGCCCTCCTCCAGTCCTCAGGTACCACCCCATCCTCCCATGATTTGTTAAAGAGGGTAGTCAGTGGTGTCACTAGTTCTACCCTTAGTTCTTTTAGAATTCTGGGATGAATCCCATCAGGCCCCATGGCTTTGTCCACCTTCAGTTTTAAGAGTTATTTCAAGACCCTTTCTTCTGTAAATGGGCTGGTATCAACTGCTGTATCCAGAGTGTTTCTATTGTTTGTTTTAGGTACCTCCCCCTCTTTGTTTGTAAATACTGAGCAAAAATATTTGTTTAGTATCTCTGCCTTTTCACAGTCACCCTCTGCCCACCCCTCCCTTTATTAAGCCTCACTATCCCTCCCTTAGTCTTCCTTCGCTCCCTGATGTACCTAAAAAAGGTTTTATCCCCCTTCTTAACTGAGTTGGCTATCTTTTCCTCAGTTTGGGCCTTTGCTGTTCTGACTGCCTTCCCAGCTTCCTTTTGCTTTAACTGATACACTTCTCTGTCCTGTTTCTTCTGTGATTCCTTGTATTTCTGAATGCTTTCTTTTCTCTGAACCTTCACTGCCACCTCCTTTGAGAACCATAGTGGTTTCTTACATCGTTTTGTTTTGTTTATTTGCTTCACAAAGGCTTGTTACACCTCTGTGATGGCAGTTTTATTATTCCCATTGTTCTTCCACCCCTCCTTCCTGCCCATCTGCTAGTGCATTCCTTAGGCGCTTTCACCCATTTTGGCAAAGTCAGCCCTCCTGAAGTCCAGTACTTTTGCCTTTGTATGGCTCGACTCATTGCTGTGTTTATTGTGAACCATACTGTTTGGTGGTCGCTGTTCCCAGATGGCTACCCACTTTACATTTGTGATCCTCTCTCCATCTCCATTTGAGAGGACCAGGTCTGAGATTGCTCCTCTCGAGTGGGTTCCAATACTAGTTGTTCAAGGCATGCCCCTTGTAGGCATCTAGAATAACCCCACTCTTAGAAGTGGCTGCTGCAACTGCACTCCAGTTAACATCTGGCATATTCAGATCATCCATCAGCAATATCTCCCCTTTATCTGCCATTCTAAGTATACTTTCTATCATTTCCTTGTCCATTCCCCCCCCTGAGAGGGGGGTCTGTATACAACCCCTGTGCTGATTGTGGTGCCATTGCCTGCCTCCAAATTGAGCCACAGTGCTTCTTCTCCTCCCTGTTTACCCTTTTTTTTCTGTTGCTTTGATTTCTTCTCTTATGTAGAGAGCTACTCCTCCTCCTTTTTTACCCTCCCTGTCCCTACTGTAGATAGTGTATCCTGGTATGTTTACGTCCCAGTCATGGTTCTGTGTGTACCATGTTTCTGTGACTGCCACGATATCCAGATCTTCCTCCTCCATCAAGGCCACTAATACAGGAAGCTTGTTACCCAGACTACAGGCATTGGTACTCATTGCTCTCCATTTTTTGATGGCTTTACCTTCTATAGCAGCATCCCCCACTGACCTTTCTACCTTGGTCTTTTTCTCATTTAGTACCCTGTTTTGTAGGGGGAGGCTGGGATTTTCCTGCTGCTTATCAGTGCCTCCCCCCTTGACTAGTTTAAAGGCTTGCCAATGAAGCATTTAAACCGATTGCCTAAAAGACTTGTTCCCTTCCTGGACAGATGCAGACCATCCTGCCAGTATAGGCTGGTGTCCCTCCAGGTGGAACCCCAGTCCCCAATGAAGCCAAACCCCTGTGCTCCACACCATTTTTTCAACCATTTGTTAAACTGCGTGGTGCAAAGTACTCTCGCCTCACCCATGCCACTGACAGGCAGCACCTCTGAGAAGGATACTGTGTGTGCTACTTGTCTTAAGCCCCTCCCCAACTCTACAAAATCCTTCTGCACTGCTCTAATCTCATGATGAGCTAAGTCATTTGTCCCTAGGTGGACAATGACGTCCAGCTCAGACTCCCATGCAACTGTTCTCGTGAGCCTAAGGATGCGTTTCCTGTCCCTCCAAGCCATGGCACCAGGCAGGCACCTTACTTCAGTTTTCCTGCCCCCCAGTTCTATCCCCCTAATAATTGAGTCCCCCACCAGGAGCTGCTTTCTTTCCCTGTGGTGCCCTCTGCCTCCTTCCTGAGGGCCTCCCTTGTGACAGTTGTCTGCACCCTCCTTAGTCTCCTCTGCGGGTGCATCCATAGGGGAACTATGCTCCCCAGAATGGTGTATGGATTGTGGAGTGGAACAACTGACTGGGTGTGCCTCTGTTCCACCACCCTTACCCTCCCTGAGCCCACTGTGGTCCAACTGCTGTGCTTTCTTCGCAACCTCTGAGGTAGTGGTGGTGGCTCTGATGCTCCCTGGATGGGGGAGGTTCCCTTGCCACTGTCCAGTGCGGCCTGAAGACGGGCAACTTCCTCCCTCAGGGCAGATAGTTGTCTGCAAACAGGGCAGCATCTCAGCCTCCAGAAAGACTCCCGGAAGACTGCTGCCCCACAGCCATTACATTGTACTACTCCCCACATAACTGTCTACCTTGTTTAGTTTTTTTTTTGTGTGTGTGTGATTGGTGCGTTATATAGAAATATATGTATTTATATAATGTGTATGCTTATATTGTCAGTGCAGTGTGCTAGACAGGATATGACAGTGATATGTACCTTGCCCTCTTGAGGGAATTATGTCAGAACCCAGGTATAAATAGACTATATCCAGGGGTGGGTGGGGTGAGGGGCTGGGAAGGGGTTGGGCCCTAAACTGTGCCTCACAAAACAATCAGCTAAACGCCTGACCTACCGATGCGGTGTGAGTGCCTTCCTGTCAGCAAGATGCCATACGCACAATTTGTAATACTGCTTCAAACCAATTTGACAGAGAAAATACCCTGCTAATCAAACAGAGAAAATCCAAACATCCAAGTCAGACACAGGTAAACCTCCCCAGCCCCAAAAGAGCCTGGTGACTTGTACTCTGAAAACAGTCAGCCCCAAAACATGTCAGCTGTGCAGAAGGGCAGACACAGAAAACAGTATTCAGCCTATGTGGGTTTAAACTCTTCTTGCACTGAAAACCTTAACACTTGTAACAAAAGTAAAGCAAACTCCACCTCCCTCTGTTGATTGAAAGACTGCCTTTTCTGATAATTCTAAGTTCCTTATTTCACCCTTCAGTTAGAAGTATCCTCCACCTGAAGAATATTAACTTTCCTAAGGAATCTGCTTCAAACCAAAGACAATTGTAAATTGTAAGGTTCCCCTCCCTCTGTTGTGAGCACTACTCACTTTCTTGCAAATCTTAAGTCCAGTGTTGCAGCTTGCAGCCAGAGGTAGCTTCACCTGAAGACTATGAGGTTATCTTGGAGGGCAAGGGGTTGTAGGGTGTGTTGCAGGTGGGCTAAGCTCAGGTAGGAAGTAGGGTGGTTGATAAGGGAACTGGAGGCATGGAGGAGACAGAATGGGGGGAACACAACCAGGAGGGGAAACTAATGAGGCATCCAAAAGAGCTAAAAACAGGCAAAAATGAGGGGGAACTAGGTGGGACAGCAGGAGGGCCACACAAACAGGTGCAGCCAAGGGAAGGAAGTGAAGACTGGAGGAGGGTCAGGCACAGGGGCATGACTAAGACTGAGTTGGAGCAAAGATATCAGCCTGTGGGAAGGGGGGGCTAGACTCATTCAAGGAAAGGAGATTAGCACTACAAACAGATTCTCAGTGTTGGCTAGTATGGAAGATCAGGTCACTGGGAGGAGGGAAGCTACAGTGAAGGAGCAGGGAGAGGATGCTACAGGGGAAAAGGTACACAGCAGGGAGGCAGTAGGTAGTACACCAAGAAGATGCAGTGGGGGGGGGGGTCAGCAAGGTGACGGTGATGTAGTCTCTCCAGAAGGAAGGAAGGAGCAAGGAGACAGGAGGATGGGGGAAGTGGAAGGCAGCCCAGGAAAGGCTAAGGATAGGGAGAGATGGGGAGTACAAGTGGGGAGGGCCACATTTCAGGGAAGACATGGGGAAGTAGTAGCAGAGGAAGTGGTAGCATGGTGGTCGGAGCAACAAGTGAGTGAAAGGGGAGGTTCCACAGATGGAAAATAGTTCGGAGGTGGAGGTCAGTAGCTGGTCAAATTTGCGACGTGGAGAGAGCAGGGCAAAAGTTAGGGGAGGCTAAACAGGGGGATGAGAGGGCCTCACAAGTTGGGGGGCAGGGGAGTGGAGGGCAACAAGAGGGTGAGCAGGATAAGCATCAGAGAGTCATAATTCTATGGGATTCTATACTTAAGGGTATAAGATGGGGGAAGGGGGTGCCAGAAAAAGTAAAATCTGGGTAGAATGCATGCCAGGCATGACAGCGACTAGAGTGGGGCAGCATATGGGCAGATATGTGGGGAAGGTGGGGGGAAGCCACACATTGTGGTGCACCTAGGAACGAATGATCTGGAAGGGAGAAGGATAGAGGAGGTACAAGACAGCTTCAGGGAAGTGGGAAAACTATGTAGCAAAGAGGGAACAATGGTAGCCTTCTCAGAAGTTCTGCCAGTGCCAAGGGCTAGTAGAGACAAGAAAAGAAGAATCAGTGACTTCAACAAGTGACTGAGGGAATGGTGTGGGACTAAGAGGTATGAATTGGTGGGGGACTGGGGAAGCACATGGGATAACACAAATCTTTATGTAGGGGATAGGTTACACCTCAGCAGGGCAGGGTCACAGGTGTTGAAGCAGAAGCTGGGATATTTCATTAACGAGAAGTGTCATTTAAACTAGGTGGGGGGAAACACTGGAGCTGAGAATCACCAGGAATGGGAGTCCCATGGACCTCCTGCCACCACAGGGATAGAGATGACCTTAGGCGAAATAGGGGTTGGAGTGAAGGGTAAGGAAGCAGGAAGGATAGGAACAGCATGGAGAATGGTTTCACTAAATGCTAGGAGCCTGGGGAACACGTTGGCAGAGTTTCAGGCATTGATGGCAGAGGGGGAGGTGGACATAGCTGCCATTACTGAGACGTGGGCAGCCAAGCACCATGACTGGGATCTAACCATCCCAGGGTACAAACTATTCCGGAGGGATAGAGATGAAGGGAAGGCTGGGGGGTTGCCATGTATGTAAGGGAAGGGATCAGATGTAACAGGGAGGAAGGGGAGGAGGGCAGGTCGGAAGTAATCTGGCTGCAACTACACAGCCAGAAAGGGACCAAGATCTGTCTGGAGGTTGTTTTTAGACCTCCATCCCAGAAGGAGGACATTGACAGGGAACTGGGGGAGTAGATAAGGAGGCATAGTGGCAAAGGGAGCACAGTGGTGGTGGTGGTGGGAGACTTGAATCTACCAGGGGTGGATTGGAGCATCCCAGCAACCACTTGTGAGAGGGAGCAGATCTTCCTGTAAGCATTCCAGGATGGCTTCCTTACCCAGAGGGTAATGGAGCCAGCGAGGGGGGGATTATACTAGACCTGGTGCTGGAAGATGGGGAACAGGTCAGGGATGTAAGGGTGGAGGAACCTCTGACAAGCAGTGACCACCGCACAGTGTGGTTCTCAGTCAGTATGGGTAGGGAAGTAGCCACTACAAAAACTAGGGACCTGGACTTCAAAAGGGCAGACTTTGGCAGGATGAGACCATACTGGAAACTCATATGGCAAGCATCCACTCAGAAATGGACACAGAACAAAAATGGGCAGTCTTCAAGGCAGGACTGGCTGAAGCCACTAAAACTTGTGTCAAGAGCCAGAGCAAGAAAGCCAGGACCAAGAAACCAAGCTGGCTAAGTAGAGAGGTAGTGGAGAAGGTGAGGGAAAAGAGGAATGCATTTTGGACCTACAAGAGATCCAACAGGGCAGAAGACAGAGAAGAATATGTGAAGAAATCCAGAGAAGTGAGCAGAGTGGTAAGGGCAGCAAAGGCAGCTAGGGAATGGAGGTTAGCACAGGGAATCAAAGAAGGGGAAAAGGATTTCTTCAGAAATATCAGAGAGAAGAGGAAGAGCAAGAATCAGATTGTTAGAATCAGGAGGGGAAGTTGGTGGGTAGAAAAGGGGGCTGAGCAGGAAGAAGTACTTAATGAATACTTCTGTTCAGTCTTCACCAAGGACAGGGATAGGCCCGTACCTGAGAGGAAGGGCGAGGTGGGAGAGGGTGGGGGAGAAGCAACTACGGTTGGGGAAATCATGGTGAAAAGTGTGAGGGAGGGCCTTAAGTCCCTGAAGGTGGACTAGGCACCTGGCCCAGACAGAGTCCACCCCAGGGTGCTGAGAGAGTTGGCAGAGGTCCTGGCAGGGCCATTGGTGGACCTGTTCAACACCTCTCTGAACTCGGGGTGCAAGCCCAGGGACTGGAGGGAAGCACATATGGTACCTCTCCATAAGAGTGGGCCCAAGGACGAACCGGGGAATTACAGACCGGTGAGCCTTACTGCAATTGTGGGAAAACTGATGGAGACAATCTTCAAGGAAAGATTGGTGCAATTTCTTGAGGATAACAATCTCCAGGACAGCAGACAGCACGGGTTTGTCTCGGACAGATCCTGCCAGACGAACTTGGTTGATTTTTACAACTGGGTCACAAGGGCACTGGACAGGGGACATGTGGTGGATGTTCTCTACCTGGATTTCAGCAATGCATTTGACTCTGTGCCACATGGTAGGCTGATCTGCAAGTTGAAGAGTCTGGGAGCTGGGAGGAAACTAGTCAGATGGGTCGAGAACTGGCTGCAGGGTAGACAGCAGAAGGTAGTAGTGGGGGGTGGAGGCATCTGAATCCAGGACAGTAACAAGTGGTGTACCACAGGGCTCGGTGCTGGAACTGGTTCTGTTTAACATTTTCATAGCCAACGTTGCAGTAGGGATTAAGAGCAAGATTAGTCTCTTCGCAGATGACACAAAGATTTGTGCGAGGTAGATGGGGGGGGGGGAACAAAAGTACTTCAGAAGGATTTGGCAAAAGTGGAGGAATAGTCTCACGCTTGGTAGCCTGGTTTCAATGCCGAGAAGTACAAAGTAATGCATTTAGGAGACAAGAACCCAGGACACAATTACTGGCTGGAGAGTGCCATGTTAACAAAACCAAGGAGGAGAAAGATCTGGAAGTGCTGGTAACTGGGGAGATGAACCACTCTGCTCAGTGCAGGAAGGCAGCAGCGAAGGCAAACAGGATGCTAGGGTGCATAGAAAGGGGGATTACTTCTAGGAGTGGGGAGGTCATCTTGCCTCTCTACAGGTTCCTGGTGAGACTGCAAAGGGAAATCAAACTACTGGAGGGGGTTCAGCACAGGGCAACAACAATGATCCTGGGGATGAGGGACAGACCATATGAGAAGAGACTCAGAGAGCTTGATATGTATACCCTGGAGGAAAAAAGGGAGAGAGAAAGGGGATATGATTGAGACCTTCAAGTACCTGAAGAGTTTGAACACAGTAGACACCAGGTGTATGTTCAATCTGAAGGGCAGAAGGGAAACCAGGGGACACTCTATGAAGTTGGAAGGGGGCAGGTTCAAGAGGGAACTGAGGAGGCACTATTTCACAGAAAGGGTGGTGGTAGGGTGGAATGCTCTGTCAGAGAAAGTCGTATCACTGCAGAGTGTTGGGGACTTCAAGAGGGGTGGAACAGATGCAAGGGAGGTAAAACCGGAGGGGCAGGAGATGGGGGCATATGAGTGGGCGGGCAGCTGTAGTCTAATGGACTGAAATGCTTGCACACTTGAGCAGATGAGATAGTCCGGATGGCCTGCATCTGCTGGCAATTTTGTATGTTCGTATCTACTTTTGTGTTGTTTTGTTTAATGGGAAGGAGCTCCATGTGGAGAGAGAGAGAGAGAACTGCATTTTTTTGTTGTTGCTTAACCATAGTACGGCAGCACAGCAGGTGGGGGCTGCAGGAACGGACACACACACACACACACACACCATTGCGGAGTTCCACTTGGTATTTCTGTCATCTTCCAGCAGAAAAAACAATACCGATGTAGCAGGCAGGTCAGCGCATCTTGAATGACTCTGAGTTGGAGTTTGACCTCTGTGGTAGGGGAGGTGATGTAATCATTTCTGAAGGAAAGAATTGTTGAGTACTTAGAGGCCAGTGGGACATAGGACCCAAGGCAGCATGGGTTCACAGCGGGAAGGTCATGTCAGATGAATCTAATTGATTTCTTTGACTGGGTGACCAAAGTAGTAGACCAGGGAGGGGCTGTGGACATGGCCTACCTAGACTTTAGCAAGGCATTTGACACAGTCCCACACAAAAGATTAGTAGTCAAATTAACCAGCCTGGGAAAAACGTTGGCTGGACAACAGGACACAGAAGGTAATTATAAATGGAGTGCACTCTGAAGAAAGAAGGGTTACTAGTGGGGTACCGCAGGGTTCAGTACTGGGTCCAGTCCTTTTTAATGTCTTTATAAGTGACATTGCAGAGGGACTGGAAGGAAAAGTATGCCTCTTTGCAGATGACACAAAGATCTGCAACAGGGTTTATACACAAGGAGGCGTGGAAAGGATGAGAGGGTACTTGGCAAGGTTGGAGGAATGGTCAGAAGTATGGCAGCTTGGATTCAATGCAAAGAAGTGCAAAATAATGCACCTGGGAAACAAAAACCCAGGAGAAGATTACACAATGGGAGGGAGGTAGTAACAACAACAAAAATGGAAAGAAACCTGGGGATAATCATATCAGATGACCTTAAGGTTAGCAAGCAATGTGAGAAGGCAGTAGGGAGGGCTGGGGGGATACTGGGATGTATAGGGAGAGGCATCACCAGCAGAAAACAGGAAGTTGTTATCCCTCTGTACAGACAGTTGGTGAGATGCCATCTGGAGTATTATGTTCAGTTCTGGAGACCCCATCTCCACAAGGACATAGACAGGATGGAGGCAGTCCAGAGGAGGGCAGCTAAAATGGTGCAGGGTCTGCAAGAGAAGCCATACGAGGAGAGATTAAAGGAGCTTAACATGTATACCCTTGAGGAAAGGGGGGGGACATGATAGAAACTTTTAAGTACCTCAGTGGAATCAACAAAGTCCAAGAGGGTAGCATCTTTCAGAAAAAGAGATGCAAGAACAAGGGACCCAATTTGAAGAATGGGGGTGCTGTTCAGGGCAATGTGAGGAAGTATTTTTTCAGAGAGGGTGGTGGACGCGTGAACAGCCTTCCTGAGGAGCTTGGATTCAATGCAAAGAAGTGCAAAATAATGCACCTGGGAAACAAAAGCCCAGGGGAAGATTACACAATGGGGGGTAGTAACAACAACAAAAATGAAAAGGGACCAGGGAGTTATCATATCAGAAGACCTTAAGATTGGCAAGAAAAGTGAGAAGGCAGTAGGGAGGGCTGGGGGGATACTGAGATGTATAGGGAGAGGCATCACCAGCAGAAAACAGGAAGTTGTTATCCCTCTGTACAGACAGTTGGTGAGACGCCATCTGGAGTATTATGTTCAGTTCTGGAGACCCCATCTCCACAAGGACATAGACAGGATGGAGGCAGTCCAGAGGAGGGCAGCTAAAATGGTGCAGGGTCTGCAAGAGAAGCCATACGAGGAGAGATTAAAGGAGCTTAACATGTATACCCTTGAGGAAGGGGGGGCATGATAGAAACTTTTAAGTACCTCAGTGGAATCAACAAAGTCCAAGAGGGCAGCATCTTTCAGAAAAAGAGATGTGCAAGAACAAGGGGACACAATTTGAAGCTAGAGGGGGGACAGCTCAGGGGCAATGTGAGGAAGTATTTTTTTCACAGAGAGGGTGGTGGACGCATGGAACAGCCTTCCTGAGGAGGGTTGTGGGGTCTTAAACTGTGGGAGAATTCAAGAATGCATTGGACAGACATAAGGCAATTATTGTGGGGGGTAGGAAGAAATAGGCTGTTGCTTAACTAGGATCTGCAGCTTATCCTGTAGGTAGGGAAATGGGCAGACTAGGTGGGCCAAGCGGTCCTTATCTGCCATCAAAGTCTATGTTTCTATGTTAACAAAAGCTTACCACAGTTTTTTCAGAACCCACAATTCAGTTAAATTGCTTGCACTTTAACATTTATTTCAAATAATGGCAAGCTTTAAGCTGTATGAGCAAGTTTTGAGTGAGAAGCTGTTAGCCGTTTTTCATCTTTTAACTGCAAAGCAGAGACTTTACTATCGTGGTGGTTAAACTACAAGCAATTGAACTGACTGAATGAACTGGGTTACTTCCCGGGAGGAAGAACTGTACTTCTGTCACACAAACTACATCTTGCAGAGAAGAGGGGAGCTTAACAGTATGAAACTGCTAACAACAAAATTACAGGAGCCATAGAAGGGATGAGCAGTTGTGGGTGGGGACTCGGAGAAGCGGCAGTGGGGTCAGAACAGAAACCATTTCTGCTTTTGTTCCAGAGAAATGTTTTTTTTTTTTAGTTTACATTTAATGGCAGGGAGCAGGTGGGGACTTCAGCAGTTGTGGGCCGAATTTGAGCCGTATTAGCGAGGGAAAAGAAAATGGCAGTGTTTAAAACGTAAACGTTCTAACGGCTCCTGATTTCTCTTTACAGTGCAGTCCTGCTTCTCTGAACTTTTTACTGCCTGTGCATGGAACACATTTCATGCACCGGTAATAACCAGTCTGGAAGCAGGATTGTTTCTCCCCATTATATAAATAGATTTTAGTACAGGAGCACCACAGGACGTAAACAACTAATTTGGTTGTGCACGTAATGAAATGTCAGATGTGAATTTCTCTAACCCCTAATTTAGATGGATTTAAAAAAATATTACAGTGAACTGCAAGTCTACAAGTAATACAGTTTTTACAGGGAAAGAAACATGAGTTTTGGAGAAAGCCAATTTTTTGATAAATTAGAAAATTGAAAATTGCTATGAACTAATATATTTCTAAGACTATCTACTCTACGAAAAAATGGTTGCTTTTGATTGGAGGGTAGTTATAATCCACAGGATGATAGGAATCCAGTATAATTAGTTTATGTGATATGCCTGTTATGTATGTATAAATTCACTGAGGAGTGTGGAGGTAGCCGTGCCCCCCCCCGAGGAAGAGGTGATTTTCACTTAGAAGCGCTGTGGCTCGTCAGTAGGTGGTTCAGCACAGTTTCTTCATTTTTTATTGTTAGCCTCACACGTATGACACCAATAGTTTACAGATTTTTATCCCACAACAGTGGAGTGCGTGTCTAATTTTCCTTGACTGAAATCACATGACCATCACTTAGTGACTTCTGTGTTGTAAACAACAAAAAGAGCCTAACAAGTTTTACATTTCTCAGTTAGACACAATTAGACAATAAAGTAGCAGTGCTTGCATCAGCCCAATTTATTAATTAAACTTTATTTTAAAGTGATTCTTTTTTATTTTGTATGTTGAGAACAAAAGACTCTTCCAACCTTTTCCATCACTGCCGCTGCATAAAGATATACTCCAAAGATGAGCATGACCTCTGCGTGTGCTGCCTCGGGCCTAGCCACGATGCCCTCACCTGCGAGCTCTGCCTGAAGTTCAGCCTCGCCACCTGACGGCTCTGCCAGAAAGCCCAGCGGTCTTTTCTTCTGGAGCAACAACTAGACAGGATGGAGCAGGGTGTTTCCTGGGCTACCCCCTCCCAGTCACCGGCTCACTCTTCGGGCTCTCAGGCCACTAAGACCCAGGACAAATCTTCAGGAAAACACTCTCACCGGGACAGGGAATGTTCCAAAGACTATTCCCCTCAGAGGTTCTACCAGTCCTCGACTGCTATTGCCTCTTCTTCCAGGACAGCACCATCGACCACTTCAGCGTTGACCCCTTCTGCTGCCCAGCCTCAGTTTCCTCTAGGCTGTCACCGGCAGCGAGTTCCACCAGCCTTCCTACAGCAGGAGAAGGGCCATCAACCTTGGGCTCACCTGGGTCGTCGATGCCAGCTCCGCTGCTATGACCTCTTCAACTGCAAGGTCCACCAGCACTGGACCCCAGTGGCTCTGCTTTGGCAGGCAGTGCTCCAGCGACACAGGGGCTTCTGCCCCCTCTGTCAGCATCTGTGTTACCTCTTCCTATCTTCAACATAAACATGGTGCTTTCTTTATCACGACCGATGGTGCTAATACAGCAGCTCTTTCCCCAGCCTGCTTCTTTGTTGCCATTGCCAGGGGGTGCTGCCTTTGTGTCGACACAGGTTCAGCCTCAGTGCTCAGCACCCTCATGGGCATCGTCAGCATCTTTGCCATCTGTCCCTGCCTCAGACCAGGTTGATGTCAAGGAGGAATACCACCCAGATCTCATCCTCCCTGATAAGGAAGATGAAGAGCAAGATATTGGGGGTGATTCCTCAGACAGATCTACTGTCTCATCTGTGAGTGAGGCCCAAGGTCATTCCTCCTTTGCTACCAACCCTAGATGATGCTGCCACTGCAGCCTGGCACAGGCCTAAGATGGTCCCTTCCATGCCTGGGAAGGCTGACAAGCTTTATCAGGCCCTCTGGGCAAGCCTTTCTGTGTCGCCCAACCAGAAACTGACTCAGTGGTCATCAAGGCAACTCATGATAGGTCCAAGGCGCCCAAGCACCTTAGATCTTCTTCGCGGGTATCTCAGTCATCAGGTTACAATGTAGGAACTTCATTGTTGGTGAAGCAAGATCCACACGGAAGATTTTCAGCAGTATAACTGGCGCCGCCTATGCTGATGTCCACTGTCAATGTCACCAACCCTATAAAGGCGTGAGCGGACCAGCTTCTTCCTCAGTTCTTTCCCACTGTATGTTCATTCGCATGGGTCTCCACAGAAGCTCCGACACAGTTTTCTGCCTTTTTTCGCCTACTGCATTTCTATACTTAATTTTTCAGAATATCATTTTCTAAAGAGATTCTTTTATCTTGTTTATGTTGAGAGTTAATCCTTCAACTTCTCTCTTCCATCGATGTCATTGCTGAAAGAAGATTGCCTCTACTGACGAACACTCACTCTGTGTCTACTGTCTTGGGCCTGACCACAAAGTCTCCAACTGTGAGCTCTGCCAGAAATGTAATTAAACCACCCTCAGGCGACACAAAAAGGCACTTAAAAATTTCCTCATGGAGCAACAGGTAGCCTGTTCTGGACTGGGTTCTCTGGGGTCCATCCTTCCCAGTCACTGTCTGGGTCATCAAGCTGAGACAAGTCCTCAGGGAAAAGTCATAAAAAAGGCCAAGATGATGACCGCTCCCCCCGGTGGTGGTTCTGCTCCCTGATGGCCTCGTCCGGGGGTACTCTCGACTGCATCGACACAAAAATCTGCTGTCCAGGTTTGTGTCCCTACCTGACCCATACTAACAGTACCTCCGCCTGATGTCCATGGCGGCCGTTCATCGACATCCAGGTTGTTGGCCTTCTCTTCATCAACAGCCCTCCTGTTGACACCTGATGCTTCCCCAGGTTCTTGTACTACAGGCCCTTCAGGCTCTTAGGACCTGTCTATCGGGTCGTCATTTCCGTAACTGTCGACACGCGCCCCCCATCGAAGCAGTCATCTACTGCTGTCAACCGCAATAATATTTTGACCAAACTCAGTAAGGTTTTGGTCCACCAGTTAGGCACCTACATCGCCTGCACTGTCGACAGCATCGTTGTTGACACCTTTTTGGCCTTCGTGGGCTGCTCTCCATGGGCCGTCGTCAGTATCTCTGTCGTCAGACCTAGAATTGGATCAGGTCAACGTCGAGGAGGAGTACAATTCTGATCTTATTCTTCATGATGAAGAAGAGGAGGAAGAAGAAGTTCCCCTCTCCTCAGACAGATCCACCGCTTCCTCAGTGAGTGAGGACTCTGTCAAACATAACCCTAGGTCTCCTCCAGAGGACCTTACATTTTTCAATATTATGAAGCAATTGCCGTCAGCCATGGGCTTCCATACGAAGGAGGAAGATGCCATCAGAAAAGATCTAATGGATTTCCTGGAGATCCCAGGGTCCTCAGATCATTACTTCCATTTTGCCTGCTCTGAGGAATGCTACTGCTGCAGCCTGGCACAGGCCTGACATGGTGCCAGCCGTGCTCTGCTGAGATGATACACTTTATCATGCCCCTCAGGGTTTGCCACACTATGCTGCACAACCTGAAACAGATCCCATGGTAATAAAGGAAGCTCATGACAGGTCTAAGGTGCTCAAGCATCTTAGCTCCCCCCCCCCCCGACAAAGAGTCCCTTAGAATAGACCTCTGGGGCAGGAGGGTTTATGCCTCCTCTGCCCTTGGACTGAGGATTACCAACTACCTTTCTCATATGGTGAAGTACCTGAATCCCATTTGAAAGAAGGGCATGGCTGAGGCCCAGGGCCTTCCAGATGGTACCCAGAAGCAGGAAGTTCTTAAATGCTTGCAAAATGCTGAGGATGTTAGCAAGCATCTCTTGTGGGCCCTCTGTGATATCTCAGATACTATTGCCAGGGCTGCTGCCACAGGCATTTGCCACTGCAGGCACTCCTGGCTGAGGGTATCAGGCTTCCCTGTGGACATACAACAGAAGGTGCTGAATTCCCCCCCTTCAGTGGCTCAAAGTTATATTTGGGTCAGATGTCCAGGACATCATTAATGATTTACAGGCATCTGGCAGGGCTATCAAATCTGTTCACTCGCTCTATCATACGCAACCTAAGAGCAGGCAGTGCCCGCCCTTTCCTAAGGTGTCCAACAGGCCAGGAGGTTCCTCTCAGCCCCACAGTAAACGCAGAGCCTTTGCCACCTTGCCCGCCCGTTGCACTGCTGGAGCCAGGGCCATGCACCCTAGGGGTGATGGACCAGCCCCAGTGGCTGGATCCACCTCCACTTGACTCAATGGCAGACCCCCTCTTCTGGTCCCCGACCAAGAGGTGGTGGTGGTGGTCGGAGGTCAGTTCTCCCTCAGTCTCAATCAATGAAGAACCATCACATCAGATGCCTAGATACTTCAAATCATAGAATGGGCCACACCCTGGAGCTCACCAAACAACCCTCAGAGACTCCTTCTCTGCCCTCCGCCTACCCCCTGATCCACCTTTCTGTTCGCCAGGAGGAGGTGCAATCTCTTCGGCACAAGCAGGCCATCAAGCCAGTGCCCAGGCACCAGAAAAACAAGGGTTTTATTGTACCCAAAAGAACCAGAGATCTGAGGCCCATCTTAGACCTCAAGGATCTCAATCTGTATGTCCAGTACAAAAAGTTCCAAATAGAAATTTTGCCAGGCCTTATGCCCCTTCTCAGGCAAGGCAACTGTCTCTGTTGTCTTTATATGCAGGACACTTACCTGCACGTCTCTGTATTTCCACCCCACAGGAGGTTCCTCTGGTTTCTTTTCCAGGGCGAGCATTACCAATTCAAAGTGCTGCCCTTTGGCTTGTCCTCTGCTTCATGGGTCTTTACCAAGTGCTTAGCAGCAGTAACTGTGGCTGTCAGAAGGGAAGGGCTGTACGTTTTCCCTTGTTTGGATGATTGGCTCCTAAAGGCCCCATCCAGGGAACAGCTCCTGTGAACTCTGGAGAGAACTCTTTAGTTATTCCTCTCCCTGGGCATTACAGTCAGTTTGGCTAAGTCAGTTCTAGCCCCATCCAAAAGGCCGCCAGTACATAAGAGTGGTTCTAGACCCAGTGCAAGGAAAGGCCTTCCTGTTTCAGAACACGGCAGAGTGCTTTATTGCCCAGGCTCAGGAGGTTACTGAGAGCCATTATATTCCTGCCAGGTTATACTTGAGGCTGTTGGGGTTGATGGCAGCAGCCATCCCACTGTTCCACTGGCCAGGCTCCACATGCACATCCTCCAATAGACTCTCCGAGTATAATGGGCCCAGCGCCCGGACACATTAGATCAGTTAGTGCTGGTCTCCCCAGTCCGCAAGGTGCTCCAATGGTGGATGGACCCACTGAACCTGCTGCAAGGGGTCCCATTCCAGATCTCCTCCCCCCAGCAAATCCTCACCATGTATGCTTCTGGTTTGGGTTGGGGGGATCATCTGGGTCTCTTACAGATTCAGGGTTCTTAGTCCCAGATTGAAACCTCTCTGCATGTTAATGTCCTGGAGATGCGGGCAGTGCTGTATGCCATGCAGACCTTTCAGAACCATCTCACCATAGCACAAATAAATAACAGATTAGAAAATTGGTGTCAAAATGAAGGTATAGGTTTTATTAATTCATGGACTAACTTTCTGGGCAAAAGAAATCTGTATAGTAAAGATGGGCTGCACTTAAATAACAAAGGTGCAGATCTTCTGGGCTCAATCATTAAAGGACAAATGGAGTCAGCAGGTTTAAACTAATTGATAGGGGGAGCTGGAATCAAGTTATTTTCCACTAGTCCAGCATCTTCATTAAAGCCTTTAAAAAAACATGAAATCAAATGTCTGCTTAGTAATGTGAGAAGCATGCACAATAAAGTTAATGAATTGCAAGCAGTGCTACATACAGAAGATACTGATGTGGCCATGATTTCCGAAACCCGGCTTGGTGATAATGATAATTGGACCAATAATATACAGAGTTATAATACAATAAGGAGAGCTAGAAAGGGGGAAAAGGGTGGTGGAATTGCAGTTTATTTATCAACAAAGTTGAAGTATGTAGATATTACAGACAAAATTAGGAGTGAAAGTCATGACATAGAAGCACTATGGATGTGAATGTTTAAAGGAAATACACACCTGCATTCATATTGGGTCCATGCTACAGACCACCAAATACAAATTTGACTAATACAGTCATGATCATGGATGAAATTACCAAATTTCTTGAGCTTGGGCAGGTAGTCTTGGCAGTCGACTTTAATTTTTCTGATATTAACTGAGAAAAAAATATTGCTGTGAATAACCAGAGTAAGGAATTCCTAGATTTCTGTAATGAAAATAACTTAACTCGGCTTTTATTTATTTAGTTTTTGTTAACCGGGTAAGTGCACTAGCCAACACAATGACTATTTTCAGGCATGACCCGGGAGAGTACAACATAATGAACAGGCACAAGAATATTTTGAACAGGGAGAGAAGCAAACAATACATTATACAAGGAAATGAGCAAATGTACACAATGTAAGAACCTTGAGGGAACTAATTCAACATAATAGAGGTAGTAGGTAGCATTACAGGTTCTCATGTGGTGAAAACAGATTTAACGTGGTACAAGTGGAGGGAAACAAAAAGCATAACAGTAAACCACGGTAGGCAAGAAAAGTAGCAATTGTTTAGGGGATAAACACAAGATAATTCAAGCAAATACAGTTTGTATAGAATCGGATATCAGGTCTAACTCTGAAAAATAAAGTCTATAGGATTAAAGTGGAGAAGGAGGGCAGGAGGAGACAGTAAGGTCATATAATGAGAAGAGGGTAAGGAAAGGAAGACAGAGTAGCAGGAGTAAGGGAGGACAAGTATAGGGGTGTGTGTGAAAAGGTGGAGGACCAGGCAAGAGAGAGACAGGACAGAGGGATCATAGCAGGAAGTGGGTAAGGAAAGGAAGGAAGAGTAGCAGGAATAGGTAAGGACATGTATAGGAGGGAGGTGCAAACGTAGAGGACCAGTCAAGAAAGAGACAAGGCAGAGGGATCATGGCTTGAAAGAGTTAGAGAGGAGTTACTGGAGGAGGGAGATAAGTTTTTGAGAGATAGGAGAAACATCACGGGCAGGCAAGCCTATAGGACTTAGGGAAACGAGGTCAAGACATATACAGAGAGGAATAGAAAAGGAATGAGAGAGCAGTGGGGCATGCGATATAATCAGGACTATCAGGTGGGATCAAAACAAGTGCAGGGGCCAATACGCGATAGATAACGGCAAAGCTCATTCTTAAAACACCGATGAGACCCAGCCGATTTGAGCTCAGGGGTAAGAGTATTCCAGAACAGGGGAGCCACACACTTGAAAGCCCCAGTGCCTTTAGTGGTAGAGCATCTTGGAACTTGGAGTAGAGAGTTGTCAGCAGACCTCAGACCGTGAGGGACTGAGTGGGGAATTAGAAGTTTGTAAAAGAACCAACTACAACTGGAGTAAATAATATATAGATCTAGTATTCACAACTAATGATATCAACATAACAAAATGTGAAAACTACATCATCTATAGGTAATAGTGACCATTCCTCTATCATATTTACTTTAGAGTATGAAAGTTTGCCAATCAGTGGCTGTGCCAAGATCTTTTTATACAAAACAGCAAATGTAGATGGAATACTTTGAGATCTTAGTAAAATAGAGTGGGTGGAAGTATGAAAAGGGAAAACTGTAGATGAGTTGTGGTCATGTATTAAAATTATAATACATAAAATTATGAATACACATGTCAAGCAAGTCAATAAATATGGACAGAAACCTAAATGGTTAAATAAAAGTCTCACAAAGTTAATAAAGAAGAAAAACAAAATATATGGACAATACATCAAAAACAAAAGAATATTTAATTGGTCAAAATTCAAAGCAATTAAAATTAAATTCTAAAATAAAGCTAAAAACGAATATGATCTATATTTAGCAAAAACTGCAACAAAGTCTAATGGTAAGCAGTTTTTTAGTTACATCAACTCTCTGAAAAAGAGTAAGGGGGATTTAACCATGATTACAGATAACAAGCAATCCATTACAGATTCTGTTGAAATTGCAAATGCGTTTAACAATTATTTCTGCTCTGTATATTCTGAACAAACTGTACAAAATATCCACACTGAGTTCATAACTACTGAAGGGAATCATAACTTCTCTAAAGAGGAAATTATAAAGGCAATTGAAAATCACTAAAGATCATAGTGCCCCAGGACTGGATAGCATAACTTCCACCATGCTTAAACTTTTAAAGAATAACATCTGGCTACCATTAAAATTATTTTATAAAAAATCATTTAACTCTGGTGTTATACCCAAAGAATGGAAAAAATCTAGGGTTACACCAATCCACAAAAGTGGATGTAAAACCTCTGTCCCATAAGCTTGATGTCAATTCCATATAAAATATTGGAAACATTGATGAAAAACAGAATTAATCAAAAGATTAATACTGATCAGTTGTTTGACCATAATCAGCATGGTTTTAAAAAAGGACACTCTTGTGCTACCAGTCTGGTTTGTTTCTACAATCATGTAAACAAATTGATTGACAGCGGTACCCCTGTAGATGTATTATTGTTTGATCTGAGTAAAGCATTTGACTGAGTTCTACACTGGGCAATACATCAAAAACTACAAAGGTATAAAATCGATAACTATATCATAAGGTGGATAAATAACTGGCTTCAGAATAGATCTCAGATAGTATCAGTACGTGGTCATTTGTCCACCGATGGCCAGGTAACAAGTGGAGTGCCGCAGGGATCAGTAATTGGACCTTTAATTTTTCAGATATTTATGGCGGATATGGATGACAATGTAAGTAATATTATTATGAAGTATGCAGATGATACAAAAATCTGCGGCCCCTGCAACAGCATTGAACAAATTAAGACCATACGAAATGACATTAGTTCACTAAGCATATGGGTAAATAAATGGTGGAAGTACTGTGTATTACATATTGGTCAACACAACCCACACCATATTTATTACCTAGATGGGGTGCCTCTTCAAAATAAAACCACTGCAGATGGCGGGGGCCAGCATGATTCTGGTATCTCCATTTTGGCCTCAACAGATATGGTTTCCATTACTACAGCAGCTGGCGGAGGAAACTCTGGTCCCTCTCCCTCTCTGCAGGAACCAGGCTCAGGGGACTCTGGTTCATCCCAACCTCAAGTCACTCCATCTGCATGCTTGGCTTCTGAGAATGTAGCCATTGCAAGATTTGGGGTGTCCAGTAGGGTGGCGGATGTCTTAAAGGCTGTTCAGAAACCCTCCACGCAAGCCACCTATGCATAAAGTGGAAGAGATTTGACATCTGGGCTGTCAAGCATAATGTGGAACCTTTCACCAGTCTGGTGAGCCAGATCCTGGACCACCTGATGTCGCTGTTCAACTCAGGTCTCCAGTACTCCTCTTTCAAGGTGCACCTTTCCGCTATATCGGCTTTTCATGAGCCAGTGGGTGATCGCACCATAGCTCAGCTGGATGTTTCCCGTACTTTCTTGAGGGGCATCCTGCATCTGAAACCTCCAATCCGTTCCCCTGTCCCAGCTTAGGATTTGAATTTTGTTTTGGAGAAATTGACCTTGTCTTCTTTTGAGCCAGCCGCAACTTGCGAGCTACGCTTTCTGTAATGGAAAACCTTATTTTTGGTTGCTGTTATTTCTGCTCAAAGGATTTCTGACCTTCAGGCCCTCTGGTGCAAGGAGCCTTATTTGATTTTTCTCAAAGGCAGGGTGTCTTTGTACATGAACCCTAAGTTTCCCCCCAAGGTGGTATCTGAGTTTACCTTCAACCAATCTATCCACCTCTCTCTTTATTTTCCTGAGTATGCCAGTCCAGGGGAAGCACTGCTCCATACGTTAGATGTGCACAGAACTTTGAAGTATTACCTGCTCCAAACCAAGAAATGTAGAAAGTCGAAGCTGCTGTTTGTTTCTATCACCCCAGGCGGAGAGGGCGTTCAGGTTTCTAAACAATGTTTATCTAAATGGTTGACAAATTGTATTGTGTTCTGCTACAACAAGTATGGCAAAGAGTTGCTGGGAGCAGTAAAAGCTCATTCCACTAGAGGTGTGGCTACCTTTGTGGCCTGTTTCCGAGGGGTTTCAGCTGCTGACATTTGTGTGGCTGCCAGCTGGAGTACTGTACAAACTTTCACCAAGCACTACAGTCTGGACATTGCCTCAAGAGCCTCTGCAAGATTTGGCAGGGCTGTGCTGCAGGGCCTTCTGTCTTATGTTTAGGGGTAGCCTTCCTCCCAGACTGTCTTGCTGCTTGGGACTCATTTCTATGGTGTGACATGATGACTGAGATACCCCCGAAGAAGATCTCCCTTAAGCCAAAAAGGCTACATTCCTGCCTGCAGCAATACAGTGGATCGAACGAGGCCACATATAGAGGTAGCTTATGCTTAACAGCATTTCCATCTCACATCCTTTCTTTCCAATGCAAACCTTTACACAGGCACTTGCTTGCTTCCCCTTCTCTAATTCTCAAAACTGGGCATTCACTGGGGACTATGACAGCACAAGACATTTCTACTGTCCCAGTCCCACTCCATACTTGACCTTACTGTAAACTTTCTCCACCCGGGGGGTGGGGTTGGATATTACAATTCTTGGAGCACTTCCTTTAATTCAAGGTCTTACACAGTCAAATAGGTGTTCTATAGCCAGAACCAAACCACCCATGACCTTCCAGACATCCAGTCACTGATGCCACGTGCCTAGAACGGCTTCCCAGGGAATTCTGCATCCTGATGTGGAAACCAACAGCACCTCCACTTATGCAGCGATTCCAGTTTCTGGACTGCCTTCTCCCCAGGGGACTGTTGCTTGTGCCACACGGAGCACCCAGACAGTCTTCCACCCTGCCAGGGTTCCAACCCAAATAACCATTCCCCACATGGACCTTTCCCTGCCTCCACAGGCTGCCCAACTGAAGAGTCCCAACACTGTAGCAGCCACCAGCCAGGGGAAACGGAGTAGTGCTGCCGCCACTACCCCCACAACAGTCCAGGCTGCCACTTCTGAACTGTGCCCCAGGCCCAATTTGCCATAGCAGGCCTGCTCACAGGACACACTGTGACTCCACGAGCTGCACTTGCCCATGGCAAGGCTACTTGAATCAAAATGGTCCCATTGGTGCTCACCCTACCAAGGTACCAAAGATTACTTGGTGGGCCTCCATACTTCTTTTCTCCCCGGGCCCCGGCTCCCACACTGCACCAAGAGGCCCCATCTTTCTGCTCCACTGATCCCCCTAAACTTTCTTGGCCTGAACCGCTGCACTTATCATAATGTGGATCTTCGAGGGAGGAAGGCCATGGTGGCAAGTGGCCGACCCCGGCCCCACCGCGGCCCTCTGGCTGAACTTGCAGGTTGACTCCCCGACTGTTCTCTCCCTGGGTCTCTCTCTCCCCCCCTCTCCCTCTGAATCCTCTAGAATCTCATCTTTCCCCTATTTATACCCTCTGGGGATGGGGTCCCACCTGCAGGCAGCAAGCAGGCCCTACATCCAGAACTACGGGCAACATAGCTGTCTTCACTGCCTAACTACACTTAGCTACCAAAAATTAACTAGTAAGCTCCCAGAGAGTGCTTACATAAGGTCGGTGACATCAACAGTCAGTGTCACCGGGGGTGGCCCAGTTGTACTGCTGAGAATCTTCTGTGTGGATCCTGCTTCACTGACGTTGAAGTTCCTACGGTGTGACCTGATGACTGAGATCCCCTCGAAGATCTACTGTTATGGTAAGTTCTTACATAACTGTTCTTTCCCTCCTCCCTGACAGGGAATCTAGGAGGATTGACCTTTGGGGAAAGAGGACCTTTGCTTTGCTTTGGCCACCTTAGGCCTCAGGATTGCCAGTTACTTGTCTCACATGGTCAAGTATCAGAACACCATCTGGAAACAGGGCGGAGCTGAAGCACAGGCCCTTCCTGAGGGTCCCCAGAGGCAGGAACTTCTTGAGTCTCTCCAGGCTGCTGCAGATGTCAGCAAGCATCTCCTAAGGGCCATTTATGACATGGCTGATGCCACGGCCAGGGCTACTGCCACTGGCATCTGCCTTAGAAGGCACTCCTGGCTGAGGGTCTCTGGATTTGCTATCTAATGTCTAGCAGAACATTCTGAATGCCCCCTTTTAGGGCTTTAAGTGTTTTGGCTGTGACGTATAAGATATTATCAATGACCTGCAGGTCTCTGGCAGAGTCATTAGATCTGTCCACTCCCTCTATCATACCCAACCCAGGAGCAAACTGCAACCCTTCTTTTGTAAGGTCCTCCATAAGGCTGGGTCAGGAACCAGGCCTCAGAGCAAGCGCAGAACAGGGCCTGCCTTGCCTGCTCCTTCCTCCACCATGGGTGCTTCTGCTAAAAGCCACAGAGGTAGCCGGCCTGTCAGTGCAGCAGTTGGATTTCCACTTGTGATGCTGGTGACCCGAGTTCGGGAACGGACCTGGGATGCCAGAGGGCCGGCCGGGGGGGACAAGGCTTGAGTGTCCGATGACTGCTCGCCTTCTCCTGGGGGGAGGGAGGGGATGCGGTCCAACACCTAATGGCTCCTGGTGGAGGCTGGGAGAACAGCAGCATGTCAGGCCCCGCTGACTGGGGGGGGGGGGGCGTGGTGGACATCTGCATACGCTCTGACGTCGGGGAAAAGCCACGCCCCCAGGGAGAAAAGCAGGGAAAGACTCCCCGCTCAACCGGATGATGGCTGCCTGGTCTTCTGCTGCCACAGAAGCCCCGGTTATCCCTGGAGACCACCGCAGCAGTATCCAAGGGGGCCAATGAAGGAGCACACTGGCCGGCCCCCATAGGTGCCTTTCCCCTTGGAGGGGGGACCCACCCGGTGCAAGATTTACCCCCAGGGGTGGCTGCAGTGTGCAGTGGCAGAGGTGGCTAGTGACGGAGGTGGGAGTGAGCTGCAGGGACCATTGGCAGCCCAAAGGAGAGGTCGATGGGGAGGGGTGGAGGGGGGAAAAAAAACCCAGAGGTGGCGGTGTGGCCCCGGCCCTGGCTGTGCTTCAGCATGACTCCTTGTCCAACCCCCTTCTCCTGCCCCAAGCCAGAAGGTGCAGAAAAAAGCAAAAAAGACTATTGTGTGCAATATTTTTTTTTTAGTAGTTTATCTGGTTTATTGTTTGGCCATTCAAGCAATTACAATTTAACAGAAAACATGTAAAATATACAATATTGATTAAAGCATTACAATAAAAACATTACAGAATAACGAGCATTAGTATCAAGCTACTGATTAGATATGCACATCCACAGGACTATTCATATTTATTTATTTAGTCAATCATAGGAATTACAACCCTTTGAGTCATAGACTCATTTACAAAGGCTCCGCGTCAGCATAGTCATACATTCAGATAGTACATTAGTGGGACATCACATTTCAAGTAATTACATATAACAGCCAAGGTGGCTGAAAGTCTATACCTATAGTAGCTAGGGTATTGATATTATTACAGTGGAACAATTATAATACAAGTGCAGCCTCTGGGGCATTGCCATATAGTAGTAACAGTAATCTATACAATAGTGAGACAACACAGTTTTAAGGAAGTATTTACATATAGTAGCCTGGGTGGCTGTTGACCCATACATTTAGTAGCTAGGATATTGGTATTAGTACAGGAGTTATAGTTACAGTGTATGTGCAGCATCTGGGGCATTGTCATATAGCAGAGACAGAGATCAGCAGCAGAGATGTCCTATACAATTAGTCCTATACAATTGGTGGCAATGTCAATGGGGAGCGGCCATAGTGCAGCTCTGTGCAGGTCAGTTAGCAGCTGCACTGGCATTGGCGCAAGGAGAGAATGTGTTTTTTTTAGGATGGTCTTGAAGTGTCCTAGATTGGGAATGGAGGTTATGGCTGGGGGAGCTCGTTGTACCAGGTGGGAGCTCTATAGGGAGTAATTTCTGAGCTTAGGAGGTTCTGACCTGGCACGGTCCACAGATGTTTGTTGGCAGAATCGTAGTCGCAATGCGGGAACATGAGAGTAGTGAGGCTGAGGCCCCAAATGGAGTTAACCCTAGGTGGATTTTTTTTTGTGAGGAAACAGGATTGATATTGTAGTCTTTTCTCAAGGGTGAAGATGTTTGTAAGAGCAAAGAGGGTGCAAGTATGGGAGTGTTTGTCTGCGCCTAGGAGGAGTCGGCACACTTTATTAATGGCTAAGTGAATTTTGTTTAGGGTGGTGTTGTCCGCAGCAGAGTAGATAAGGAGCCCATAGTCAACAAGAGAGAGGACAGAAGAGGTGACAGCCAGGTTGAGAGCCTCTGATGTCAGGCAGTCTTTGTGCCGGTATAGGAGGCCAATGCGGGTATTAGTAGCTGAGGTCAGGATGTTAATGTGGGCATGGAAAGATAGGGAGGTGTCAAAGGTAAGGCTGAGGTATTTATAAGTAAGTACTTGTTCCAGAGGGAGGTGGGCATGGGATTGGATTTTTAGTTCAGTGTCCTTGGCTTGCTCTGCCGGTGGGCAAATAGCATAACTTTTGTTTTTTTGATGTTGACCACAAGTCTGCGACTTGTGAACCAACTTTCGATCTGGTTGAGCAAGTGTTGGAGGGAGGACTGTAGGTTGTCAGGGCAGGGGTGTGCAGCGTGGAGAACTGTATCATCAGCATATAGCAGTAGATAACTGGAGCACGATTTGAAATGAATTAATTAGGTAATAGTCAGTTCATTGCACTTGAATGCTGGATAATTTTCTTTTACAGTATTACTGCCTTCCATATAGTTTAAAGGCCCTTAGGATAATGTATATCTCTTAATTCATCTGGGACATACTTGATATATACCATTCAGTCCTGAATTTATAACATATATGACCGCTCAAAACATTACCCATCTTTTAGATTATAGGTAGGTTATTTGTATAGTTATAATGGGAGAAGAACTCTCTAAGTTATCATTAACTCATTTATTCCTCTTCACTTAGGTTCCAAATATCAAACCAGAATAGTTTTCCAGTGAGTCTACTGTCACCATGTATACTTTTAGTATCTTAAGAGGACACCAACTGACCTTTTGCATCCATCCTGTCAGCACAGGTGACCTTTTCAGGTGCCATTTAGAACATACCTTTCAATCCAGTAGCATTCTGTATGACGAGTATTCCACCATTTTAGGCTATTCATGGAACATTGTCTTTGGGGCCACCGTGGGGGTCTTTCACTCACTACTAATACTACTTCGCCAAAGGAGACTAGTGTATAGATTATGCCAGTTTTTTTTTTTTATAAATACCCAAGCCCAATCTTCCATCAGCTCAGTTATGGTTATTAATAGCTAGAATAGGTAAATAGACACCCCCTAACAACCCCTTCTTCCAATAATTAATGCTTGAGCCTCACGGTCCTATGACAGTCTTCACTGTGCAGGATGAAATGCTCTGTATTTTCCCCTGGTAGCCCAATACTAAGGTTCTAGTGCTAATTTCAGATCAACCATTCAGTGAATGGACCCAACCCAGGACCTTCCGTACACGTCGGACAGCGTCTCATGTACTAATTTAGTTTGGAGAAAGGGGGAATATTTGTGATCTGGATGAGTTAACTTTCCCTAAACAGTATGTTATAACTAACCCATCAATGGGCATCTGATAACAATTAGGTGGTATCCCTCCCAATTGAGCTAGCCATATGTTATCTAAGCATTTCAGCAGGACTAAAATCAAGTATAACACCTTTCTGTATGACTTAACTTTGATTAAGGGTAGGTATCCTAACAAGTTGTAATAAATCAAAAAAAAATCTATAACTTGGTTAGCAGATAGTTAATATAGTGAGTGAATTGTTGCATACTAGAATCTCCAACAATGTTGTAAACACAGTTCCTAAACTGGTTAACCATTACTACTCAATTGCTGCTTAATTGCTAAACTTGGGCCTTACTACAACTCGCATCTTAATTCACAGATAAAAAACACAAAAACATTAATTAGCTAAAAATAAGCTTGCAGTAGAGGTCACAATCATTGACTTCCTTCACACTCTACACGGAGTTCATGTGAGAAATGTTCACAAAGCTTGATACTCCTCTACATCCAAAAGATAGGCAAGCAGGTCCAAAATGCAAGTTCAAGGCTTCACACTCCGAATCCTTATGATTGCAATATGATTTTATCTCGTACTCTGGGCTAATTTCCTTATAATCAACCTTGAGGCCATCGTTTATGTTTTAGTTCATTAACATCTCCCAAGACAGAAACTTGCAACTTGCCAGGCACTCCCTATCTAGTGTAACTGGATCTCTGTCTACCCCTCCTACACGAAGCAATCACAGCTCCTAGCCTAAGCGGGCTTCACGCCAGCAGGAGTGGCCCCGGATCTTCACTGGCTGGTTGCAAACCTCCCACTAGACCCGCCAGTCCACTGCTATGCCCTACCGGCTGAAGACTCGTCCAGAAAGCCCCCTGTGAGCAGTGCCGCCGGCCCTCCATGCCACCGCAACTTCACTGGATCTCTGCCCACCCCTCCCGCAAGAAGCAAGCACAGCTGCTAGCCTGAGCAGTCTTCACGCCAGCAGGAGCACCCCAGACCTACACCAGCTGGTTACAGACCTCCCACTAGACCCACCAGTCCACCGCTATGCCCTACCAGCTCCAGAAAGCCCCCCTGTGAACAGCTCCACCAGTTCTCCACACAACTGTGAACTCTCTGGATCTCTGCCGTCCCCTCTAACAAGAAGCAAGCGCAGGTATGCTCCCCGGCTACCTCGGAACATCCAAGAATTGAAAGCCTACAATTTGATTGGACAAGTTGTGCTGCAGCAGCCCGCCCATTGGCTGCTGCAGCTCTTTCATTTCTTTTTCCCTTTCTGAATTTGGCGCCTGCTAGCTGCAACATCCCTTCTGAGTGACTTTGTCTCCCCTGTGGATTATTGTAATTTCGCCCCTTCCCCACCTGCCCTGAGCTCTATTAAATCCTCAAAGTTGCCTCTCCCCTTACAATCTATTAGTCGGGCACCTCAGGCTTTCCCAGCACTTTACCACACCCATAAAGCAGTCTCAAGGGAATAATAGTGGTGCATGAAAATCAGGCCACAATTTCTCCACTGGTATTGCCACTCCTGACACTGAACATCCAGTTTCTTTCCATCTCAATTAATTTGGCAAACATGATGGCCAGGGCACTAGCTACATCCTGCGTACTTCTACTCGCTATCGCCCCAATAATGGGGCAGTACCTCTATATCTCAATGCCAGCTGACCAGGGACAAAGCCACACAGTCTCTTACACCTATAAGTTACAACATAGAACATGCAAACATGAACCAAGAGCCAAGACACTGAGTCCTGCTCCTTTGCATAAAACCTTTTTCACAGTTTGCAACAGCTCACTTGTCCTAGCCCAGTTGTATGCGCCACTTGGTAGGCTAAGGCAGTACGTCTCTATCCCCAGGCATAATAGGAAATGGGGTGTAGCTAAACGCTGTACACCGGCTGCTGTCAAAATTTTTCTCCTCTCTCTGCTATTAATTTCTGGGGATGTTCATCCTAACCCAGGCCTTTTTACCGGCTGGTCCACAAACTGTAAAGGACAAAGTGGCTTGGAGATTGTAGCCCTTAATAGCTGCAGTTTGCTCCCCAATATAGCCCAGTTCCAAGCCTGGGTTCAGCTGCACAACCCTGATATCATTAGCCTGACTGAGTCATGGCTCACTCCAAAAGTGAAAGATACCTCGATAGCCTTGCAAGGGTATGTTACTTTCAGGTTTGATAGAGTAGGGGAAACGGGGAAGGGGTTACCTTATCTACATCAAGGAATCCCTACAGGGGACGATGTTGCCGATCTCTGCCAGTAACGCTGAGTATGAGTTGCTGGCCTTAAAGCTTCTCATTGGTAGGCAAAACAAGGCACTCACCATTGCCTCAGTTTATCTCCCACCCACTGAGGCAAAGCATGGACTCAGCTTGGTCCTGGAAGCATTATCTAAGCTAACGAGGAACTTGGAAATAATCATTACTGGCGATTTTAACCTAAACTGGCTTAGCAAGGATATAGATCCACAAAAAGACCAGGTAGCCGATATGTACCTTACCCAGATGGTCTCTGAGAACACAAGACTTAATCGTAGGACCAGCAAAGGCACCCTATTGGATTGGCTCATCATGAATACCCCCTTCTAAGATAAAAAATGTTACTGTGCTGGCTGACTGTCTAAGTGACCACTCACCAGTCGCTTGCCACTGAGTCTTTAAAGACAAAAAAGCTCCTCCTGTCACTATTCTAAGCTGTGTCCTTTGGCGTGGCTGTGCCCATGCTTTTCAAAAATGCCTTATCCCTTGTTGATTGGTCTCTCTTGGACAATCTTAATGACAAAGATCAAGTACTTCAGTTCTTCTCTGACAGGTTCAATGGCATCTGTGATATTTTTGCCCCAGTGAGGAGAAGTAAGATAAGAGGATCCCCAAATGGGTGGATTACAAGAGACCTTCTGGACCAGATGAAGGACAGAGACAATCTATGGAATATGGCCAGATGCACTGGTGATCTGGTTGACTACCAGAAGTACCGGGCCGCTTGTAACAAGTGTACCAACCTCAATAGACAGGCTAAAGCAAAATACTACATGGAACAATGGGACAGTAGCTGGGGTAATGGTTAAAGGTTCTGGGAGAATATCAAGGAACTGCTTGGTAAAAAAGATAAGAAGCACCCTACCATACAAGTGATCAATGGTACCCCGCCCCTTGACCCACGTACCATTGCTGAATCCATTAATTTAGCCTTCTCTGATCTCAGTGCTGTCCTCCCACCTGAAAACCTCAATCACCCTGGCTCACCTGTGCAGAACACCAGTGGAAGCCAGCCTGAAATACCCTCACCAAACACTAGTGTAAGCCTAAACCACCCTACTTTCTACTTTAGAAGCATCATGCCTAAGGAAGCCAGAACCCTACATACTCAAAGTGTTAGGTAAGACAAGGCTTGGCAGTGATAACCTGGATATGAAGCTGGTGGCAGTTGCACTGAAAGAGCTCTTGGTACCTATCACCAAACTGTTTAACAAATCGCTCTCCCTAGCTAAGTTCCCAGCCAAATAGAAGCTTGCAATGATCACCCCCTGTTCTCAAAAGTGGAGCACAGACCAGTATAGCCAATTACAGACTGATACCCATCCTCTCCCCTCTATCAAAAGCCCTTGAGACGATAGTGGCCGATCCGATATCCGAGTACCTTCATAAATACAACCTCCTGTGCCCACAGCAGCATGGATTTCGTAAGTGCCACAGTACGACCACGGCACTAGTGGAATTCTCTGACTTTGTACACAAGGATCTGGATGGTAGTAAACTAGTGGGGTCTACCTTCATAGATCACACTAAAGCTTTTGACACAGTCAGCCACCCCATCCTGCTATAGGAACTGGTGAACTTGGGTATCTCCTTGGATGCAGTCCACTGGTTCAAGGGACTACCTTCCCCACAGATCCCATGGGTGAGAGCTGCTGACATCGGTTGTAGATGACCTGTTCAACAGGTGGGGTTGTCCAGAGCTGGACCTTTTTGCATCCCCACTCAATGCAAGTACTGTGTTTCTGCTCACTAGATCCAGGGCCTGGAATTTTCTGATGAGACACATTGTCCCTCTCCTAGAAAGGGAGGTTCCTCTATGCCTTTCCTCCCTTTCCTCTGCTCCAGAGAGTGCTCATCAAGCTCCAACTGGAGCAGGCCACCCTAATTCTGGTGGCACTGTTCTGGCCTTATCAGATCTGGTTTCCAGTACTGCAACAATTGGTTGTGGAACCTCCAGTTCCCCTTCCCCTCTGCAGGGATCTGTTGACACAGGCACAGGGGACCCTGGTCTATCCAGACTTCAAGTCCTTCCACCTGCACGCATGGCTCCTGAAGACATAGCCATTGCTCAGTTCAGGGTGTCTCAGAAAGGGGCTGATGTCCTGGTGGCTGCCAGGAAGCCCTCCACCAGGGCCACTTATTCGATGAAGTGGAAGCGTTTTGCTATATGGGCTGCTTCCCTTCACCTAGACCCATTCAGTTATCCGGTGAACCAGGTTCCAGAGTATCTCCTGTCCTTGTCAGATGCATGGCTTCAATATTCCTCTGTTAAGGTGCACCTGTCTGCTATATCAGCCTTCCATGTGCCCATTGATGGCCATACTTTGGCCCAGTTGGATGTGGTCTGTACTTTTTTGCAAGGCATTCTCCACTTGAAGTCTCCTATCTGTAATCCAGTCCTAACTTGGGACCTGAATTTCATTATAGAAAAGCTGACTCTGCCTCCCTTTGAACCAGCCACGTCTTGTGAGCTATGCTTTCTGTTGTGGAAAGCCATTAGCCATTAACATTCTCGGGCAGGAACTGTGTTTTGTTTAGCCCTGTAGCTTGGGGAAGGGGTGCTAATTGTCTGACCTGGCTCCTCAGCAGAGCTACTGCTAACTGCTACCTGGAGGTGGGGCTGAGTCAAAGTGGTATAGCTGTTTACCTGTTGGATTCTCATAAGGGACTAGAAGAAGAAGGAAGCAGTTCATTTCAGGGAAGTGACTGTTGATTTTTGCTGATTATTTGCTGCTGTTATTGTTTCTTTTGCAGTTTGTTGTTGCTTTCAGTTGGTACCAGGTTGCTTTCTGGATTTATTTGGAAAGTTACCTGTTTGGGGGATTTTGTAGGTGCAGCTTAGTGTTTCTGTTGGGGGTTTGCTGGTGTGGCTGATTGTCTCGGGTGGTCAAGGGGGCCCATCCCCCCACCCCACACCCCACCCACCCAAGAGCTTCACTTCCTTTTATACCATTACCCTGTGGCATCATACGGTACCAGCTGACTGCATACACACACTGTAGCCATCTAATTTCAGTACACAACATAGGCACACACCACACCCTCACATAAATCTACATTCCTTGATACATTATACTACTAAAGAGTATTGACAGTACAAATATATATAGCTGGGCACTGGACATGGTATAGAAGAAAAGAGCAGCAGAGGGTACAGGGTATTAAGGGGCATTTAGGGTAAGGTTAGTAGAAGGAAGATGATGGGTATGGTGCTTTGCAGCGGATGTGAGGCAGCAGTGTTCAGAAAGACCTTCTGGAAACTGCAGTGCTGCCCTATCTGCAGGCACCTCTCTGTATTGAGGAAGGAGGTAGCTGGACTCTGAGCAGAGCTGGCGAGGATACAGGTGGCCTTTCCGCCCATACAGAGACCACCATGTCCACCAGCGCTCCCTCAGAGGTTGCCAAGAAGGAGGGAAGGATGAACTATGGTGAGCTTGGGGAGGGTGCGGGAGGAAGCACTGAGGAACATCCCCCAGCCGGTGGCACTTCACAACTTGTATGCCATCCTGGCAGAGCATAGAGATTGCACAGCATCTCCAGAAGTGAACACCATGGGGGTTGAGGGGGTCATCTAGGATGGAACCCCAAGGGCAGGTGCAAGGAGAACACACAGGAGGAGGAAGCAAATCCTGGTTGGGGACTCAGTTGTCCGGGGGATTGAGCTGGGGTCAGGTGGCAGTGGTGAGAGGGAGGTAATGTGCCTACCTGGAGGCATAGTTCAGAAGGAGGGCAAGCGAATCATTAAGATTGCAAGGGTGGTAGCAAGGAGGGGGAAAGCTGGACATCATTATTCACTTGGGGACTAATGACCTGGCTAGAGAGGGGGTAGATGTAGGAAGAGTACAGGAAGAGTTCAGGGAGCTGGGGAGGAGTCTTGGCCAAGTAGCACACTCTGTCACCTTCTCTGAGGTGCTACCTGTCCACAGCAAGGGGAAAGGGAGAGACATCTGCATCATTGAATTCAACAAATGGCTGAAGAAATGGTGTAGAAAGGTGAGGTATATCTTCACTGGGGACTGGAACCTCACCTGGAGGGATGAAGGACTATATTCTTCACATGGCCTGCATCTGTTCAGGGGAGACAAAGGTATCCTCTCTGAGAAGTTTAACTGCATCCTTAGTGATCATTTAAACTTGCCAAGGGGGGAGGCATAGACAGACAAGGGATTATCGTAGCCCCCCCCCCCCAAAGGACATAACTGAAAGCAGTGAGGACCTAATAACTAGCATAATATCTAACTGTAAAACTACCATGGTTACAATGGGGGAGAGAACAGAGGGTATACCACTAATGAAGCACAGGGCAAAGACCAATAAACAAGGAACATTAAGGGGGTACACAGAGTGGAAGGTCATGTGCACAAATGCCCACAGTCTGGGAAACAAAATCCCAGACCTAATGGCACTGATGGCAGACACAAACCTGGACATTGTGGCTATTACGGAGACATGGTACGCAGAGAACCATGACTGGGATGCAGCCATACCACGGTATACACTTTTTAGAAAGGATAGGGAAGGAAAGAGGGGAGGAGGGGTTGCTATGTATGTAAAGGAAGGGATTAAAGCTGTGGAAGCTCATGGATCTAGGGAAGAAGCAGAGACATTGTGGGTCACTTTGGAGTCAGGGAACAAAACAACCATCCATGCTGGAGTAGTTTACAGGCTTCCCGCTCAGGGGGAGGATATAGATCTAGTATTAGTGGAAGCCATCCATAATATGGCAGCAAAAGGGAAGTACTGCTAATAGGTGTCTTCAACATAATCTTTCTTCAGCCATGCTGGTAGCCTGGATATTTGCTTCACACCTAGGAAATTATGGCAGGCCAGCAGGAGGATTGAGCATTCCATTTGGCGGTCTCCTCTAGGATTTGAGAGCTGTGGCTCCTGCTGCTTTACCACCACCTGGGAGAGCACAGGTAGTGGTACAGCTGGGAGCTCTTCAACATCAGGAAGGGTGGGTGAGGATGTATCATGACTGGGTCTGCACTCCCATGCTCCATTGTGGCATCTCTGCATGCAAGACTGAGTGGACACAGGACAAATGGGAGCCGTGAGCATGTTTCGTTCTCTCCATGAGTGATGATCCACCCCCTTCCCTCTCCAGATCAATGTCTTGGCTATAGGCTTTGGTCAGCCAGGCCCTACCAGGGTGGGAGGGGGGAGTTATAAAGTTTAAAAGAGGGAGGTAGGGCCCCTCAGATGGGTGGTGATGGGGTTATCCTGGATGGGAATGAACCAGTGGGAGCCAGAAAGAGGTCCTGAACATTCCATTAATACTGGGGCAATACAAAAAAGTAAAAAGAAAAACTGGAAGGGGAACTGAAATGTTTCAGAAACATTACATTTTGGTAGGGTAGACTTTTGAAAAATGAGGGCTGTGGGTAGCGCAAGGGTATGGCAGAGTAGACGAGTAAAGTGCATCATCATGGAAGACAATAAGATATTTTTTCAGTTGTTAGAAGACTAGATCTGTAAAAGAGAGGGTGGGTCTACTTAGCGTGGTGACTGAAGGGATGAGGTTAATGGAGGTTGAAGACACTGCAGAAAAAATTTCTTTTTACTTCGGTGTTCTCAGCCGATGCAAATGTGAGTATGCCACAGATGAAAATATCATTTGAAGAAACAGCTGGTGAAAAGTGCATGTGGGAGGAAGGTGGGGTTTATAGGGATCACACAGAACAAACTAGTGGCAGAAAACCTAGGTTGAGTAGCTAGGTACAGCACCAGGGATGGAGAAGTTTCATGAGAAGGTACTAAGTGAGCTAAGAAAAAAGCTAGTATTGCCACTCACAGATTGCTTTTTAGGAGATGATTACACAAGGCGGTGGTGCCAAGGGATTGTGGGCAGACAAATGTGATTACATTTTTTGAAAAGGGAACCAGGAGGGAGCCAGGAAAATGTAGGACAGCCAGACTAAGGTCAGTAAATGCCAGGGAAGGTTTGGGGACTGTAAGCAGAGAGAGCACTATTGCACACCTCGAAAATCTGGATTGATAAAAGATAACCAGCATAGCTTCACAACAGGAGGGTCATGTGAGATAGAGTTTTTCTAGACATGGACTAAGCAAATGACAGCAGAAATGCTGAAGCATTATCTCTCTTGATTTTAGCAAGATATTCAACAAGATACTGTGCTGATGTTAATACATAAAGTCAGAAACTATTGCATGGGGGTAGTGCTGGGCAAAAGTTGTGAATTCTGCTTGAGCGGAACTTTCACAAAAGTTTGCCAACTTCAGCAGAATTTTCCGAACTTCGACCTTTGGCAGATTGGAAATCATCCAAATGTGTCTGGCGAATTTTCACCCTGTTCAGTGGAATTTTCTTGCTGAACTGAAGAATAATACACATGAACTGTGAAACTAATCCACAATTCATGAAATTATTCTGCAGTTCAGATAGGAGGGGAAAAAAAACGATCTGGTGTCTTCAGTAGCAGGTCCAACCCTCCGGTCGCTGGCCTCATAAGAATTGAAAGTTTCCCTGCTGTCTAGTGGCAACCCCACCCTCCAATCACCAGCCCTATTAAAGTTTAAAGTTTCCCCGGTGTCTAGTAGCACTCCTTACCTTCCAATCGCCGGCCCCATAAAAGTTTAAAGTTTCCTTGTTGTCTAGTAACACCTCCCACCCTCCGATCACCAGCCTCATAAAAGTTTAAAGTTTCTGTAGTGTCTAGTGGTACCTCCACCCTCCAATTGCTGGCCCCATCACCTGAAACTGCCGCAGCCCACTGCAGTTCTCCACACATGATGTCAAAGTGTGCTTACACTGTAAATGTCACTGATGCTCGTGCGCAGACCACTGTACCTGAGTTCAGCTAAATATGTTTCCAGACACTAGAAAGAAATCTGAACTTGGGAAACTAGTCAGTTTTTTTAAATAAGGGCTGAAAAGTACTTTAATTGCACTCCAAAAGTGGAGCCGTGATACTGGGCATATGCAGATGCATATTTAAATCCCAAGAGTAGTCCCAAGGCATATGAATATGCATGCATGCCCAGTGTCACGGCTTCACTTTTGGAGTGCTATTGAAATACTTTTCAGCCCTCGTTAAAAAAAAAAACTGGTTTCCTGAGTTCCATTTTCTTTCTAGTACCTGGAAACATATTTAGCTGAACTCGGGTACAGTGGTCCGTGCACGAGCCTCAGCACCATTTACAGCTGTGAGCAAGCTGTGGCACCATGCATGGACAATCAGAGGGGGCCATGCATGGACAATCAGAGGGGGCCATGGATGGACAATCAGAGGGGGCCATGGCAGTTTCAAGGTGGTAATTAGAGGGTGGGGAGTGCCACTAGACACCAGGGAAACCTTTCATTCTTATTGGGCTGGTGATCGGAGTGTGGGGGTGCCACTAGACACCAGGGAAACCCTTCATTCTTATTGGACTGGTGATCGGAGTGTGGGGGTGCCACTAGACACCAGGGAAACTTTTCATTCTTATTGGGCTGGTGATCGGAGTGTGGGGGTGCCACTAGACACCAGGGAAACTTTAAACTTTTATGGAGCCAGTGATCAGAGGGTGGGGGGTACCTCTAGACACCAGGAAAACTTTTAATTCTTATGGGGCAAGCGATCGGAGGGTGGGGATGCCACTAGACACCAGGGAAACATTACACTTTTATGGACCGGTGATTAGATGGTGGGGGGTGTCACTGGACACCAGGGAAACTTACAATTCTTATGGGGCTGGTGATCAGAGGGTGGGGGGAACCACTAGACAGCAGGGAAACTTTAAACTTTTATGGGACTGGCGATTGCAGGGTGAGGGGGCGTGCCAGTAGACACCAGGGAAAGCTTTAATTCTTATGGGGCTGGTGATTGGATGGGGGCGATTGACATTAGACACCATAGAGAGGGAAATGCTAAACTGCTGAAAGAAATTTCACAGAACTGAGCTCTGACCGTGATCAGTTCTGCAGAATTTTTGGCCCACAGTTTAATACATTAACCTGCAGTTCATACATTTATTCTGCTGTTCTAAGGCAGAATTTCCATGAACGTTGGCAAAATGATTTCCGAACTTTCACGGAAATGAAAGTCTGACTTTCACACAAGTTCTGTCAGGTGAATTTATTTTTTTTCGCACTGCTCTACATGTGGGGACTTCTTCAGTGGATCACAGGTTGACTTAGTAGCAAAGTACAAAGGGGGGGAGTAGTGGAGCAGTGGCATCACAGCAAGAAAATGGATGTCTTGGTTATTATAGATGGACTACAGAATTTAAGCAGTGTGTTGCAGCAGTCCAGAAAGCCAACAGATTGCTGAGGTGCATCTGGCAGGGAATGGGAATAGGGAACACAAGGATATTGTGCTGCTACTGTACCACTGTAAAATTGCTAGTCAGGCTACTTCTAGAGTATTACAGGGCGTGCCGGTCCGAACACCAAATTATAGAAAAGACATAGCAGACTTTCTGTATTTACAAGGCCACACTGAACCATCTTACTGTCTGCTCCAGTGTGGCCCCCACCTCATGAGCCGATGCATTGTTGTGTGTACATGACCCTCTCAGTGCCAGTACCCTCACTCCATGCAGCACATGTAAACGGTGTCCATAAAAAAACTGACCTCAGTCAAGTTGCCAAAAGAATTCTTTAGTTTTGCTTGTGATAGAGAGGAAACTTTGTTGATGCAGCCAGTCTGCAGTGCCACCAGACTTCTGGATTCTAGCTGTGAGCATCGTAGGCGAGCAGAGGAGTAAGCAGGGAGCATGCATTGTGCATCTGAGAGAGCAGCTGCTTGCATAGTTCTCACCCAGATATGTCCCCATCTCTGCATCAGCTCAGGGAGAAGAAAGATGAGCAACTTAAAGCAATCTGGTAAGTGTCAACACAGTTGCATTTGCACTGCAGCAAACCGAGTGCTAAAGGGAGAGCCAAGAGGAAGACAAGACAAGACCAGATCAGCTAGCCTAAACAGAAAAGGCAATTTATTTTATTTCATACTTAAAGGGTTTGTGTGGGTGAGAAGGTAGAGTGTCATAAAGGAGCAGTGCGACATCTGCCTAAAGGATATCTGCAGGGCGTCACAGAGTCGGAGCGGGACATCTGCCTAAGGACGTCTGCAGGAAGACCGCAGTGCAACATGGGACTCTGAAAGTTGTGGGCAGCTCCTAGTACAGTTTTAAGTGGCAAGGCAGGCTGGGTAAAGGGATACTAGAAACACCCTTATTCAAGTAGTGTTATAGAACAAATTGTAATCGAGTAAGACAGGCTGTGTAGGGGGTCCTATGGATCCCCTGTCTCGGTTAGCCTAGTAGTACATAGTATGAATAGTAAAAACAGTGCATAGAAACTGAGTCCTAGAGGGCACTGAAAGAAGCACACTAATCTCAAAATACATCTCCAATCAGTATAAGCACACAATGATGCACGGGGACATGGTGGGAGGTGACGTGATTGCAGAGGGTGTGGGATAGTTGTGAACCAGAATGCTTTGGGAGTTCAGCCACTGTCTCAACTGCAGAAAGCTCTAATCTGACCATGAAGGTGGAACTGAAAGCTGCAAGGGCTGAAATATGCCACATGAGAGATACAGTCAACAGTCTCCATAGGACACTACTTCCACAGCCCCCTCCAAGGCCACCACAGGCCAGATAAGGGGGCTGGAGAGCAGAGGTGGAGGAGGGAAGTTCAAGCACAGTTTCAACGTGTAGTGCACTCAAACACAGATGAAATAGACTACAGTTCATTCAAGCAAAGGAGCAATTTTATTCCATGAATTCCATCAATGATAATCACGATGCTGCCACACAAGTAGTACTTTTTCCAAGCCCAGTGAACAATTAAAGCAGTCTATTACACTTGCATACTGAAATCTCAGTGCTTCAGCTTTCAACAAGCCTTCATGAGGAGGGAAGTCCAAGCCTGAGGAACCAGGGCAGTGCACCAGCAGTAGGCTCCCCTATTGTAACAAGAGGTCCCACAATCTCCCCTACAAGGGAAGAGGGAACTGCTATGCCAAGGAGGAAGGCGCTGCTGGAGGACATGCTATGAGGTGAGTGAGAACCCAAAGGAGGCAAGAGAAAGGTAGACATTATTCAAATATGAGGGGCAGGCACAGGGATAGATTTGGATCTCATGCTTGATGGTAAAGAGGTGATACAGTGTTTACCTGGAGCAATAGCAGATAGACTTACAGACGGTGGTGGAAATTCAGGGCTCTCGGTAGGATTTTTGGTTGAGGAGTCCCGGACTTTCTTGGAAAAAAAATTGGAGTCCAGACTGAAAATCTAAGAGTCCTCATGAAATTTTTGGGGGTTCCCAATGGGATGAGTCTGGAAAGTACATTTCAGTGTTGTTTATTAATATACCCATGTTTTGTTTATATTCCTAAGTCATTATTTTGCAGATATAATGCCCCAAATTTTTTTTTTCAGCAGTGTTGTTGCAGTCATTTTACAGAGGTACCAACCTTTACCTAGCATGGCTAAAAACCACAGCAGTGATCACATTATAATTGCAAATAAAGAATTCACCTGGTCTGTGATGTGTGTTGTTGTTCATTCATTTGTTCATAATTTACCAGTGAAAAAAATGTACTTACAGTTTTGCAGTCAGTTCTGGTACATTGATTGAATTTGGGAATCCTACTGCAGCAGTTGAGAGCAGTGGCCCGATTTATATGCCAAACTGCTACAAACAAAGTTGGCTATTAGATTTGCTACATAGACGTAAACATTTTTTTATGACTAACAGTCATGCTGACAGTCACCCATGTCTTCCAGTCACCTCCTGCCCAATACACTTCTCCTTCGTTCTCTTCAGCACATGACATTTTTAGTTGCAATTACTTACAATCTAAAACAGCCCTGTTTCAGACTCCCAGTGCCCACCACCACCCAACTCTAATAAAACATTGCAGAAACCTCCCTCCCACCCACCAGTGATGATTCAGACTACTAGAAAGATGACACACTCTGACATGATTGTGTGGTTGCTGCCCAACTAGTACAATCATGCTTAAGTTGCCTTTTTAACCTGGCTAAACCAGACTGGCTCCTTACATCACCTCCTGCCCAAACTTAAGTTACACCCTCCTAGTACAATCTGGTGGTACTATCTGAGTGGCAAATAATTGTTACTTTTGTGTCATGACCTGGCATAATCCAGTGATTACTGTATTTCTTCTCATAACACCCTCCTGCCCAAAACTTCTCCTAACACCCTCCTGCCCAAAACTTCTCCTAATACCCTCCTGTCCAAAGCTTCTCCTAACACCCTCCTGCCCAAAACTTCTCCTAATACCCTCCTGCCCAAAACTTCTCCTAACACCCTCCTGCCCAAAACTTCTCCTAATACCCTCCTGCCCAAAACTTCTCCTAACACCCTCCTGTCCAAAACTTCTCCTAACACCCTCCTGCCCAAAACTTCTCCTAATACCCTCCTGCCCAAAACTTCTCCTAACACCCTCCTGTCCAAAACTTCTCCTAACACCCTCCTGCCCAAAACTCTCCTAATACCCTCCTGCCCAACTCTCCTAACACCCTCCTGCCCAAACTTCTCCTAACACCCTCCTGCCCAAAACTTCTCCCTAACACCCTCCTGCTCAAAACTTCTCCTAACACCCTCCTGTCCAAAACTTCTCCTAATACCCTCCTGCCCAAAACTTCTCCTAACACCCTCCTGCCCAAAACTTCTCCTAATACCCTCCTGCCCAAAACTTCTCCTAACACCCTCCTGCCCAAAACTTCTCCTAATACCCTCCTTCCCAAAACTTCTCCTAACACCCTCCTGCCCAAAACTTCTCCCTGCTACTCTCCTGCACAAAATGTTCTTGCATGGTGTAAGAATACCTAGCTATACCAGAGGCATGGATTTGACTGGGGTGACTAAAAAGCCCCCCACCACCCACCTACCCACCATACTCACACCCTTTTTAGGCTTGACAGCTGTCACAAATCTGCTGTTAAGACAGTGGCACAATCCATCTGGTTGGATATGGAACAACTCAGTCTGCAATGTCTTGCTTTCTGTGTACGTCTTTTTTCATGGCATACTTCTATGCAGGCAGTTTCCCCTAACACCCTCCTGCCCATAACGTCTCCTAACATTCTCCTGTCCATAACTTCTCCAACTCTCCTCCTGCACATTTCTTACCACCCCACCCACCCACAACCTACCTTGGCTCAGCAAGTCTCCCAGATCTGTCCGGTTTAAGACAGCGGCACGGTCTAATCTGGTTGGTTGCATGAAATCTGCACAGTCTGCTTTTCTTTGAACTTCTTTTTTCATGGCATTGCCGGTTTTTCTGTGGCAATTTCCTAACACCTCCTGCTCTTAACTTCTCCTAACACCCTCCTGCCCATAACTTCTCCTAACACCCTCCTGCCCATAACTTTTCCCATAACACCCTCCTGCCCATAACTTCTCCTTACACCCTCCTGCCCATAACTTCTCCTATAACACCCTCCTGCCCATAACTTCTCCCATAACACCCTCCTGCCCATAACTTCTCCTAACACCCTCCTGCCCATAACTTCTCCTAACACCCTCCTGCCCATAACTTTTCCTAACACGACTCTCATGCACATTTCTTAATTGTGTATGTGGCAGCTAAAAGAGAACTAGTGCCAGTGTTCATGACTGGATAGCACAGTGAGGTGACTAAAAAGCCCCCCTTCCCCCCACCCACAACTTATCTTGGCTCAGCAGGTCTCCCAGATCTGTGTGGTTTGTGGCACAGTCTGGTGGTGGCATGAAATCTGCATCAGTCTGCTTTTCTTTGAACTTCTTTTTTCATGGTGTGCCATTTTTTCTGTGGCAATGTCCTAACACCCTCCTGCCCATGACTTCTCCTATAACCCTCATGCTCATAACTCCTCCTAACACCCTCCTGCCCATAACTTAGTCTCCAAGCTCTCCTGCACATTTCTTAACTGTTTTGTGTGTCTTGGTGACAGTAGAAGCCACTGTTGCAGACAGACTATGGAAAGAGCAGACTGGGTTACATAACTACATTGACAATAATCTCGAGACACTCCCCCCACTATAAAAAAAAAACACTGGGTATGCATTAATTGGGGCTATATTTAGTTATTCCCCCACCACCTGATCTAAACTTGTTAGACTGTGATCCTCCCCCACCAAAAACAAAACATGATGCAGTAATTTAGTAGAATGAGGATATTAATGGCCAGTCACCATCCCCCAACCCCTGAGAATTGGAATCTTGATCCGTCCCCACTGACAGTAGCATATTGGCCTTGGGGCTAAAGATTGTATTGCCCCCACCCACCCTTGTTGGAACAACAGTATTTTTTATATTTATCTTCTCTACTCCTGTGCCCAAGTTCCTCAGTCGTCCTGTCTCTGGATTCATGTCAGTCATCTGAGATGTCTGAAACTAAAAAAACAAGCATTTGTCAATGACGAATGTGTGCTTGCTGGCATTGGCATTGGTAGTGTAGAAGTTACAGAGCTGCATAATAGGAATGGCAGCGAATTATTGAACTGAAGCCAACCCCACCACCACCCTGCAGAGAGTGACAGGCATTGGGGTGTGCCTTTGGGTAGTCAGGCATAACGACCACACCCTACCCTGCAGACACTGACAAGTGTCACGGTGTGCCTTGAGTCTTTGGCCTCATGCACACCCCATTCCATCAGGAAATACGTGGAGATGGGTGCGTATAGGAGAATGGGGTGAAATTTCGGTCAAGAGTCCGAGGCACACCTTGATGCCTCTCACTGGCTGCAGGGTGTGGGTTGGGGTGGAATGGTATAAGCATGACAGGCAAGGAATCCCAAGTCACACCCTGATGCCTGTCATTCTCTACAGAGTTGGAGGCGTTATGGTCGGAAACCCTAACGCCTCAGGCGATACGTTAGTATTTCCTCCAAATTTTCAACATGTGTTTTTTTGTAGTCCCCACCTCTCATGAACAGTGGCAATATCAGTTTGTTAGCCGGAAACTGCTTTTGCACAGTGACTTTGGCATTTGGCACCACAGGTGCAAAAATACATTCCAAACAGGATGTGAAAAATGACAGCGGTACTGTTCATGGGCGGTGTAAAAAAATTGGAATGTTGAAAATCTGCTGTGGAAAATCTTAAAAAAACTGGTGAAGTCACGAGCGTACATAGAAACTGTGCAACGCACACCCGTAATGTAACTAGTTTGGGGATTTTTTTTTACAGCAGATTGTTAACACAGGCATTTTGGGACCTCCGATCATGAACAGTGTCAGTGTGATTTTCTTTATCTGTCCCAACAATGATTTCCCACAGCGACCACGCATTTCTGTGCTGAAAGTGTGAAAACACATTTCGGCCATGTTGTGGAAAATGACAGCTGTACTGTTCACAAGGAGGTGTGGAAAAATGCCACTGGTGAAGATCTGGACTGAAAATATTACAAATTCATGAACTTACAAGGTGCGTGGAAACTGCGCAATGCTCACTCGTGAATACAGTCATTTTAAGGAGTTTTGTCACCAAATTTTCAACATAGCCATTTTAAGACCTCTGCTCATGACCGTGTCACTGTGATTTTCTTAATCTGTCCCAAACATTGTTTCGCACACCGACTATACCATTATGCGCTACGTAATGCGGAAACACATTTTAGGCGAGATATGAAAATGGTAGCTGTACTGCTCATAAGGAAGTGCGGTAAAATGGCACTGTTGAAAATATGGTGTGCAAATATTAGAAATGCGCAGACTTGCCAGCGTGCATAGGAACTGCGCAACGTGCGCTCCTAAAACAGTCATTTTTGGGAATTTTTTCACCAAATTTTCAACATAGCCATTTTAACACCTCTGCACATGATCAGTATCACTGTGACTTTCTTAACGTGTCCCATACATTGATTTCGCACACCGACTGCGCCATTGTGCGTTACATGGGCAGAAACACGTTGTGGGTGAGATGTGAAAAATGACAACTGTACTGCTCATAAGGAGGTGTGGTAAAATGGCAATGTTGAAAATCTGGAGTGAAAATATTGAAAATTTGTGAACTTACGAGCGTGTGTAGGAACTCTGCAACGCACGCTCGTAAAACAGTCATTTTTAGGAATTTTTTCACCAAATTTTCAACATAGCCATTTTAAGACCTCTGCTCATGAACCATGTCACTGTGATTTTCTTAATGTGTCCGTACATTGATTTCACACACTGACTGCGCCATTGTGCGCTACATGGGCGGAAACACATTTTGGGTGAGATGTGAAAAACGACAGCTGTACTGCTCATAAGAAGGTGTGGTAAAATGGCAATGTTGAATCTGGAGAAAATATTGAAAATTAAGAACTTATAAAGGCATGAGGAACCAGTAAACACATGCTCGTAAAACAGTCATTTGTAGGAATTTTTTCACCAAATTTTCAACATAGCCATTCTAAGACCTCTGTTCATGAACCGTGTCACTGTGATTTTCTTAATGTGTCCCTACATTGATTTCGCACACCGACTGCGCCATTGTGCGCTACATGGGCGGATACACATTTTGGGTGAGATGTGAAAATTGACAGCTGTACTGCTCATAAGAAGGTGTGGTAAAATGGCAATGTTGAAAATCTGGAGTGAAAATATTGAAAATTCTCGAACTTACAAGCATGCGTAGTAACTGCGCAACGCACGCTCGTAAAACAGTCATTTTTAAGAATTTTCCACCAAATTTTCAAAATAGGCTTTTTGATAGCCCACCTTTTGAACACTGGCAGTGTCATTTCATTAATCATTCCGGAAAGGTGATTTCACGCAGTAGCTGAAAAATCACCCTTCGGGCCCGAGTAACGCCATGACAGTGCAAGAATTCATGAGGAGGGGTCCCAAAAACCCCATGTTGAAAATTTGGTGCAAAAATTCCTGAGATATGCAACAAAGTTGAAAAACCCCTATCTATGCCATTATACAGCTTACCGGCATTTCCTCAGTTCGCGGTCGGCTTTGAAGAGTGCAGACGCAGTTCCCGGTCCACCAAGATCGTGCCGCCGGACCTCGGGAAGTAAGTATGGGGGGGGTGGGGAGGCAGGTGCACAGTGGTGGGTGGGGTTGTGGGGGCAGGGAGACTTGAGGACCATTTTTCTTTACAGGTTTTTTTGTTTTAAAAGCACGGCGGGACATTTGCCATGCTGGGGTGGGCTCCAGCATGGCAGAAGGACAGCTGGGGGCGGGAGCCGGCGGGGATTGGGCACCCTGTTGGCATCTGTTGCCATGTTGGGTGGGCTCCCAGCTGGCAACCCTGTACTGGGAGACACAGTGAGATCGGAAGCAGCACAGCCTGATGGGATTGGCACCCCGTCAGTATACAGTGCGTGCTGGGGGGAGCAGCAGCAGCATATGTATGTGTGTGTGTGTGTGTGTGTGTGTGTTGTGTAGGGGGAGCGCGCATGAGCAGGCGATATCTGATCACTGCTCACTAAAGCGTAGCTCCCCTTTTCAACTGCATGCCACTGCATTTTGGAGCTGTCATAGACAGCTCCAGCAGGCATTGGAGAACTGTGGCCGCGCCTGCAAACACGCTGAATTGGAAGAGGGCTGACACACCTCCGAAAACTCCAATGATGGCACTATGTTTCTTGCACATGTGTGCAAGCAAACATAAAAACACAATTAAGACAATTAGTAAAACATTTTAGGCCTGGTGGCATAGAGGGTTGAGGCGCTAGCACTTACCGACCCATGTGACCAGTTGAGGAACAGTTCGGACGCCTGGGCGCCAACGGCAGGGGCGAGAGGATTGAGAGCACCAGGACTGCTGTCCTCTCCGGGTGGGATCAGAGAACGCTCTTCGCTCAGCAGCGGCTCCCAGTGGAGACTGGAGGCACTGCCTGAGCATGCACTAATGGGGACACAGAAAACCAGGGAAAATGGCGCCTGAAGCAAGCGGCTTGATGGCCATCCGCAATTTTGCTGTGGCACCTGCCTGGATCCGTGTTCTATGGGGAGTTGGGGGCTTCCTGCGGCCCCACTGCAGGGGGAAAGCCACAGGAGTCTGGGTGCCCGCAGTAGAGGCAGTTAGCAGCTAGATGTCCCCGAGCTGGTTGCGAGGATGAAGTAAGGGGAGTAGGTCAGGTGGCCAAGGAGCAAAAAATAGTTATTTAAAAAAAAAAATTTAAATTGAAAATAATTATTTTCTGCGCAGTCTTATCGCCTTAAATTTCTTAAGTGCTGCATGAGGGTCATAGTCTTCAAGTTCAGCTCCTTCCTGGGCAATCTGCATGAGCTTGCTCACAGTGTCTGCCTTTAGGGAACATCTACCTTTGGTTTTTATTTTGTTTTGTACAGAAAACACTCTTTCACATGCCACTGATGTAACCGGTGACACAAGTAAAATCTTGGCCATTGTGACAAGATCTGGGAATAAATCTGCATAGTTCTCAATTAAGTCAGTCCTTTTTTTGTAGATTTCAGGTCTAGTTTGAATTGTCCGTAATCTTTCTCAGCCCTGTCTTGGTCAATAAGTGCTGGCAGTGTTTCTTCTTTGAAGGTTGTTTCTAGTAAAAAAGTGCAAACATCCTTGAGTTCCTGCAGTCCATGGTTCATTATGTTGGAGTCATCTGGGAGACACTTTGGATTTAGAACATTTAAGTTATGCAGCAGCTGCATTGAAGTTGTCTCAAATCTTGTGTGAATGTTTTCAATGAGTTGCGTCAGGTACTCCTGAGATGCCGCCTGCAACTGCATTCACAGTGCTGGCTTGTCATTCACTTTTTGATCCTGCCACATACCAGGACATTGGTCAAGTTCCTGAAATGTCTTCTGTAGCTCTACCCCATTCTGCTCTTTAAACTGTTGCAGTCTAGTGACTGTGGCTTCTATCATGCTGCTGGCCACCAAAATGTCAACATTGTCCTGTTGCATGACTAAAGATATTTTATTCATCACAACTAAGATATCCATGAAAAAAGAAGCACATTAGATAAAGCAGACTGATTTCAGTTTTGTGTGAAGGCCCTTTGCTTCACAGATACATAGATACATAGACAGTGCCAGCAGATAAGGGTCTATGCCCATTTGAGCTTGTAAGTTCAGTTTATGTTTTCCTAGAAATCTGTTGCCCCCTTACCCCTGACCTCCAGAATTCCTTTATGTCTATCCCATGCATTCTTAAATCCCGTGATTGTTTCAGCCCCCACCACTTCCTCTGGCAGGGTGTTCCACTTGTCCACCACCTGTTCTGTGAAGAAATTGTTCCTCACGTTTCCTTTGAATCGTCCTCCCTCCAACTTCATCCCATGCCCTCTAGTCCTGGAACATCTTTTTTGCTTAAAAATAGTGTATTCCTGCACCCTGTTCCTCCCTGTAAGATACTTGTATGTCTCTATCATATCCCCCCTCTCTCCCTCCTCCTCTCCTACATGGAGTACATGTTCAGTTCCTTCAACCTGTCCTCATAGGACTTATGATGCAATCCATGCACCATCTTTGTTGCCCTCCTCTGAACCTTCTCTACCCTGTCTATGTCCTTACGTAGGTAAGGTCTCCAGAACTGTACACTGTACTCCAGGTGGGGCCTCACTAGTGTCTTGTATAGTGGAATTATGACCTCCCTTTTCCTGCTGGTGATGCCCCTGCCTATGCTTCCCAGCATCCTATTTGCTTTACCTGCTGCTTTGTCACACTGTTTCCTACCTTGAGGTCATCAGAGATGATAACCCAAGATCCCTTTCCTGCTTGGTGCATGCTATATCCTCACCCCCAACTGATATATTGTGCCAGGTTTTTGTGCCCCATATGCATTATCTTGCACTCTTGCACTGAATTTCAACTGCCAAATCCCTGCCCATTCTTCAAGTTTCTGCAGGTCCTTCTCATTCTGTCTACACCCTCTGGTGTGTCTACTCTGTTACAGAGCTTTGTGTCATCAGCTTAACAGTGAAATTCTGCCTTCTAGGTCCTGCACAATGTCACTGATGAAGATGTTGAATAGGACCGTCCCAGCACTGATCCCTGTGGTACCCCACTGGTCACTCTTCCCTCTGTGGAGTGACAGCCATTTACCTCACCACTCTGTGTCCTGCTGCCCAGCCAGTTACCTACCCACCACACCACTGTCCCGCCCCACACCCATATTCCCCAGTTTGTGTAATAATTTTCTATGTGACACAGTGTCAAAGGCCTTGCTGAAGTCCAGATAGGCCATGTCCACTGCCCTCCCCTGATCCACCTCCCTAGTCACCCAGTCAAAAAATTCAACGAGATTGGTCTGACATGACCTCCCCCTGGTAAAACCATGCTGCCTTGGGTCCTGTAGTCCATTGACAACCAGATGTTCCACCAATCTCTCCTTCAGTAGTGCTTCCATGATCTTCCCGACTACCAAGGTGAGGCTGACTGGTCTGTAGTTCCCCGCTTCCTCTTTCTTCCCACTTTTATATAAGGGGACTACATCTGCAGTCCTCCAGTCTTTGGGTACCTCCCCTGTTTCCAGTGATCGGCTAAACAGGATAGCCAGAGGTTCAGCCACCACCTCTTAGTTCTTCAAGTACCCTGGGTGCACCCATCTGGCCCATTGCTTTATCAACTCTATTACTTCCAGTTCCTTCAGGACCCTTTCTGTAAAGGGACTGTGTCCATTTCTGCACCATTCTCACCCTTGTACCCCTTCCAGACCCATTACCCTCCTCTTCTCAGTAAAGACTGAGCAGAAATACCTGTTCAGTATGTCAGCTTACTGTTGTCATCCTCACTGCCCCCATCCTCCCCTTCAGTCTCACTATCCCTCCCTTTGCCTTTCTTTTTGACTTATGTACCTGTAAAAGGTTTTGTCCTCTACCCACTGATTTTGCAATGTGTTCTTCTGTCTGAGCTTTGGCTTCCCTTACTGACCTCCTGCCTCCTTTGCTTCTCCTGGTACTTCTCCCTATCCCTTCTGCCTGTATCTTTTGTATTGCCTGAATGCAATCTTTTGGCTTTCACTTTCTTTGCTACCTCTTTGAAAACCATAATGGTCTCCTCTTCCTTTTCCTCTTGCTAACCTGCTTAATGCATAATTCTGTTGCTCTTGTAATCCACATTTTAAATACTGCCCACTGTTCCTCAACCACTGATTCCTGCCCCATTCCTTAATGCCTCTTTAAGTATCTCCCATTTTCCCAAAGTCTGACCCCTAAAAATCCAGGATACGTGTTTTGTGTGGTTTGGTTCTGCTCTTTCTGTGATTTCAAACCACAATGACTGGTGGTCACTGTTACCCAGGTGCTCCCCACTGTTACCCCCATCACACTGTCCCTGTTTGTGAGCACAAGGTCCAGTATTGCCTTCTGCCGAGTTGGTTCCATCACCAGGTGCTTGAGGAAGGCACCCTGAAGGAGTCCAGGATAAATCTGCTTAGTTGATGCTGCTGCTGGGATGCTCCAGTCCACGCCTGGAATATTGAAGTTCCAACCAGTACTACTCTCCCTTGTCTGCCATCCTTGATGGCTAGCATCAGCTCTCTATCTGTTTCTTCCTCCTGGGCTGGTGGTCTATAGACCACACCCAAAGCGGATGGCTGGCCCCATTTTCCTTTCCAGCTTAACCCACAGTATCTCTCCCCCATTTTGTTCCTCCTGGATCTCTGTGGCCCTTATGTCATTTTTCACATACAGTGCCACTCCTCCTCCCTTCCTGCCTGGGCACCTTTTGCTACAGCATCATGCTCTAGGGCTTGTAAAAGTGCAGGGTATGATCTGTGAATTACTTGAACTGCAGTATGGAATGACAGCCACCAAAAACTTGCAGGTTCTTTTAGGGACAGATATCTAATATTGTCATCATTGAATGTTTCTTAGATGAAACGCAAGGCATTATACTGTACTGCAGAGTTGCTGTAGTATCTGTACACATTTTTGATGGTTACTTGATATTCATTGAATACAGGGTTTTCCCGACATGCTTGACCTGTTGCCAGTGCCAGTCTGTGGGCAACACAATGGATCTGAATCAGCCTTGTGTTAACTTGCTGTCTTAACTTTGCACCCACACCATTGTTCATTCCAGTCTTGATGCTGGCACTGACTCTTGCTAGTGTGATGATCTTGATAGGGTCAACTGCATTAGCAGAACACGCACTTAACAGTTCTGCCACAATTGTGTCTGCCTTCCCATCAGGTATTGCAATACAGTCAATGAAATGAATTTTGGCCTGTGCATTGTGTATGCACTTCACATAAATGTTCAGCTTTTTGTGAATGGTTACATCAATGGTTTCATCCACTATTATCCCAAGAAACTGAGAACCTGCCAAGTGAGCTTTGATTTCTTCCTGTAGGACTGTTTATGGAGTCGAGCATGTCATATCTTGCATCCCAACCAGAGTAGATTGCGCCACTGTCTTGCAAGGCTGGACAGCCATTTAGTTTCTGTGGATGTAAAACACCACCATTAATGTCTTCCACAAGCAGCAGCCACCCTGTGCCCCGTCCCAAAAGATTTCATTCCTCACCTGTAGAGCTATCAGTGTTTCAAACTGGTTCAGTGATTGCCCTTGTTTGGTAAGGTAGCATATCATTAACTGAGCAACTTTACTGTCATCCTTTGCCTCAGGACCTGAGATCTGCTTCTCAAATGCCACTGGCAGAGACTGTTTTTTCTGCTGTTTTCTTTCCAGTATGCACCAGCAAATGTTCTCTGTTTCATTCATGTCTATAGAAAACAGATACTTGCAAATTGGTTGTGCCAGATGTGGCAAATGGATTGTTTTTGCCACCTTTTTTACACCAACTGCACTTCCCAACAATATTTCCCTCTACTTCCTCTTTTACAAGCCATGGAAATAACTTTATCCAGCTGTCCCCCCACAACCTTAAAATTTCTTGTTGCTTTTAGCAGATACAGTCTGTTCAGATTGCGTATTTTCAGTTTCAACATTCACAATGTCAGGCTCCAGAGATGTGCTTAAATCACATTCGGAGGATGATTTTGTTGTTTGTTCCTTGTGCAGGGCTGTGCCAACAACTGTAAAGACCCCTTGCAAAATATTTTGAGGGGCCCACTTCACCAAAAATAAATGTAAAATAACCATTAGTGCATATAAAATTTTTATAGCGTAATTTTTTTTGTATCAGTCCTGCTGAACATACATAGTTTGTCCAGGCTGCCTCCCTCCCCCATCCCTTTGCTGACACCATGATCATAGAACTGAACAATGTAATTTGTTCCTGCTCCTCCCAGGGACACCAGCACTAAGATTAGATGTTTTGAGTAATGGACTGTATTAATTCTTTGTTCTGCACTCCCAACCATGTGAAACTGGAGTTGGAATCTTCTGACACCACTGCTGACAAACCCAATTTCAAATGGATAAGCAATTTCCAAAGAGAAACTTTCAAGTTTATTTGTGAGAAAAGGTTTTCTTAATGCTGAATTCTGAGGCAGTGGTCCTCCTAACAGTGCGGGCCATACTGCAACCGCAGCTCTTGCATCCCCCTCTGGTCACTGCCCTGTCCTTCTCTTTTGATGTGGAGGATTCTCCTTCACCAAAATAATCAGTAAAGCTTCGTTGAGACATTCTGTGTGCCGCTCACAAGGCTTCCCCTGCCCAGATTCTTCACTCTCCTCCTCCTCCTCTCCTGGCTGCAATACACTGCACTGGCTTGGCCCTGCACAAAAGCACAAAAAGAAACAGTATAAACTCTAAGCTCACTAAACTGTTGACCAGAAATAGTTACAATGCCCTAACTGTCTAAAATAATTGTAAATTGAAAAATGACCCTTCCGTGTTAAGAAAACACGCTGGTGCCTCCAGTGAATGTGTGCAGCCTGCTGGCCACACAGAATACACCCACACACCTCCTTCTTCTCCTCAGGTGACTGGGGTGGACTGTCCAACTGCATGTTTTTTTTTTATTTTAAACACTTTTTTTTTTGTTTGCTGTCTCTCCCTGCCATGTTTCTCCATCGATACCTCTCCAAAATAGCTCCTGAGAGCCTGTCTGTTCTCCAGCTGTCGTCCCCCAGATAACCACACACAGGCGGCTCCGAAGGGGGAACTGATTGAACCCCCCCCCCCACGAATACTGCTGCTGGCCTTTCCTCATCATTTCCCCCCATCTCACCTCACCTCACCTGGTGGTGTGCGCCACTTTCCAAGGCGCCAAAACTACCAGATGGCAAAGGGGAGGGAAGTGGAAAAAATAAACAAAATTGCATATTTCACACATGTACAGTACACGGCCCGCTCAGGACTCCCGGGCCTGTACTTCTGAGAGTCTCTGGGACTCTTGGGGCTGGCAGGTGAGCGTCTTGAAGCACAAAATGTGTGTAAAGGATGCGGGTGCCCGTGTCCCTGAGAGCCCTGAAATTATGGAAGAGGGGGAGAGGGAAGGCCAGATCTTATTCTGCATGTGGGCATGAATGAAAAAGTTCCAAAGAGTTGTGCTAGTGAACAGGCAGTAGGGCCAGTGCACACTACAGGTTGGGTGGCCACCCTCTAAACTCAAGATAACTAAAAAGGCAGTAGTGACACACAGAACTGTAGACATTGTAGGTGCAAACAAAGTGACATTTATTCCACCAAGTTGATGCTATGAAATACAGTGCAGTAAAGAATACGATACCACAGTTCCTTAATGTCCACAAATGGCTGATAGTGCTACAGTTCATCAACAGCAGTTGCTGAACAAGAACGCGACCCAGAACTTTGACTGTTTACCAGAGTCTTCCTCAGGGGTGTGTCTAGTGAGACAATGCGACCTTTTGATACCCAAAATTCAGTTAATATTAATTAAGGGGGTGAAGCCCCAAATACCAAAGTGATTTTGTGATAAAGTGCAATCATTACAGGAATGACTCATACTAAGACCATTAACAGTTAATACCAATAATCTTGAAATCTCTAAATCACAGATCCCTATAAGGGAGCTACAAAAATACTAAGTTAATTTTGCATTTCATTAAGTTTAGTCCAAAATGTCAGTAGCATCATAGACTAATGGTTTAACAAGTTAATATCATTTACCATTTTTTGACATGCTCTCTCATAGTAGAATTCATAGTAAAGTAGCTGCATAGCTGAAGAGGAGAAAGAAAAAGGAAAACTCAAGCTTGATGGTTATTATGCACAATTCATGGCATCCGTGTAAAGGACCGCCTAGTAAATAAGTCACAAGGCAATCCTTGGGGGTGTCTGAAGCAAGGCAACCATCAAGCTGGATGATGGTCCAAAAATGATAAAAAGGGGAAGGCATCTGGAGAAAAAAGGGAGAGAAAATTTAAATCAACATGATATTCATATGTTCACAGTCCAAGAACACAACAAAAAACACAATTTTTACTTATTTGACACTGTTTTCCTTTTTTTTTTCATTTCAATAATACTTTCAAGATCAACATGAGACTTAGAGCCATAGAGAGGTACAAGATCCCAGGAAGGGGATCAGGCAAACAAGCTAGTTATTTTTATTTATATTTCTATTTTTTAAGTTTTTTAAGAATGGGCTTCAGATCCCACTGGTTATTCAATCCAGTGGGTTTCACACTAATTAATTTGTAAATCCATTTACTTTCTTGTTGTAGCATCATGTTGACTCTGTCTCCTCCTGTCTTCATTGGGGGTACCCACTCAATTCCCATAAAGCTAAAGCCCTCCAATCTGGATCCATGAAAAGTAGCAAAGTGCATTCCTATGGGTGTGTCGCTGTTGTTATTTAATACAGAATGGACATGCTCCTGTATACATTGCATTAGTGGGTAAACAGTTTTCCCTACATAAATCAATCCACAGCTACACCATCAGACATAAACTACATATTGTGTATCACAAGTGATAAGTTGTTTTTATATCAACTTTCAACTCAGGATATTTAGGATGTACAAAGCAGTTGTTTGGTTGGGCATATTTTCAGATATTACATCTGCAACCCTTGTAAAAGCCGTTAGGTCTGATGGGTAGCCATGTCCGTCTGTATTCTTGTTGTGGTTTGCATCTACTGTGAACTAGCTCGTCCTTAAGACCATTAGCTTTTGTGAAAGTGACCCTGGGTTTACAGCCCACAGCAGTGCTGACCTCATTATCACTTAGTATCCGCCAGTTTCTGGGAGCAGTATAACCAGTGCTGCCCTGCAATATGATTACATTCCATGATGAAAGTGCATGGTGGTCTTTCCATGACATCTTTTGGTTTCTCAGCTAGCAGGCTGTTTCTAGATATTTTCTGCACTTTCTCATGTGTTTTCCTTTCTTTTTTTTTTAATTGTATTTTTATTTGTTTTAGAATATAAAAGACATGAATGGGATACAGTACATTATGTAAATCACATAACAAAATCGAGCATAGCTCTAGCAGCATATAATGTGTTACAGTCATGAGTGCATGTCTTAAAATAATGTACATCCATGAATAAATCCACCTTGTTGGAGATCCTTTTATACCAGTACAAAAATAATACTTCCCCTTTATTCTGTCCCTCTCCCTCCCCACAACCTTACCAAGTCCCTTGTTTACCATTATGGAACAAAGTGAGGATCTTGAACGGACATATATAGGACCCACTTCCTCCACTGAAGTTCAAATTTATCTTTTCTATTTAAGTGACTGGCTGCTAGTCTTTCCAATGTATACACTTCCTTCATAGCCGTGAACCAGTCATGTCTGGTCAGCAGCAAGGTCCGTCCCCACATTCTGGTAATTGCTTTCTTAGCTATCAGTATATAGGTAACCAAGAGAGATCCCCTTGGAATACGGAGATCTGCAGGGGGTATCAAAAGCAAGACCAGTTCAGGAGTAAGGACTGCCTCTTCTCCCACTAACTCCCCTAAGGTTTCCGCCACTTCTCCCCAGAATGGTTGGAGCACAGGACATGACCACAAAATGTGTACATGTCCAGCCATCTTTTCCCCACAGGATCTCCAGCAACTACCCACTGACTTTCTCATGTGTTTTCAGCAAAAGGTCATGGTCATAACCCCTCTCTTTAAATCTTGAGACTAGTTCATTGGCTTGTTTCTCATAAACAAGGTCATTGCTACAATTTCGGGTGCAACCTCAGTAGTTGACCATGAGGAATTGAACTTTTGAGACTGACGTGGTGGGCAATGGTGGCACAAAGCAAACACTTAGTGACCGTTGGTTTTCTGTAACACTGATTCCACACTATTTTTGGTGTTATCAATCGTGAGGGTTAGATCTAAGAAGTTTACTATTTCCTTTTCTGAACAGTAAGTACATTTCAGATTAAGGTCATTTGTGTTCATCCATTTGATGAACTCTGGAATCAACTCAGTGTCTCCCTCCCAAACACACAGAATATCATCAATAAAGCAGAACCAGTGCTGTACATTTTTGTGAAATGGGTTGAGAAGTTCATTATAAATGAAATCCTTCTCCCAGTTAACCCCTCCCAAAAAAAATTGGCGTAGCTGGGAGCCATTGCTGCTCCCATGGCCGTGCCACATTTTTGCAAGAAACATTGTCCCTTGAATTCAAAGAACTTATGTGTCAAAATGTGCTCCAAGCTCTCTAAAATAAATTCTTTGGGTAAATTCTCCACTGGTCCCAGATCATTCAACACTTTGCTAATGGCATCCAACCTTTTGGAATGCTCAATGATGTAAAAAGGGCCTCCACATCGATGGCCAACCAGGCAAAGTCGTGTTTACAGGTTATTTTTTTCCTATTTACGCAACAGGTCCATGCTGTGTTTTATGTAAGATTTCAATTCCAGAACATTAAATTGTTAAAAGAAATCAGTGAATCTATCCAGGTTCTCTGTAATGGAACCTGAACCTGAAACAGTGGGTCTGCCTGGTGGCTGTGTTTTACTCTTATGGATTTTGGGTAGAATATAAAATCCAGAAATGACTGGATGTTCTTCCAAATGTACTGGTAGTCCATTTCACTGATGTCTCCTCTGTTCATAGCTTCAGAGAAAAGAGAGTGCAGTTCCCATTTAAAGTGCAAGGTGTTCTCAGAGGGCAGCCTACAATAATTCACCTCATTCTCAAGTAAATTTAGGATTATATTCCTATAGTATCCAGATTAAAAATCACAATATTTTAGGCCTTATCGGCTGGTTTTATCACTATGAATTCTACTATAAGAGAGCATATCAAAAAATGTTAAATGATATTAACTTGTTAAATCATTAGTCTATGATGCTATTGACTTTTTGAACTAAACTTAATGAAAAGCAAAATTAAATTAGTATTTTTGTAGCTTCCTTATAATCTGCGATTTAGAGATTTCAAGATTATTTGTATTAACTATTAATGGTCTTAGTATGAGTCATTCCTGTAATGATTGCACTTTATCACAAAATCACTTTGGTATTTGAGGCTTCACCCCTTTAATTAATATTAATTGAATTTTGGGTATAAATAGGTCACATTGTCTCACTCGCCACACCCCTGAGGAAGACTCTGGTACACAGTCGAAGTGCTGGGTCATGTTATTGTTCAGCAACAGCTGTTGATGAACTGTAGCACTATCAGCCATTTGTGGACATTAAGGAACTGTGGTATCATATTCGTTACTGCACTGTATTTCGTAGCATCAACTTGGTGGAATAAATTTCACTTTGTTTACACCTACAGAGTCTACAGTTCTGTGTGCCACTACTGCTTTTTTGATTCTTATGTGGGCAGGAATGATCTGAGCAGACAGAGCATGGAACAGGTGAAATCAGACTTGCATGCTCTGGGAAATGTAACAAAGGGGAGAGCATGGGCAGAAATTTTCTCCGAAGTGCTACCGTGGCCATGTCTGAATCAAAGGGAACAGTTACCATATGTTCCAGTTCAACATATAGCTTAGGGGTTGGTGCAAGGTGGAGGGATTTCAGTTGCACAGGGAACTGGGGCCCTGACCTGGTGGAATTGAAGGCTGTTCCAAAGGAACGACTTGCATCCCAATGAGGAGGGCAGGAGGTTACTGGGAGAAAGGTGCGCATAGCATATTGCTAGTTAAACTAGTGAGGGGAGTCAGAGTGGTAAAGTACACAATGGATGTCACAAATGAGGAGGCCTATGCTAGCCTTCCACATCAGCCAGTGCAACGCAATTAAACACAACCAGGGCAAGGGAGAAAAGAGGGGGAAGGGGTAGATGGTGGAAAATGATGAACATTACGTCACAGAGCAAAATGCTGAGCACTGAACTCACAGTCACGCCACAAAAAGAGATTCAGCTGTTCACATTTATATAAGACTTTATTTTAAACCAAAAGGGCATATCATGCAGTATGGTGCATATCCACCGGACTGACAGATACCAAGTGTTTTGTGCCAAAATTGTGCATTTTATCAAGGTGTCTGGTCAAAGGTGGTAGTGCAATTTATTTTATAAATTTAAAGTGACAGTTGCACTATTAACCATAACATACCACATTAAGAGCATAACAGCCATTTAAAACCACTCATTTTTTTGTAAATATGTTTTTATTAAAAGATTCTGTATACAAATGTAACCCCCCCCTACAAATGGGGGTTCTTACAAGCCTTCCAGGAGCTGCTCAATAGCTCCTTGCCTAACTGGTGTTCGGCGTAATGCCGCTAGGTATGGGCGTTATGAGTGCTTTTGAAGTCTCTAGTACTGTCTCTTTAAGAGCTGCCTGCTCGCAGGCTCCCGTGGCGTGTGCAAGGGGGACTGGGGTTTCCCTGCTCGACTTCTGCCTGAACTGCGGTGAGATCACTCCAATTTTGTAGTCGCTGTAAGCGCAAAGGGAGCCCTTTTGATAGATGTAACTGTTTGGCTATAATTATTTAGAGTGTTAGTGAAATTATAGTTTGTCTCACCTGCTTTCATTTCAGCTCTGATTTTGTGTGCTTGGCCCCTCCATTTTGGACCTGGACTATTGAACTGGGCCAATGGTGAGAGAGGGGTAACTAAAATGGAGATCTGTTGAGCCAACCAGGGTCAGGACTCATTGTGGAGCTGGCTGGCCATAGGGGATACAGCCAGTAATTCTGGGAAATGAAGTTCTGGACTACGGCACCTTTTTGCACCAATGGAGACCGACTTAAGTGACTGGTATCTGCAGCCCACCAATGGGATCAGGTGGCGCCTGAACTGAGAGTCCTTGCCCAGACTGCCAAGGGGTAGAGTCGTGGTGGCTGTCAGCAAGGAAGGAGCTCTGGGCTCCTACGCCATTGAGTTTTCACGTGGGAAGCACGTGTGGAAGGCCAGAGTCGGGCGGCTTGAACGCCATCAAGTGTTGGACAAAATTTGCTAGGTAGCGGTCAGAGGAGGCTGTGCGAAAGCACAGTTACCTACCAGGCTCACCCTGTAAAGGACTGGAGAATCTGCTTCAATCACGCTCGGTCTGTCAGGACAAGTGAAGCTGCATCGCTGGGCCTGGTTTACTGCAGTGAAAGTGATCGGGAGTATACAGCAGCTGCCTGGTATGGTACCCCTCTGCTCTTCATACAGATGTGTGGAGAAGTGTTTGAATTCCAGGCTCGGTCCTGCAAGTGGTGTGAGAGCGGTCTTTCTGCTGGAGTTGTGAGTACTAAATCAGGGTAGCTCCCTGTCAGATATTCATAGTGAGGGCAAGATTTGTCTGGCTGCTTTACTGGTTACACAAACTGAGCCTGCTGACTCTACTTAATCCTCGTAGGAATCAAATGCTTGTTTTCTGCATCAGAACCCCAACCAGCTGCATCGAGAGGCTGGCCTTCTATTGCCTGGGTACCTGGAGACAGTGACTTATAGGTTAGGCCTGTGCATAGTGCCCTAGGTATGTATATATGTATGTGTGTGTATGTATATATATATATTAGAGAGGTAAGATAATTAACCTGATTTTCCCCAGTCCTTGTTATCTCCCCCCTAAATAAATCAGATTGGTTGTTTTGCAAAGGTATACTGACTGAACTGTGTGTTTATGTTGAATTACTGTACAGTGGTTACTGTATAACTGCATCTTACTTTTCAGGGGGTTCCCGGAGCAAGCTGATTGAACCAAGCCTGGGGGTAAGTGTATATGGCAAGGGTACTGTAGTTTATCTGTGTGGGCCACTAGCAGGAAGAAAGGGGGGTTGCAGTGACCCAGAGGGCTGTGACCCAGTCATATCAGACTGTTCCAACCTTGACCTCTGGGTGGAGGCACCCGCCATCAGATTCAGGCCCCTTAACCTGCTAACATCAGAGCAAGCAGGGGTAGTAGCCCTTGGGATAGCGCCCCCTAGGGATTACACAAAACAAAGGTGTCCTTTGTCATTTCTGATACCGCTGTGTAGTAAAATAAATACTGGTTTACTGAGCAGCATGTGACTAGGCCATCATGGTGGAAGCTAGCCTGTATTTGGTGGCTGTAATGGAGCTGTGGTGCACTGAGCAGCATGACTGGGCCTTGGCCATACCTGGCTCCTCTCTGTTCAGGAGAGACAGGAAAGGGAGGAGGGATTGCTACATGTGAGGGAGCGAATCAAGGCCATGGTTGTACAGGGTCACCTGGAGGAAAAGGAAGGGATGAAGGTGCTGTGGGTCATCCTGGAGATAGGCTCAGGGGCCGCTGTCTATACCGAGGTAGTGTACAGACCTCCGGCACAGGGAGAGGAGGTGGATAAGGCACTTGGTGAAACCATCATCAGAATGGCAAGTAAGGGGGAGGTGCGGCTAGTTGGGGACTTTAATCTGGCAAATGTGGCATGTAGCCTTCCAGCAGCAGCTTTGAGAAGGATCAGGCCCATCCTTGACTCCCTACATGGGGACTTTCTCAGACAGCTAGTCAAAAAAACTTGCGGTGGGGGGGCGCAGTGCTAGATCTGGTGCTTACAAACGGACAGCATTGCAGACATCACAGTGGGCACTCCCCTACAGTAGGTACCTGTGATCACCTTACAGTATGGTTTAACATAAAGAAAGGAACAGAGGCAAACCACAGGAGGACAAGGGTCCTGGACTTTAGGAGGTTGGATTTTAAAGAAATGGAAGAGTGCCTGAGAAACTGCCTTGTGGGGGTTATCAAGGAAGGGTAGAGGTGCAGCGGAGAACAGTAAAAAAAAAAGGCATAATTAATGGAACTAGCTTCTGCATGAAGGTAGTGAGTAAAGGTAAAAGCAGAAGGAAAAAGAGACCATGTAATACAGGCCAAAAAATTTACCATTTTTAAAGTATCCATTACTGCTGCTTAGAAAGGAGATGCACGGAGACGATGCTGATGGCGGAAGAATTTAATGATTATAATAATAATCATAGCAAGAGATTACAAGTGGTGCATCTTTCATGCTCATTCTTAGTTTTCAATTCTGCATTTTCAATTCTTAATTAATAATTCTTAATTTTCAATTCTTCATTTTCAATTCTTCAAACTAACAGTGTATAGTGGCTTGCTTATATAGTGGAAGACAGTACTATCAGTTTCCTATGGAGTTCTATGATTGGTACAGACAAATATAAACTTTAACTTTTAAAAGGCAATTTTCCTTTTAGTTCTTTGCCTGACAAGCAATTCTCATTTTAGTTCTTCGCATGACCTAATGTATGAGCTAGCTCTTGTATTGATACTACTATATAAGGATAATAATAATAGTCATTACCAGTTATTAAGATCTAGAAGGAAGAATAGACTTGCACTTTAAGAATGTGCACTCAAGCTTTTTAGTCTGTCCTGTCCTCCTGATAATAATAGTCAAAAGGGTAACTTGAACACTATCCCTGTATTTTTGTCTGTGCAAAGCAAAAGATTGACACTTAAAACACCTGTTTTCTATCACTCAAATGATTAGTACAGATATCAAGACATTTGAATATTACAACTTGTGGATAGTTAAACTTGTAACTTCACAAGTTATATATGATCTAGCTTCATAGATCAATATTAGTTACACAAACACATTATGTCTTAGACCAAAATAAAGTTTGCCTGCAATGTTGGGACACATTTTTTTATCCCCTATTACAAGCCCCCCTTTGGACCAATATTGCTTAATTATTATATATGCAACAATACAACTCTTCGGAGCATGTACATCTCACTATGTACTTCTCATTATTCACAATCACTTGATCAATAAGTGTTGATTAAATCCACTCTCTGGCCCTTTTGTCACATTTGGGCATTCGGTTGGTGTTACAGTTAAGCATATGTCATTTGAGACTACAAAACATAATGAGTTGCTTAAACTAGCATAGTTACAAACACTATTATTACTCCAAAAACAGTAGGACAGAGTTAACACATAAACATTATTGTCCTTTGGTGTAGCTCTGTTTATAGCAAGAAACACATTTTTTCTGTTTCCAGTCCATGTAGCTTTGCGGTGATCCAGTCTTGAGCTTTGAGGCACAGCTGCTAGACCAGCTGTTAAGTATGTAAAAGTCAATATTCGTATTGCTGGCTGTTGGATAGCAGACACACTGCACTGGTCGGAGGTGCATTAGATTGTGCATTGAGTAGCCACACACACACTGGCATGGCATTTGTAGTTGATTACACCCTGGTACACAGATGAACAGTCCATAAACAGTCCATAGTAAAGCAATAGTTTTGCATAAAGTATCAACCATGTTTGGAATAAAAAACAATGAAGAAAATGGATGTCTTGCTTGAAGATCATTTGAAGAAGAAAATGTTCTTACTGAAGTTTAGAGGATTGCCCCTACTCCAGATTTTACTTCATAGTAAGTAGAAACAATAAGCTTGATTGTAGAGTTTAAACTCACTGGACCTTTTCAGTTGATTTAAAGTTGTACAGTCCTTATGTAATTCTGTTAAAACATCACACTTGCAGAGGTGGTAATGACACGATTTATGCAATAGAACTTATGTGGAACCAATTAGAAAACATAAGCATTTTTGCAATAGAACAATTTTATGTGGAAGTACATACACAACTCCCACTCCAGCTTAACTAATTCTTGAAGCATATGTTTTTGAAGAAGAATCAAAATACACATTTTTTTATTTACCCCTATGTGGAGATAGCAATGTACCTTGTAACCTTTGTGGACATTACACTGGAAGGAAGGAAGGAAGGGTAGCTTACCCCCTCCCCCTGAGCTTCTACTGGTAGAAGAGAAATTTCAACTACTGTAATACAAGATTATTTCCATAGGATAAAAGAAGCCAAGCGTCCCAGGGTTTTCTTATCCTAAGTATGACAAAATGTCAGCTGAGTTTAAACAAAAAAGTTTTGCTTACAGTTAAATGTTGATTGACTGTGTTTGCTGCAACACAAGAAGGTCAAATAAAATGCAAAAGGTCACATAGTGTGTATACAACAGTCGCTCAAACTCAGTTATTTTTGTAGTGGCCTTGAACACTACTGATCTTTAAAAATATCTTAATGTTACGTTGCACAGAAAATAAAAAAAACTTTAAAACATTTTTTATCCAAGAACACTTGAATACCACATTGAAAAAAATATGACAACATCATTCTTAATGAGAATCTTTTGTCCTTCAGAAACTCTAGTGTTACTGATAACATTATTAATCATGTCAAACTGTGGTTTGTTTGGTCATAGTAGCAATTACAGAAGAACAAGTGGCTAAGCCTTTGCTCTAGTCCACCCCACAGCATACTAAGAGTATCTAGAATCAAACTCTTTAACATTAGAAAAGACAATGTCTTTGGGCATTAAGTTAGTATGACTTGCCAATAATCAAAACTGACTTTTCACTCCTACATTTTAACTGCTCCTATACAGGAGTTAGCACTCTGTCAAGTGCTTGTCTTTAGACTTTAAGACATTTACATCTTACCAATGTGCTACAGAAGCTGTGTCATAGTTTTATATTGCAATTAATAAAAGAAAATTATCCCTATCTAAAAAAAAAACAAAGGTCTCCCTGTTCCTTTACTAACTATTACTTTAGTTGTGTTTTTTCCTTTTGCAGGGATTTTGGCTCTATCCATTTTTTAACTGTAGCTGGATTATTACATCTTTCTGCTCGTGCAGCTTTCCTTTTTAAAAGTCTCATGTGTTACAGTATTGGCACTCTTAACTGGAAATGCCTCTACCCATTTTGAGAACATTTCTATTACTACCTTTTTAATTTTACTAACTTGCCTTCTACTTCTTTTTTATTTTTAATCAAAAAAACTACTGTGCTTGTTAATCATGGTTTGTATACTCCCCCCTTTAGGTGTTTCCCCTAGAAACAACCCATCAATGTTTCCATACTCATAAAACACAATTGTACCAGTTGATCATCAGGCATTGGTTTGTATGCTTTTCCCTTTAGGTGTTTCCCACAGAAACAACCTATTAGTGTTTCCATACACATTTTTAATCTCTTTCTTGCCTGCCTAGTCTTTACAGCCGGGTGCACCCGTGCACTGGTGCCCTGGTCAGTCTAGCTATGTCTTATGGCTCCCTTGTGAGGTCCGGCTTGCAAGTCCCAGCACCTTCACTTACCTACTCTGCCCCATGAGTTCCTACAGAGTTAAGCATTACTTTATATTTAAACAATTTGAGAAGCATACAAAGCATACATCACCTGATTGTCAAGTGGCTAAACCTGTCTCTGTACACCATTTTCTCTCGCTTTAAGCAATCAGCACATTCTCTGAGCGTCGTCACCTTCTTATTAAGGCTCCAAATTGTACAGCACCAGCGATCCGAGTCACGGCACCAAATGTAATACAGGCCAAAAAATTTACCATTTTTAAAGTATCCATTACTGCTGCTTAGAAAGGAGATGCACGGAGACGATGCTGATGGCAGAAGAATTTAATGATTATAATAATAATCATAGCAAGAGATTACAAGTGGTGCATCTTTCATGTTCATTCTTAGTTTTCAATTCTTCATTTTCAATTCTTAATTAATAATTCTTAATTTTCAATTCTTCATTTTCAATTCTTCAAACTAACAGTGTATAGTGGCTTGCTTATATAGTGGAAGACAGTACTATCAGTTTCCTATGGAGTTCTATGATTGGTACAGACAAATATAAACTTTAACTTTTAAAAGGCAATTTTCCTTTTAGTTCTTTGCCTGACAAGCAATTCTCATTTTAGTTCTTCGCATGACCTAATGTATGAGCTAGCTCTTGTTTTGATACTACTATATAAGGATAATAATAATAGTCATTACCAATTATTAAGATCTAGAAGGAAGAAATAGACTTGCACTTTAAGAATGTGCACTCAAGCTTTTTAGTCTGTCCTGTCCTCCTGATAATAATAGTCAAAAGGGTAACTTGAACACTATCCCTGTATTTTTGTCTGTGCAGACACTTAAAACACCTGTTTTCTATCACTCAAATGATTAGTACAGATATCAAGACATTTGAATATTACAACTTGTGGATAGTTAAACTTGTAACTTCACAAGTTATATATGATCTAGCTTCATAGATCAATATTAGTTACACAAACACATTATGTCTTAGACCAAAATAATGTTTGCCTGCAATGTTGGGACACATTTTTTTATCCCCTATTACAGACCGTTATGGTTCTCTAGGGAAGTGGCCAAGGTGGTGAAGGAGAAAAGGTGGCATTCAGGAGATATAAGGAAAAGCAGAAGGAGGAGGATAGGGATGAATAACAAGTAAAACATAAGGAAGCAGGAAAGGGGGTGAGGAGGGCAAAGGCTCAGAGAGAGAGAGAGAGAGAGGAAAGGAATGAAAAAAAGTGTAGCTAAAGGGGATAAGGCTTTCTTCAGACACATAAGTGAGAAGGGGAAAGCAAGGGAAGGGATAGTGAGGATAAGGCAGGAAGCAGGCGGAGACTGCACAGAAGAGGACCAAGAAAAAGCTGCCATACTTGTAGCCCCCGCTTCCCGAATGTCTAGGGGCTAGATGTTCCGGGGAAGGGGGTCCCAGACCCTAGAATTCCACCAAGCATTTCTCTGGACAATAACAATACGGAAAGTGGCTTTTCTTACCTTAAGACATCTTCTAGCACACTGTCTCAGTGTCCCAGTATGATATTTCATTTACCCCAGCAGCTGGACCATCGAGCAGACCCTGAGCAATTCATCTTCGGGCTTCTTGGCTTCACACCCACTGGTCCCAGAACAAGAGGATGGAGGAAAAAAACTGGAAGCTTCAAGACCCCAAGGAGACCATGGAACCCATAAAAACTAAAGGACTGGGTTATTTCATTTAAATCCTTCAATAAATAGATCATGCTGGACTCAGGTTTCTCCCACAAACAAATCAAGCTTATTCTCTTGAACTCCTAAGGATTGCAGGAGCTCAGGGACTCAGTTGCTTAAAAGTTTTAAAAGATTTACACAGCTCCATGGGGCTAACTTTCTTACATGGAACTATTTCCAAAAGAGTGTGTGTGCAGACTTTCTTAGGCTTAGCTTTTCCATTTGAACAAAATCAGCAACAAATGTTTTACTCAGGACAGAGATTACTTTGCAAACACTCCCAGAAGCTTGAAGCTCCCCATAGACCATTGGCACTGGTAAGTACCCAAAAACTTGACTGCTATCTCACTTCTAATGGAGCTTCTCTCCAAACTGAACTCTTTTTCCAGACCTCTTGCTGCTTCAGCCCAAAAACCTGTACCAGGGGAGCAATGTGCTCTTGTGACGCCACCAAGCTATTTCATTCTCAGGGTGAAAGAACTGCACAGCCTGCTAATTCCACGGCTGCCTCTTCTCAAGCATGGCTCACTTTCCAAAAACTTAGCCCTTGTCCTGGACCAGTCTGGTCCCTATGGCTTCCCTCTCTCTCTCTCTCTCTCTCCCTCTCTCTAAATGTGGCTTCCGAACTCTTTCTGGAGCTGAGCCTACCACCCAGCAGTCACAGTGGCTCCGTTACTTTACTGTTTCTTTTCTTAAGCTGAGCCACAGCCTACACTGACATAAAAACCTACCCGCTACATAGTCCTGGGGCCACCCCCAGCATACTGGGAAGCAGCTGACCCCCATCAAGTCCAGACCACCACCCAACTTCCATCTTCAGAACTGGGCTGGACATGCTGCTGGGGAACAGAACCAGGGAACGCTGCCCCTGCCCCCTTAATCCCCTGTAGAGGCCCTGCCCCAATCTCCACAGCCCTTGACCAGTCCAAAAATACCTCTCCCAAATACTTGGGCCCAATGCCCCCGGGTCCTACTCTACCTGCCCTCAAGCCTACCTGGATGCTCTGACCAACCAGTCCCAAGGGGACCCAGGACCCAAACGACTGCAAAGTGCCTTGCTGCTCACCTCCCTCGGATGCCCCACCCAGGGACCCAGCACATTGCCACTGAAGCCGACGACCTGCCTAATACATTGCCACTGAAGCCGACGACCTGCCTAATAGAAGGGGGGTCCCCCTTAGAACTGCCCTGATGCAGAACCGTCACACTCTCTCCTCCAAACTGTGCTGTGCTATGCCTCCACTTTATATAGAAGCCCTATCTGCTGCCTGCAAATGGCAGTAAGCAAAATATGCATCCCCCCAGTGCACCAAACTCCCTGCACATTGGGGGGGGGCCCAAAGGTGAGCAATAAGCCCTCTCAAATGAGGGGGAGCTTACATCCTGAACAGGTAATTCTGCTGTCTTCGCAGAGGAGTGAGGAGGAGATGGACCACCAGGGAGTACCAGAAACAAAAGGGGGAGGGGTGAAGTGGACACAAGTCCATTTTCAAAAGGAAGAGTCCTGAAGGGTCTTGAACTCTGAAGGTGGACATGGCTATTGGACCAGACTGGATACACCCAAGGGTACTGAAGGAACTCAGGGAGGTGCTAGCTACCCCACCGATGGCCTTATTCAACAATTCATTAGAAACAGCCGTGGTTTCGGAGGGCTGGAGAAGAGTAGAGACCGTCTCCCTACATAAGAGAGGCAGCAGGGAGGAGGCTAGCAACTATAAGCTGGTCAGTCTCACTTCAGAGGTGAGGAAATTGATGGAAACTCTGCTTAAGGAAAGGCTGTTACAGCATCTTTAATCCAGTGGGCTGCAAAACGACAGGCAGCATGGATTCGATTGGGGAATGGAGGTCATGCCAGACAAATCTGATTGATTTCTTTGACTAGGTGACCAGAGAATAGATCCGGGAAGGGCAATGGAAGTGGCCTATCTGGATTCTAGCAAGGCTTTTGACACTGTACCACACAAGACTGATGAAGAAATTAAGCAGCCTAGAAGTGGGATCCAAAGTGGTGAATTAGGTAAGAAACTGGTTAATGGATAGGCAACAGAGGGTGATAGTTAACAGCACTCATTCTAATAATGGGAGAGTGACCAGTGAGGTGCCGCAGGGCTCAGTGCTGGGACCGATCCTCTTCAGTATCTTCATAAGTGACACTGCAGAAGAACTGGCAGGGAAGGTATGCCTTTTGCAGATTATACCAAAATCTATAATAAGGTGGACGCTCAGAAGCAGGTAGCGATAATGTGGGGGGATCTTGGGAAACTGGAGGAGTGGTCAAGAGCATATCATTTTGGGTTCAATGCCAAAAAATGCAAAATCATTCACTTAGAGCATAGCAACCCAGGAGTGGAGTATAGAATGGGGGGGAGGTACTGACAATCACTAAGCAGGAGAGGGTCCTTGGGATTATCATAACTGATGATTTCAGCATGGCAGAACAGCGTAACAAAAAAAAACCAGAAAAGCAGCTGCGCTACAGTAAACAGGGAGTATGCAGTTTCAAAGTGGCTAACCTTTAGAAATACTCGCAAAACAACACAAAGGAACTGCACTGACAATACCATAATATTGATACTGACATAAGCAATGCTGCAGTAGGTACAATTTATTATACCTAGAAGCTGATGCCTGGGAGTGACAGTATCAGACAAGTGATAAATACAGTAGGTCTCCAAAAAACAGAAGTGTCAATGGTGCAGTAAATAATAATAGCAAACATACAGTGCAGCATCAGACCAAACTACTATTCACCCCAGCGCTTCGGCGCCAAATGTGCTTTTCTCAGGGGGCTGGGACTGGCTATCCCACCATGCCATATAAGGCCATGTGCTGTACCAACTAAGCAATTAATTAGTAAAATAATGCATGTTGGTCACAGAACCAATGGATTTTTAAAAAAAAAAATTTTTATTTTATTTTAGTCTTTGGGAACCAGGTAAGGCCCACTAGGTTCAAGTGCCTGTTTTCAGGGGTGACCTGGGAGCACTGGGCAGTTAATTGACTTGTTCAGAGTCACGCAGTATGCAAGTGGAGGTTGTGAGAATCAAACTCAGGTCTGGTCTGCTGGATGTATCAAACTTGTTCACACCTCGTTCCTCTAACCTCTAGGCTATACTGCCAGCCCGGATGCCAGGATGATGAGAGGGTTGAGGGATACAACGTACGATTAAACAATTAAGTGTAAATCAGGTGTGAGGGGAAGGGTTGTAAATCCCCAAAACAATTTTTAAAATAAACACGGGGGTATAACATTCCAGCTTTGATATGGTAGTAACAGGTGTTGATATTGAATGTTTCAAAAGATAGAAAGGAAACATTATACCTCTCATAGTCGATGTCCCTTCGCTATCACCAGTTTTTCTTCCATCTCAGTAGTGAATACGTTAAGGGGATCTACCTGATGGGTACTGTTGTTAAAGAAGAAAATGTAAAGGAATGTATAGCCATTGTCTGGAAGTCATGAGGGAGGAGCACAAACAGCGCAGACACACTGGAAAGAATGGCATCGAACGAAGAAGAGGAACAGCAAGAAGCAGAGAATTCAGAAAATTCTGTTGTTTTTTCAGGAGAAACACAGGGAGCAACTCTGAAAACAAAATAAATTGGAGCAACCAAAAGGAAGGCAAAAGAAAAACATGGAGAGGTTGGAGGGGCAGCAGGAGTTTGGGGATTTATAACACACACACACACACACCTGACTTACACTTAATTGTTTAATCTTGTGTTATAACTGGCTTATGTTTTTTCTCATAGAAGGAGCAGGTTATAATTCGCCATTATAACCCACAGGTTATAACAGTGAACATGCGCTAACTGCTCCTTCTCCTGGCTCACACTGCACCTCAGTGCTCCACAAACACGGTACAGAAACTAGCAGTCCCCCCAAAAAACGCGCATCCATAAATTAGAACAGTACTGTACTTTTTATTTTAAACGCCGGTCTTTCAGAAAAATGTGTCTTGAATCATTAGTTTTTGAGATATTTGAGTTCTCGTCATCGTTTCTTTAGTTGCCTTCCAGTTCAAGACCTAGTGTTGCCTCAGAGATATGCAAATGAATGTTCAGTCATTTGCATATCTCCGAGGCAACACTAGGTCTTGAACTGGAAGGCAACTAAAGAAACGATGACAAGAACTCAAATATCTCAAAAACTAGCTATTCAAGACACATTTTTCTGAAAGACTGCCACTCTCTTCCACAGTTACTTCAATTTGTACTCCTTCTCAACAACTACTGATTTCCTTCCTCACTTCTCTTACAGTGTGGCATTTTCACATGGACTACCGTACCACAGTTGGGAAAAAAGTTAAAAACATAAGACAAATGCATTTATTCACTTCGTTGTTCAGTGTTCCAAATTCATCAAGTCTTGTCAAGTTCCAACAGTTAAAAAATGGTACAAAAATTGAACACTCAGTTCAGTAAATGTCTTAACATAAACATAGTGTCACAGAACCTTTTTTTTTCCTATCTGGAGAAAAAACATTAGCCAACAGAAACATAAAACAATGCATGAGGTGGAGTGCAGAAATGACTTTGCCCTCGGGGTTTATATAGCATCCCACACCTCGGGTGGGCATTAAATTCTCATTATGCACTCAACCCCATGCATTATTGTATATGCTGTGTACCTCAGCCTTCTAATCATCCATTGGTTCTGTGACCAACACACATTATTTTACTAATTAATTGCTTAATTGTTACAGCACATGGCCTTATAAGGAATTATGGGCTAGTCAGTCCCAACCCCGCAAGGAAGGAACATTTGGAGCTTAAATACTGGGGTGAATGGTAGGTTGATCTGATACTGCACTGTACCTTTGCTGTTATTATTTACTACACCATTGACACTTCTGGTTTTTGGAGACCTACTGTATTTATAACTTGGCTGATACTGTGACCCCCTGGGCATCAACTTCTAGGTATAATAAGTTGTACCTACTGCAGCATTGCTTGTGTCAGTATCAATATCATAGTATTGTGAGTGTAGTCCCTTTGTTGTTCAGTGTGACAAAGCAGTGGGTAGGGCTAGTGGGATGCTGGGGTGCGTAGGGAGGGGTTCATCCAGCAGGAGGAGGGAGGTGGTGTTGCCACTGTATCACTCACTGGTGAGACCCCACCTGGAGTACTATGTCCAGTCTTGAAGGCCACGTCTCAGAAAGAACATAGACGAGGCAGAGGCAGTCCAGAGGAGGGCAATGAAAATGGTGTGGAGGAGTTGCACTAGAAGCCCTATGAGGACAGACTGAGGGATCTCAACGTGTACACCCTGGAAAAAAGAGAGTAAGAGGAGGCATGATAGTAACCTGCAAGTACATCACAGAAGTGAACAGGGTGCAGGAGGAGAGACTCTTTCAAATATGAGAGAGCACTAGGGGGCATATGATGAAGCCAGGGGGAGGAGTTTAAGAGGGATGTGAGGAAGTACTACTACAAAGAAAGGGTGGTAGACACCTGGAACAGACTGTCAGCAGAAGTGATGGAGGTGGAAAGAATGGGAGGGGGCTTCAGGTATATGCGTGATAGACACAGGGAATATTAATAAATAGGCAAGGAGGAGGGAGGGTTGCCAGAGATCAGTTGGGTCTGTGGAGACAGATTAGGCAGGGAACATCTGGGCAGACTGGGTGGGCCAAGCAGTCCTTTTCTGCTGACAAATTCTATGATTTTCATCGGGGATATCTCTAATCAGATCACACCTATGGAACATAGAAGTCAGGCACTAAGATCCCACGGAAGCCTTTTTCTGTAGCAGTCTGTTATGGCCGACCACGCTAACGTCACCTGCCGATGTCATCTTCCCTGTAAAGGCATAGGCAGCCCTGCTTCCTTCTCAGTTCTTTCCTGCCATCAACTTTCACGCATGGTCTTCTTCAGAAGCCTCGTCATTCTGTTAATAGCCAAAAACTTATATTTTCTTTGATTTTTATGTCTACAATTGTCGACTCATCCTCTCTTTTCCATCGCTGCTGCTGCAGAAAGATTTTTCAGGAGGATGGCCACGACCTTTGTGTCTGCTGTCTGGGTCCTTCTCATAACACCAAGGCCTGCATCCTCTGCCAGAAGTTTAACCTGACCACTCTTTGGCGCTGCAAGAAGGCCCTCAAAGTTTTACTTATGTAGCAGCAACTAGCCCGTTTGGAACAGTGGGGCTCAGGGGCTTCTTCCTCCCCATCTCTGGTCTACTCTTCAGTTTTGCAGGCAGCTAAGGCCTGGGACAGGTCCTTGGGGATGAACAAGGATGAGGACCATTCCTCAGGACACCGGTCCCGGTCCCCGGGTGCTCCCCATCAGTCCTCTGGGACTTCCTCATCGGCTCCTCTGGGACTGACTTCCTCTGCCGCCTCAGCCTTTGGGTTTTCCAGGCCGCTCCAGGCCGGAGACACTTCTCCAACTTCACTGGAAACCTGGCTGTCGACCTCCAGGTCATCGGCCTCCACCCCTCTAGCTCTGCCAGCTTCTCTACAGGCTCCCCAGGTACCGGGCCTGCTGTTCCTACTCAGGGCAGTGGACCATTGACAGCTGGCCTTCTTTCAGTCTCTTTGCACCCTCTTCTTGCAGGGCCATTGACAGCTGGGCTTTCCCCAGCTCTGTCGCCCTCTGGCCCTTCAGGGTCATTGATGGCGGGCTTCTCTCCCTCACCGTCACTCCTGGTCACGACTGCCCTTCCTCAACCTGCCATTGACCTTAACACTAGTCTTGCTTCGTTTACCATGGCATTGGTTAAGCATTTCACCCCTGTGCTTACCACGCTGTCAGCACCTCCTTCGGGCCTCCCTCCAGCTTTGATGCCAGTTCATTCTTTTTGCCTGCTGCCCTCCTGGTCATTGTTGGTGTCTGTTATGTCGGCCTATGGCTCAGACCAGGTTGACATCAAAGGGGAATATCACCCTGATCTCCTCCTCCTACCTAAGGAGGAGGAAGGGGAAGAAGGGGCCTATTCCTCTGATAGGTCCCCTGTCTCATCCAGGAGCGGGGGCTCAGAACATCAGACTCCCTCGTCCCCTCTTGAGGACCCCAGTTTTTACATTATGAAGCAGCTCCAGTCTGCTGTGGGGTTCCAGACTGAAGAGAATGATGCCACCTGGAGGAACCTGGTAGACTTCTTAGACATCCCTGACTCTCCCCCCTAAAGTCATCCCTCCTTTGCTCCCAGCTCTGGATGATGCTGCCCAGGCGGTTTGGCACAGGCCTCGCAATGTACCTTCCATGCCAGGGAGGGCGGACAAGCTGTATCACACTCCTTTGGGCAAACCTTTCTACTCTGCCCAGCCTGAGATGGATTCTTTGGCCATTAAGGCTGCCCATGACCATTCCAAGATGCCCAAGCATCTTAGTTCCCTCCCTCCTGACAAGGAGTCCAGGAGGTTGGACTTAAGGGGCAAGAGGACATTCATCTCAGCTACCCTGGACCTCAGGATTTCAAACAACCTGTCTCATTTGGTTAACTACCAGAACACACTCTGGAAAAAGGGCAAAGCCCTCCCAGAGGGGTTCAGAGAAGGAAATCCTCAAGACTCTTCAGTCGGCTGAGGACATTAGTAAGCACCTCCACGCCATTTACAACATGTCTGACACTACGGTTAGCGTGGCTGCTTCGGGCATCTACCTTAGGAGGCACTCCTGGCTCCAGATTTCTGAGTTTGCTGCAGATGTGTAGCAAATGATCCTGGATACCCCTTTTGTGGGCTCCAAGCTATTTGGCCCTGATGTTCAGGATATTATTAATGAACTGCAGGCCTCAGGGAGGGCCCTCAAATCTGTGCACTCCTGTACCATACCTAGTCCAGAAGCAGCCTGAGGCATTCCTTTTGGAAGGTCTCTCAGACATCCGACTCTGGCCCCCATCCACAAGGCAAGCACAGAGCCAGTTCTTCTCTGCCCACCCCTTCCTCCACCTCAGAAGCCTCTTCCAAAGTCTCCCTGGGTTGGAGATGCTGCCCAGGCCCCTGGCCCCGCTTTAGCCTGACTCCTTGCTCGACCCTTGTCTTCTTGTTCCAAGCCTGGAGGAGGTGGTAGGGGGTCATATTTCCCTCCATTTAGACAAGTGAGAGCCATCACTTCGGATGCCTGGATTTTGCAGCTTGTGCAAAAGGGCCACATTCTGGAGCTTTTGGAATGGCCTCCCACCATTCCCTGCTGCCCACCAGCTGTCCTCTGAACCATATTCTGGTCTTAAGGGAGGAGATTCACTCTCTTCTGCTCAAGCAGACGATAGAGCCAGTCTTGCAGGAACAGTGAAACAAGAGCATCTATTCCAGATTCTTCCTGGTGACCAAACAGATGGGAGATCTTCATCTCATCCCTGACTCTAAGGGGCTAAACCAGTACATTCAGTACAAGCGGTTTCACACAGTCACTTTACAAGGCCTGCTGCCTCTGATCAAGCAAGGAGACTGGCTTTGTTCTTTGGACATGCAGGATACATACCTGCATATCTAGGTTTATCCTTCTCACCATAGGTACCTTAGGTTCTCATTTCAGGGGGAACATTTCCAATTCAGTCTTGCCCTTTGGCTTTTTCTCTGCATCACAAGTCTTTATCAAGTGCTTAGGAGCAGTGGCAGCAGCCCTCTGCTGCGAGGACCTGTATGTTTTCTCATATCTAGACAATTGGTTATTAAAAGTCCCATTCATGGAGCTGTTGCTGGCTACCCTGTACAGGACCCTGCAGCTGTTTCATTCCCTGAGTGTCATGGTGAACTGACCCGGGTCCACCCTCTGCCTGTCTCAGCACCTTCAGTACATAGGTGTGGTTCTGGACTCCTCCCAGGGCAAGTCCTTTCTGCCCCAGGACAGGGCGGGCTGCCTGATGGCAATGGTCTGCCTTGTAGCTCAGGACCGGTACATTATAGCCAGGTCCTACCTTTGGTTACTAGGCCTCATGGCAGTGACTATAACCACAGTACCATTGCCCAGACTTCATATGCAAGTGCCCCAGTGGAACTTGCGTGTTCAATGGGACCAGCACTCCAATGACTTGGATCAATCAATCCTAGACTTCTCCCTGGTTTACAAGGTACTGAAGAGGTGGCGGAACCCTCTCAATCTGTTGCTGGGAGTCCCTTTCCTCATCCCCGCTCCTGAGCAGATCCTGGCTACAGATGCCTTGGGCACCTGTTGGGGAGCCCGCCTGGGTCTTCTTCAGACCCAGTGGTCCTGGTCTCCAGTGGAGGTCACCCTCCACGTAAATGTGCTTGAAATGAGAGTGGTCCTGTATGCCCTCCAGGCCTTTCATAGTCACTTGTCCCTGGGTCACCTGCTGATGCAGTTGGACAACCTCAGTGTGATGGTCTTCTTGAGCTACATGGGCAGGGGTCAGAGATCCCAGTTCTTCTTCAGCAACTCTATTCAGGACTGTAACATTTTGTTCTAGGGACATGGATATGTTGCTCTATCCACACTATCTGGCAGTGTCCTTCCCCTTTAAGAAGTGCTGGAAAGTCTTCAAGCTGGCTCCTCCCACCCTCCCAGGTGGTATAGCCCTCGGCTCTGCCCCATAACGCCTGATCTTCCTTTCCACTGGAAGAAGCAGGTTCCTTCCTTCATGCTCCCATGTTGTAGGCCCTAGCGCTTTTGATCCACTTGGATTGCTTTCAAAACTTTTCTACTGTTTCAGTAATTGTCTTCGAGCTTCCCGACCATGATGGATGACAAGTCTGCGTCCGGATTTCACCAGCGCCCATGCGGGCTGAAGATGTCACATAGCGATCCCCATGCCATGTGTATTTACTGCCAGGGCCATGAACACGATACCAAGGCCTGTGATTTTTGCCAGTCTTTTCACATGATGGTCCTCGAGGACCGCCGTGCTTACCTTAAGTTGGGCTGCCTGGAAAAACGACATCCGCCGATCAAATCTAAAGATGCCCATTGGGCAGTTTCCGCGGCTGCTGGGTCCGCTGAGCAGCTGGAACAGCTTGTGGCCTTTGAGGAGGAGGCAGCTCAAGCTGCCGCTCAGTCCTCTTTGGCTTCTGCCTTTGTGCTGCTCCAAGTGGGCTCCACTTTTTTGTGCTACTTCAAGAAGCTGTGCCAGTCCCTCCCAACTAAGGGTCAGGGTCCTTCTGGATCTCGCAGCTCCCCTGTCTCACAAAGAAAAGAAGGAGTCAAAGAAAGAAAAGACTCATCGTCGACGTTTGTGGGATTGGGAACGTTCTCGGTCTCAGGACTCCCAGGTTTTGACCACGGTTGAAACCACGGCCTTGGCCACTGGCTTTACGAAGACTCCATCTGGCCAGTTGGTTGAGATGCCGGCTGATGTTGCGGCCGAGATATTTTTTGACCCAATTGACCAGTTGTCATCTGAAGAGGCTGATAATTCTCTCTTCAGGACTCCGGTTCTACCTGTGACCTTAGAAGGGGCTGCTCAGTCTGCTGCTCAGAACCCTATGGTCACCAACTCAGACCAGGAAGAGAAGCAGCATTCCCCGGCTCCCTCCAGGATCCCCTGTCGGCACCCCTGGCAGCCGAGGTTGAGGTCTCAGTCCTCCTCCAGTGGGTCAAGCAGCTCCTGCCATCATCGGCGCTCCCGCTTTTGGTGCCACTGGAAGTGGCACCACTACTATTCCTCATCTTCATCCTCCTCGGGTGAGGAGAAGCTTCGGCGCAAGTTGTGTCGGTGCTACAAAGACCTCATGTGGCAACAGCTGGTGCTGGCTGGTACGAAACTGACCCTGGTTTCCACACTGGCTATCACTTGGCTGTCGCCCAAGAGGCCGACATCAACTCCCCCTGTGGGTCGGTCGAGACCGTCCCTCCCCACCGGAGCCAGTCAAGACTGTCTTGGTTTGGCTGAAGCCAGCCTCTCTGCCAATTGTGGTGAAGTCGCCGCCCAAGCAACCATCAACCGGCACTCCAACTAAGGAGTCCAGGCCAGCCAAGGGGCTTTCCCATTGGCTGTTGGTCATCGTCGCACCTGACTGCCCGTGTAGGGTTGAAGGTGACTCAGGTGGTTGGGCGTTTTATGCAGACTCTTCTGAATCCATGAATTCCTCACTGCACTCCTGTCTGGTCGACGAGGAGTCCATGGGGGATCTCTCGATGGAGGAAGGGCCCACTTCCTTCCTGGGCATTCTCCACCTCATCTCCGAGTCCATTGGGATGAAAATGGAGCCTGTCCAGAAGCAGGCTTGCTATCCCCTCACAGAGGTTCTGGGCAAAAGGGACTCTCCGATGGAGGATTTTCCAGTGACCGAGGCCATTGTCAGCCCAGTCTTGGAGCTTTGGCAGTGCCCTGCATCCTGCCCTGTGCCCTCTGCCCGGATGGCCCGTGGGTATGCAGTGCCCATTGGTACCCTCTTGGGTTTCACAGAGCTCCCCTCAGCTGAGGGACTGGTGGCTGACTCCGTGTTTTGGTGCTCTGGCAATATCGGGGACATTGACAAGCCACTGGACAAGGAGTCCAAGAAATTGGACCATGCAACTAAAAAAGTTTATGCTGCCTCCTTGCTCGGCCTCCATCAGGCAAGCTTGGCCATCTTGATGGCACACTTTTCTCACACCCTCGTGGGCTTTTTGGATGAGTTGATTCCTCACCTGCCTGCGGACCTCCAGACCATGGTCAAGCAGGTCTGAGATCAGAGCCAGGCTGTGACCAAGCAGCAACTGCAAATGGCTCTGGATCTGGGGGATTCCTGTGCCCACTCAGTGGTGGCCACAGTAACCATGTGCCATAGGGCTTGGCTGTGGATCTCAACCTTCACAGCAGACACTCAGCACAAGCTGGCGGTTGTTCCTTTCTTGAGCACCAACCTGTTTGGGCCCAGTGTGGAGAGTCACCTCCAGTGCATTGAGAAGGCCAATGCCACCTTGGACTCTGTAACATCTGCACAAAAGGATCCCAAGGCCTCCAGACAACAGAAGCAAAAGCCCTTTCAGTCCTCACTCCTGCGGCAAAACCAGCCCAGCATCAGGCTGGCCAGCAGGCTCGGTTCTGGTGACCCAGGCCCAAGTCAGTGGCCTCGTTGGTCCGTAATCCCGGAGGGAAGGGACCCGGTGGCTCCTCAGCTGGGTCCTCCTCCTCCAAGCCTGCTCAGTGATGAGATGGGGGGGTGCCACCCTCATACCCATCACGCCTCCCCTGGGTCCTTCTGTGGGGGACCAGCTCTGCCACTTCTTTTCCGCCTGGTCCGCTGTCACCACGGACAGGTGGGTTCTTGAAGTTGTCAGTCAGGTCTGCCTCTGGAATTTAAGCAGTACCCTCCAAACGGAGCCTGCACCCCATGGGAGGACTTGGTATCCACAGGCACTCGGTCAGCTCTTCGAGCCCAGCTCCTCCACAAGGAGGTCATGATCAGAGTAGCGGATCCTCTAGAACACCCAGGGTTTGTCTCCAGGTACATCCTGGTGCCAAACGGACGGGGGCTGGCACTCCATTCTAGATCTGCATGACCTGAACAAGTTCCTCAGGTTGTGCACCTTCAGAATGGTAACTCTGTCTCAGATCATTCCATCTCAAGAGCAAAACATGTGGTTTTGCTCCCTGGATCCAGTACACATTCCTTCACATCCCGATCTGTCCATCCCACCTAAGGTTCTTCCACTTTCGAGAATAGGGAACCCTCTACAAGTTCCAGGCCATGCCATTCGGCCTCTCCTCAGCCCCAAGGGTCTTCACCAAATGCATGGCAGTGATGGCAGCTTACCTGAGGCACCAAGGGGTCTGGGTGTACCCCTACCTGGATGACTGGCTGATTGTAAGTCCCTCCAGGCAGGAGGTGGAGTGGTCCAGGGACCTGGCCCTCCAGACCTGCACCTCCCTTGGCCTCCTGGTCAACAAGGCCAAGTTGGAACTTGTGCCTCGGAGGTGATCAGCTTTATCTGGGCAGAGCTTGATTCTTGCTGAGCTAGAGCCCGGCTCCCATTGGACAGGGTGGAGGTTCTTTCCTCCTTTGCCCGATCATTTTGGGTTGGGCAATTGTGCCCTACCCAGGACTTCCTGCGTCTTCTGGGTTACATGGTGACCTGCACCAGCGTGGTCTGATGGGCCCATTGGAATATGCACTCCCTGCAGTGGGAGCTGGCCAGCCAGTTGTCTCAGTGCAAGGGTCACGTCAACCAACCGGTCACTGTGACCCAGAAGAGGTGGAATGCCCTCCAGTGGTGGCTAGTCCCAGAGCATCTGTAGGAAGGGATCCCATTTGTTTACCTCGAGCTGATGGTCATCCTGATGACTGACATCTCTCTCATGGGCTGGGGTGCCCATCTGGGGGAACACAGAGTCCATGGGCACTGGACTCCTGAGGAGTCCTGATGGCACATCAACCTGCTGGAGCTCCGGGCAGTTCAGCTGGCGCTGACTGCATTCGCTCCGCATATTCAGGGTCATGTGGTCCAAGTCCATATGGACAGCGCCACGACTATGTACTGCCTCAACAAGCAGGGCGGGGATGCACTCCCTGCTTCTATGCAAGGAAGCTCTCCACATTTGGACCCTCATGTGCAGCCTGGAGGTGGCTCTCCTAGCCATCCATGTGGCAGGAGCCTCCAATCAGCTGGCGGATGCCCTCAGCCGGTTAGGCGAGGTGTCTCACGAGTGGTCTCTCCATCCGGAGGTAGTTCACAGCCTGTTCTCCCAGTGGGGCACCCCTCAGGTGGACCTGTTTACCTCCAGGGAGATCGCAAAGCTGAGGCTTTTCTGTGCCCGCCCCCCTTAACAGGGCTCACTGCAGAGGGATGCCTTCTCAAGGCCTTGGATACCAGGCCTCTTCTATGTCTTCTCTCCACTTCCCTTGATCCACAAGGTACTGCTCAAGGTCAGGAGGGACAAGGCATTAGTGATCCTGTTGGCTCTGGACTGGCCATGCCAATTTTGGTACCCTGATCTCCTCAGCCTCAGAAACAGGCTCCTGAGGCATCTTCCACTCTGCCCACACCTGCTCTTCATCAATCAGGGGGAAGGTGCTCCACCCGGACCTTCAGTCCCTACAGCTGACAGCCTGGTTTCTGAGAGGCTAGAGTTCCAGGCTTTGGATCTCTCTGAAGATGACCTCACCATGGTGGAGGCATCTAGAAAGGAATCAACCAGAAAATGCTATGCCTTCAAATGGAAGAGATTCTCCATTTGGTGTCAGGGCAAGGGGTTGGACCCTCTGATCTGTCTGGTGGCCAGCATTTTGGACTACCTGTGGTCCCTCTCCAAAGGGGGACTTCGGTTGATGACCCTTAAGGTGCACCTGGCAGCCAGCTCTGCTTACCGGGCATGGGCTGGTCAGCAGTCGGTGGCACAGGAGAAAGTCTGGTGCTTTTTCAAAGGCTTAGATCACATTTCCCCTCTAGTGCATGAACCACCGCCACTGTGGGACGTGTTGCTGGTCTTGGCAAACCTCATGGGCAAGCCATTTGAACCGATGCACAGGTGTGAGATGTCTCACCTGTCATGGAAAATTGCCTTCTTGGTGGCTATCACATCAGCCAGAAGGATCAGTGAGCTCCAGGCACTTTCAGTGGAATCTCCTTAACTGGTCTTCCACAGGGACAAGGTTGTCCTGCACCCCAACCCGAAGTTCCTCCCGAAGGTTGTGTTGGAGTTTCACCTGAATCAGGTGATGACTCTTCCTGTGTTCTTCCCGAATCACACCTCGGAGGCTGAACACAGGCTCCACGCTGTGGACCTGAGGTGAATGCTCGCTTATTACAAAGAGCACAGAGCTAGAGTTCAGGGAGCGGTTCACCAACTGTTTGTCACCTACGCTGAATCCACATCTGGCAGACCTGCAGCCAAGCAGACAATTGGCAGGTGGATCACTTCCTGCATTGATCTCTGCTATAGGTTGGTGGGTTGGGAGCCTCCTGGAGGGCTAAGGGCTCATTCCACCCGTCATACCGCTGCATCAGTGGCTGCTTCTAGGGATGTCCCTATCCAGGAAATCTGCAGGGCTGCTACCTGGAAGTCAGCACACACCTTCATTTCCCATTACCACATTGACCTCAAGTCACGCTGGGATGCTGGTTTTGGTGCCTCTGTTCTCCAGTTTCTGTTCCCTAAATAAAGGGTGTGTGCCTCGCCGCCCTCCTCCCAGAGAACTGCTAGGAGTTTTCCAGATAGTGTGGATAGAACAACATATCCATGTCCCTAGAAACACAGGTTACTCACCTGTAACAGTAGTTCTAGCAGTGGTATATGTTTTTCATCCACATGGACCTACCCGACCTCCCCTGGCTTAGGCGCACAACCTCTGCTTCCAGCAGGCAAGATCTGGTGTCACGGGGTGGAGCTGAGGGATATACCACCTGGGTGGTTGGGAGGAGTCAGCTTGAAGACTTTCCAGCACTTCTTAAAGGAGGAATGGACAGATAGTGTGGATGAACAACATATACCACTCCTAGAAATGTAGTGCCATGCCTGTAGTTAAGTGGGGGAAGAGCTCCTCCCCCACATCCTGTTTCAGCCAGCAGGCTACACACTGCCCTGCTTAGAGCAAGTCACACTCACCTGACTCACTGCTGCTGGTTCGGCAGCTGCGCTCCTTTCCTCTCCCTGGCTGCGCCTCCTCTGGCCCCACCCCACTGCGTTTCCATCTCGTCCCTGTCTTGGTGTGTGCACTCGTTCCATTTGTTTTTTGTTGGCCTTGTCCCTTGTGTATCTTCTTTGGGGGGGCTCTCTTGCAGCTTCTCCTTCCTACCCGTGGTGCACCCCTTGCTCCGCGTTGGCTTTCTCAGCTGCTCCCGTTTCTCCTGCTTTCCTGCCTCCTAGATCTTCCTGGACTAAGTCTTCATCACTCATTCACACTAGTGGGATAGCGCGGAGCACTAGGATAGCGGGGAGCCAAAAATTTTCTGAAGGGCGGCATGCAGGTAGGACCACCTGCGTCTGACACTCTTCGAGACTGACTCAGCCTGTGTAGCTATTCCTGCGTCGACCTCCAACCACCTCAGTTCCTTTTCTCCCTACTGGCCGAAAGTGCTTTGGATGTCGACGCCGCCGTCTGCTGGAGTCAAAGTTTTCGTCTATACGACAGCAGCTTTTAGTGTTTAATTTAAACATTTTAATTTAACTATTTAGTGGTAATTTTTTTTTTTACGAATAAGATTATGAAGAAATTCTTTCCTGCCATCCACGGAGTCATCCTTAGACAGTAGCGGTGATGGTAGGAAGACTTCGTTTGAAAGTTGTTATGGCAGAGGGACTGTGCCCGGTCTGCCACCCTTAAGTAATGGGGGGTCTGACTACGGACAGTCCTGTGCTCGGCGGGGAGGACAGTCCACCAAAGCACGAATCTGGCGGCACCGGGGATCCGGCTCCGCTTAGCCTCGAGCTCTTCTTCTTCATTTGGGGAAGAAGAATTGGTGCCGCTCAAGGTTGCCCGTTGGTATGTCTGCATGAGGATTGTTCGTTGATAGGGGTGATAGGTCTGAACCAACTTTCGTGGGTTCCCCCTTGGCCCCACTCCTAACGGCTGCATACTCAACTCAGGACTCCATCTCTGTCCTCGTTGGAGTTCCGGTGAGCAGTTTCACCTCTGGGCCGCTCCTGTGGAGCAGGGGCTTTGACTCCTTTTTACCTGGTTGTGTTCCTGGTTTCGGGGCCTCCGGGCCTCGGAGCCATTGGACTGGAGCCGGGTCAATTGTATCAGAATGAGCGCGGTGCCCTCTTGGTGCCTTCGCCATCATGTCAGCCCCTCGTGCCTACCCCCCTCTTCCTTTTCAATGCTGGGGCCGGCATGGGCACCACCTTTCTCCACCTTTTCCATTGGCTTCCATGGTGTTTTTTCTGGCGCTGTGCCCGACACCTTGGTGGCACCGCAGGTCCGGTGCCGTGCCACTGGTTTGGCATTGGTGCCATAGACGGCGCCGCTGGTGTTTGGGTTGGTGCTGGGACTTGGCACCATGGGTCGGCACCGTGCGATCGGCACATTGGCGGCATCGGTGCCGTGCTCGCTACCGTGGGCTCGCGCTGCGCCGGGCGCCGTGCCGCCTCCATGGGTGCTTCATTGCCAGGCCGCTAGCGGTGCTGTGGGTGTCTCGCGGTGCCACTGATGCCCCGGGGCACCCGCAGGTACTTTCGCGAGCGACGCCTAAGCACCTGCGGGTGGCGCCTGGCACCCAGCGGGTGGCATGGGGCCAGGGTGCCCCAGGTGCCATGGTTTTCTTGGGTGCCATGGTACCATGGATGGCATGGGCGCTGGGGTACCTCTTTGGCGTACATTGCTGCCGCTGGTACCGAGGATACCTTCAGGTTCCGCCGGTGGGTGCCTCTGGTGTCTCTCAGGTTGGCATGGGTGCTTGGTGCCCTCTTGTGCCACGTGGCGCTGGTGCCACAGGGTGCCAGTTGGTGCTGTCTGACAGAACTAGGAAAGATCTCTTTTGCAGACCTCTCTTCGCAGGACTTGTGTTGGGATGTTTCCATGGAATGAAGTCCTATTCTGCGGATTATTTTCCACACATTTTAGTGGGTGGCGGTCTGCATCGGATCTCCTCATCCAGCAGTTTTCCACTGATGGGACTCTTCTGTTCTGCTCTGTCAAAGGAATCTCTCATTCAGCTCAGCACTTTCTCAGCCTATGTGGTGTAAGCTCTCGACATCCTTCCTGGTGGCGGAGTCTCTAGTGGCTCTAACCTAGACCTCTTTTTGGGGTCCTTCTGTGGTAGAAAGGCATCTAGATGAGTCTCTCCCTGTCCTTCTGGTCAGTGATACAGCGGATGACTCATTTTATATACTGAAAGACACGCCCTCTCTATCATCAGAGTCTGTGATGCAAGCTCTTTTAGTAGTTCCTCATTTATGGGGTCCACCATAGTGTTCAGACTGGATCTGTGGACTATATACCTCTGCGTCTAGACTTTTTCAGTGGTCAAGACAATTACACTCTTTGGAACATTTTAATTCAATGGTACGGGAGCCGCACAGACTGTTCCACTCCTTTGATAGGGGTATACAGCCCTCTTTTGATGCTGCCCCTCTGGTGGCTGCTTCGCCACAGGTAGTTAACATCTGTCTAGCTATTATTAGTCCAGTCAAGAGTTCAGTTATGGATCCTCAGGCTCCTTCTGCTCCTCAGAGGAATGACATCCTTGTCATTTCTGTATCAGGCAATCCTTGCCAAATAGCAGCCAGCAACCTTGTCAGGCTCGGACTAATGATATTTAAAAAAAAAAAAAAAAGGGTCAGAATTATCACAGCACAGGGCCTAGTTGGAATTTCCCGATACCACACTTGGATCTGATCAGGTTCCGCCTCAACCCTGAGGCGGTCGTCTCTAAACCTCATTAAAGAGTACCTGTTTTCTTCTACCCCTAGGGGGTAGTCCGATCCAGCGGTGGTATAGCTCACCTCTTTTCTCTAGAGAATGTCTCTTATTCCGAGATATTTCCAAAACCTAGGCGTCTAACCAGTCTTTTAGTCCCTTTTTGGTTTTTAATCAGGCTTTCTTCTCTTGATCAGAGCCTTGCAGCAACAGAAGTGACTCTTCAGCAAGTCGGAACTTAGATTCCTACTTCCATGTTTGCTTCAACTTAACAGATGACATGCTCCTTTCTTGACCATTGGTCAAGTAGGTCTTTTCTGAGGTAGCTTCGCAAATATTCACATACAGTCATACACATAGGGGCAGGATGATCCCTTTTTGATTATGCAGTGACTAGGATTTGATTCTACTAGGCCACTACAAGAGGCTTCTAAGTTGTGCTTTGCCTTCCATCAGGAAGTTTTCAGTGACTTAGTACAAACCTTTTTCCTTGATGAGCTAACCCCACCTGGATCTTCTTTGCTCACCAAGTCAGGGGTTCAAGTGCTACTGGACCTGTTGTTTGCAGGTCAGCCATACTTGGTAGTGGGGGTTCCGTCTCCGCTTTTCGGTCTACCCTGAACCTGTACACTTTACCTCCGGCTCTTGCAGTTCCTGAGGTCCTTTACATTAAATTAGTGCATGTCTTTGACACTATTAATTTTGGTCCTAGATCAAATCGTGAGGCCAGGTTCTTGCCGCTCTCTTAGAGTAGTTGCGGCTGCCTGGCAGACTTTCATTTTTTGGCCATTGTAGTCGTCGGCAAGGTGACAAGTTACAACTCGAGCATTTATCTTGTAGGCACTATGTTATAGATGCTTTTACAAGACAGATCTTTTTATTAACAGGACACTCCTTGGCTGTCCTTTCTGAGTGAACCCGATCTCCTACCACCCTACTCAGGGTTGTTGATTTTAGCTTGGTACTCTCCCACTAGTGTGAATGAGTGATGGAGACTTAGTCCAGGAAGATATGGAAATTACGTACTTACCGTAATTATTGATCTTCTTGGACAGTCTCCATCACTCATTCACACGCTCACCATCCCCTGGGTTCACTCGTTTTTCTTTCCTGGTCTTCATGGCCTATGGTTCGGACTGTGAAGACATTGTTCTTTGACCTTTCTTACAAAGGCCATCTGTGCCCTCTCAGGCCCAGAAACTCAGAATGAGTTATTCTCATTAGTTAAGCTGCACCTCCTTGGTCGAAAAGGTACTGAGGCGGTTGGAGGGTCGACGCCGAGATAGCCTATACAGGCGCGAGTCAGTCTCGCTGTGCCGCGCATGCGTGGTCCTACCTCAGCGCTGGCCCTTCAGAAAATTTTTGGCTCCCGCTTGGTCCTAGCGCCTCCAGCGCTATCCCATTAGTGTGAATGAGTGATGGATACTGTCCAAGAAGATCAATAATTACGGTAAGTACATAATTTCCATTTCTCGTACTGCTTCCTTGCTAATTTCTTCTCTTCCTCCCACTGGCAGCCGCCGCTTCATGCCGTGCAGTCATGGTCAGGGGGCCGCTTCCCCTTCCTGTATCCGCTTACTTGATTTATCTGCAGCTACTATGCCTCCTTGTGCTCGTTCTACCTATGCTATCAGGATTCTTTCAGGACATCTATACAGCACCAGCTTTTTTGGTGCACGCCATCCATTTGTCATCCTCCTCGATCCAAACGACACCTTGCTACCTATGTCGGCTAGTGCCGCTGAGCTTCCCTGCCTACAGAACCTACTGCTCCCATGCTGGAGCTCATCCACCATTCTATACCTCATTCTACTGCTATGCCTCGCTTATTGCACCACTAGATAGCGCTGACGTTCTCTTTACTACAGTTTCCAAGGTTAGGATCCAAACGGCAGTCAGCATCTGGAAGCAAGGAACTACGGTATGCTGGATACTACCATGAACTGCTTTAATTACTGGCTGTTTGGAATTTCAGTCTTCCGTACCATTATTTACAGACTACTGGTCTCCCTTGTGCCTCTACTTCGGTAATGCTTTGATGACAAGGAACAAACATGCTTACTCCCTTATACTATTTCCTGATATTTTAATATATGGACACCTTCATTGTTTGTCACCAACCAAATAACATTAAGAGCTTCAGCCTAATCCCCTGCATTTTCCATTCCTCATCGATCTCCAATATCCTTAGGCAGGCCATCACCTGAGCTTCTCCATCAACCTCGGATACACTCCAGGATATCTTGCTTTTAGCCATGCTAATCGAGTCCTGGATGCTGCAACTCTCACCTTGCTTCCATCTCTCCATTTGTCCAGGATACCCATGTGTGCTCCACTATTGACGTACTTTTCCGTTACATCTCAGGATTTACTTCATGTCCCTGGATGCTTACCATGTTGCTGCGTTGCATTTTACTTTATTACAACACACTCATCGGCTGACCTACGTGTGGTCCAGCCATGCTGGCTACCCTTTATGGGACTTACCTGCCACTGTCTACTTAACTTAGCAGCTGACCTACATGTAGTCCAGCTGCGCATGCTAGCTCACGTGGGGCTAGTTGCCACTCTTTACTAACCTTACCGGCTGACCTCGCATGGTCTAGCTGCATGCTAGTCTTGGGTTTAGCTGCTAATTCTATTTACCCACCAGCTGACATACTCATTCAACCGTTCCATCTACAGCTCATCACACTTTCCTATCTCATTGCGCTAGCTCCCCTTCGTTCCCATGGATGCTTCCTACAAAGCTACTTTGCATTTAGACCTATCTTTCCAAAACATGCTCCCTAAAGCTTCCGCCTTCCATTGGATTATTTCTGGAGTACATTGAGATAGTCGCCTCAATTCTCTTGGATGCTCTTCGCCATGCTACTTCAACTCCCCTGATGCTACTACTACCATCTCCGCCAGGACTACCTGCTGACCTTATTCCATACTGTCTTCCTTAGTTACCTGATGCCTAAGACATTGAATTATTACTGTTTCAGAATACTTATTACCTCTCATCAAGGTACCAACTCTTCCGCCAGGGTCTCTTCCCTGCAATCCTTATCATCCTCTATCTTCAGGATGCAACAGTCTACAGCACCACTCTGCTCTCATAAATCTGCCTTAAAACTACAGTACTTCTCCACTAAACTGACTCAGGATGTCACCATTACAATATCATTTACAATTTATTCCTCACTACTTCACTGTTCATTTCCATTATGACATCTACCATAGCTCTGCAACCTGCCTCGCCCCATGGGGCTGGAGGTTCGCCATCGCTTTTCGCCTGACCTCTGCCCCTACGGGCCCAGAGGTCCTTTGCTCCTATACTACTGCACCATAATCACCTACTTCTGTGACCTGCTTTGCCCATTTCGGGGCTGGGGGTTTAACACTTCTACTCTACACCTGCCTCGCCCAGCTCGGGGCCTGGAGATTCGCATATTCTATTATATGCCTACCTGTCGCCGTGTCGGCCAGCCCTTGGAGCTCCTTTACTATGGACTCACATCTGGTATGCTTAGTCATTTGTCATCTATTCTTTGGATGCTTCTGCCTGCCGCTCCAGTCTTATGAAATTGCTTCTACTACACTCTTGCCAGGACACTTAGTGGAGCTTATCCAGAAGACCTTCAATATCCTGATTTATGCTCTAAGGCTTCTTGGACCCTGTGACAACGCTACTTCATTTGACTCAGCCTCTTTAGTCATCACCATCTATGACTCATAAGCTCGACTATTCGGACTCGTCAGAATATTCGTACCAAGTCAATTCTCGCTAATGTACCCTTCTGGCTTTGAAACGTGGATATGAATATCATTACATAACCATTTGGATCCAGATAAAGCTCTTCAATTCCCATGCTATTCCATTCTTCATACCCCTCACTATATACTGTACATATGCTATGCCATACTACTTTCCTGCTGCTACGTCTGCATCATGCAGCTTTACTTACTACTACAACTGACCTATGTACAGGTCCACTTATTGACATTACTTGCTCATACTACCTGCTTTACCCTTACAGGGCCTAGAGGTCATCATGACTACCTCACCGATTTTACAACCTACTGCGCTCATCGTGAGCTGGAAATACATCTGTCTTATGTCTACCTATGCACACTACGATCTCTACCTGCTTCATGTACTTGCTTCCCCTCTCTGGATTGGAAGTTCCTACTGCTCTGTCCTCCCGATCATGCAGCTTACGCCAGTTCTCATGCTTCATCACCACAGCCTTCGTTTGCAATGCTTGCCAAGCAGAACATGACCCAACAGTCCTCCTTCTGGACATGGATGCTGAGCCTTTGATTCCTGGTTCTCTGAGAAATCATCCTCACCTGCTGGAGTGCTTCACCACTGCAACTCATCGCCTTCAAATTCATACCGTCCCTGGATTCCACTCTATCATTCCAGCCTGCACATGGATTCTCTAACTTGGAGTTTACTAAGAGGATGCTTGCTCTTTCACCTGTCATGTCACGATTCATTACTTCTTCAGTTCTCTGGATCAGGTTCTACAATTTAGGGTTCAGATTAGCCGATTAATTAAATTTAGGATTATTCTCCTTTAGTATGCCCAGAAGGACAGGCAGGTCAGTAGCCATGGGTCCTTGGGTTTTTTTCCTCTCCTGCGTGCTACTGGACACACTCTCCAGAGTTGGAGGAGGTAATCATACTGCTACTCATTTTTTTGGGGGGTGTCTTCCTACTCGACTCCTTCACAGTCGGATACAGAACAGTCGTTGATATCATTATTTTTGGGGGGTCTCATAATAATGGACTAAGCATCCTTCCTACGGTGGGATACAGAGAAAGGCCAAAAACTATCAAATCGTAACAAATGACTCATCAGTTCAAGCATCATACTATCCAGTTCGTATGTACTATAATCTCTGACTTGCTCATGTCTGTGCTAAAGTACCTAAGCACAAATCATTTCATACTGTCCTACTTACTGGTCTGGCCTCTGTATCCAAACACAACCTACAGCATCCAGCTACAGTATGTAATATAAGCACTGAGCTCTGAACCACAGTTAAATGTAGGGCCGTGCCCATAGTTAAGTGGAAGAAGAGCTTCTCCCCCACATCCTATTTCAGCCAGCATGCTGCACACCGTCCTGCTTATAGCGAGTCTCACTCACCCCCCATCCTCCCCTGACACCTCCTCCTTCTGCGGCACTCTTATCCCACCAGAGGGTCTCATAATAATGGACTAAGCATTCTTCCTATGGTGGGATACAGAGAAAGGCCAAAAACTATTAAATCATAACAAGTGACTTATCAGTTCAAGCATCTAAGCACCTTGCATATACTATCCAGTTCATATGTACTATAATCACTGACTTGCCCATGTCTGTGCTAAAGTACCTAATCACGAATCATTTCATACTACTAGTACCTTGCAAACATTACTGGTCTGGCCTCTATATCCAAACACAACCTACAGCATCCAGCTACAGTATGTGACATAAGCACTGAGCTCTGAACCACAGTTAACTACTGTTACAGGACAGTAAGCTGTGTTTCTTAATTCTCTGTCATCGGACTATTGCTGCTGGCCATCTGTAATCTTGGATCCATGGCTTATTTCATCGGGGACCTACCGGGGACATTGAAATAAGTATCTGACTGCCAATTTTCTTCAGGAAGTTTAAAATTCAGACTACTGCCAAATTTCATCCGGGAGATATGAGTCCTCTGAATTTGAGCCTACAGCCGATCAACAGAGTGCACAGCAGGCTCTAACGCTCGCAGCCCGAGGTGGCTCCTTTTGTCTCTTTGAGCTACCTGGGCAGGGTTGGAGATCCATCTGGCGAACTCTACATCCTCTGTGATGCTAACATCAACTGGCTGTTGAACAGTCAATTCAGAATTTGTAACCACATCTCTTCCTTGAATCTACAGCAACTAATTTCTGATCCTATCCGCCTAAACCATAAGTCCGGTAATCGTACCCTGCTCAACTGGGTCCTGTCTTCTCAGCCCCACTGGGTAGTTTCCACAGGAATACTACCGGATTCACTCAGTGACCACCACATGGTCTACTGCATCTGCAAAATCTATCATCCCAAAGCCCCCCCCCCCAATATCATCCATCTCCGCTCATTCAGATCCCTAGACTTGTCCTCACTCCACGAGGAACTTGATGAAACTGACTGGTCTCCCATTGCAAAGGCCTCATCTGTTGTCTCAGAAGCACAAATGGGAACTACTGTCCTCAGTAGCTGAGGGCCTGTTCAAAAGGTGGGGACGCCCAGAGTTGGACCTTTTTACATCCCCACTCAACGCAAAACTGCCATTTTTCTGCTCACTAAATCCAGGGCCTCAAGTTTTCTGGTGAGATGCGTTGTCCCTCTCCTGGAAGGGGAGGCTCCTTTATGCCTTTCCCCCTTTCTGCTGATCCAGAGGGGACTCCTAAAACTGCAGATAGAGTGGGACTCTCTCATACTGGTGGCACAATTCTGGCCTCAGTATATTTGGTTTCCGTTATTACAACTGCTGGTGGTGAAGCCTCCAGCTCTGGAGGATATGATCCTATAATTTGATGCAGCGTATTATCACCAGGTTGCTAGAGTATGATTAGTCTCTAATTCAGTGTTCCATTTTCTCAAACTAGAAGCTGATGTTGCTTAGACTAGGTCCTGCAGTCCTTGATATAAACTCCCAACTAAGTGTTGCCAGGTATTCCTGTTTTGATGCAGTATCAATATATTAAGTAGATTACGGCCTGCTGGCAAAGTCTTAAAGTCCTTCCCTTATCCATGAGATAGGATCTCATTTGCAAGTAACTCTAGTCAGGAGCTGAAATTCCTGTTGCAGTGTAGTGAAAGAGTTAAGCCCTGGGAGTCATAGCAATGGTAGACATATTGTAGGCCCAGTCTACTCCAGGTATGGAGCATGATATCTGTAGTGTTAGGAGGGCGTGCTGTATCGTATGCCAAGGCCCTCAACCAAACGGTGATTACCTGAGTTTTGTGGTGTCCTACATGCAGTTCTCCAATGTTATAACTGCAGAAGACCTGGCGACATGACTAAGCAGAGTAATATTGATAGGGTAGTTGAATAAGAATTTATCTAGGTTATATAGGTCAATAAGTGAACTCTAGGACTAGTGATGCAGGGAAAGCTATTTACGTACAAGGTGTAACTGGGCTGCCATGCAGTAAAGCATCAAATTAGGCAAATTATGGCCTCCTTTCTCCTTCAGCATGCTAAAATATAGAATATTTTATCCATGGCCTCTATCCCCCTGAAGAAAATGCAATATTCTAGGACGAACATTTTGTTGAATGCTTTCTGCTCTGCTTAAAATGGATGGGGAAACTGGATCCAAGTTGCGAGATAGTCATCAGTTTTCTGGGTAGGGGGTTTGTAATTTATAATTCCAAATGGTCTTGATCTTTTGTTCATTGTATCCCCAAATATTTCATGACTCCCATGTTCCATCAAATTGGTAAAAGCTGTTAAAAGTCCCATGGAGACGGTAAAATTACTAAACCAGGGTTTATATTTTTAAGACATTTAGTTTAAATCCTGATAGTTACCCAAATTATTCCAAGACTTGCCACACCCTGGGGGTGATGTCTCTGGAGAGGTTAATGTCATTATAATGTCCTCAAAAAGGGCTATATGGAAATATCTACCTCCAAGAGGAAACCCCCTCGACCTCCACAGCTACCTGAATTGCCTGAGCTGGGCGTTCTATGTAGAATGCCAACAGGAGGGGCAAAAGGAGGCACCCCTGTCTGGTGCTCCTAGACAGAGGTATCTGTTCTGATAGGCTGCTGTTAGGCTTGACAGAAGCCTGGGGGTAGCGTATAGGGACTGAAACATTTGTATTGTGTCATTACAGAACCCAATGTTTGACAGGGTGTCCCGCAAAAAGTGCCAGGACACCCTGCCAAATCTGTTCTTGGCATCTAGACTAAATACTGCCATAAGTATGGATCAATACAGGGCATAATCAGTGAGGTGCAGCATGTGCCACATGTTATTGTGCACTTGCCGCTGCTTGATAAAACCAGCCTGGTCTTTATCTATCAATTGGGGAAGTAAAGAGTCCAATCTCATTGTCCAGATTCCTATAAATATTTTGTAGTTCAAATTTAAGACAGAAATTGGATGATAAGAGGCTGGATGTGAGGGGTCTTTCCCTGGTTTCACTATATCCAACATTGTGACATATTTCTATGTGGGACGTCGGACGTGGGATGTTGACCTCCTGAATACCGACAAAAGTTCTAAGCAGTAAAAGGGACAGAACTTCGGAAAATGTTTCACAGAATTTGGCCACGTAGCTGTCTGAACTGGGACATTTACCAGTTTTAGCATGTGTTATGGCTTCCTGAATTTCTTCCAGTGTTACCTGAAAAAGTAACCTGTCCTGTTGTTCCTCTGTTTAATTGGGGTAGTCCTAGGTTCATTAAATAGGCCCTTACATTTTGTAGATCGGGGAGGGGGTTCCCTTGAGTGTACAAGTCCCTATAATAGGTAGCCATAATTCAGTGGAGACTGTCATGTTCCTGGACTATGTCACCCATTACCAGGTCTCAAAGTATGCAGGCCTGCTTTTTATATATCCTCAGCTGTCTGGCCCAGTGGGAGCCTCCCTCATAGCAATACCACCTAAGGTTTTTAATTTTATTTATTTATTAACTCTAGGATTAACAACTTTGAGCAAGAATAGCTCATTTACAAAGGTTCCACGTCAGAATGTCGGTAGACAAACAGGGAGAACATCATTACAAAAATTATACAGAGGTTACACAGATGGTAGAGAGCATACAAGGGTACGCATCATTATTCATTATTCGAGACTACACAGGTTAGGTAGGAGTAGAGCTAAGACCAGTGAGAGATGTGGAGAGACTGTCTCAGACTGAGAACTAAGCAGTGCATCAATAGACTAGATGTGATTGCAATTGGGGAAAGAACAGTACGGAGGGTAGCCCCAGAGGAATGGGCAGGCTAGAAGGCCATTGTCATGGAGGGAGAAGGGATTGAGAAGTGCTAGTTGAGTAGGGGTAGAGGACAGGGGTGCTATAAGTGCTGGTATTGGCGGTGATGGGGTAGGGTAGCAAGGGGTAGCATAGGGGAGTCAAGAGGTGGACTAGGTAGCAGAAATTTATTGGAGAGGAGCAGGAAAGTCTGGAATGCTAAGGGAGGTGGAGCTCTAAGTGAAACAATCGCAGCTACTAGAAGAGGTGAGGTGTACCCGGAGCAGCCGTTTGAAGGGGCCAAATTTGGGAGTAATCAAGATATCCCAGTTGAGAGCATTATACCAGTGTGGAGCCCTGTAGTCAAAAGATCTCTGTCCCATAGAGGTCCGACATCTGGGAACCTGGATGGTTTGATTGCTGGTGTTACGGGTATGCTGAGTGGTACAGTGCATGTTTAGGGAGCTTTTCGACACCTGGTGGCATGAGGCCTAGGAGTACCTTTTTTGTTAGCAGGCAGGTCTGATATTGGATCCTACAAAGGAGTGGGAGCCATCCAGATTGGGAATATAGTTCACAGGTGTGAGTAAGGCAGACAGCGCCAACGAGTAGTCTACAGGCTTTGTTTAGTGCCACCGTTACCCTGCGGAGGGCAGTAGGGGAGGCAGAGCCATAGATGGCTAGACCATAGTCAATGACAGAGGTAACTGAGCTGTGGATTGCCAGATGCAGAGCATCTGTAGTCATACAATGCTTGTGCCTATGTAGCATTCCATTTCGAATGTTTACGGCCTTGGCAACATTCTCGATGTGTTTGTGTGTAGGACAGGAAGTTATTCAACGTGATCCCAAGGTATTTGAAATGCTTGACCTGCTCGAGCTGGGTGCCAGAGCCATTCTGGATGATGAAGGAATGGGCTTTCTAGTTGCTACGTACACTACTGAAAAGCATAACCTTGGTTTTGCTGAGGTTCAGGATCAATTTGTGGGCACTGAATCATTCTTCTACCCTTCCAAAGTCAAACTGTAGATGATGCTCAATGAGTTTTGAGTCCTGGTGGCTGGTAAAGATGACAGCATCATCTACATAAAGTAACATTCTCTGGTGACAGGCACTAGGGAGATTATTCATGAACAGACTAAACAGTAACGGTCCCAGGATGGAGCCCTGGAGTACACCTGAGAGGACTGGCTTCCGATTCGAGGTGGTATTGGCAATCTTGACTTGTTGGAACTGGCCCACAAGATAACTCTTGAACTATTGTAACGCTTCATTGTGGAGACCAATGGAGGAAAGCTGTCTGAGTAGAAGTGAGTGGTTGACAGTGTCGAAAGCTTTTGTTAGGTCAATGAACACCGCACCAGCACAGTTTCCCTGATCAAGTGTGTTGTGGATGAAACCCGTAAACTCCAAAAGGGCAGTGGTGATACTGTGCCCTTTTCTAAATCCATGCTGTTGAGGGCATTGGATTTCATATTTCTCCAGATATTCAACTAGCTGGTCCAAGACTGGCATTCAAGTGCTTTGGAAAGTGGAGGGAGAATGGAAATGGGCCTGTAGTTGGTGTGAAGCACCCTGTCACCACTCTTATGCACGGGTGTGACAAGCGCCTGTTTCCAGAGAGATGGGAACTGTGCTGATCTAAGTGAGAGGTTAAAGATCTTAGTGATAGGCAAAAGGATTTCTTCAAGGATGAGTGAGATTAGTTTGAGACCAAGAGAGTCACTGCTGGTACAAGGTTTATGGATGGCCTTGCAAATGTAGGTTCTTGCTAGGTGAATTGGAGTCTCTTTGAAATGGAACTGTGAGGTGCTGCTGTCAACGGATGTGTCAACAGGGTGAGTACTAGTGTTATGTATGTCAAAGAAATCAGGCGGCAGTACACTACCCAGATCTGAGAAAGCATCATTGAATGTATTGGAAATTTCCCCAAGATCGAGAACTAGGGCTCCATTGATGTTAAGCATTGTGGGTGGTAGCTTGGGATCTTTTCCCGTGAGATCTTTCAGGTTACACCAAAACTTTTTCCCAACTCCCCAGGAGTTAGTGAGCGTTTTCCTGAAGTAGTTTCTTTTACAGGTTCGACTAGCATGCGTACATTTGTTCCTGGCAGGTTTATATCTTTGGATGTCCACTTGCCTAGATGAGGCTCTTGCACAATGCCAGTGGTGGTCCCTCAGTTTCATCTGAGATATTAGCTCGGGTGTTGTCCATGGGTTTGGGTTCCCTCTTACCTTTATCTTTCTGATAGGTGCAAAGGTATCACAGGCTGCAGTGAATTGTGAGATGAGGAGTTCCAGTGCTGTGTTAATATCAGTGATAGTGTCTAGTGGGGACCAGTCCAAGTTTCAGAGATGAGATCTGAGAGATTCAAGGTGACCCCACTTTAATATCCTTGCATATATTAACTTGGGAGGGGGCTTACAGAACTTGTTGAACCACACAAAGGTAATGGGGGAGTGATCACTAATGGTGTCAGAAAGCACATCCACCTGGGAAATATGTTCTGGATGGTTAGACAGGATCCAGTCAAGCAGGGTGTGAGAACCTGCCTTATAGTTATATCTGGTGTGGGTGGTACACAAGCTGGGTGAGGTGCTGTGCTGCGACTACGTCCTTATAGGATCAGGCATCAGGCGAGAGCCAGTTTTTGTTGAAGTCTCCTAGGATTATTGTTTCTGAGTTAAGACGCTGTCCCCTTAGATATTCCAAGATGTTGTTGAAACCAGTAGATTGCTTCTTAGGGGGAAGGTACACAGAGGCTATTGTCAACCTCTATATAGCACAGTTGTTGTTCAGTTGTCTGGTCCATCAGGGCTCATAGCTCAATTTTGGTTCTATTTATGTGACTTGTACTATACTATCTCCCTTGGTGTACAACATCTGGAAACAGAAACATAGAATTTGACAGCAGATAAGGACTGCTTAGCCCAGCAAGTCTGCCCATATTTCCCTACCTGCACTATCACCGTAGACCTTGTTTGATCTCTGGCCCATTCACCCTTCCTCACTTCCTTTCCCCTAAGATTCCCTTATGCCTTTCCCATGCATTTTCCACTGTTTTCACCCCACCACCTCTATTAGAGAGCTGTTTCAGTAATCCACCACTCTTTCTGTGAAGTATTCCTCACATCTCTCCTGAATCTATCGTTATCCAGCTTCACAGCATGTCCCTTTGTTGTTGAGCACCATTTTTCTGAAAAACACCCCCTCATGTACCTTATTTACCCCTATAAGGTATTTAAACACTTCTGTCATATCCCCTCTCCCACCTCTCTTCCAGGGTGTATATATTGAGGTCCTTTAGTCTCTCCTCATAGGGCTTCTGATGCAGACCCCGCACCATTTTAGGTGCCCTTCTTTGGACTGCCCCCACTCTGTCTATGTCTTCCGGAGATGTGGTCTCCAGAACTGAACACAGTACTCTAGGTGGGGTCTTACCAGTGATCTATATAGAGGCAACACCACCATCCTCTTTCTGCTGGTGATACCCCTCCTTATGCACCCCAGTATCCCACTAGCCTTCCCTAGTGCCTTGTTGCACTGCCTGGCCACCTTTAAATAATCAGATAGGATTACCCTCATGTCTCTCTCTTCCTGTTTGGCGGTCGTCAGTACCACTCCACCCATTTTGTACTCCACCCCTAAGTGTCTGTGCCCCAATTGCATTATTTTGCACTTTTTCACATTAAAACCCAGCTGCTATACCCTTGACCACTCCTTGAGTTTTCTCAGGTCTCTGTTCATCCTTCACACCCCCGCGGAGTGTCCACCCTATTGCAGATTTTGATGTTATCTGCAAAGAGGCAGACCTGTCCTCCCAGTTCCTCTGCAGTGTCATTTATAAAGACATTAAGGAGGACCAGTCCCAGCACTCTTCCCTGTGGCACCCCACTGGTCACCCTCCCTTCCTCAGAGTGAACTCCATTTACCACCACCCTCTGCTGCCTATCCCCTATCCAATTTCTTTCATAGTTTACCACCTTTGGACTCACTGCTAGGCTACCCAGCTTGCTTACTAGTCTGCTGTGTGGCACAGTGTTGAAAGCCTTACTGAAATCTAGATAGGCCACGTCCATCGCTCCACCTTTTTTCCAGATATTTTCTTTATGTCCTCAGCTGGGGGGGTTGTGCCTTTGGTTCCCCCTCTTCCAGCCAGCCTTCATGGCCACTGCCCCAGATTCTGCCAGAGCTCACCTCTCTGCCGCAGCCCTTCCCAGGCCACATCGCAGCGGGTACTTACCCCACCACTGCGGAGACCTGGAGGGCAGGCCCAGGAGGGATCTGACATTGGCGCCTCCATGGCGGTGCCGTTGGGGCAGCTGTCTTGCTGCTGAGTGATTTTTCTTAAGTATAGGTCGCCCCCCCAGTGCTGGCATACAATGGCGTCAATGACGCTGCAGTGCACGCTTCCGTGCATCGCACTTCAGATGCTGCCAATGCCATCTCTTTCTGTTGCCCCGAAGCTTACACAGCCCCCAGTCACCGTCATGAGCCACCACCTAGATGGTCCTACCCACCACCTCCTCCCGGAGGAGAGTTGTCCCTGGAACACTCCATCCTCCTCCTCCTGGCCGACCCCCGGCGATCCATGCCCGCTCCCAAACATGGGTTGCCTGCGTAGCATGAGGTGTGATGTCCAGCGCCTCAACCCTCAGGCCACTGGGCCTGCCGTCGCTCCACCCTGATCTAGTTTCTTGGTCACCCAGTCAAAGAAATCAGTTGGATTAGTTTGACATGACCTCCCCCCTCTCCATGAATCTATGCTGCTTTGGGTCCTGTAACCCATTAGATTCAAGATATTCCACAATCCTTTCCTTCAGCAGTGATTCTATTAGCTTTTCCACTGCCAATGTCAGGCTGTCTGGCCTGTAATTGCCAGCTTCCTCCCTGCTACCACTTTTGTGAAGAGGGACTACATCTGCCCTCCTTTAATCCTCCAGAAGCACTCCTGTTTCCAATTAGCTGACAAATAGGACTGGTAGAGGTGCAGCCAGTACCTCCCTGAGCTCCCTCAATACCCTTGGATGCATCCTATCTGGCCCCATTGCTTTGTCCACTTTCAAATTAACGAATCCCTTCAGGACTCTGTCCTCCAAAAACAGACTAGTTTCCACCTCTCTTCCTCTAATGCACCTGTTAATTTTTTGTGGTCCCTACTTCCTCCCCTTCCCCTTCCGTTGTGAGCACTGTTTGTATTTGAGAGGGGGGAAAAAGGAAAGTCCACAGGAAATGAACAATCTTTGTTTGTACTTTAAAGCTGCCACTCCCGATGTGTAGTTATAGTAGTAGTAATTCTGAAGCAGAAGATGGGGGGCGCTGAACAAATATGTCTGCAGACAGTCTTTTTCATTTCCAAATGCTCTATTTATTTTTGAATATGGCAAACCTCAACGTTTCACCTAGTATATAGGCTTTTTCAAGAGATGCCTTTTCGAAATATCTAATAAATATCTAAGATTTCTATGTCCAATACAAAAGTTCTCAAAGTAGATAATTCTGCATCATCTGATGTTTATGACATCTAATAATTGTTTGCTTCCAGTAGTATACCTTTTTCTTTTATACACTGTGATGCAGTGACGGAGGAGACTGGAACTGCTCATAACTTGTGAAAATATAAAACAAAATGTGTAACAGAAAGAGCAAGGATATTATAAGCAAATAAATCTCAGATGTGTTATACAGTAAATCAAAAGTGAAAGCTTCAAATCTGTGAAAATGGAAATTATAAATGTATAAAAGAAAGAGGTAAACTATTGGAAGCAAACAGTTATTAGATGTCATAAACATCAGGTGATGCAGAATTGTCTACTTTGAGAACTTTTGTATTGGGATATAGAAATCTTAGATATTTATTAGATATTTCGAAAAGGCATCTCTTGAAAAAGCCTATATATTAGGTGAAACGTTGAGGTTTGCCATATTCAAAAATAAATAGAGCATTTGGAAACGAAAAAGACTGTCTGCAGACATATTTGTTCAGTGCCCCCCCATCTTCTGCTTCAGAATTATTACCATTGTGAACACTGAACAAAAGTATTTGTTCAGTATGTCTGCCTTTTCCTGGTCCCCCTCTGTACAGTCCCCCCTTCCCTTTTTAACCTTACAATCCCTCCCCTGATCTTCCTCTTTTCACTTGCATACCTAAAACTTGTCTTGTCCCCTTTGGTTACCTCCTGGGCTATTCTCTCTTCAGTTTGCACCTTTGCGCTCCTTACTGCTCTCCCTGCTTCCTCTGTTTCCCCTGATACACCTCCCTATCCTCCTTCCTCTGTGTCTGCTTATACCTTCTGCATGCTACCCTTCTAGCCTTTACCTTTTCTGCCACCTCCTTCAAGAACCATAGCAGTCTCTTTTTTTTCTCTTGCTTTTTGCTCACTTGCTTGACACAGAGGTATGTTGCCTTCACTATGCCCCTTTTTAGCCTCGCCCAGTGTTCTTCCACCCACCCAGGTCATCCTATCCACCAGCCCATCCCAGAAGCATTTTCCCATCTTTATAAAATCTGCCCTTCTGAAGTCCAGGACCCACACCCTTGTGTGATTCAGTTCCACAGCTCTCTTTTTAAGGGTTAACGCATGTCACCACCACTGTCATGTCCTCTCATCCTTGGGCTGGCCTCCATATGAGTCCAAACTCTAACTAATAACTTTTGGCTTTGTATATAAGTTGGTTCACCTCCAACCCCCCCCCCTCTTAGAGACATTGTCCAGCTCAAACAGTCCTCTTGCATGCTTAGGTCCTCCTCCCTCTCCCTTCTTGTAACTCCAACACTGCGGTTTTCCGTGGGCAGATCATCTTTTGCCTTCTCCGCTTTGTCTTTATGGAACTCCTTACCGCATGCAATTTTATCTAGCACCTCCCACTCCTTATTCCAACACTCCCTCTTGCTCCAAATCTCAACCTTCTCTCACTGTACTTGCTTCAGATGACAGCATCCTTCCCACTTGTGTCTCACTCCATGGGCGTGGCAGGCCTCATGTGCCACTGCTTTGCTGTATCCATTCACGGCATTTTGGGCTATACATTTGACACTTTGTCTAATGGTAATGTAATATTTTGTATTACTGTTGCACTGTTTTGTTGGATTGGTGTTCACTACATATTTTGAAGATCTCCTTGTAAATTCTGCTCATTCCAACTTGAAAAACACTGTACTCTATCGCCTGTACTTGCGTATACCTAATATTGGATGTACAGACCTTGTAAATGTCTGTTTGATCCCGCGTCACTCCTGAAAAAGGGACTGTATTGTCTCAGTGGGCCCACCCTGTTACCAAAATTCATATAAATAAATAAATATTTATATTGAATCACACTGTATGGTAATCGTTGCTTCCCAGGTGGTTTACCACCTTGACGTCTGCAACATTGTTCCTGTTAGTGAGTACCAGATCCAGTTTTGCTCCATTACAAGTGGGTTCATTGACTAGTTGCTGGAGGAACACCCCCTGCAGGGAGTCCAGGATGTCCCTGCTTCTAGCTGAAGCTGCAGCCGGGAGACTCCATTCTAGTTCTGGCAGGCTGAAGTCCCCCACCAGCAGCACCTCCCTCTTTTCTGCCGTCTTGCCAGTGGCTTCCACCAGTAGCTTATCTAACTCATTCCCCTTTGCTGGAGGCCTTTAGATCATGCCAGTGAAAACAGAGGCTCCATTCCCTGTCTCTAGGATGACCCACACAGTACCTCTGCCCTCCCTCCTCATTCCGTGTATCTCTTTTACTTTTATGCTTTCCCTCACATAGAGCACCACACTCCCTCCTGCCTTCCCACCCTGTCCTTCCTGAATAGAGTATAGCCTGGTATGACCATGTCCCAGTCATAGTTTTCAGTGCACCGTGACTCGGTAATGGCCACAACATCCAGATCTGCCTCTGCCATGATGGCCTCTAGGTCCGGATTCTTATTTCCTAGACTTCTAGTATTCACACACATGGCCTTCCAGATTTTATTGCCACTCTTCTTGTTACCCCCTTCTTACCGTTTTGCCCTCCCTCCTTCCCCCCTGTTTTAAGGCGTGAGCTGGTACAGAAGATGATCATGCCTATTTCTGACTACTGCAACATAGTCTATGTTGCTGCCCCACAGTCCTACCTATACAGTCTGGATTCTCTCCACAATTCCTTCTGTCACTTCACTCTTGACGCCCCTCACCTCACCCATCATTGCGAGCTCTACTGCTCCCTAAACTTCCTTCCCCTCCACAATCAGCGTGCGCTACTTGGTGCTAAGTTCATCTCTAAATTCTGGCTTGGATCGCTCCCCTCCTACATCTCCTCTTCTCTTGGCACCCCTTCTCCCTCCCTTTATTCCCTGAGATTCCATGCTGACACACGCACCCTCTTAATCCCCTGCAGATCTACATCCTCTGGCCAGAAAGCCTTCTCTACCATCTGCTTAAAATGTGGAATGCACTTCCTCCACAAATCCGCTACTCCTCCTCCCTTTATTCTCTTACCTCTGCACTGCACAATTACCTCACCCCAAGCTGCACTTGCTTCTGACCCCCTCCTTGCCCCCTGCCTCTTTCTCTCTCCCTCTCTCCCTCTCTCTCTCTCTTTTCTCCCTACACCCCTTACCTCATTGCACTTTCCATGCTCTATATTGCCCAGCTCTTAAATATGTGTCATAGCTTACTCATGTTTTCCTCCTGGCTGCTACTGCAGCACCTGTGAACCACCTGTAATATAATTGTTCAATCTGACTACCATGAATCCTTGCCTTTGACTCTGCATTGATATTGTATGTATGTACAGTATGTATGTATGCATCACCATGTTCTGCCTGTAATGTAATTGTATGCATTTAACTACTGTGTACCCAATGCCTTTGACTATGTATTGATTATGTATGTATGTTTTTATGCACCCTCTATAATGATGTATGTATTGTGAAGTCTCCTGCTGTACATCCCTCTCCCCTTTCCCCCAGGATGTACCATGAGACGAGCATTGAGTTGCTCAGTGTAGCTTTCCTGGTGAAACAATTCAATAAATAAATAAATAATGCTCCTGTTCCAATCCCCCTTCATTTCTACCACCCTGCTTCCTTTATTAATGTGCAACCTGGGGGATTTCTCTCCCCATGGGGGTTCTCCCTACTTTCCACTTCAGCCTATAAAGGGGGCAGTTTCTGCCTTCCTGATTTTCTGTGTCACCCCCCTCTGCTAGTTTAAATGTTCATTAAAGTTACCTTGAAACCATCCACCCAGGACTGTGGTTATCCTCCTGGATGGATTCAGGCCATCACCTCTGTATAGGCCCTTATCCCTCCAGATGGATCCACAGTCCCCACTGTAGCTGAACCTTACCTCTCTGCACCATTCTATCAACCATGAGTTGAGGTTCTGGTACGGTGATCCCTCTCCTTCCCCATAACATAGATAGGCAGCACCTCAGTGAAAGCCACTGAGTGTGCTACCTGTCTAAGAACCCTCCCCAGCTTCCTAAACTCTCCCTGCAGTATCCCAGCCCATTCCCTGGTCAGGACCTTAGTCCCCCAGTGGTCAGTGATATTCAGTTCTACCTCTTATCCTGCTGCCCTAGCAATCCTCAGAATCTGCTCCTGTCCCTCCAGGTGGTGGTTCCACATTGACATCTAACCGCCCCCCCTTCCTGTTCCCAAATCTATCCCCCTCACAGTCAAGTCCCCAACCAGAAGTTGCTTTCTCCTCCCCTGGTGTCCTCTTCCACCCTCCTGGGTGTCTGTGCTATGGAGGACCCATGCATCCTCCCTGGCCACTACCATGGGTGCCTCTCCTGGCAGTTCCACCCCACCAGATTGGTGTAGGAATTGCATAGTGGTACTGGTTGAAGAATGTGCCCCTGACACCCTCACCCCACCCATACAAGCCCACCACATTCCTACCATTCCTCCTTCCTGGCATACTCTGAGGTAACGGTGACAGACTTGGTAGCACCTGGGCGAGGGAAGAGGTCCCCCGAATCCTAGCCAACTCACTCTGGAGTCTAGTGACCTTCTCCTTCAACCCAGAGAGGTGCTTGCTCATGGGGCAGCACCAAAGTCTCCAGACAGCCTCTCTGAAAACTTCTACCCACAGCCACTGCACTGCACCACTCCCAACATTCTCAACTTCTGTCCTCTCTGTGTTACCTGGAAATACTTTTGTACCCTTTCCCCTGATAAGGTGTTTCTAGTTTTCCCCTTTTTTTATTTGTTGCTATTAGTGTTCCCCCATCCGTATCTTATTTAAATCCCTTAATACACGTACCCTAGATAGGTTGTTGCTCCTAATCCCAGTTGTGGCCTACTTTTCACCTTCCCAGCAGTGACTGTTACACAGTAGTGAACAGGTGCCTTATCTTAGTCAACTGGCAGAGTCCCCGGCTTCCTTCTGCTGATGTCTGTCTATGCCTAAAATGCCAGTCTTACTCCTGTGCTGTTCCACTCACATGCTGGGACACAAACGTGTGTGGGGACACGTTAGGGGTGGCCACCTTTTATCCTGCATGTGCAGCCCCCTTAAGGTGATATTTCCTTTTGGACTACCAAGTCCCTGATTAGTGCCCTAGCTTCCAAGTCACCCTGGGACAACCAATCTGCTATAAGAAATCTGACTTAATCCCACCTCCAGTTATCAACTAGCTGAGGCCCCAGGCCAACAGTTATTACCCTCCCCAAAACTACAAGGCTAGACACAGTTCTTATTATATAGCCCCTAAATTTGGGGTACTATGGCTAGCCTCAAATTTACCCTTCACTCAATAACAAATACACCAATTTAAACAGGTTTCACCACAATTTACCCCATCTTTGTTGTCTCCAAAAACAAAACAAACAAGTCTTGTTTGTCCCTCCTGTGGCAGATGTAGGCAGATTCTGCAGGGTTTTAAGCTTCTCCTGCAAAAGTTGTCATTTTTCCTACCATTCCCTCTTTTTCTGAGAATGTGTTCCCTGACAGGCCAGGTTGGGCACTGGACTTGTCTGGTAGTTGAGGGAAGAGGGCCAGATGCTTTTTTTCCCCCGATGAGACAGGCTGAGCATCAGACCCATCAGGTAGCTTAGGGCAGTGAGACAGATATATATATATTTTTAATTCCGATGGTTCAGGTTGGGCTTGGGATTCATCAGGTCACTGAGGAGAGGGGGATATATTTTATTTTATTCCCTGACAATCCCAGTTTTGGCCCTGAACTAATCAGGTGGTTGGGTTAAGGAGGAGGGGAGACAGATTATTGTTATTTTCAAACAGATTATGTTGGGCACTGGACACATTAGGTAGTTGGGGAAGGGGCCAGATATTTTTTATTCCCTTGTGGGTTGGGCACTGGAGACATTGGGTAGGTTGCAGGAGGGGAACAGACTTCTTTTATTCCCTGATGGGCCACACTGGGCACCAGACCATGCTGCTGAACAGTAGGCTGGGTTGGAGCATGCATAGGGATGTGATCCCTGTGTGTGTACTGGAAAGAGTGCAGAACCGAGACTAAGCAGTAGTAAGTAAAAACTTTATGTTTTGACAGGAAATGAACTTCAGGTCCTAAAAGGCCCTAGTTGCAAAGTCATCCTGTTAAGGTCCAAGAGAAGGAAGGAGCAAGAGCAGGAGAGTCGGGCGGTGGAGTTGGCACTTGGGGTTACAACCTCAGAAGTGTACACCATTGGATCCCCTCAGTCCAGTCTTCCATGCTAGTGTGCTGCAGGCCAGAGGAGGGGGGCTGCCTGAGCAGACTGGTAGCAGCAGTAGTACAGCAGCATTCTAAGCCTCCTGGGCAGTGTCTGCACCCCTCATTGTGACCTGAGTGGATGGGCATGGGAAGAACAGTGTTTTACTACCTCGACTAGTCCACCTTCCACTTACCGCTTTGCTGTTCCTTCTTATCTCTGTTTGGATTAATACACAGGCGCGGTTGGACATGGGACCCATTAGGTAGCTGGAGGAAGGGGGACAGACTTTTTTTATTCCGATAGCCCAGGTTAGCACCAGACTGGTAAATGTTTCGGGGTTGTCTAGATTGTTTTTGTTTTCTGCCTGACAGGGTTGGGCACCAGACCTGTCAGGTTGTTGAGGGAGGGTCAGATATTTTTTAATTCCCTGGTGGGCCTATTTTTTGGAGAGGGGAACAGATTTGTTTTATTCCCTGATGGGTTAGGTTAGACATGGAACCATCAGGTAGTTGGGAGAGGAAACAATGTTTTTTTTATTCCCTGATGGGCTAGACTGCTCACTGGACCAATTAGGTAGTTGGGACAAGGGGTTGGATTTATTTTATTCCCTGTCAGGCCATGCTGGGCAGCAGAGATTCTATTCTATTCTAGTCTATACTCCCTGCACTACCAGTATGCAACTCCTGTGCCTTGTAAAAACACTTTGGGATATAGTGTGAGCGAAAGTCATGTTGGTTAAGTGTTGTTTTGCAAATTGCCTCATCCTGACCCCCTCTTGTTCCAGCAACAGATCACCACCCCTCTTTAGTTTTTCCCATCCATGGCCAGGCCACTCAGACTGACTAGAAACTCTTCTGTTTTTTTCATTATACAGAAAAGTTGGGATAAGTACTTTCTAGTTCTCATGAGCATCAAATGGTGCCACAGCTATGATATTCTTTGTCTTCTTGCATTGCAGTAGTTTACTAGCACTTAAACTCTCAGTTTTATATAGGCAATTTCATTTGTTTTTTTAAATAAAGGTTAGCTTTCCATTCACCAAGTTGTGCAGACAGAGAGTTTATAACTACTTCCTCTCTGAGCTCATTCAATGTCATTCTTGTCAGCACAGTTGGGGGGGGGGTGCTAGGCTAAACAACCTGAGAAATTCTTCAGTGTATCACCTAGGTCAGCCATGCATTAATGAGAGTAGCACCACTTGCTGGACAGGTTCTGTTCCACATTCCTCCCTGCAGCAAACAGAAAGTTAGCCTGACAGCTGCAAGGAGCAATAGCAAGGTACAGTCTCATCTATTTATGTCCATACAAAGGTGTATCCCAATCCCCCAGTGAATTTCAGTAGGACAGCTGCAAAACACTTTCTGTCTTTGATCCCAATAGGAACTAGTCTGCTATGCAGACCAGCCCTAAACATATTAAACTGACTGGAACCCCACTTCTGTGCCGTTGTTGAGTATATTCCAGGTAGTCCAGCCTGTATCTGTTCTGGACCTGTTGTAGCACCCTGTATGTATCTATTATGGACCTGCTGTCGCACCATGTATTTGTACTTGATTTGTATTCTATGTGACTCCCCAGGTCGCATCTGGAAACGAATGGGCCCCGCTCAGCATGCTTATCTGGTAAATCTCATAAATAAATAAATAAATATTATGCCTATTATAATGTTACTGAAAGGTGTGTACAGAAAGTCAGCACTGAAAGAGTTAACTAAATAATGTGTAGGATGTTAACAAAATATCAATTACAATGAGCAGTGTAATTTATCTGGTCAGAGGTGAAGCAAATAAAAAGGTTACTGTATGGGGTGGGATGTCTTCCTGCTTAAGTCTTTTATAAACTCCGAGTATCAAGAGGAACATTTGATAAATGCCTTTCCTACCATTAGGATGGGAGTTGATAACAGCCCCACATCAAGATTAGTTCCTCTGCCATTGAAGAATTAAAAATGTTCAACCCTGTGATTGGGTGGCAGCAAACATACCACTGGTGTAATTTTGGATAAATGTGGAAACTGGCCAAAAGCCCTAGTAAGGACAGTATTAAAGTAAGTAATTTTAATTCAAAAATGTTATCACTGTACTACTTGTATTAACCATTACTTTTTTTTCCCATAGGCTGGACCAAGTGCTCTCTTTGTTTATGTCCTACGCTTGGGTCCTGGTGAGGAAATCTTCACCTCTTTGATAAAATTTGTGGAGGATAAGAAGCTAAAAGCTCCGTTTATCATCACTTGTGTGGGCAGTGTCACCAAGGCAACGCCCAGGCTGGCAAATGCCACTGCTTCCAATACAAATGAGGTACTTGGCAGGACTGTTGGTGGTACTGGCAGCAATTGCCGTGTTTCAGACATGTAAATAGCTGAAAGGGGATAAATCGAGTATTTCAAGAGAGCTTTCATCCCATAGGCACACTATTCATAAAAGGTTCCTGAAAAACTGTGGCCATGAAGATGGGGTTGCTGGAGCCGGTTTAAAGCGTCACTCATTTGCACCACTGCACTTCTCACGAGAGGGAAATTTCCAATAGGACTGATTGTGCTATTTTTAAATTGCTCTGTAGAAATTTGTTCAAATTAGGCTTGAAAACAAATGATATATTTATTCAGAATACCAGATTTGTATCACATAATTTAAATCTCCCCAGAGAGGTTTCTAGCCATTGTATCACTAACAAAAAATACCTTGTTTATATATATTATTTACATAATGGTTTTTTGCTCACTAGTGCAGCCTCATCTGGTTATATAGCTTAGTAGTAGCTGTAGTAGTAGTAGTATACTTTTTCTTCATAGACCATGAAAGGGAATTAACTCAGTTAAGCAATGCTCATTTACAGTGAGATCCCAGAGCACGTTCACACAAGTTTCCAGTCAAACTCCAAAACAATGAATCAAAACAACAATATATATATTACTTAATACATGTGTACAAAATACATTTAAATAAAAATGAATAATACATATTAATTGTAATATACAGACCTGCTTAGGGTAATTGGTAGTTCTGTGTTATACCTGTTGAACAACACGGTAAGGGGCTCAGTCCCTGTTACAGGTACCATTTATTTATGTGGCATCTTGCTTTCATTCAGGTCCCATAGAACAGCAGTGCATATACCGTCAACTTAATCAATCAAGGTACACAGTCCTTGCAGTAATCATAGAGGCAGTGCAATCAGAGCAATGCAAAGGCACAAATTAATCCAATAACTAATCATTTTACAGCAGAAAGCTCTATTGGGGTGGGGGTGCTAGGCACGAAAAGCTATGGCAGGGCTTATTCAGGTGGAAGGGAAGCTGCTTTTTAAAATCTGTGAAACAGAGGAGGGTTTGTTTTTGAGTTGAGCTGTCATACAGCTAGTTTCCCAGCTATGACCCTTATCTGTCACCATGAAGACATGTCAGTGAGTGGCACTGCATCTTAGTTTGAATATTTCTGAATGGCTGAGATACAGCACTGTGTAGTGTATAGTTGTTTCTTGTTGCTGATGACATTTATTGAATTGTTGCATAAAGAGAGCGTAGTTGTACTCAACACTGATTTTATTTATTTAGTTATTTGCGTATTTACTTATTGGTAACTGTGTACGGTGGACTGAGACCTGGGTTACTTTCTCAGCCACGACACAGAATCAGAGATAGATATGTACATGAAAGCAGTGGCAGCTATGAAATCTGTACATACAGTATGACTACACCAAACTGAGACCAGCTTCATGACTGTAGGCTGTGCACATGTTCAGATAATAACAGTGATCATGATTATACCGTAAAGCAATTACATATTTAGATGGAAGTGAAATGGTTCACACCACCATTTTTAAATGCACTCTACTATATTCCACAGTTCAATAAATCATTGCAACTTTGTATTTGATGTCACTATGGAAGATTGAAACTTTTACTGAAACTGCAACTTTGTAAACAAACGTGATGTCATTTCATCACAGACCGATTTCAGCTGCAGAGGGATGAAAACTGCCACCCACCTCATATTTATTTATTGATGCTAGTGCTGCAGGATAAGACCCCTTGAAATGTAACATCTTGTTTACAGGGGAGTCTAGATAATATCCTGAGGTACCGTTATTTGGTAAATTTTGGGAGGCAGCAGCCACCAAAAATATTCTTTATCTTTGGAATGCGATATAGAGCAGTAAATTCCAGTGGGTGTCCTGACATAACTCATTGAATGTCCTAAATACATATGCAGAGTCTTGTGGCTGTACCTTTAGACTACCTCAGGTTGTTTTTAATCTGAGAAGTGGAACATAAATTCATCTTTTCAAAAATAATTTAGGAATAATGCATCTCCATATAACGTTTGTATCATACATACAATTCAAAAATGTTCGGGCTGTAATTTATTATTGCGTAGATTACATCAGTTTTCAGGGGACTTTGCCTGCGTTTTTACATTGTAAAAAATGTTAATGTAATTTTTTTTTATTGAATTGTGGCCTGAGACTCTGGTCTTTAACATTTCTGAGTGTGAATAAATTCACACATCTCTTTAAAGATATAGGGCAGTGTTTATGCAAAACATTACGGTAGGAACATAGACACAAGAACACTAGGTGGTTTATCATGTAACTATGTATGATTGACTGCTACTGTACCAGAACAAAAGTAGGAATGGATGCCCAGAGCACTGGGGCTGTTGATCACATGATTTTCACAGGGGCTGAAATCCTGTGAAATCCAAGGCTGTAACACAGTATTGTGGGAATTTTTACTTCTGCTGTTGTAGTCACTAAGGTGGGTAGTTACACAATTATGAAGATAGTCACATGACTGGTGTCTCTAGAAGATGCATGTCTGTTGGTAGGTAACAAGCAGATAGTCAGATTTGGATTATGGTATTCCAAACAAGCATTTGTCAATGCCGAATGTTTGCTTGCTGGCATTGGCAGTGGTAGTGTAGAAATTACAGAGCTGCGTAATAGGAATGGCAGTGAAGTATTGAACTGAAGCCAACCCTACCACCACCCTGCAGAGAGTGACAGGCATTGGGGTGTGCGTTTGGGTTGTCAGGCATAACGGCCACGCCATTTCACCACACCCCACTCTGCAGAGACTGACGAGTGTCACGTGTTCCTTGGGGTCTTTGGCTCTTATGTGCACCCCATTTCATTAGGAAATACGGTGAGATGGGTGTAATATAGGAGAATGGGGTGAAGTTTGGGGTCAAGAGTCCAAGGCATACCTCGATGCCTCTCAGTGACTGCAGGTGTGGAATGGTATGAGCATCACAGGCAAGAATCCCAAGTCACACCCCTGATTCCTGTCATTCTCTATAGGGTTGGGCGATTTAGTTGAAAAGCCTAATACCTCAGGCATTCGTTGGTATTTTAACTCCAAATTTTCAACATGTTTGTTTTGTGACCCACCTCATGAACAGGGGAATATCAGTTTGTAGCCGAAAGCTGCTTATGCACAGTGACTACGGGATTTAGCACCACAGGTGCAAAAATATTCCAACAGGATGTAAAAATGACAGTTGTACTCTTCATGGGAGGTGTAAAATGGCTATGTTGCAAATGTGTAGTAAAATATTTAAAAAAACAGGAAGTCAATGGCGCATATAGAAACCGCAACGACAATTGCTATATAAGTAGGTTGGGGATATTTTATAGCAGATTGTCAACTCAGGCATTTTGGTGCCTCCGATCATGAACAGTGTCACTGTGATTTTCTTTATCTGTGCCGAACAATGATTTCCCACAGCGACCACGCATCTCGGCACTGAAAGTGTGAAAACACACTTCGGCCGTGTTGTGAAAAATGGCAGCTGTACTGTTCACAAGGAAGTGTTGAAAAATGCCACTAGTGAAAATCTGGACTGAAAATATTACAAAGTCATGAACTAATGAGGATGCGTGGAAACTGCACAATGCTCACTCATAACACAGTCATTTTATGGACTTTTGTCACCAAATTTTCAACATAGCCATTTTAAGACCTCTGCTCATAAACAGTGTAACTGTGATTTTTTTAATCTGTCCTAAACATTGCATTCGCACACCAACAGCACCATTGTGCGCTACATGTGCGATAACACATTTTGGGTGACATATGAAAAATTGCAGCTGTACTGTTCATAAGGAAGTTTAATAAAATGGACATGTTGAAAATCTAGAATGAAAATATTAAATTTGCAAACTTACGAGCATGCATAGGAACTGTGCAACGCACACGCGTAAAAGTCATGTTTAGGCATTTTTTCACCAAATTTTCAACATAGCCATTTTAAGACCTCTGCTCATGAACAGTGTCACTGTGGTTTTGTTAATGTGTCCCATACATTGAGTTTGCACACCGACTGCGCCATTGTGCGCTACATGGGCGGAAACACGTTTTGGGCAGGATGTGAAAATGACAGCTGTACTGCTCATAAGGAGGTGGAAAATGGCAGTGTTGGAAATCTGGGTGGAAATATTGAAAATTCGCAAACCCACGAGATGCGTGGGAACTGTGCAACGCACACTCGTAAAACAGTCATTTTTAGGAATTCTGTCACCAAATTTTCAACATTGCCATTTTAAGATCTCTGCTCATGAACAGTGACACTGTGATTTTCTTAATGTGTCCCATACACTGAGTTCGCACAACGACTGCGCCATTGTGCGCTACATGGGCGGAAACACGTTTTGGGTGAGATGTGAAAAATGACAGCTGTACTACTCATAAGAAGGTGTGGAAAAATGGCAATGTTGAAAATCTGGAGTGGAAATATTGAAAATTCGGAAACCTATGAGCGTGCGTAGGAACTGCGCAACGCACGCTCGTAAAACAGTCATTTTTAGGAATTTTTTCACCAAATTTTCAACATAGCCATTTCAAGACCTCTACTCATGAACAGTGTCACTGTGATTTTCTTATTTTGTCCCATACATTGATTTCGCACACCGACTACACCATTCTGCGCTACAAGGGCGGAAACACATTTTGGGTGAGATGTGAAAAATGACAGCTGTACTACTCATAAGACGGTGTGATGAAATGGCAATGTTGAAAATCTGGAGTGAAAATATTGAAATTTCGCGAACTTACGAGCCTGCGTAGGAACTGCGCAACGCGACGCTCATAAACAGTCTTTTTTTGATTTAGCACCAAATTTCAACTTGTCGGTTCTTCATGATTGATGTCACTGTCATGGTGGTCTGGTCCCGGCGGGTGATTTTGCAGTCACCGCGCAGTCACTCGCGCGAAATCACCCTTCGAGCCCGATAACGCCATGACAGTGACATCATTCATGAGAAGGGTCCCAAAACCGCATGTTGAAAATTTGGTGCAAAATTCCCAAAATGCCTGAGATATGCACAAAGTTGAACCCTCCTATCTAGCCCATTATACAGCTTACCGCATTTCCTCAGTTTGCGTCGGCTTTGAGGAGTGCAGACGTGTTCCCGGTCCACCAAGATCGCCACACCGAGTCCGGAGGTGGTATGGGGTGGGGGGTGGGGAGGCTGGGTGCGCAGTGGGTGGGTGCAGGCTGTGGGAGGGGGTTCAGGAGACGCCATTAGGGACCGCTTTTGTTTTACAGGTTAAAACAAAAAAAGACTGGTGGGACATTTGCCACGCTGGGTTGGGCTCCCAGCGTGCACAAGGACTTTGGGGGCGTTCAGCCGATGGGGAATTGGGCACCTCACGGCAACAAAAATAAAAAAACTTGGGGACGCTTGCCATGCTGGGGTGGCTCCCAGCGCGGCACAATGACTTTGGGAGGGAGCGTTTCAGCCGACGGGGATTGGGCACCCCCTACCGGCAAATGACTGATTGCCATGTTAGTGGGCCTCAGCGGGCACCAACTACTGGGAGGGGAGGAGACGATGTAGCTCAGCTGACGGGATTGGGCACCCTGTCGTTATACAATGCGCATGGGGCACGCACGCCTGTGGCTGGGAGGCTGCGCGAGCAGCTTCTCATCGCTGCTCATCATGTAGCTCCTTTCAATCAGATGTTACTACATTTTGGAGCGTAAGTCATAGACAGCTCCAAAATGCATTGGCTTACAGGGGCCGCGCCTGCCAGCACACTGCCTGAATTGGAGGAGGAGGAGGTGACACACCTCCGAAATCTCCGATGATGGCACTATGTTTCTTGCACATGCGTGCAAGCAAACATAGAAATGAAGACTCAACCTGTTTTATTTAGGAATGATCGCATGCCTGTATTTTAACATCAGCATACCTGTTTGTTCCACTTTTATAGTAGCAGATCACACCCACGCAGCCACAAGCATATGCACACAAACACCTACACTTTGACATCACACACAGTGCATGTGGAAATTGGGAAATCAGGGAGATACTAACTAAATGCTAGTTAAAAGTTTGGAATCAGCAGGTAATTAAAGTGGATGCCTGGGCCTGTTATATGGAACCCGGTGCGCAGTCTTGTAGGTTTTTTTTTTGTTATTGGAAAACCTCAACTAGTATATTATAAAAAGTAGCATAGACATCACAGCCTTACTAAAATACCACTATAATTTTGACCCATAAATTTATGGAGTGCCATTTGTGACTGGGTCTTGCAAAACACGAAAGGAACCTTCATGCAGAAGCAATAAAAATGAAACTCTTCAGTCTTCAGGGTACATTTGCAATGATTTTATTGCAGCATCAGGCTTTTGAAATCACACCAAAACCCTGACTGGGTCTTTATTTGACTGTTGCATATGGGATCTTACTTGTACAGAGGGAGAGAAAAGTCTATAACAAAGAACCAATTGAAATGGGATTGCTTGTCTGTATGGTAGGGGTTGAAAGTCTGACAGACTAGTACAACAGAATTTAGGATGTCATCATTCTGCCCTGCCAAGAGGGAGACCTGGGTTCAAATCAGGGGTGACCCTGTCCCTCAGTCACAGAGCCCATAGAGGGCGGACATGTCATGGAAGGGTTGAACTGCTCTCAGGAGGCAGGGAGGGCTACAGAGCATTACTCTTCAGCACCCACTGTGGGCTTGCCATGATCATGATATGGAGAGGCTACACTTCTTGTTGCTAGGTTGGGCACAATGTTGATATGGACTCTGAGACCACTCTTACAGTTGTAATTAATTGTCTCACAGGTATTCTGAGGGTATGAGATTGCAAACAGAAGGTGAACAGTTCTAATACACTAAGGATGTGAGAACACTCTTTCAACTGTAAGAATGGTCTCAATGGCCATATTAATACATTATTGGTCAAGATCAGTAATATATTACAATTTTAAAACTGTTTCCCTGAATGTGCCTGTTCCCAGGGTGACTGCATGTGAGACACTCTTCCCAGAACAAGTGTCTCAGTGCCAGCTCTGTGGTGCTGAGTGATGGGGCATCGCTCTGGCATGTTGGTGATTTGGGTTCGTGCCCTGAGCCCAGGATGTCAGGAGCAGAGGCCGGCAGAGAAGGACCTAAGAGCATCCTATGGATGCTTCCCTCCTGGGGGTGGGTTGCTGTGTGCCATTCACATAGCAGCTTCTGGTGGTGGCACAGCAGAGGCATTCTCAGCAGCATGAGTGACCACATGCTGCTCAACACCCCTGCCCCCAGGATGTTGTTGCGGCTGCACAGACCAAGGGAGGTGGTTGAGGCCCCAGAAAATCAGAAAAAGGGCTGTCGGTAGTGCCAGATGACAGCTTCAGGTAGGCTTCCTCATGCCACCTGCCTGCACAACATGTCATTCCTGCCCCCCCCCCAGAGGATTGCCTCGGGTTACTGTCCCTCTCCTGGAAGCAGTTTGTCAGATTGGGTCATGCCTGATGGGTCAGGCATCTCAGTAGAGCTCTGATGGGCGATATGCAGCAGTAGGGGCTGTCTGGCGGCAGTGAGGGGGGCTAGCATTAGAGCCTGAAGGAGTTGGGCTTCAGAGCCTAGGTAGGCAAAAAAAAAAGCAGAAGTGTTCTCATGTACAGAGGAAAGGAGTGCTCCAATTGGTTGGAAGTCCTCCCTCTATCTATAATGCACTCTGCAAATGCTAAGAAGGATGACAGTGAGCAGACAAGGGATGGAAGTCAGGGAGTCTGACCCCAGCAACAACAACAAAAAAATATATTTCTAGTTACTAGTCTGCAGTTAGCCACTTGTAGTTAATGCATAACAGCAAATATGCAGTGCTTATTAACATTCTTCATTGCTGTGCAAGCCCAGCAAGATGCAACACTTTTATCACCATTTTTTCAGGTGATATACTGCAGAAACACAATGTAATCCAATGGCAGTTACTCCAATTTGTCATGCATTAAGTTGTGACATCCTTATTACAAAGTGTTGTTTCAGTGGCTGCACTGTGTGTGTGTGTGTGTGTGTGTACAGTGTAGGACAAGTGTGCTGCAGCATGTGTGCGCCGCCTGTCTGTGTGTGTGTGTTCATGTGTCTGTGTGTGTCCGTGTGTGTGTGTGTGTGTGTGTGTTATATGCTATTTTTGTCATTTATTGAATTCACTGTATGGCTAGTTCTTTCTACTTGTATTAATTGCTATATTTTATGCTTGAATTGTACTGTATGTGCTGCCTTTATTTGTGCATTGCTGCGACTGTACTGTATGTGCCATCTAGATGGCCTGGGTCGAATCCAAAAATGGTCCCTTGGATCAGTGTACCTACCCGGATACCAAATAAATAAATGTGTGTGTGTGTGTGTGTGTGTATAGGATATACAAATGACTGGCTTAAAATACGCACATTATTTTTGGAGTGGAGGACAGGACTATTACTAATGAGTGTCAAAGCCACAACTGAGTTACAAAAGTCCTGCTCCTTCACAGGTTGTAATAAATTGTGTATTTTGAGTCAGGTCATTGTATTTTCAATATATGCAACATCATTTTACAAGTTATAACTTTTAAATCTGCTGTTTGTATGATTATTTAAAGAGCTGCTGATGCCTCAAAGAAAACTTTGAAAAAACATTATATTTAGGTACAATTCAGCTTGCATTCCATATATATTTTATAGATTTCTCCTGCACATTATTTATTACTGAAGAAATTTGCATGAATACATGATCTTTATACCTCAGAGTTCATCTGCCTCTATAGCTTACTCCCTACTTCATGTCATAATCCTCTGCTGTGACGTAACAGTCTGTTTCCATGGGAGTAACTGTGATGTCACAATCTGTGCATTATGACTTCAGGTAAGGAGAAAGCAACAGGAATAGATGAACTCTTCAGGAGCAAAGATCTTGTTTTCATGCAACTGACCTCAGTAATAAATAATGGTAGGGAGAAATACAGAACTAATGTGAAAAATAAGACGAACTGTGTCTAAAGATTATGTTTTGTTAAAGTTCTCCTGAAGGCATCGGCTGTTGTTTAACTGCTTCTCTTTCAAACCAGGAGTTGGCTTCAAGGCAGGACTGCCTATTGTGATGTCATCAGCATTGTGAAAGCTACTCTTAGTTTGGTTCTGAAAAAATTCCAACTGCAGAATGCTTGTTTATAACATATGCAACCTCTAAAATACATGACTGTGACCTATTTAACCTGCAGAATAAATGACTGTGACACATGCAATCTGTAAAATAATTTTTATTTTAGAGGTTGCGTATGTCCATCAGCTAAAATAATATATATATATATATATATATATATAGAGAGAGAGAGAGAGAGAGAGAGTCTTATCAGAATTCCTTATATAAATACCATGATCCTCTTGTGTTACATCTGCACCCTTCACTCAGCAGGTGCATCCTAATTATTTTATGTTGTTTTCCTTTTTTTTTTCCAGATAATTCAGCTTAACGAGAGATATGAGATTGTTTCTTTGGTTGGCACCCTGAATAAGGAACCACACTTGCATATATGTTTGGCTGATAAGGATGGTAAAACTGTTGGAGGGCACGTTATAGGCAATTTGCAAGTTTTTACTACAGCTGAGATAGTGATTGGGGAATGCAGTGGACTGCAGTTCACCCGGGAGATGGATGAACGCACCGGTTTCCCAGAACTTGTCATTAGCTCTTGCACTGAAAAGGCTTAGCAATTTGTACTCTGTAAATTATGTCCCATTTTTCAAAAAAAAAAAAAAAAAGGAAATTAAATAAATTGGGTTGGAGCATGCCTTGCCTAGTCCTTGCGTTAGCTTATTGATTCAGTTACTTTGATCACACAGAGCGTAATCAGTTCTTTAGTGGATAGACAGAGTAAAATAATTTCAAGCAAACTCTTCAAATGACTTGTCATTAATTTGCCTTTTTGCCAGCACTTGTTTGCTCAGAACAAGATGTATTTGGCTTCCTCCGACTATTAGCAAGGTTGTGCTCTTGGGATTTTCAGGAGCTGCTAAGCCTGGGAGGGGGAAAATGAATACACTATGTTTGCTCACCCTTACAGAGTCACTTATTACCACTAATTGGGAGGGACAGTTCGAACAAGCACAGAGAAGCAGTTGTCACATGAGCGTGACATGAGTTTAAAGAGGCAGTTAGTGACGGCTGCGCTGCCTGGTCCTGGCCCCTGATCCCTAGCCGCATCCTGGCTAGAAGCCTAGCACACATCCTACTCAGAGTGGGGCCTTTGTCACTGAGTCCTATTAACAGTCAGCAGTCTTAAGAAATCTGCACAAGACAAGTGATTCGAGGGCGCTACAGACAGACATGCAGCTGTCTCAGACACTCAGGAAGTCAACAGCTGACGGAAGGGGTGGGCCTCTGATTTGGCACTAAACCTTGTTTTCTCTGGAGTGAAAGATGTGATTTGAATTAATTTGCTGTACCATAATTTGTGCCTATTTGGTTAAACAGTGCTTGTAATTAGATAGCATTACAGCTTTCATAACTGTTTGGATAAATATAGTATCCATTTTGTGCCAATAAAAGAGCAACATTATTATGTGTTGAGACATTCATTTCTTTCTGTTTTATCCCAACCCATGCTAGCACTGCTTTTTGTATTAATTTTATACTATTTAGTAAATATTTGTAGCCTAAAATGGTACCTCATTTGCACAAGGAAAAAATGTGTAAAAGTATCCAAATTCTTGTTATAAAGGGGGAATATAAATTTCTGAGTGCTTCATACATTTGAGGAAAGCTAAACTGAAAGTTATTCTGTCATCAGTGGTAAGGTATTTTAGCTCATCATTGTACTAATTACAGGCTGATTTCAGGAAATCCAGAATTCTGTATGTCTGCTGCAGCTCTGCTTAGATTAAATTGATCAGAATCTTGAGAATGCGTTGATTTTTTTTTTTAGTATATACAAAAGATCCATATTGGCGTAAAGATTTTTTAAATACATTGTATCTTGGTAGTGATGTCAAACCTGCCATTCTAGAATGGATTCATAACAGATAAAATGGCTATTTTTTTACGGCAGTGTGTAGGGAGATAGACTGGGGAGAGGTTTTAATTGCATGTTGATGAGACTCCATTAGCATTCATAAAAAAGAAGCAGTTAATGTTACAGGCTCTTAGAGTTATAATTTGGCTCTACATTCTCAATTTATTACCTCCAAAACACAGGATATTGAGCCATAACTATGACATTAACGCATCAGGTTGCCTTTGTTTCCAGGCTTTCTAGACATGTATATCTTGGGCAGTTATAAACATAAGCAGTGTTTATTTAATCTGTGATGCAGGCTTGCATTACAGAGAGCATGTACCCGACGAGCACTTAATTCAGAGTTAAATGCTTACATTTTCCCCCATTTATGTGTAGGGTCTGTTACAAGTGTGCGTGTGGGGGGGGGGGGATTACAAGTTTCACTTAAGGATCTTCCAACGTATTAGTGAAAGCTAAAAAGAACATAAATATTTAGACAAAATGTAACTTCTAATTTAGATATTTCCCATATGTACCTTCTCCTTATTAGAGGCAGTGTAGCACTGTGGTTTAGGGCACTGAGCTGCAAACCTGCAGATCTGGGTTTGAATCCCACAGACCACACTTGCATGCTATCTGACCCTTAGCAGGTCATTTGACTTCCTTGTGCTCCCAGGGCACACCTAGAAACAAGCTTCAGCTCAGTGTGCCTTTCCTGGTTAAACTATTTCCCCTTTCCTTTCCTTTATTTTTTATTACTACGGACACTCACATAAAAACAGGATCTTTGTCCCTTGGACTTCATCTGCTTTGTCTGGTTGTCTACAAGTGACACCATATTCCTCTGCTCATGACATCATACCCATTTGTACATCAAACTATTGTGTCATCACAAGCAGAGGATTATAATACCCTGACTTCACCTCTTCCCCGTCACTGTGATCCCCTTAATTGAAAATTAAGCCATACCTTAATTTTCACCTGTGAATGCACTACCTAGCTGGTATATTTTCCTTGTTATGCAATAGTATCCTAAACTCGTACACATTGCATGAGGTACAAACTGTTATTCTAGCTATGTACACCTCCCGCCATTTTCTAACCAGCTCCCCTCTGCTTCATTGCCTCCGCGTCTCTCTCAGGTATCAGCTGAAACTCCATCCCCCCACTTCTGTTTTCCCTCAACTTGACTGTTCCCCTTGCATTTGCCTCCCACCCTGATGTAGGTGTGGCTAAAACATCTTATTTTATTTTATTGCTTCTACCTTGATTGCTCATTTTGCACTGACTCCTGTATTAATTCATGTTCCTAGTTTGTGCTTCATTGTAATCATGAACTGTATCTGTGCTATGTATTTTGCATCCGCTATTCCCTTCCTCTGGGTTGCACCTAGAAGCGAGCCTAAACTCAGTGTGCCTTTCCTGGTCACCAATTTTCAAATAAATCAACTATGAGTTATGTATGCATCTAATAATGTACCAACTGTTGTTGTAACTATGTATGCATTGTATGATGTACCAAGTGTTGTAACTGTGTATGCATTGTATGCTGTACTAACTGTTGTTGTAACTGTGTATGCATTGTATGATGTACCAACAGTTGTTGTAACTGTGTATGCATTGTATGATGTACCAACTGTTGTTGTAACTGTGTATGCATTGTATGCTGTACCAACTGTTGTTGTAACTGTGTATGCATTGTATGCTGTACCAACTGTTGTTGTAACTACTGATATATTTGTATTATATAATGCACCAACTGTTGTAACTGTATGCAATTTATGATGTACTAACTATTGTTGCACTTGTTGCTTCTGTTAGTGTATTTTAACTCTGTACTCCTCCCTTCTATCCTTCCTTCCCCTCCCACCAGGTCACATCTGTTTACCTAGTAAAACAATTTTCAGTTAAATAATGTCACTTGTAGGCAAACAGAAAGGGTAGATAAGAGCCAAGTGACAAAGATACTGTTTTTATAACAATGTCCTAAATAATAAAGTATGACATGTAGGTAAGTATATGGAATATAAGGTAAGTTGTGTGTTCTGATTAGACTTTATTTTTTAATGTTTCTCCTGTGGTGTTTCGGAGGGCTCAGGGCAATATTTTGTAATAAATATTGAGACACTGCAGGCCAGCCTTGTGATTCAGCAGCAGCAGGTTGTTATGCCACCAAGAAAGGGGAAGGGGCCTTGGCCATAATTGACTTTGAGCTCACAGGCCCTAGCTGGCGGGGGAGCTGAGGTGGGTAATTCAGCGTCTCTAGGCAGATGATACAGATGGGTACAAAGATCAATAATAGGGTAGTAAGCACACCATAATCAGGAGCTGGTATAATTCACTTTAATAAAAAAAGAACATACAAGCAGAATACACCAAAATAAAAGCTACACGTTTATAATGTCAAAAGTCAATGCTCAGGTGGGAGGCAAGCTGAAAACTGGGGAGAAATGTGGCATAAATTCCAGTGCCCCATCTTTTGCCTCACCTGGGTCACCAAATACATTTTTAAGAGCAGAAACAGGCAGCATACCACTTGAAATTAAAACAGTAGAAAGGGTAGTCGTGTTTTGGTTTGGACTAAACTCACTGGCAAATACCAGACTCCCCAAACTGTGTGGGCATTCCTGGATGAGCAGAATGCATACCAATTTCCATGACATGGTTTTATTAAAAAAATAACAAAAAAATAAATGTTTATTTATTTATTTATTGGAATCTCGGATAACACCTTTGTGCTAAGAACTCATTTACAAAGGTTCCATGTCATAAGGTAATAGACAAGGTACGTAAACATTACAAAACAGATAGGGGTATATACAGCAGGCAAGTACATTATGGTACATACAGATACAGATTCAAGCAAGTACAGTTAAACTACAGCAGGTAGGAGAGGTCAACTTTATTGCAACAGTACTAAGAGCATACCTAAGGTGGACGAGCAATTTATAGTGGTAGCTGAGCTTTAGAGTGTGCAGGTAGAGTTAGGGAGGGTCAGAAGTGGTGGTGACCAAAGGAGGGGGAGGGCAGAATAGATGAGAGCAGGGGGAGGATGGGGCCAGAGACAAAGGGGGTGACAGAATAAGTGGGTTGACTAGTCAGAGGGGTGGGATTGGATAAGAATCTACCCAGGGTTATGTAAGTAGGTGATAGGGCAGGACTGGGTGATATGGGGGGAGAGAGGGATAAGGGAAAGGGTTTTAAAGTGTGGGGGTAAGGTGAGGGGGAAACCGGAAGGGGGTCAAAATTAGGGAGGGATTAGTATTTGTGAAGAGAAAGCAGGAAGGCGGGGGGAGATACAGAGGGGACATGGGGTAAGTGCTCAGTGGGGTATTTAATATAGTATGGGGCTTGAACCCATTTGGATGGGGAACATTTTGAACTTTGTCCTAATATGGTTAAGAGATATTTCAACACAAAATGAGTTGGCCCAAATAAAAGACACCGATTAGATAGCTGTTTATTATCCAGTTATCAAGAAGATAGGTAAACTGGGAATCCTGTTTAGATTTATTGCCCGGTATTGAGTTGAGGAAGGCTTTTTTTCATGTCAAGCATGGAACAACATTTTTCTGCTGATTCATTAGTAAAATATGTTAAGTCATCATTAAAATATCGAATGTGTCCTTCTTGCTTGTTGCTGCGCACTCAGAGACACTAAGACATTATGTGTTGGTGTGCTCACTCTTCAAGAACATTACAAAAGAAACACTGAGACCTTACTTGGAAAAAAAATCTATTTTCCACCAATTAATCTTATGTGCAGAGGTCTACATGGTCAGAATGAAAAAACAAACTGTGCTGTTGCTTTATTTTCATAGGCTGACAACTTAATGAAGACTACACATAAGAAATTGATCATGCAATGGATATGTGGAACTTTAATAAAAATAAATTCTGTAGAAACTTGTTGTATACCATGAGAGTTTTAAATTGATTGTATGTGTGGTTATAATGAAAGTTTATACCAATAATATTGATTGCTAGTCTGTCTAGTGGAAGGATGCCTGCTGCCTCATAATGTGAGCAAATGCCTGTTAGCTGGTGCAAGACCAGCATAGGTGTCCATTACAAAGGCTGGCTCGCAGGTAATAATTGCAGTTGGACAGCTGATAGGATGGAGTGGGTGGTCGATGGGAAGGGAGTAGGTGGTAATTGAGACATTGCCAAGCAATTCTAAATATAACATTAAATTTAATTTAATTATAAATGAGTTGAGGGAAAATGCTGTAATGTGATTGGCTGCTGGTGACCCAAAGGAGTGTGTCTGTGTGACAAGAACCCGCACATCATCATTTCCTTTGGCAGCCAACCACATTCCATCATCAAAGTAGCAGAGCAACGAAAAATGTTCTCCCAAAAATCTAGATCTTCTTTGAGGATATCTCCTTCATGGGGCTGCACTTTGGAACTGTAAGCTGTCAGCATTATGACCACTTGGAAAATGTTGCTAGTCATGGGATGTCCACGATGGTGTGCAGTGTTGGCACCTATATCATCGTGGGCATATTGCTGTTCATTTCTTTCTCCTGTCCTTGACTGCTCGTAAGACCTGCAGAGAAACACCACCATCATTTTCTTTGATTTTATTTTTTAAACTTTCATTTCACCTGTCAACGTTGTTCTTTTATGCCGCCATTGAAAGAATCTTTATTTAGGTTTTGTACCTGAGGTTACAAAATCTACAAGCATACCACTCACATGGTTTGTGTTTGTTGTTTTGGCCCATCCTACAATGTCAGGGCATGCAAGATCTGCCAGGGATTCAACAAGGCCACATGGAGACACTGAAAGAAGGCTCAAGAAACCTTCTTTGCCATTAGGGCTATAGAAGTTCAAGCCAAGGCCACGGGCTCCAAGCCGGATTCTCAATCTCTCTCGACTGCCTCTGGGAAGGGAACTTCCCAGCATTTGGTGACGCTGTCACCACCTTGGTTGTTGAGAACTAAGGAAAAGACAAGGATAAGTCATCATCAAAGTCCTCCTTTTCCAGCCATCACCACAAGCAGAAGGATAAAGCTCATGTTTCACCAGTGAGGTCAAGGTCTCCATTGAAGAAGAGTAAGTCCTCATTGTCATCCACTCTGGAGGTCGGGGTCTGGCTCTGGCACTGCCTTACCTACTATGGACAGTATGCACCACCATCGTTGGTTGCCTCGGTTCCTTTACAAGGTGCTGTCAACTTCCAGGTTGTGCTGACTTCAATCGCTGAACTATTTCAACGTTTGTTACTGTCACTCCCGGCAATGATAGCATATATCCCATCAACTGGGCCTCCCCTGTTGGCACCACTGGGATCCAGAAGCATGCCGTTCATTCCTCCATTGTGGCTGCTGCCTCCATCACTGGCTCCATCGATTGCTTCCATTGCCATCCCAGACGATGAGGTAGAATACATTCTTGATCTCCTTAATCTTGACTGGAATTTGGAGGATGATGAAAGGGACAAGGATCCCTATGGTGGAGGGGGGTGCCTTGCAGTTCTACCCTCACCTCATGCTTTGAGGGCTGTGTGGTGTAATCTCCCAGATTTCCTCCTGAGTATCCCTCTTTTCAGGCATTACTCAGACAAATCTAGGATGTCATGAGATTTGAAGCTGATTAGGAAGACTCTACTAAAAAAATTTCATGGAGTTTTTGGTGGTTCCCACTGCGGCCTCCATTTTGATTCCTCCTGTATATCCTGCCTTAGAGGATGCTATTTTGTTGCTTGGCATAGGCCTATCACCTTGCCTGCAGGGTTGATGAGCGACACCCTGCTCTGTCTGTTAAACCTTATTATGCTTCCCAGCCTGAAACAGATTCTGTGGTTATCCTGGCTGCTCATGACCTCTCTAGAGCCCCTAGACATATGAACACTTTGCCTCCTGATAGAATCCATGAGGCTTGATGTTATGGGCAAACACACTTTGGTCTCTGCATTCTTAGTGCAAAGAATTGCAAATTACCAGGCATACATGATTAAGTATTAGACTGGCCTGTAGAAATCTGCTCTGTTTACTGTTCAGGCTGCACCTGATGATCCTGCCAGGACTGACTTCCTTAAAGTCGCCTCAGCTGGTGTGGGTATTGGAAAGCATCTGTTACACTATGCATATGATGCATCTGTCACGGCTACTGCCTCCAGCATATGTCTTTGGAGTTATTCCTCGCTAAGAGTAGCTGGATTTGCTACTGATGTACAAAAAGCCATGCTGAATGCCCCTTTTAGAGGCTCCACGGTGTTTGGGAGTAATGTTGAAGATGTACTGTCTGTGCTTCAATCTTCCAGAATGACTTTAAGGTCAATCAAATCTCTTTTTAAACTCAGTTTTATTATAAGTTAGATTTGTATTACAATATGACATAAAAGAGGTATTTGATATCCCATACAGTAATACATCACTCTCCAAAATTAAGAAGTCATACAAACTTCTTTAGGTATGTTGCTAAATTGTGATACCTATCCAGTGAGGTACACTAATCCTGTGTAATGAAGTACTGAATTGAGTTCTTCAACACACCGTTAAGCTTTCCTGATATTTAAACAATGACCATCTGTACACCATAATGAAAAGAAAAAAAAACTAAAACAACTTGTAAGTTCAAACACTGTAACAACAGTCGGGTACTGTCACACTGCTATTTTAACTCTCTAAGGTTCGTAATTCAGACACTGAGAACTAAAGTTTGAAAATCTCTCTGGAGAATATTTTTCTTGATTTATAAAGGAAACTTTGAAGATGGCTGCAGGTTCGTCAGGCAGCTTGGTTTGAGCCCTCTCATCCCCATTATCCATTCTATGGGTCTTGTGGAATCAGGTCTCTCTCTTCCCCCACTAACCTTTGTAGAGATTTAACTGTCTCTTGTATCCCATCTGCCCCATATATCCAAATGTTTGTCTAGAGCGAGCCTCAGCTTGGCCATCAGCTCCTCCATTCGTCTGATATTCTCCACTCTGGAGACCCATGACTCAAAGGATGGAGGCATGGCTGTAGCCAGTTAGCCGTGATTTCTTTCTCTACAGCCAGACACAAGGTCCTTAAAAGCCTTTGCTGTTTAAGGTTCCCAGTTCCTGCCACCCTACATCCTTAAAATCATAATATCAAATTTGAAGAGTATCCAGGTCTGCCAGATTTTTTTTTATTTCCTTGTTAATCCTAGACCAAAAGCTCAGGATCATGGGGCATGCCTCCAAAATATGGAAGTGTGACTTGGCATGACCACAACCCCTTCAACACAAATTGGAGTTTCCCTGTTTGAAGTGTTTAGTGATGGTTGGGGCATGGAAAAAACGGGACCATGGTCTTCCATTTAAATTCTTGTCACCCTGGTGAAGCCGTAACCCTTCAGCCCTTCTCCCAGGTCTGTTACCACTGGTCTTCTGGTATGTGGGAACCTGTCTTCCCCTCACATCTCTCCCTTAGATTATTGAGGTCTGGGTTGTCTTTCCCTAGTAACATTTTATAAGCACTCAGCACTGGTTTGCCCCTATCAGTCAATCTGACCACCCAGTATAGGAAATGTTCTAAACTGGTCAAATCTCTGTTACGTTTAAGGACAAGGTTACTGAATTGGAGGTAGTGTCGAACCTGTAAGAATCTGTGGAAATCTGCTTGGGGCAATCCGTATTTTTCTTGTAGTTCTCTGAAGGAGGGACACTCAAATCTCTGATCCTGCAACCTGCCGGGGGTGTGGTAGGGGCTTGTTTTGCAGACCTGCTTCTCCTGGTGGCCTTGCCTCCCGCCAACAGTCCCATGCACAAAACCGTGGTGGTCCCATCCTGAGTTCCCTCCCACTGATGCCTGTGCAAAGGCAGCCAAAGGTATTGATCAGGGCAGCACTCCTTCCGCTTATATTAACTTCTGATTCCCCACGTCCACCCTCTCCACTGTTGTCTCCTGGGGTACACATTGGAGGATGGATCTCACTTCATCTGTCAAAGTGGAGGGAGATCACAATGGTCAAGTGGGTCCTGGAAATAGTAGAGAAGGGGCATGCTCTAGAGTTGCCGTCTGCCCTTCCAATTCACCCTTCACCTCCTTGTCATTATCCTCCAGGCCACTTTTTCCTTCTGCTAGAGGAGGTTCAATCACTTATACATAAGCAGACTTATCAAACCCATTCCTCCCCAAGAAAGAAACAAAGGGTTGTATTCCAGATATTTCCTGGTACCAAGTGGACATGAGATCTATGTCCTGTACTTGACCTCAGAGACTTAAACCTGTCAAATACAAAATGTTCCAAATGTTTCTCTCTTCAGGCTCTCATCGCACTGTTACAAAAGGGGAATGGCTTTGTGCCCTGGACATAAAGGACACATACCTTCTTATCAAGATTCACAAGTGCCATAGCTAGTACCTCTGCTTCATGCTGCAGGGCAGTTGTTATCAGTTCTGAGTCTTGCCCATTGGTTTCTCTTCAGCACCACAGGTATTCACCAAGTGCTTAGTGGTTGTGGCAGCAGCTCTGTGGTGGTAAGGATTTTATGTCTTCCTGTATCTGAACAACTGGCTCCTGAAGATCCCATCATGGGAAGTGATTCTATACACATTACCAGGATGAGACAGTTGTTCAAGGAACTGGGTGTTATGGTAAACGTACCGAAATCCATACTCCACTCCTTGTCAGCCCATCCAATACACTGGTACAGTGTTGGACATGGTGGTGAGCTGTGCCTTCATGTCTGTAGACAGGGAAGATGCTCTTCTTGCCCCACACCCTCAGGAGTCATTATATGTCTGCCCAGACATTATTTAATTTCCTGGGGCTGACTGCTGCCATCATTATGGTTTCTCTTGCATGCCTTCATATGCACATACTGCATTGGACTATTTGGGCATAGTGGCATCAGCTGACAGACAAGCTGGAACAAATCAGCCTCATCATGTACCCTCTCTACCATTCTCTGGTATGGTAGATGGACTGCCAGAACCTTTACAGGGCAATCCATTCTTTTCTCCAACTTCTGTGCAGATTCTCACAACCATGGCCTGGCTGGGGTGCTCCTTTCGCTTCCTGTCAAACTCAAGAGTCCTGGACAGATCTGGAGTCAGCTCTTCATATCAATGTGCTGGTGATGCGGGCTGTTCTACTTGGTCTCCAGGCTTTCCAGGAGTATCTCACCCCCAGACTCTTGCTGATTCAGACAGACAGTGTCCATGTCATGCACAAGATAAACAAGCAGGGGGGCACTCTCTCTTACTTCCTGTGCAGGGGAGTGATGAGAATGTGGTACTGTGCAATGTCCCACGCCTTCAGCTATCAGCCATGTTTCTCCCAGATGTCCAAGCATCTTGGTAGACAGGCTAAGCAGGTCTCAGTCTCTGGTGCATGAATGGGAACTGCTGACCTCTGTGGTACATGGTCTATTCGCAAGATGAGGCCTTTTAAAGATGGACCTTTTTACAGCCCTATGCAGTACAAAACTGCCTTGTTTCTGCTCGCTCCAGGGCATAGAGTTTTTTTGAGAGACACATTGTCCCTGTCCTGGAAGGGTAGGTTCCTTTGCACCTTTCCTCCAACCCATCTCATACAGAGGATTTTGCAAAGCTGTGGGTGGATCACGTCACCCTAGTACTGGTTGCTTATTGTGTCCTTACCAGATTTTGTTTCCATTTCTGCAGCATCTGGCAGAGGAGCCTTCTGGTCTGCTGCACCTTTGTTGAGGTCTGCTGTCACAGGCCTTTTGGTCCCTGGTCCATTGGGACCTGCAGTCCCCACATCTGCATGTATAGCTGCTGAAGACATAGCCATTTCCTGTTTTGGGGTTCCCTCCAGGTGGCTGATGTCTTGCTTGCAGCTAGAAAGCCTTGTGCAGGACTCACCTACTCTCTGAAATGGAAGCTGTTTTCCATATGGTGTGCTTCGCATTCAAGGGGCCCATTTACATGTCCTGTGAATACAGTACTGGACTACCTTCTGTCCCTATCTGACTCCGGTCTCCAGTACTCTTCCATTAAGGTGCTCTTGACCGCTGTTTCCGACTTTCATGTCCCTATTGATGGGTGCATGGTGGCACAACTAGTGTTATCCCGTATGTTTTTGAAGGGTATTCTGCACGTGTTCCCCAGTTTGCAAACTGGTTCTGCTTTGGGACCTCCACTTTATTTTGAAAAAATTGACCTTGGCTTTATTTAAGCCTGCTGCACCTTGTGAGATGCAGTTCCTTTCATGGAAAATGCAGTTTTTGATTGCCTTGACTTCTTCTCCTAGGATTCCAAACTTTAGACTCCGAACCTTCTTATTTGATTTTCCACAAGGACAAGGGGCTGGATTTTCCAAGGGCGATGCAGGGCTTTCATCAAGCCCTGCGTCTAACTGCAAGCTCTATGGCCATAGGATTGGCACACCAGGGACTTGCGGCATTCTCAGGGCTTTGAAAATCCAGCGCAGGGTGTCTTTGCAGACCAAACTTCATTTTCCGGTGAAAGTGGTGTCTGATTTCACATTGAATCAGAGCATACACTTTTCTGTGTATTATTTGGAGCATGCTAACAAAGGTGAGGCATTGCTCCATAAACTCGATGTATATAGAACACTACATTTCTATCTTGATTGCACTAAGGACTGCAGAAAGTCCTGTCAGCTTTTTGTTTCCTTGGCATCTGGGAATGAGGGCACCCCTGTGTCTAAACAGTGCCTGTCCAAATGGCTGGCTGACTATATTGTGTTCTGTTACAGGAAGTACAGTTAAGTAACTTCCTGGTGCTGTGTGTGGCCACTCTTCATGTGGTATGGTCACTTCTGTTGCTTGCTTTCAGAATGTTTCTGCAGCTGGCATATGTGATGCTGGCAAATGAAGCACCGTGCATACTATCACTAAGCACTTATAGTCTAGGCATTGTCTGTTGTAGACATGCTGAAGTTGGTCTTACGATGTTGCAAGGCCTTTTGTCATGATGGCATAGCAGACATTGTTTACCTCCTTGGGTACCCTGTGTACGCTTGGAAATCATTCCAAAGGTATGGCCCAATGGAGGCAATATCCTCGATGAAGATAGAATCATTACTCACTGCAACAATGGATTCTCAAGAGAATCTCCTCCATTGGGCCACAGCGCACCCGCCTTCCTTCCCATTTCTGCGGTATCAGCTGGCAGGTTTCTCCACTGCCTTGTTTGGAGGTGTCCATAAGTGCCTTATGTCTACTATATTTCCAGTCCCATGCCTCTCTTTGTGTGTCTGGCACTGGTCTGCTCTCCTGGTCACAGTAAGAGGCCCTCTGAGCCTATCTCTGGCAGGGAACTGAGGAGCAACGGGGCTGCCCACGGTTATATAGGCACCAATGTTACATGTCATTTGGGCGACCCCTGGCTTGTAAAAGTTTCTGTGTGGTCTAAAGTTGTAGGCCAGTCGAGGAGAGTCTCTTGAATATCTACTATTGTGGTGAGTAACTTTTTTTTAGCTACAACGCATAGAAATATTTATATACATGTCACATGTACTTGTCTTGGTACCTCCTATGCAACACACCATAAGATTGTTTTGTTTGGAGTTTTTTTTTTAATTTCTCAAGCCTAAACCTTGCCAGGTCTACAATGTTATGTATCTATAAAGATATATTTTTTTCATATTTGTGTATTTCTGTTCCTTTTCCACCTTAGTACCCGCCCAGCCCCCATCAGTCCTCTGCCCCACCCAGTCCCATCACTCGCCATCCTCGGTACTTACCTCGCTCTGTGTTCCCCTGTGGATGACCCTGCCATGGGAAGGACTACCCGGGAGCCATCTTCTTTAACCCCCAGGCAGAGTTTAACTTCGGTTGGGAGCAAGAGCCATGGTCGACAGTGTGGGACATGCAACTGAGAGGTGCACGGCATCCTGCACAGGGGAGGGATTTTTCACTTGTTGCTGCTCTGCAGTCTGGTATCGGAGTGATGCGGTATGACACCTTGACATCATCATGGTGATGCTTCCCTCCCTGATACTTCCAGCTGTGGTCACCCAGGTGGCAGTAGAACAGTGGAGACCAGAGCCCTCCTTCCCGAGGAAACAAATGTCCATGGGAAGTTCAGTTACTCTACCCTGTCCGTCCCTTCAACAATTCGGGCTCATTCCTGAACTCAGATTTCTGGTGTCACGAGCATTGCCACTGTGTTGGTGGGCTGGCTACAGTGGTATTTCTAAGGCAAATGTGGTGGCCATCTTTTTTCTTGAGAAAAACCCAATTAAAGCATTGATATGAGGTGCCGTCTTTTGGATGAGACGTTAAACCGAGGTCCCATCTGCCTGTTCTGGTGGTAGTTCAGGTGGATTAAAGATCCCATGGCACGTCTCGAAAAGTGTAGGGGAAGTTTCTATTAAAATAACATCGTACGTAACATGGGATACAACTCATTATTAATAAGCATAATCATAAACAGAATGTATATACCCCCTTCCCCCTTTTTTACTTTTATATGCAAAATAACATCAACTTCTATTTATATAACCTTCTTAGTACATCATTTATACTTACTAAAGTTTAGAAATCCTTTCCATCACCTTTTAACCTTTTGTGATGCCATATTTTTAACATCTTTTTCATAAACATTTCTCATTGCTTGACTTACTAGAATTTGAACAGTGTCATAAGTTGTATTGTTCTGGGTCAATACCCATTTGCATCTTGCTTGCCAAAGATAAAATTTAAGACAACAGAAAAAAATCATAAACGTATCTTGATGAAACCTGGATCCCAACACAGAATACTGACCTAATATAAGTAATTCATAGGTCATACTAGTCAGCCAAGGCATATTCCATTTTGTTGCTAAAAAAGGCCATAATTTGCTAGAATAAGAGCAGGTAAACAATAATGATCCATAGTATCTTCTGAATTAATGCAGCCAGGATATGGATACTTTCTTTCCTCCAAGGTTTTATGTTTTGTATTACCTCTGATTGATATTCTTCCATAAACTGAGAGCCATAAATGTTCCCACATATAAACTGGGATCCTAGAATTGTTCAGTTGTGCTATAATGTGCTGATTTAGTCAGATTCCATTTATATAGTTTGGAAGCTGCAGATTTAAAATATTCTGGAACGTGTAAATAATTCCCCAATCTTGGGGGTACCACCTTCCATATATTAAAATATCTGCCTAAATTCAGCTTACACCAACCTACTTGAGAAGTTTCTTCTATCCCCAGCCCATGTTTTACTGTTTGCAATGGAAACAACGTGTGAAAAAATATTATCGGATCAATCATCCCAGACCACCCTTTCTAATAGGGAGACATGTAAAACATCTACGTATGGGATTTAACCTATTCCCCCATAACATTTGAAAAAAAAGATTATTAATTTTTGTTTCTAGTATCTGAGGAGGGGGAAAATCATAGCTACACAGTAGACGTGTGATTAAGCATTTTTGTATTATTTGTATTCTTTTTAGTTTAGAAATGCTCCATTTTTTCCATCTGTTTACCTTATATTCTAATTTTGCTATGGATTGTTCCTAATTGTAATATGCTAGATTTTGAGATCCAAACATAGTAACCAAGATTTTTATTGGTTCTGAGGAGATCTGGATACCCTGTATCTGAAGGGAGTCAGGATTACCCACTCCTATAAACAGTCCTTTACTCTTATCTAGATTCATTCTTGTATTTGATATTCTTGTAAATTTTGACATTTGTTCCAAAAAATTAGGAAGTTGTGTAAAATTAGAGAAAAAGAGACACACATCTTCTGCATACGCCTGCAAAAGTAACTCTCTTCTAATACTAACAGCTTAATCTGGTTCAAGGTCAGTTGGCATTCATCTGTATCCCCCTCCCCCGGGTCGTGCCTGAAAATAGGCAGGATTTGTCTAGTGCACTTACCCGGTCAACAAAAGCTAAATAAAAAAATAAATAAAAAAATAAAAATAAATACTTGTACCCATTATCCCTTGCCATCTAGGAGCATCTGTTAAAAGCCTTAAAAATGGATCCAGAGAGAACACACAGAGGAGGGGGCTAAGTGGACAGCCCTGCTGTACCCTAACCTTAGTCCTAATACCTGCAGCAATAGACCTACGTATCATAGGATAAACACTCATGGATGAATGCAGTAATTTAATGAACTTAATCATATGGTCCGGAATTTGATAATATTGCAGAACTGAAAACAAATATAAATGAGAAACCCGATCAAATGCCTTTTCTTGGTCCACAGAAATGATGGCACCCTGTTTTCCTGAAAGAGATAAATAATCTATCACATCTCTAATAACCATTAAAGCATGTTGAATCTTTCTAGAAGGGAGCCCACAAAATTGTATCGATGATATTACCTCTGTAGCCACTTTTTTTAACCTATTATTTAAGATATGTACTAAAATCTTGTAGTCTGCGTTTAGAATGGTTATGTGTCTCCAGTTAGTAATTAACTGCCTATCTCCAGATTTATAAATATACATTAAAATTCCTTCTAAAAAGGAAGAGGGAATTTTATTGGTCTTAAAAAAATAGTCAAATACTGGCTCTAAACAGTCTGACAGTTCTACTGCAAAGGTTTTATAAAATTATATTGGTAACCCATCTAACCCAGGAGATTTACCTGATTTAATGTTCTTTATAGCAGTAATTATATCTTGTGTATTTATCCTAGGGTCCTGACTTCCTAAATCAATAGATACTGTTGGGAGATGTATTTGATCTAAAAAAGCTTTGATTTCACCAGCCCCTTGTTAAATTTTTTGCTCTAAGGTAGCATTATGTTTTTTTATTATTTTATGCAAATATTTCTCTGAGGAGTACAATACCCCTTGAGAGGCCTTTAAAGAATCCATTTCAGTGTTTTTTCTAAATTTTTTACATGTCTGATATGGATCCCCTATGGGGTTTTTCTTTATGCCATTTTGAAATAAGATTTTCAAGGTATGTGCTTGGTCATATTAATAAATCATCATCTGTTTTTTTATATTCTTTATTCAGAATAATCATGTCTAGATATGTTAGACCAAGTAAATAATTTAAATAATTGTTGACTTAAAGACAGATATTTTAAGGAATGTTTATTTCCTTTACGTTTCCCATGGTGTTTTAACCAATTTTGGAAGTCAGATTTTGTGTCTAACTACCATTGTCCAATGTCTGAGTATAAAAAATAAACTGAATTCCTAGCCTTAATTATATCTCTAATTCCTTGCTGGATCCAGGTCTGCTCCAGAACTTCAATATTTAATTTCCATCTTGAACATGATACTTTGGTCACAGGTATACTGTATTTGTAAAAGTGACTAATACTGCAACATGATCAGAAAACTCTGCTGGGTATGTTTCCATCTTTGCTGCAGGGAGAGTTTTGGAAATAAATACGTGGGGCTGGATATTCAAAAGGGTTGTGCCATGCGCAATAGGGTTGTACCTGTGCAAGTCTGAAATTGCGCCATTCTGCGATATTCAGCAGGAGGCAGTTGTGCCCCCCAAGTCATGCTGAGCAACAGCGCAATGCTAATGAAGGCATGCTCAACCTGAGGGGGAGGAACCGTGCATAAACTGCACAGCCCAACATTCAGCCGGGCTGTGCAGAGTTGTGCAGGCGCAACCTTCTACCTGCGCCTGCACAACTTTAAGACAAGAAAAAGGATCAAGTCGAGGGCCAACCACAGGTGAGCTGCTGCATTGCAGGGCACAACACAGCAGCTGCCACCTGTGGGTGGCCCTCCACTTGTTCCCTGCCCCCTGCAGCCCGATCATGGGCATAATAGTAACCCCCTGTAGCCCGATCCACGGGCAGAACACACTCCCCCACTAGCCAGATCGCGGGCAAACTGTATAGGAACCCCCGACTGGCCTGATTGTGGGCATACCTGTATAGGACCCCCCTGACTGGCCCGATACGTGGGCATATAGTATAGGAATCCCCCGACTGGCCGATGGCAGGCAGAACAGAGTTCAACCCCCAAATACCAATATCCCTGGTGGTCCAGTGGACCACGCGAAGCCTGATCACGGGCATTAGGTCAAACCCACCCCCCAAAGTCCAATTTCCCTGGTGGTCCAGTGGCCCCACCCACCCTTGGGCCCACCCCCGCCAGCCAGCGGGTGGCAGCACCTCCACGTCACCTGCTCTCATCGATCGAAGCTCAGTAGGTTGCACGCTTATTGGTTCAGAGCAAGAGTCAATGTAGCAGCCATATTACAAGGCAGTCCAGATGAGTGAATGAATTCATTCACATATTCGACTGCCTTTAGACGGTATGGCTGCACACCCATTGGCTCTTCCTCTGAACCACTGGGCATGCAGCCCACCGAGTGCTGTCAGTCGGTCGGGCAGGCAGGCTGGTGGTGCTGCTCGCCTGCTGACGGGGAGCAGGGTGGTGGGGTTCCGCGGGGGGTGGGGGCCACTGGACAGCCAGGGAAATTGTACTTTGGGGTGGGTTTGACTCTAATGCCCGCGATCAGGCTTCATGTCCACTGGACCACCAGGGATATTGGTATTTGGGGGTTGAACTCCATTCTGCCCGCGATCTGGCCAGTCGGGGGTTTCTTATACAGTATGCCCGTGATTTGGCCAGTCGGGGGTTCCTATACTGTATTCCCGCGATCGGGCCAGTCGGGGGTTCCGGTATTGTATGCCCGCGATCAGGCCAGTCGGGGGGTTTCCTATACTGTATGCCTGCGATCGGGCCAGTGGGGAGGATTTACTTCATGCCTGCAATCGGGCTGCAGGGGTGTCAGTCCTCGATGACTGCTGCTCGGCAGGCGCCAGGCGCAAGTTGTCGGGATCGGCGCATCTGCATGCTAATGGCATGCAAATGTAACGATTTATTTATCTATTTAGTTTTGTTGACCGGTAAGTGCGCTTAGACAAAATGTAGACAAAAGTAGATGCAAATGGCTTCCCTGCGCCTTTGTATAACTTATGGCCCCATTTGCATGTCACCTTGAATATCGGAATTTGCATGGTGCAATGGAACTTGCGCCATCGATCTTGAATGCTTCACTCTGACCACTTGTGGTGGCGCAAGTTCCACTGCGCCATGCACAGTGGCTGTGGCCGGGGGGCGATATTCAAAGAAGTTGCTCAATAGCACAACTCTGTTGAATATCGCCCTGACCACACCCCTGTGCAATTTTTTTGAGCAGTGCAAGGGCTTGCGCCACAGAATGGCGCAGTTTGAATATCCAGCCCATGGTCTATAGACGAAACAAATTTTTCTCTCTTATATGTAAATTTTGAACCTTTAATCTGAAAATCTGCACAATCCAATAAATCTGCAGACCTCAACATTTCCGATAGAGCATTTGAATCACAATAGACCTTTCCTTTCAGTTTGTTTTTTTTAACCCGAGATATTACCTCACAAATAAAATCCCCACTTAAAATAATATGAAAAGATGTTACCAAATATGGTCTAATGGTGTTAAACAATAATACTCTTTCTGCCTTTACTTGGGGTCCATAAACAGTAATTAAGCCATAGGTCATATTTTTCCATATCTCATCTAACAATAGTACCCTTCCGGGAAGAATATCAAGCAGTTTCAATAGATGAAATGAAAAAGAGTTAAACAGAACCCCTATCCCATCTGCTGTTGCTTGATCAAAGGACCAATACGAGGGTCCTCAGGCCCATTCTCCTTGGAAAATTCTTATTATATCTGAAGAGAATGCCCATGTCTCCTGATGGAAACATATATCCAATTTTACCCTTTGTATAAAATCAAAAACTACTTGACGGTTTCCCGTATTTAATAAACTATGTACATTTACCATACCAATTTTTAATGTTGCCAAAAGTTACATTGTTATACCCTAACCTTCAGCTATTTTAGCTTTTTTTTCCTTCTTTTTTTCTTTTTCCTTTATATCCTACAGAATCAGGTTTCTGGACTTCCATTTCCAGCTCTCTGGATTGTGAATCACCTTCATCTTGTTCCATTTCTGAATCACCCCATTCAAGGGTCAAGACTTCAAATGGATTTTTTGAATTCACAATTCCAGCGGGGGGAGAGGGGGGTTAGCCAACGATTTCATATTTCTTGAAGATCTACGTCTGTGTTGAGGAGAGACAGGTACAGGAGAAGACTCTGTACCTTGCTTGCACTTTCTCTTCATAGCAAACTGGGGTTAACAATTCCTGTCCAAAAGAATTTGAGTCCTGTGATTTCAAACATTCTTCAGGTTCTTTACTACCTTCCTTATCACTTACATCCACCACATCAATGGAAATGGGGGGAGATGTAGGGAAGGGAGGGGGTGAGATTCAACACTCTGTTCCTGTGGAGATGGTGTCTCCTGTATTACTACTGTGTCCTGAGCTTATTGATTTAACAGTTCTGGACTAATATTACTTGCAGCATTTTTTGCTGCCCAAGGACAGTCTTTAAAAGCGTGCCCAAAATCTTCACAAAGGTCACATTTCATGTGTGATGTACATTGAAATGACACATGACCTATGTCCCCACAATTCCCGCATCTAGGCCAATCGCATGTACTAGAAATATGCGTCCTGGACCCACACTTATAGCAGGCTCGAGGTTGCCCAGTGTAAAAACACACCCCTCGGTCACTTCCTAACATAAATGCATTTGGAATATGTGAAATTCCTGTCTCTGAGTTCCACAACGTTATTTTATATTTCCACCCCCGTCCAAAACAACTCAGCATCCAAAATAGCTTCTGGGTCCCCCAAGACAACATATTTTTGAGACAACCAATTAGAAATGTCTGCCACATGTACCCCTTCGTTTCTAAACATTATTGTGACATATTTAATCAATGGTTTAGATAATGGAATGATTACAAAGGGAGTCCAAATGGGAGAATATTTTACTTGAGTATAGCATTCCCAAAATAGATCTAGGTAATGAGCTGAATGAAAGCTTACATCGAAATTATCCTCCCTGGAAATATTTATAAAAGCAAACACCTCCTGGGGGGAAAACTTCAATGAATCTTTTAGCAAAGTCTTCCCCACAAAATGTCTATCAGGTCTGTCCTCCATGCCTCCTTTATATCTGATTCTAACTGCGTTTCGCCTTGGAGCTGCTTCTTTCCTTATATTAGCAAATAACTCTGAGAGTAGAGGTTTTGGTTGCTGTGGTTGCTCCTGGGATGAGTCAGTCACTGTTTTAGTAACCTCCGTTGTATTAGGTACTGTGGCTAAGTTCTCAGGTTCAACCCTCTCCACCTGAGCTTGGATAGGCAAAGGTTCTCCTTTTATTTCTACAATTTGTTTAGTAATTAGAGGGTTACTGAGATTATCCACTTTAACTGAGTCATGTAAATTTATAAGGGGTTTAGAACCTGGAGCCCATATGTGAGATGGAGTAAACTGTAAATCCCAATTTGGGTCTGGAACCCATATCCCCTCTGTAATTTGTTTCCAGCCTGAATCACTTAAGGCTTTGTCAGTGGACCAATCATTAATCAAGCTTTCTTGTTTAGATTCAATAGAAAATGCTTTTTTTTTATAGCTGAGGCTGTTGTATTTTGATAACTAGAGGACAGTTTAGTCTTAGCTTGCATTTTCCAATTCTCCTCTGTACCTCCAACATCAATATGGCGTTTTGACAGAGTCATCGCAAGTCTTTTATCTTTTTTATCTTCCCTTTGGCCCTGTTTTAGTACATTTTTAAAGGAAAACTGTGTTGCCATAGCTTGAGATTCTGGGGCATCAGTTTGAAATTTAACAGTTCTGGATTCTGTAGGATTATATACAAAGGAAGCCGTATGCTTTGACAGAAATCCCAATTTTTTTGACAGTGGGTGAATTAGTTCAGTAGTCGGGCGAGTGGTGTCAGGGCCTTGATTACCTTGACCTTTCACTAATTCAGGTTCATTTTTAGGAATGCTGAAACTCTGTTCCTTAGACCCAATTTTTATCTCCTTAGGATTTTCTATGGGGTTTGGCTTTAGGCACACGATTTTAACCACGTCTATACTGCCAGCCAGCATACAATCCCCGTTTCTTTCATTAGTTTCAGATTGTGCAACAAATGACTCACCCGGCCCGGACTGGGTCTTTGATCCTGCCACGTCCCCTGTCATGTCAGTACCCTTTACCCCAGGCTCTCCTGACTGTCAGATGGTTGTCATCCTGGTTTTACTACCAATATCTTACAGTTGTGCATATGTTTTCTACTTATCTACCCTCTGGTATGTATTTTATGTCTATTCATCTGACATAACTGCTTTTGCCTGATGTCTTCTATGCTGTAATATGTATCTTATTGCAATTCATCCCATGTCCTCTATGCTGTAATATGTATCCTATTGCTATTCTTCAGACTTAACTGTTTTTGATGTCCTATGTGCTGTAAGCACCCATTGGCTTATGCCGGTTGCTCTTGTATGTCTTCTTGAACTTGTCTGATGCATTGTCTGTATCGTCAATCCTCCCGGGTCGCACCTGAAAATAGGCACATGGCTGTCTAGCATGCTTACCTGGTAAACAAAAGCAAATTAATAAATAAATAAATTCTGACAGCGTTCTCCGATGCACTGACATCTGACATTTTACAATGCAAGCCCTCCAGCTGGGCTTTCAGTCTGAACATTTCTTGAGCATGCCGTATTTCTTCTTTTTGCATTAGAAGTCACAACGCTCTTTCGAGTTCATCCAAGAAAGCCGAATTTTCTGCTTCTGTTTCCTCTGTTTCGTTAACAATTGTCAAATCTTCAGTTGAAAAAAATTTAACCGGGGTTTCTCCCCCATCCTTCAGATGAATAATACATTCCACTGATTCTTCTGAACTCATAGGATCGTTGCCTATGCATACCTCCTTCTTCTCCAAAGCTTGCACGTCCATCCTTTCCTCCTGCAAGTCGAGACTGGCCATAGCTGCAGCCATAGGTTCCCCCTACAGCACAGTAGGGGAATTTCCCCAGTGCCCTGGCCAAATTTCCCCCCATTCACTAAAATACCACCAACAGCTTAATCTGGTTCAAAATCGTTTGGCATTCATCTGTATCCCCCCTCCCCCGGGTCGTGCCTGAAAATAGGCAGAATTTGTCTAGTGCACTACCCAGTCAACAAAAACTAAATAAATAAATATGATGCTCACATTTTAGAGGAACTAGAATCTTTTATAGTGAATAAAGGGTCAGTGTCAAATTGTTTGCCCAATTTCATTGCACCGCTGCGTTAAATCCCTACACCTGACACTTGCACCAACTCAAAACAGTTTCATTTTTCAGGTTTGGAGAGCATCTTGCTACTAAACTAAAATGCTTACAACTATTAGATTTACAACAGTTACGATTAACTTTTGTGTTTTCAGCCTTTTTTTTTTTTTTTTTTTTTACTTTCTGTAGTTGATGTACTTGGAATGTTTTCGATAAGTGTTTCATTCTGAAATAGTTAGGTCGGCCTCCCTGGGGGAGGCCTCAACCTATTCCAGGGAAGTCTCCAGCAAACTTTAAAATATACTGTGTTCAAATTTCAGTTTTGTGTTTGGGGTGTTTTGTGTAACGGTATGAGGCAAACTGAAAGTGGATAACAGCAGGTAAATGTATTTATAGACAGATTTCTGACCAAGAAAGGCCCGCTGAGCAAAGGGTTATTTCCAGCTGTTTATATGTCCAACTTATTTATGTACAAATTAGTAATGGAAAAAGGCACACTGAGTCAAGGCTCATTCCTCGTGCGCCCGGGGAAGATACACTGAATAAATGCAATTGGAATGCAAAGTAGCGCAAACAAACACAAGCAATGTGCAAACTGTGAAAGGTAACAGTTGGCCCATTAGACTGGTGGCAGAACAGTGCGAATACAAGGTCTAACCAGAGATGTACCAGGGGCAAGATGCAGTAAAATGAACCTGAAAAGATGCGCAAGATCAAGGTGAGTAGATAAGAGACAAAGAGTGTAGGAGGGTTCCAGCTGTTTCTCTGGGTGTTGGTGGTCACTCAGTCTCCATTTTATATATACCTTTCTTGTTCTTTGGTTTAAAATGAGGTATGCCTTGCACTGTACCATTTCCCTTATTATCACAACAAGGATTTTTTCTGTACTAGAAATTTTATTACATCATAATAATAAACTTTATTTGTATAGTGCAATTCATGAATACATATCACAGTAATATAAATATAAAAAAATTGTTAAAATTCAGCAATAAGAGCTAGAATCACTCATCCAGTTATGGAAAAGCAAGACTAAACAAATAGGTTTTCAAAGCGACTTTGAAGTGCTCCACTGTCAGACACTCTCTGACCCGACAAGTAGAGAATTCCACAGGGTAGGGGCTACATAAGTAAATGCAGGAGCACCAGATGACTTCAACTGAACCCTGGGAAACTCTAGCAGTCCCTCATTGGTGGAGCGGTTGGGAGGGACAATAGGGGCACAGAAGCTCTTGCAGGTAGCGTGGTGCCAGTCCTTGTTGGGCTTTATAGGTCAGCAAGATGACCTTGAAGCTGATCCTCCACCGTAATGGCAGCCAGTGCAGCTCACACAGCACAGGTGTAATATGGCTAGATCAAGAAAGCCCAGTTAGTAACCTGGCTGCTTCATTCTGCACTAGCTGCAGCCAGTGGATGTCTACCCCCCTAGATTAAGGGAGTTACAGTAATCCAGATGGGAGGTCAGAAAGGCATGAACCAGTGTCGGTAGGTCACTGGGCAGAAACAAATGTTTGATCCGGGTGATATTTCTCAGATGGTAAAACGAGGTCTTGACAACGGACGACACCTGAGGCTTTAGGGTCAGCCTCTCATCAACAGTAATGCCCAGACTCCGGACCTGTTCAGAGGTCCTAAGCTGGCAGCCTCCTAGTACAAGACCAGTTACCTGTCCTGCTAAAGGCCTCTTTACTTGACCCGGGTCCACAGCCAACACCTCAGTCTTGTCTGGATTCAGCCTCAACCAGTTGGCATACATCCAGTTTTGGATCTGGGATAGGCAGTTGTTAAATACCAAGAACGCTGTATCCTGTTCGGGTACAAAGGACATGTAGAGCTGAATATCATCTGCATAGCAGTGAAACCTCAATCTGTACCACCTTACAATTTTATTGTATTTAGTTTTTGTTGACCAGGTAAGTGCACTAGACAAATCCTGCCTATTTTCAGGCACGACCTGGGAGGGAGATACAGATGAATGCCAATTGACCTTGAACCAGATTAAGCTGTTGGTGGTATTCTTAGTGAATGAGGGAAATTTTGCCATGACACCGGGGAAATTCCCCTACTCTTTTTGATAAGTGCCATGGGATCTTTAACATCCACCTGAACTACCACCAATCCAGGCAGATGGGACCTCATTTTAACATCTCATCTGAAAGACGGCACTTCAGAATTGCAGTACCCCTCTCATGCTGCATTACAGTGTCAATACTGACATATTAAACCAAGTGCCAGATGTGGGAACTGTACCCACAGCCCTCTGATCTCCCGGCCTCAGAAGCGAGTGTGCTACCTACTGAGCCACTGACAGTGTCCCCCAAGGGCAACATGTACACCGTGAACAACATGGGAGACAGCACTGAGCCCTGCAGTACATCAGATTGCAGGGAGAATAGGTTACATGCCACCTGTAACCATGTATTTGGTGTATTATGCTCACTTTTTACTTAGATCAACTAAGAAATATCTGAAGTTTGAACTTTTCAAATGCGTGCTACTGATCTGACTATTTGGGAAAGCATTAAGTTGTTAACTTGAGATCTGATGCTTTACGCTTACTCACGTTATATTTTGCTGATCAGTTACTAATTCAGGAAATTAAATAGGTCTAACTATGGGGACAATATGTGTGCTAATCCTTCATGTTCAAAATTGGTAGCCTAGTTTTTAACTGGAGGAGGTGAAGACATGTGATTTACTGTGTTTGACATAAAATGTATGTGTCTCCAGCCAACTAGCAGCTCCCTGAGGACAAGAAACGATAGCTCAAAGTGCTGGGGCTGGTTTTGTCCAGCTGTATTCATGTTTAATAATCAGTATTTATATTTCTCTATTTGTGCTGTCAACTTTTCTTTTTTTTTTTTTTCTTGTAGGAAGGTTCCACACGAGGGGAAACAGACTGAGAAAGCAGTCTGGCCCATGGAAATATTGCAGCGAGGGGTAACAAGGGTCTGAGAGACAGGAGCAGAAAAAAAAAAATCTGATAACCCGGGATGCAGAGGGGTAGAACAATAAGTTGAGTAAACTGAGAATAAACTCAGACAACTAGTTAATAGCATTTCATTTATTCATGATATACTATGCAAAATGCAAATTTTTTTTTATGGGGTAGCCTAAGATTATTTCCTTATTTTTTTGGGGGGGAAGGGGCTCAAGATCTTTTCCAAGACTTGTGGGAGGCTCACTGTGACAAAGTCTGAGAACGAATGTTTTAGATACAGTAATGCAGTACATATTTTACTAAGTCTTTTAAAAAGCATATAACTGTCCACCAGCTGATGTCACAGTTGCTGTTTGTGAGATTATTGTCTGTTGTAATGGTAAACACAGTCAGTGTGTGTCATAATCAGAAATGCTGTTTAGTTCAATACACCAGGGTGATGTCACATCAGTTCAGCCATGGCCCATTTAGTAAGGGATCCTGTTGACTTAAGTAAGGTACAGTATATAAAATGTATATAAACACATTCCTTTACTTACAGTTGGTTAAATTACAGTAGCTACTAGAAACATAATTATGAACTAAAATTAAGCATAATGTTCTAGTTGTCTTTGCAAGCCCTAATGGTAACAGTTTGTGACATTGTAGTGACATAAAGATACAGTCTTTTTGGATGGACTAGCGATGTGTTCTAAACCTTAAAAAGGAAAACTGATGATTTAAAAAAATGATTCTCTTGTATTTGTAATAGCTAAAATATCATAATAAAATACTGAGTAACATTGTAACATAATAATTTAATGTCAGTAGGGGCACTGGGGCCATCATGTCTGCCCCCACTTCACAAGCAGAGATGAAATTAGTATGCTGTTCCGACATGTCCTAATTATCTAACCACTCTGCTAGTTAGGGTACCCAGTGATTACCTTAGTAAGCAGAAACTTGTTCAGGTTTACCTGAAAGGTCTGTGCTGCCTTCATGTCCACTGTTTTCACTGGTAGTTTGTGCTATTGGTTCACCGCCCCCTGAGTGAAAAATCATCTCCTAGCGTTACCCCTGAATTTACCATCCCTGTGCATTAGGGCCTGTCTCCATGTCCTACTGCAGGACACCAGACCAGATCTCTCTGACTGTTCAGTCTTGTCAATACCCTTGAGTATGTAAAAGATTCATCCTGTCTCAGTTTTCTATTCTGCAGGTTTCATTTCATTTCATTTTTTATACTTGTATGCATAATGAGCATGTCTGTATATTTTCATATGTGTCAAGTGTACACATAAAACAATTGCAAAAACAAAATAAACATACAAAAAATAATACAGTAGTAACATTCAGTCAATAAACACCACAAGATTACTGTGTCACAAAACAATTACATTCATCCTTATCATAAAACCATCTTCATAAACATTTTTTAAAGGTAAATAGAGAAGTGCACTTAACAAGGTGGGAAGGAAGAGAATTAAAAAACAATGGAGCTGTAAATAAAAAGGACCTCTGCCCAATTAATTTATACATAACGGAATTTAAAAGGTTAACTTACTCTGGGAGTGAGTCCCACATTCATTTAGTGCCCTGGGAAATAATGAATAAATAGAATTAGGCAGCGGACCCACAATACCCTTAAATAAAAATAGGGCTGACTTAAAACAAACCCTATTACAGAAGGAAATACAGCCTGAGAGCCGAAATAAATCACAAGATTAAGTATGAGGGGTGGCAACTGTCATAAATCTAAGAATAAAATTAAATGATACTTTTAGTTGGACCAATATATTATCTGTGGTAGCAGTATAAATATTAATACTGTAATCTAACAGAGTAAAGAGAAAACTGTTGGTCAAAAGTTTTCTAGGCCCACTAGTTAAAAAGGAGTGCACCCTGTACAACATTCCTAATCTTTATTGAAGGGACTTACATAAAAAATGTAAATGGGATTCAAAAGTCAAATGAGAATCAAGATAGATGCCCAAGTATTTAAATATTTCAACGTTCTCTATGGTGACGCCATTCAAATCTACCACAGGCGGCAGGTGGGAGAGTTCCACCCTGGGTCCTGTAAAAATAATCAACTTGGTCTTTTTTGAATTAAGCATCATATGCCAGGAGATGAGCCATTTCTGAAAATGGAAACATCATCCTGAACATTCTTCATTGCCAGGGAATAATCATCATCAGTGCAGTATAACAGAGCATCATCCGCGTAAAGAGACATCGTAGAATGGGTGCAGCTGGTAGGGGCCAAATTAATAAAGAGTGAGAAGATCATTGGGCCCAGGATGGAGCCCTGGGGGAACCCACACAGATTATCATGAGGGCTTGAGGAGATACCGTCTATTATAGCACAGTGGTGCCTATTTTGTAAGTAATTTGAAAACCAACTAATAACATTTTGGGAAAAATGAAATTTGGAAAAAATAAATAGTATTAAGTCACATTCAACTGAATCAAAAACCTTGGTGAGGTCCACGAAAATGGCCACAACAGAGCGCTCCTTATCAAGGGCACCCTGAATGCAGCCAGTGAACCCCACCAAGGCTGTTTCGGTGTAATGTTTTTACTGAAAACCATGCTGCACCTCTGAAAACAAACTAGAATTATCCAGGAACTCAGCAGTTTGACCCAGGATAATCTTTTCTAAAACCTTAGAAAGAGGAGCCAGAAGGGATGTAGGACGATAGTTGGATACAATAGAAGGATTTCCACTTTTTAAAATAGGTTTAACATTTTCCTTTTTCCACTTAAGAGGGAAAAATCCAGAGTGCATGGACAGATTAAACAATGCTGACAACGGTGAAGCAAAAGAGTCTATTCCAAGCTTAATAAGCTTTTAATCAACATTGTCATGTGCTAGTTTTGGCCTCGGATTTAATTTGAGTATGTAATCCCTAACTTGTGCTGGGGATACATCACTAAAATGGAATAAGGGATGAGATTTAGAATTATCATCTATTTGCAATACAGGGGTGACAGAGGGCTGGAGGAACCTAAGATATTCAAGGTCTCCAAAATAATTATTAAATGTTTGTGCAACTTAAGCGTTCGCTTAAAGTGGAGCCATCCAGATTTAGTGTGATGGGAGTATTCTTGTGGCCCATCTCCAAGAGATCACTCAAGACCTGCCAAATCTGCCTTGAACATGTTAAGAGCGTGCAGCCTCCCCTCGTAGCTTTTGTCCCTTACTCTTGATCATTTTGGTTCCTCTGTGTTGCAGTCCCTCATCTGCCTCCATGTCCTTTTTGTATTGAGGAAACCAAAACGTCACACACTATTCCAAGTAGGGCCTAACAGGGCCTTGTAAAGAGGAAGGATTCTGTTCCCTTTCTCTCTTGGTCATCCCCTCTTTTCATTCACCCCATTATTCTGGACCTCTTGACAGAATTTGCACTTTGCTTGCCCCAGGCCCTTTTTTACCTCAACTGCAGCAAGAGGAGGCCCACATTCGGTGTGGGGGTCCTATTGTACCTCTGTTTTTCTCCTTAAGTGTAGTATCTTCCATTTAGCTGCATCGAATTATCCTGGCTTATCCTGAACAGTATTAAAGTTAATGAACGTATTATGATAGTGTTAAAATATATACTGAAGCATGCATTTCCCCTTTAAAATGCTTTGGGTCCAGTTTTCAAAGGTTGATGCAGGGCTAGCATCGAGCCGTGCATCAACCCTGTTGTTTGATGCAGCTGCTTCCAGTTTTAGTACATAGTATGTAGTTGCACCAGTTTTAGTACATTGGATGCAGTTGCGACAGTTTTAGCACATTGGATGCAGTTGTGCCAGTTTTAGTATGCAGTTGCGACAGTTTTAGTACATTGGATGCAGTTGCGCCAGTTTTAGTATGCAGTTGCGCCAGTTTTAGTACATTGGACGCAGTTGCAACAGTTTTAGTACATTGGATGTAGTTGCACCAGTTTTAGTACTTTGGACGCAGTTGCGCCGGTTTTAGTACATTGGATGCAGTTGCGACAGTTTTAGTACACTGGATGCAGTTGCGACAGTTTTAGTACGTTGGATGCAGTTGTGACAGTTTTAGTACATTGGATGCAGTTGCGACAGTTTCCACAATTTACAGCTGCTTGCACCACGTATTTGACCCAAGCCCCATAAAAAAAAGGTCCCCCAATCGGCGAATTTTAGACGGGGGGAGCTGGTCTAACTTGCTGCATTTGGCGCACCTGACTGAGAATTGCAATCAGTACCAAAAGAATGCCACTAGCTCCCTGCACCATATGTTTGGTGCACCAGGGACTTGTGGCATATATAGGGCATTAGAAAACTGGGCCCTTTGTCTTCAGTTCTTTTTTTCAATATCTATTTTATAAATGCAGTAACACACTCCAGGGTTTGTGGGTGTGCTAAATAACTCACTCCCCTCATGGTTGAAAGTTATATACCTTATATGTAACTGTTCTTAGCTATGTCACCTACCTCGATTTCAGCAAGACCTTCGACACCGTTCCATACAGAAGACTGGTGAACAAGTTGGATAGCCTGGGAGTGGGCCACAAAGTGAAGAACTGGGTTAGAAACTCATTGGGGGACAGAAAGCAGAGGGTGGTTAATGGGATCCAAACCAAGGAAAGGGGGTGTGACCAGTGGGGTGTCTCAAGGATCAGTCCTGGGGCCAGTCCTTTTTATGTTGGCTCGTGCTTGCACAGCCAACATACTGCAGTAGTAGTAGATTTGGAGGTGCGGTCGCTGTGGGCGAATGCAGGGCACGCATCAATAGCAGCATCCCTCATTCCCCAATAAGGCAGCTGCAGGCACTGACACCCACAACACATAAACTGGCCACCAGATCTAAGGAAAGGTCAGCTGCAATGAGAGTCAAGCTTCTCATGCAGCGGTGTGCCTTTCCTGGTGACCAGTTTACAAAACATGGCAGCATGCCGCCGAAGAGTGCCCCAACCTACTTCATTTGCCGACAGAGGAGCCCACTCCCAGTCAGCATAATGCAACCCCCCCTTCCATTTAATGTGTGTGCCGAGGGGGGGCCCAATCCCCCCTCGGCATCATGTCCCCCCTTCCCAGTTTAATTTGCCGATGGGGGAGCCCAATCCCTGTCAGCATAATGCCCGCCCCATTTGTTGTGTGCTGACGGGTGTGCCCAATCCCCTGTCGGCTACAGAACCCCCACAAAAAACAAACACTTAGGTGGCATGCTGGGAGCCCACCCCAGCGTGCCAAATGCCCCTGTAAAAGAAAAACCATCCCGCAATGTTTTTTTTTTTTTTTTTGAACCTGCAAAGCAGAAAATGGTCCCTCGTCGACTCCGGTGCCCTCCGCAGCCGAGCCCACCCTTGCGCACCCTGCCACCTGCCACCCCCCTCACCCCATACTTACCTCTGGAGCATGGTGCGATGGTCTTCGGTGGACCGGGAACACATCTGCACTCTTCAAAGCTGACTGCGAACTGAAGAAATGCCGCTAAGCTGTATAATGGCATAAATAGGGTTTTTCCAACTTTGGTGCATATCTCAGACATTTTGGGGAACTTTGGCGCCAAGTTTTCAACATGGGGTTATTGGGACCCTCCTCATGAATTCAGTCACTGTCATGACGTTATTTGGTCCCGAAAGGTGATTTCGCGGGCACTGCGCAGAATCACCTTTTGGGACTGATTAACAAAACGACAGTGCGACTGTTCATGAGGTGGGCTCTCAAAAAGCCTATGTTGCAAATTTGGTGACAAAAATTAAAAACATGACTGTTTTACGAGCGTGTGTTGTGCAGTTTCCATGCACGCTTATATCTTCATGAATCTGTAATATTTGCACTCCAGATTTTCAACATTGGCATTTTTCCATACCTCATTATGAACAGCTGTCATTTTACATATCCTGACCGAAATGTGTTTTCGCACTTCCGATGCAGAATAGCACGGTCGCTGTGCGAAATCAGTTTTCAGGACAGTTTGAGACAATGACAGTGACACTGTTCATGAGCAAAGATCCTAAAATGCCTATGTTGAAAATTTGGTGACGAAAGTCCATAAAATGACTGTGTTATAAGTGTGCGTTGCGCAGTTTCCACGCACCCTTGTAACTTCGCCAATGTGCAATATTTCCCATGCCAGATTTTCAACACTGGCATGTTTTCTCATCTCCTTATGAACAGTACAGCTGTCATTTTTCACATCCTGACCAAAATGTGTTTTTGCACCTGTGGCGTAGAATGGCGTGGTCGCTGTGGGAAATCAACTTTTGGGACTAAAACGATCACCATGCCAGTGTTCATGAGGGGAGGTCCCAAAATGTTTATGTTAAAAATGTGTCTCTTCAGGGTGGGGGTGAGGGTGGCATCAGTTTAATACTTCACTGCCATTCCTATTATGCATCTTTAACTCCTGCACCACCAATGCCAGTGCTAGCAAGACAGCATTCGGTATTGACAAATGCTTGTTAATGTCTACATTAGTGACATTGCTGAAGGGCTGGAGGGGAAGGTTTGCCTGTTTGCGGATGACACCAAAATCTGCAACAGGGTAGACACTTTGGGGGAAGGGGTCGAGAAAATGAAGAGGGACCTAGGAAAGCTGGAAAATGGGTTGAATGAATGGCAATTAAAATGTAATGCAAAGAAGTGCAAAATCATGCATCTGGGGCACAGAAACCCTGTGGAGAGTTATAGGATGAGGGGTAAGTTACTGACTGTTACCAGGGAAGAAAGGGATTTAGGGATAATCATCTCAGATGACCTAAAGGTGTCCAAACAGTGTACCAAGGCTGTGGGGAGTGCCAGTAGCATGTTTGGGTGCATAGGAAGGAGTATTAGTAGCAGAAGAAGGGAGGTGGTGATGCCACTGTACAAAACGCTGGTGAGACCTCATCTGGAGTATGGTGTACAGTTCTGGAGGCCTCATCTTCGTAAGGACATAGACAGGATGGAGGCGGTTTAGAGTAGGGCAACAAAAATGGTGCATGTCTTGCACCAGGAGACATTTGAGAAGAGATTAAGAGATCTCAATATGTATACTCTGGAAGAGAGGTGGGAACGAGGAGATATGATAGAAACCTTCTAGTATCTTAAGAGCATAAACAAAGTGCAAGTGGGTGACACCTTTCAGTATAGGAGGTGTACAAGGATGAAGGGGCATGATACGAGATTGGAGGCAGGATAAAGGGGAATGTGAGGAAGTGTTTCTTCACAGAAAGGGTGGTAGATGCATGGAATAGCCTACCCCAGGAAGCAGTGGGAGCTAGCACAATGGGAAGATTCAAACATGCATGGGATAGGCACAAGGGAACCTAGAGGTGGGTAGGAAAGGCTAAAGCCAATGACTAGGTAGGGTCAGTGGCCACTGATGCAGACAGGGTAGGCCTAGCGGTCCTTACCTGCTATCAAATAGTATTTTACTAAGTATCTCTTGATCTTCCGATCTTCACAGTGCAGTGGAGGTGTGGGTCATTACAGCGCAGCCTATACTGCATTATGTGTTATTACCAGCGTACAAAACTGATGTCATGTAGGACGTGCTTAGGAAAAGCTCCAGCACTACAGCTTCAAGCAAGTGCCTGTCCAATTTAAAAACACTAGTACAAAATGAGGATGTGGCACACCAGAGTATCTGGATACAAATGTAACATTTTTGTAAAGTGCCACAGTGCAGATTCAAAAATACAGCCAGGAACAACGCCACTTACCACGGAAGCAAAACTCCCCCTACGTATTTGACAAGGGTGTCCCCCTGAGGAAGACATCTAGTGGCGTTGAATATGTACGGAGCGTTTTGCTTCCATGGAGAGTGGCTTTGCTACTGGTTGTGTTTGTATTTGGATGCTCTACTGTACTGTGTTTTCTTTTTGTGCTTATGTCCTGTAGAACCCCTGCCAGAAACTGTAATGTTGGCTAATTATCGGAGGATACTGTGTTGCTTGTAAAATGCCAGAGAGAAATGTAAAGTTTGTAAAACCATTCTGAAAATAGGCTATAACAAATAGAACAGGAGAAAATAATCCCATTCTTCAACAACTAAGATGCTTTTCTGTTTTAAAATAAGGCTTGGATTCCAGAATCAGCATCATTCAAAAATATAAGTTGTGTTGCTGTAGTTAAACTGATTTATATTATCACCTTCTAATGCTGTCACAGGCAAAGCCTGCAAAAGCAGGGAAGATTAGGGGTTACTAGAAAGTAGAGTGGAATGTTCATAATGCAGTTAATGGCACAAGATGAAGGCATAGGAGACAGCACTCTACACAGTTCCTAATTAAATATGGCATAGTATTATCAAATTTAATAAAAAGACATGCCTGACCACAGTAGCTGCCGCTCGGCAGTGTGCTGTGGTCGGGGAGGGTTGGTGCCACAGCGATCCTTGCAGTGGGCCAAGGGAGCAAGCAGGGATGTGCTGCATGCAGCTGAGGCCTGGATGCCAGTGCATGCTAGGGGAGGAGGGAGATGGGGAGAAAATCAGATGGGAAAAAAACCCAGGCACCGCCCCTATGATGGCCTGGGTTTTCCTGGCTCCCCTTGGTCCTAGCACCTGCTGACACGGGATCCTAGCTCACTTTATGAGCTGCCTTGGGGGAGAAGGATGACCCTCTTTCTGGGACCCCACCCTGGGTAATAGTCGTGGGGGATGCTGGCTGGGAAGGGGAGACCCAGTGTGAGTCAGGGGACCAATGGGCCATATCAGGGTACATCCTGGGAACCAGTGTAAATACCTAACAGAGCATGACCAGGGGAGAAATTACAAATGGAAAAAAATTATGAAAAGTTTTAAAATGTTTTTCTAAAAAACAGTTTACAAAATCTAACGTTGTTATAAGATGTAGCAACATTCTATATCAGCATATCTGGAGACCTGGGTTTGAATCCCATAGCCGCCTAGGTGCATACTGTGTGATCCTGAGTAAGTCACTTAACTTCCTTGTGCTCCCAGGTCGCATCTAAAAACAAGCTTCGGCCTAGTGTGCTACTCCTGATTAAACAATGTTCCCTTTCCCTTACATAGCTGAGTCCAAGTTTCTGTATTGATGTGTCCCACGGAGCCATGCGTTGCTGGATAGGAGTGGTTTCACACACATTCTGCTTGATTGAGAACAGTGAAGCTGAGCTGTTCAGGCATGAGCAGAACACCAGTGAAACCATTCTTATCCATCGAGTGGCAGTGGGTGGCCATATTAATGTATTATGGAACCCAAAACTTCACCCACATTTGTAGTTTGACACATATGGAGAGATTGCCATTTCAAGCTGTTATATAATACTGTAACTGCTGGCACTGTGTTGTAGGTTTTTACTGGCAGCTTATTGAAAATTTGGAATGCTTATCAGTGAAACCGCCATTTTGCTGCTCTCTGTCAGACTCTGTCCTGACTGCCTGGAGCACTTTCAGTTTTCATTCAGTAGGGTTACTGTGTGAAAACAGAGCACGGTGGATAAAGTCCCTTAAATATATTTTATTTAGCAATCAAACATGGTTGCGTCCAGAGTCAAATGTCAAAGATGTGTGTGGTTCTGTTACAAGATGCTTGAAAACTGGAAGTTTTTTTCATATGTGTGGTACTCCAAACAGGAATAAAAAATATATTTACTGAAAAAATGATTGCTCGTTTAAATAGGTGGATTAGTAATGTTTTATTCTTTAGATAGCTATGTTACAGGTTAGATCACTCTTTTATCCCCACTATATCTGTTTCACTTCCTGTTCAGAAAAGAGGTAAATGTGATTGTGGGAGTACCTCTCAGGGGCACTTCATGGCCCACCCAGAGACGAGCAAGTACTCGACCAGGCCCCCTCTACAGGTAACAAGATTTGCTCACTGGCATGCCATAGAGGTCGGTTTATCTGAAGTAGTCGGTACATAATAGAACAATTCTTCCCCATCTCTCCAGAATTTTGTCACATGGTCACAAGTCTACTGTACTAACAATTTAATTCCCAGGTAAAGAGAACAACCTTTGGAAGACTTCAAACTTTTTCCTGGGTGAAGATGGAGCATCAGAGGGTCAGATTTCTTCTTTGAAGTCACATGTGCATCTTCAGTCTATCAGGTGAACATAAAATGACCTTTTTTTGCACCTAAGGTAACAAGTTCTAGCCATTGTCACTATGGCTGTGGCGAGCTTGAAGAAGCTCAAAGGAACAAGCGCCATGAGCACGGCTGAATGCCATCCCACATACACCATGCAAGGAAACCTTCGGCATTGACAAATGCTTGTTTTTTTATCTTTGCATGGCTTCCAGCCATCTGAAATGAAGACTTTGGGCAGGATTCAGAAAAGGGATGCACCCAGCACATTCGAGATGCACCGGGGCATCCCCAACATTTGCCCAAAGGCAATTCTGGCAGGCGCAACCCTGATGTGCCAGCGCATCACAGATGCGCCGCATACCACCAGTAATGATATGCAGTGCATCTGGAGGGGCTGTGAAGGGGGCATACCCATGCATATTGGATGCAACCCCATTCACAGCCCTAGTCTGTGGTGCATCCCCGGAGCACATTCGGGGATGCGCCACAGAAAGTTAAGTCTAGAAAATCTAGACTTAAGTGGGTGCCACCCACAGGCAGGCTGCCGTACTGCAGGCAGCAGCATGGCAGCCTGCCCACCCTGACAGTCCAGTGTATCCCCCGCCCCAAGCCCCGTAATCAGCTGCTCTCTGCGGTGGTATGTATGAATTAACACCTCCACCCCTGCCCCCATAGAATGTCGCTCCCAGCGTGGTGAAAAGAACTGCAGAATCCTCCCAAGCCCCTGGTAAGCTGCCCACCACAGCAGTGGTAACAGAAATGCTGTACCCCTCCCAGCCCAAGCCCCCATTGAAGCCGCTCTCTGTGGCAGCGTCCGTGCAGATGAACCCCCAGGCACCCCAGCCACCCTTCTCCCCACCCAGCAGGGTCCCACTGTTGGAGGCAGCTCAGCCCACCCGCACTACCACGGTTACCTGACAGAGTTGCCTGATAATGACAGCTACCATAGAACCTAAAGCTGATGGCGTCGGGTTGTACGGTAGCTGTCATTGTCAGGCAGCTCTGTGTGGGGGTGGGCTGAGCTGCCCACCAACAGTGGGACCTTGCTGAGGTGGGGGGAGAGTGGTGGGTTGGGGTGCCTGGGGGGTTCATTCCATAACGGATGGCTGCTGCGGAGAGTGGCTTCAATAGGGGCTTGGGGCTGGGAGAGAGAGGTACAGCATTTCTGTTACCACCGCCGTGGTGGGTGGCTTTATCGGGAGCTTGGGAGGGGGGTTCTGCATTTCAATTACTGCTGCTGGGAGTGGCATTCTCTGGGTCTTGGGGTGGTGGGGTTCTGCAGTTCTTTTCACCGCCGCTGAGAGCGGCATTCTACAGGGTCTTGGGGTGAGGTGGTTCTTCAGTTCTTTTACCGCCACCGGGAGCAGCATTTACTGGGGGCTTGGGTTGGGGTGGGGTGTGCAATGGGGGTCTACTGTACAGTGCATTCTGCCAGGGCATCCCTGTAGGCGCAATGCAAATGGGGCCATAATGGCATGCTAATGGACCATTGCGCCATGCATGCCTAATGGCCTCATTTGCATGCCCCTGGCTGTGGATCATCTTTTCGGGCACAGGGCATCCTGAGATGCCCTGCCCTAAAGGGTACACAGCCTGACATGGGGGATGTGCCGGTGCAGCTTGGGATGCCGCGGCGCATCCTGGGTGGGGCACACCTGTGCTATTCACAGAGGGGATGCGCCGGGGGCATCTCCCTGCACCTCCTCTGTGAATCACCCATTTTGTACTCAGTGCATCTCCCCTGTGCCGGGGCAGCCAAGATACACAGAGCACATCTCCTTTGTGAATCCTGCCCATAATCTCTGATTGTACACTGCAGTCACTAAGCATTTTAGTATAATTCATCTTGCTCTGTGCTGTATATCAGAATGTAATCCAGTCTATAGTTTTAATTTCTGACACGACCACACTTACCCCTTGTGCAAACCTGTCATAATAGAAAAATAACTTTTTCACTGTTTTAACTAATAGGCTCTTCAGCAATAACAGTAGCAAGTCCAAATCGCAGATCTGAAGTAACAAAATGTAGTGATCTGAAATGTGTCATAGAAAACATGACAGTAAAATGAAGTACATCGGATTTAGGGCACAACAAAAAATAGTATTCTGCAGTCTTGTGTTTACAAAGTTGTTACCTGGCTTGAGATAAATGAATCACCTGCTTCAAATCCCATCACAGCCACTTATACATGATGGCTCAGGGGCACTTATGTTAGATCAGGGCTACTTCCATCATGTTCATGACTGCTGTTGCAAAATAGAATCTATGCACACGTATTTGTTTTTTAAATCTGTGTTGAATACATTTTGCTGTAGAATGTACGTCCATTTCCCTGTTGCAGCAAGGTTAAACTGGTTCCAGGGAGATACATTATGTAAATTGACAGTAAATGTATGCAGAGGGAATAACAGAACAGCATTTAAAGGATACTTGAACCCTATTTTGTGCCTGAAATTCCAGTTAAAATGGACCCCAGAATGAAGCAGAATAGCCAGTGTCCAACTGAAAGGGTGATGGAGTTATTTTCCCATTATTACAAGTTGTACAATGGGTAAGGGTGGTCATGTCAGAAATTAAAGGGGCGCTGTCAACCTTTTTTGCATCATATTATTTCTAGGAAAAAAACACATTTTATGATTGCTTACCTTCTCAAAAATTCATTGATGTTGCTGGTTGTTTGATCTACTTCCTTGCTTATTAGAACTGAAATGTATGGGAATGTATAGTTATACACAGTCTTGTTTTACTCCAAATTGTTTACCTAAGCTTACGGCATACTTCCTGAACATTAGAACCACCCTCAAACAGTGCAGCCACTCATGATACAATGGTCTCATCTACTCCTAATACATAATGAGTAGCTAGATAGTGTTGGGGGTGTTTCTGAGTCCAGGAAAGATGCAGCTGTAGTTGGTCAAGAAATGTAAACAAACATGTTTTGGTGTGGTAACACCAGTATGGTTGACATTCATTTTTTTACTTTTTAAAATGAAAACAGAGTCTGAATCTTGCAACCAGCTACATCAGCAGTCTCAATAGAATGAGAATAATAATAAAATGTGATTTTTTAAACTAGGGACACTTTGAGGCCAAATGAGGTTGACAGTGTCCCTCTAATGATATAGACTGGACTACATTGTAATATACAGCACAGAGCAGGATGAATTTTATTGAAATGTTTAGTGATTGCAGTGTACAGTCGAGATCATGTTTTCCTGTAAGTCAGACTGCTGGGAGTCATGGGAAGATCGAACATAAAACAGGCAGCCTGTGTGTGTATATGTGTGTGTGTGTGTATATATATACATATATATATATATATATATATATATATATATATATATATATATATTCAGGCTCTGTAGTTAATTCATCACTTAAACTGACATAAAACATATCTGCACTTTATTAAATGAGATAAAACAGTTTCTAAATGTCACACATATTACTTCTAACTGCATGCTAATTTACAATGGAGAAGAATGTGCAAAGTCCATTTACACCATACTGCATGGTACACGTACTACAAGTGTTATTTGTTAGGGAAGAACTGACGCTATAGTTAGTAAGAGCCTAAAAAACTGGTCAGAACAAATACTGTTACAAATGGAAAGAGACGCTGCATGCTACCAGTATAATCTATTTACAGTGCATGAATTTAATAGACAAGTAGAAGAGATGGTGCATGTTACTAGATAATATGTAGTTAGAGGACTTCACAATAACCTCAGGTTAGTATATATTTGTTCATTCTTGTTTTTTTTTAAATGGGAGGTGTTCTGTGAGTAAAGGGTTAATGACTGTTCGGGGATTCCTAGGAGAGATGTAAAGCTGATACAGGCTAGCTCCAGCAGGTCACTTCAAGGTGAGACTTCAAGCCAGGTGCTGTCTGTTAGAACTGTCTGATGTTACATGGCTAATGATTACTACTTGTTCTAGTAAATCCATGAGCCTGATTTACTAAACAAGACAGTTCTTTTTGTGCACATTGAATAGTTTTAATGATATTTTGATTTGTTTGGAATGTGTGCACATTTGCTCTCAGAGAAAAGCAGCTTGGCATTCTGTCTCCAACATTGTAAACAGAAAGAAGGGAGTATTTTATGTAACTGTCATTATGATTTGCACTTATGGAAGGATACACCGAAAAGTACTAAACAATGTGTTCCACGATATCCCATTTTTCAAGCTGTTTGAACCCTGTTGATTATTGTTTTGTTTTATACTGTATTTATTGTTTCCATTATTCTTATGTCAATCATTTTGTAGAGTGCCTTGGTATTTTGAAAGGCGCTTTTGAGAAATAAAATTATTATTATTACTTTGCTGAGTACATTAAAATTCAGGGGCAAAATGGGCCTCAGGGCAACAAACACAAATAGTACTGGAATAAAATACAGCCAACACTCACATATCTAACCCCGTCTCTTCCCATTGTCACAGACAGATATCTGAGTGTGGATTCTATGACAAACAGAGCAAAAGGTAGCTCAGCCACAGGGATGGAAAACGAGTGTGACAGATATGTGAGAGATGGATAAATGAGTGTTGACTGTAATAAAGCTTCCTGTTCCATTCTTGTGTGTGTGTGTGTGTTGGGGGGTTATGCAACAGCCAGCAGGTACTTCAGTGAACCTGCGCGTGATCACAGCGTGTGGCGATGGGGTGGGGACTACATGCTGTGAGTCAGACCCCATGTGGTCTGTTCCTTTATTACCTTTATTTATTTATTTAGCTTTTGTTTACCGGGTAAGTACACTAGACAAGTATTATGCCTATTTTCAGGAACGATCCAGGAGAGTACAACATGAGGAACAACAGTCAAGGAGACATGGCAAAGAGAGTACAGTTTTTTGTCACAGTAAACAAACATGTGGGAAATACAACATTTGATGCTAGGGGAAATATACAGTAGTAAGCACATTTCAGATTATACACTCTAGACTAGCTAGTTCAACTGACAGATATATACAGGTCATCATACATAGGAATGGAGCATAGCTCAAGGACTGGATTGGTCATAATATAACTTATAACATTGTCGTCATTGACTCACTGGAGCCAGGTAAATCAGGATAACCTGAGAGAAGCTGAATACTGAATAGAGTTCATAGTAGGGGGGGACTATGTGCCAGATGCTGAATGCAGAGGAACTGGGCCCAATGCATTTTTTTTCTTTTAGCCAGGTAAATTTGGAGAGCCTGAAGCAGAGTCAGTGAGTACAGGAGCTCCAGTCTGCACTTAGCTGCCCTAAGTCCACTGATAATTAGCTTTTAGGCTTTAGCCTGAGTGTCTTTCATTGTTTTTGGAGAATGGGGGGTGATCACCTATATACTTGTTGGCTAATTTGTGATCAGGGATTTAGCTGGCGGACTTCTGTAAGGCTGGTTACCTTGATGTGGTGCAGAGGCTCATCACATGTAACAAAAAGCCAGCCAACTTCTGTCTGATTAGCAGTGTGTGTGTTAGATAGAATAAAATGTTGTAAATCTGTTAGGATCATTGGCTTACTACAGATTGTTGACTGAAATGGGGATTGGGGCAGTGTTTGAGTGATGGGGCAGTGCATCGTTTAGTTTGTGTTTACACGGGGGGCAACAATTCTGTCAGCTGTTGAGTACAAGTTTAAAATTCTTGGCTACAACCCTGTAGGCAGTACTGGGATTGTGTAATACATTTGGTTCAACATATACATGAATAGTATTAGTATGTGAGACACATGATGCTAGTGGCAGCTTTTTTATATATCATCACTGTGTAAGTCACATTGATTTCTTGTTTATCATTCTCTGTAGATGTGTGTGAGGCAGCCATCACAACTGCAATAGTGGTATATCACTGTTGTGTTGACTTTTTTGAAATTTTGACTATACTCATACCCCTTACTCCCCCAGCACAGTCTGGCTCTTCTGCACTATGACACCCTTATTCTCTTCACCCGACATCCCATGACGTTACCTGCTTCGTATTCTCTTAGGGCTTCCAACCCCCCCAAGCTGGGGTGGCAGAGAGATGAGCTCAGGTAGATGGACAGAATCAGGCTGGATCTCTGCCAGGGTGGCTGCCCTATGTGTGCACGTTCAGGGCAGGTTTTTTATAATGTTACTATGTTATTGATCAAGTCTCAAACAATAATTTGTTAATACTGCTGCTGAGACCAGTCTTACAGTTGTAAGATTGGTCTCACTTGCATCTTTAGGGTACTGTATCAGAATCGCTTACATTCATTTCGTGGTTCTCATACCCTAACAGTGTGCGTGACACCAGCAGCGACAGTATTAACATACGTTCTGCAGTGTTGGTGTACCACAGTTTTTGGTGACTCACAGATGGACAGTATGGGGAGACTACAATGGTGTAGTGAATGCAGTGGATGAGTTAGCGTACTGACCAAAAATTACCTGGAATAGTGGACATAAATAAGGGATGTCACAGGTTCCCTCAGAACAGCAACAGCTCTGAAAATTCATCACATGCTGCTTGGTACCTTTACTAAGTTTTCATCTTATGGAATCCTAGAAAGGTGGTGATCAAGTAGGACTTCTTAATGTCCAGTCCCTCCCATCTTCACCCCCTCTCCTCCATCACCATATGCAGCCTAGTGATCAGTACCATCTGTAATCTGTTATACACTGATATGTCCACCTGCCACCACCCGTCATTATAAGAGTAGTTTCACTTGTGTTCTGCTCATGGCAGAACAGCTCAGCCTTTATTTGCTGTTCTTGCTCGAGCAGAACATGTGTGACACCACCCTTACCCAGCAACGAGTGGCTCCGGGTAGACATATACATGTATGCATTACAGTTATTTATATTATGGGAAGTACACACACACACACACACACACACACACACACACACACACATTCTACCCTACCCTATTCCCCTCCCCCCACAAAAAAGATAAATCTAGCTAAACAAGTGACAGCTTGCATCCCATCCTTAGTACTTAGAGATTGAAATATATGTCATACAAGCAGGATGTTCAGTTGTTACACAAACGAAATATAGAAAATATAGAAAAATTCCTTGTTGCTATCATTTTTTTTATATATAGCTTTTTGCTCCGCTGTTACCACCTCTGCCTTACTTGGCAATGGGGGAGACATTAGTTTTTCTCGTTTTACTCCCTGCTATCCCAGGACCCTGAATCATGGGTCGTGCACCAGTAACAGTCCCCTCTCTCCCTTCCCCCAGCCTAGTGCCTGGGTTTCTGTGGCTTGGCATTGCCACCTAACCTCCACCGGGAGGCAGCCAAAAGCCAGGGAACCTACGTGTCCCTCCCCAGAGAAGAGAGCTGCCTTGTGGCTGCTCAATCCAGCTCCACACCCTCCCCCCTCCGGGCTGACCCCTGGTGGCCCGAGTCCATTCCTGAACTCAGGTCGCTGGTGTGGTGCGAGGTGTGGCGTCCAGCGCCTCAACCCTCAGCACCACCGGGCCGGCTCACTTGTTATTGTAATGTCACAAAAAGGTTAGGAAGTAGGACAGTGTTCATTTTCTTTTCATTACAACACGTTATCAGGTGACTAGGATAGACATGTTGGGAACAAGAAGTCTGTGCTTTTATTTGGTGAGTCAGACAGATCACTTATTAGAAGGTACAAGGTAATTTGACTAGTTTAAATAGGCTATTACATGTTGGTCTCATTGAAAATGCAGTGCTGAGTAGTGGTACAGAAACACAGCAGAGACTGCTGTAAAAATAATGTTAGGTAGCTATAGAAAAACAACTTTATTTTTTGGTTTCTAGTCAATAAAACTTAGGTTATTGGTAGGGGGTGGGGAGAGACACGTGAATACAGTGTAACAGGCAATAAGACGACACCTGGTTGGGAGAGTATTGCTTTTTAACGCTAATTCAGTTGCAGACTTTATGGTAACATACTGATACTCGGGGGCACTGACTACAGCCAGGTTTCAAACCGTGCTACTGCAGCTTTGTTTGAACTGCTGTCACACTAAGAATGTTTAAGGTATTTTTATACAACTGTTACATATTGGGTTCATCTGCATATTACTTACAGCTCTGCTTTATGGTGTTTGTGATATGGACGATCGATGATTTACTGGTGGTCAGCTGTCACAGCTTACATTTGCAGATTACTTTGTTGAAAAAATGATTGGAACTTTTGCACATCATGTTTAGTGTTTTGACATTTTATCATGGAGTGCGTGAAACACTTCAAATTCTAAGAGTGTTTCATATGCAAAGCAAAGGCAGACAGTGATTGATAATTGTAAGGCTTAGGATCTATAATTTACTTTAAAAAAATTAAGTTCCTAGCCCTAACAGTTCCAAAGTTAGCCTTTTTTGTATTTTAATGCTGCCAATGAGACCACTCTTACAGTTGTAAGAGTGTGGTCTCATGTGCATTCTTAGGGTATGAAAACTGACTGAAGGTGATTGGTTCTGATACCATAAGAATGTTAGTGAGACCACTCTTACAACCATAAGAATGGTCTTCGTGGTAGTATTATTATTGTTTGAGCCTGTTTCCAGGGAAGCTTTGCGTGAGACTCTTCACAGAATAAGAATGTCTATTGTACAGAGGGAAGGAGCACTCCTTCAGTCTATAATAAAGAAATTATCTTTCAAAAGGTCTAACTTATAAACCGTTAGGGCTAGGAATGTATTTTTTTTTAAAAGAAAGCCTGGAGTCCATTCCATTTAAATAGATCATATTGCTACAGTTTCGTGCATCAGTGTGTGCTTATACATTTCAATATAAATACACTTTTAAAAGTGCAGTGATTAATCAGTAAGGCACAACAGGGGGTTTGTTGTGGTGGGATAATGGCTCGCCTTAGGTGGGTTGAAGCACAAGGTGAAGCCGAGTGCTTCCACCACCCGAGAAGGGTCATTATCCCACCACAATGCACCCCCGGAGGGCTTTATTGTGATTATGTAATAAGTCTGACAGTAGTAATAAGTATTAAGAAAATAACAGTTTGTATATTTTAAATTTGTAAAAAAAATGAACAAATAAAATGAAAAAAGGAAAAGTAATGCCTTTGTTTTGTTGGCTATTGGCCAGTAGGTAGCACCAGTGGTGCATGTAGACAGCAAGTATGTGCAAAAGTCAAGAAAGTGAGGGCAGCAGCAGCTTCACAGAGCATGGCATCCACGTGTGTAGTTGCAGTCTAAGGCACCAACTTCCTGGTGGCAGCCCAGTTTGGGGCGCAAGTTGAGAAAACAGTTTGGCAATTTGTGGAGCAACAGTTATTTTTGCCATGCCTACTGAGGACTTTTAAGAAGTGCCACAGCTGGCAGCAAGTCTTGGAAGAAAAGACATGTGTGGCATAGCACGCAGAGAGTGAGAGGGTGTGGTGCCAATTAAAGCACAGACGTTACTTTGTGACATGCTTAAGTGGGAGCTGTAAAGGAGCCTTTAGTTTGAGCGGTGTTCAGCGGCTAAAGTTGGAGGGCCAAGCCTTATTCTGATAGTTTGCAAACAGGAGATCATGATAGTGTGTCCCTAAAGAATGGAGCAGGTAGGAGCCTGTGCAGAAAGATCAACATGGCAGCCATGTTTGTTGTGGGCATTTTGTCCTGAAGAGAGGTGGATTGTTAAGGTTTAAGTGGCGAGTCGTGTTTGTGTGGGGGCTACTTTCAGTCATGCTGTTGTGCTGGGAGAACAGCCCAACTGAATGTACCTTTCATCCAGTCAGGATTCAGCACTCATTTTACCTATTTCAAAATGTATATCAACATACATTTATTTATTTATTTAGTTTTGTTTACCAAGTAAGTGCACTAGACAAACATTTTGCCTATTTTCAGGCATGGCCCGGGAGAGTTACATACAGAGTACAAGCAATTCAAGAAACAATACATTACATGAAATTGTGTAAGGATAGCAAACTAGAAGAGTGTAATTAGACATTTCAGCTGCGCCAGGGGAGAGCAATTACAAACAGGGGAAAACAGCAATTTTAGGAGAAATCATTACAATACATATTTTAGTGCAGGGATTAGCAAAAACTTGAAAAACTGTATCAGCCATTTCAGTAGTGCAAGACCTCAGTAGCAATGACCCACAGCCACACAGTAGTACATGACATACAGACAATGTAAAGTGCTTTAAGTTTGGGTGGGTCATACTAAGCTAGTGCACCAAGGATTAGGGTATAAGAGCACCTGTCAGAGCCAAAGAGGGACGCATGGAGTTCATTTTTTAACACCTGGTGCGATTTGGAGTGCCTTACAGATGAGGGCAAGTTTTGGTTCTCCGCCCTCCCCCCCATCTATCCTCCCTTCTCTCCCCCTTCCCCATCAGGCTATGGCCTCAGATCGCATGACTGTCACTCCTTCAATCTCTACTTCCGTGCTCACAGGCTAGTAAGGCTGCTTTCTCCTTCAGACTACTAGCTCTGTGGAACCAACTCCTTATTCCATACACTTTGCCCCTACTCAGGCTACACTAAAACACCAGTTAATGCTTCTCCCACCTCCTACCTGTAACTGCCTCCCCGGCCCTCCTTGAACACACCTTCCACCCTGCCCCCACCCCTCACCCCACCCCTCTCTCTCTTGTTTTCTCCCACCCACGCCCTCCTCTTCACAACTCCCATCTTTACCCACACTCTAAATGTTCTCCACCTGGTCACAATCGCCTCTTGCTAGCCTGTCTTCTTTACTCCCCTTCTGCTAAAACTCTTTCTAGGTCGTTGGTTTCTATTTCACAAATCGGCACCTAGATGGTCCAAGCCTCACCCCATACCTCAACTGCACTTGTTTGCTGCACTAATCGCTACTCATATATATTTTTTTACCTACTGACTCCTGTTTGGGCATTCCTATATTAACGTTTTTGTGTATTTGCACCGCCTTGTTACCTGTTTTGGGAACTTCTGTATTAATGTTTTGTGTTATTGTACTGTAATGTTACAACCTACTTGCACATCCCATTCCCCTCTCCCCTGGGTCACACCTGGAAACGAGCTTCAGCTTAGTGTGCCTTTCCTGGCTACCAAGATTTTAAATAAATAAATAAATAAATAAAAGATGATTAAATTGGTACAGCAGCAGTCAAGACTGGCCAAGCAGAGAAAAGAACAACTGGCCTCCTAATAAAAGGATAATTGGGGATCTCTCTTTTGTTTAATCAGGCCATTTGAAAGGGATGGTAAACAGCATGCATACATTACCACATTTAAACATTTTAAAACAACTTACAGTTTTATTTCATGTTGTAATTTATTTTTACACATACTGGCTTGTCAAAATTAGTAACTGGAAGATTTGTATTAGTTACAGTGGCAGGGGTACAAAGTTCAGTGAAAACTTGAAAATGATGTGATTTTAAATAATGCATTTATGACTAGTGAAGCTTTGCACTCTTTCCTCTGCAGTGGGCCTCTTTTGTCTGTACTGTTGTTCACAGCATAGCACAATGACACTTTTTGTCCATCGGTACCTTGAGATATTGTGCAATAGGGACAATATCCCCTTCACGTTTGTATGAATGCATTCTGTCTTCTCTTCCCAGCCCGGAAGTCATTTATTTTGTCTCGAGACAGCTGTGGGGTCTGTTTATGTGCGATGTTTGCAGGGTACTTGGTCCAAGTGAAGAGAGCTTGAGTCTCACTTGTTCGAAGGAGAGCTTGACATTGTTTTAGCTTCAAGTTGTTTATAAATACTAGCATAACAAGTGCATGTTAATCAATTAAAGAGACTGATTGGAGCTTCCTAGTTAGATAGATACAATTAACTTTTTTTTTAGCAAATTCATATGTTAATTGTATAGTTGTATCCCATTTCTAAAGCTTATGTCATTGTCAGAAAAAAATAATGGTTAGAAGCTATTTACATTGCATTCTACGAGGGAAAGGAACAGTACTCTGTATCTTGCATGCTTACAGTGTGTGTAAGTGTATTTTAATTTAATGTTATTTGATTGACAGTAAATGCATCCATCCTTCAGAAGAGACATTGAACTGAGGCCCGTTCTGCCCATCTCTGGTTCTGTCCTGGTGGGTGTCCAGGTGGAAGTAAAAGAACTCAAGCCACTTTTCACAAGTGTAGTGGACTTTCTCCAGTGTCCTGGCCAACATCCCCCTTGCCATAAAACTGGTTCAGGCAATTGCCCCTGGCAGTGTGTGTGAGTGGACAAGTTGAATGGCTGCCACAATATGCTTACAGTCACTTCACTACTAGTCTGTCTCATTGCTTGTAAAGCACTTTAGGATACATGTATGAAAAGTGTTGTATAAATATAGGTTCTTCTTCTTAATTGCCATTCTGACATTCATCAAAGGAGAAGCAGAGTGATCTTCTGATAAAGCACTAGAATGATACACAACAGTAAAAAAGCATTTCCCGTGAGAAGGCATTGCTTTTGAATGTACAGTTGCAATATTGTTATTTGAAAAATTAGTATTTCAAAAGGACAAGTGATAAAGCAGCAAACATTGTTTACTTTTTAACTAGCTTATCCAGCACATTGTGCATGTGTGCCCCAAGCACCGTTCAAGATTTTTCCAGTCACTGAGATCTACATATCATACTGTCTTCAGAATGTGAATTCTTTTGGATTTCATTATATGATTCACATCTGCTTTGCTTTGCCACCTTCTTCTCCTGCAAGTGCGATACTGGAATAAACACATTTAAAATGCTTCCTGACTCTGCCTGGGATTGGGGATGTGAAATTGATATGACATGAACAGTGATGTTCAGTAAAATAATTTCATTCTGACTTTTTTCACTGTTAAAATTGGAGGCACACTCTTCCAGAGTCTAAAAGCAGTTTGCAGTCACATATCTGATATTTGGATAAAGTTTACAATTTCTCAGTATTCCTCTGTGTTAGTCTCAGCCTAGCTGGAGTCTTTGATATAATACAGGTGGGGAACTTACAGTCCCTTGTCAGTCAGTAGCCAGTTGTGTGTGTTGTTTCCTTGGGGGAGTCTTCGAGCTGATAAATAGAGGATACGCTAAACATTTTCATGAATTATGGGATTTCTGTAAATGTCTTCATGTGCTAATCATAACTAGTTTTAGAAACTCCATAATTTACTCTGGGATCCCCAGAATAAAAGCCAGACATCATTTCATTCTGGGACTGGATTGTACTCAACATTCTAACATAAGGTTTCACTGTAAAGTTTGTGATGTGTCATCTTGAAAAACATAATTTTCAGACACAATTCAGTCTGTTTTACAGGGTTTCTCTATTTCTTTTCCTTTTATAGTATATGGTTAGGGCTTAGTTTGTATTTAATTCATTGGCTCTCAAAACATTGTTTACGTTTGAAAAATTGTTGTCCATGATCTAAAGATGTTGTAATGCATGTTCTGTCATCGTGTGCACTTGTGTCCTTGCTCACACTTACTCCAACCTGCCAGCCCACCACTGAGCTCTCCCTGCTCATTCATACTCCTGCCTGGCAGCCCACCTTCATTTTCTCTGAGCTCCCTCTCTCTCTCTCTCTCTGTACTGGCATTTGGCTGCACTCACAGCTTCCGAAAGCTACTTCCCTCTACAAAACCATATACCATAAAAAATAAAATAGGGGTGGCCATACATAACTTGGCTTGTGATTCCATCTTGGGGTTGAGATAACAGCATGGACCTCTCGAGCCACACTCTCAAGGTCCATATGCTGTTATCTCTACCCCTCGATGGAAACACAGGCTTGTTGTGTATGGTCACCTATATGTTATTATTTATATAGTATATGGTTAGCCCTTGTTGTGTATGGATTTCCATCCTAATGAAAAAGCTGTTGTGCCACAGTTTGAATTCATAGAATGCTGTTGTACCCTTCTGTGGCACAGTAGCTTTTTAAATTAGAATGGAATCTTGTGCCAACTGCCATTTCATTTTTGTTACATGCATGCACACACATGTCCATGCACACACAACCCAGACTGTCTCCAAATACAAACTCTTTTGTGGTTTCATGTAAAAAACAGAAATCCACCCCTCACCCAGGTGGACTTTCAGCAGCTGTGTGAGGGAGGGCTTCTGTTTAATAAACTGAAGAACTTTGTCAAGGACATGTCCCTGCATAAAGCCACAGCTTTGGAACTGTAAGCCATTAGCAGCAGGACTATTGTCTAGCTGGGGCCACAGATGTTGACATACATCGGGGCTGCCTATGTAACATGTGGACCTCATGCCTCCTCTGTTTTTTCTCCCACCATCAACCGCTCATCAAATTGAAGAGAGACCTTTGTCAATTTCAGTCACTGAATTATCATTTTTCATTTACTTTACTTACTTTATATCATTGTTGCATGCTGTCATCGGCTGCTTTGAAGAAGCCACAACTTTTTTGCTTTTGTTGCTCTAGCATGAAGATATTGAATGACAGCACTGAAACAATCTGTATTTGCTGCCTGGGCCTTTTACATGACATGAAATCCTAGCTATCTGTCAGGGCTTTAGTCAGGCCCCAAGGAGGTGTTGCTGGAAGGCGCTTGAAAATTTTCTGTGGTAAATGGAGAACAACAAGCAGACAGCATCAACATATACACTGGAGGCTTTGACTTGTTATACCAGATCTGCCACCAGGGAACTCCAAATGTCTTGGGCACCCACACTGTTGTCTTCAAGGGACACCTGCCATTTGTCTAAGGAGAGGTCAAAAAGGCCTCTTCACTGGAGCATCATTGCATCCATTCTGTCTCCCTTCCAGTCCAGGTAGCCACCGAATCCCTCATCAAGAACAAAAAACAGCACTCCAAAACATTCGTGCTCACAGTGGTTTTTACCCGAGGCAAAGATGACAAGCTGTATATAGTTTAAGTGCTTTATTTGCAAATAAATCAAATATCCAACACCACTTGTGGCAGCTTCAACCAATAGTAGACTGCAAAAATACACTCCTGCGCTTCACTCCGTCGAGCTTCCTCAGGGAGTGATAACACAATTACACTTGGGTCTTATATACAGGAATAGTCTACAAGTCATAAGTTTGTCACCCTGATTACAATTATTTCATTATTAAATAATATTAAATTAAATCACACTTCAGTGTATTGTAGAGAACAAAAGTATTTACACAACTATTTACATAACAAAAAGCATCAAAAGCATTGTGTAACGCAAACAAAGGGCTTTTATGTACAATATAACTTTATTTCTTCAGCTTTTTTCATTTACCTTTTTTTCTTTTGCAGTATATAATTTATTATTGCAGCAAGCCATGCTTCAAAATCATTGATAAACAGCTCCTTAATTGTGATAGAAAAATGCCAAAGGGAACTAACCGCAGACATCCAGAAGCAAGGAGTCTCGTTTAATGTCTGTGGCCAAACATAGATACATAGACTTTGACGGCAGACAAGGACTGCTTGGCCCACCTAATCTGCCCATTTCCCTACCCACAGAATAAGATGCAGATCCTAATTAACCAACAGCCTATTTCTTCCTACCCCCCACAAGAATTGCCTTATGTCTGTCCCATGCATTCTTGAATTCTCCCACAGTTTAAGACCCCACAACCTCCTCAGGAAGGCTGTTCCATGCATCCACCACCCTCTCTATGAAAAAAATACTTCCTCACATTGCCCCCGAGCTATCCCCCCTCTATCTTCAAATTGTGTCCCCTTGTTCTTGCACATCTCTTTTTCTGAAAGATGCTGCCCTCTTGGACTTTGTTGATTCCACTGAGGTTCTTAAAAGTTTTTATCATGTCCCCCCTCTCCCTCCTTTCCTCAAGGGTATACATATTAAGCTCCTTTAGTCTCTCCTTGTATGGCTTCTTTTGCAGACCCTGCACCATTTTAGTTGCCCTCCTCTGGACTATCTCCATCCTGTCTATGTCCTTGTGGAGATGGGGTCTCCAGAACTGAACATAGCACTCCAGATGGCGTCTCACCAACTGTCTGTACAGAGGGATAACAACTTCCTGTTTTCTGCTGGTGATGGCTCTCCCTATACATCTCAGTATCCCCCCAGCCCTCCCTACTGCTTTCTCACATTTCTTGCCAACCTTAAGGTCTTCTGATATGATTACTCCCAGGTCCCTTTCCATTTTTGTTGTTATTACTACCTCCCCCCCATTGTGTAATCTTCCCCTGAGCTTTTGTTTCCCAGGTGCATTATTTTGCACTTCTTTGCATTGAATCCAAGCTGCCATACTTCTGACCATTCCTCCAACCTTGCCAAGTCCCTTCTCATCCTTTCCACGCCTCCTTGTGTATCAACCCTGTTGCAAATCTTTGTGTCATCTGCAAAGAGGCATACTTTTCCTTCCAGTCCCTCTGCAATGTTACTTATAAAGACATTAAAAAGGACTGGACCCAGTACTGAACCCTGCGGTACCCCACTAGTAACCCTTCTTTCTTCAGAGTGGACTCCATTTACAATTACCGTCTGTGTCCTGTTGTCCAGCCAGTATTTTACCCAGGCTACCACCCTGGGACCCACTGCCAAGCTGGTTACTTTGATTAATCTTTTGTGTGGGACTGTGTTAAATGCCTTGCTAAAGTCTAGGTAGGCCATGTCCACAGCCCCTCCCTGGTCTACTACTTTGGTCACCCAGTCAGAGAAATCAATTAGATTCATCTGACATGTCCTTCCCACTGTGAACCCATGCTGCCTTGGGTCCTGTTCCCCACTGGCCTCTAGGTACTCAACAATTCTTTCCTTCAGAAGTGATTCCATCACTTTCCCTACCGTAGAGGTCAAACTGACACATCTGTAGTTTCCTGCCTCTGTCTTATTCCTACTTTTGTGAAGGGGAATCACATCCACCCTCCTCTAGTCTTCAGAAACCACACCATCCTCCCATGATTTGTTAAAAAGGGTAGTCAGTGGTGTCACTAGTTCTCCCCTTAATTCTTTTAGAATTCTGGGGTGAATTCCATCAGGCCCCATTGGTTTGTCCACCTTCAGTTTTAGGAGTTCTTTCAGAACCCTTTCTTCTGTGAAAGGACTGGGATTGACCCCCTATCCAGAGTGCTTCTGTTAATTGGATTATTTATTTATTTAGTTAAACATCAGTTTAGAAACCTTTGAGCCAGAGGTTCATTTACAAAGGTACCTCGTCACAAATATTAGGCACCTCCCCCTCTTTTGTGAATACCGAGCAGAAGTATTCGTTCAGTATCCCTGCTTTTTCACTGTCCCTCTCTGCCCACCCACCATCCATTCTATTCAGCCTCACTATCCCTCCCTTTGTCTTTCTACGCTTCCTGATGTACCTATAAAAGGTTTTATCCCCCTTCTTAACCAAGCTGGCTATCTTTTCCTCAGTTTGGGCCTTTGCTATTCTGACTTCCCTCCCTGCTTCCTTCTGCCTTAACTGGTACAGTTCTCTGTCCTGCTCCTTCTGTGTTTCCTTATACTTCCTAAATGCTATCTTTTTCTCCCCTAACCTTCCCCGCCACCTGTTTTGAGAACCATAGTGGCTTTTTCTTTTGCTTTGCTTTGTTTATTTGCTTCACACAAAGGCTTGTTGCCTCTATGATGGCAGTTTTGATGTTTCCCCCATTGTTGCTCCACCTCTCCTTCTAGCCTGTTTGCTAGTGCTTTTCAAAGACACTCTCCCAACTTGCCAAAGTCAGCCCTCCTGAACTCCAGTACCCTCACTTTGTATGGCTTGACTCTGTAACTGAGTTTATCGTGAACCACACTGTTTGGTGGTCACTTGTTCCCAGATGGCTACCCACTTCTAGATCTGAGATCCTCTCACTGTCCCCATTTGAGAGTATGAGGTCTAAGATTGCTCCCTCATGAGTGGGTTCCAAAACTAGCTGTCTGAGGCATGCCACCTGTAGAGCATCGAGAATGGCCGTGCTCTTGGATGTGGCTGCAGCAAAGGTGCTTCAGTTAACATCTGGCATATTAAGGTCCCCTATCAACAGTATCTCCCCTTTCTCTGCCATCCTAAGGATGCCTTCTATCATATCCTTGTCCATTCCCTCCCCCTGAGATGTGGGTCCGTCTACAACCATGTGCAGATTGTGGTGCCATTTCCAGTCTCTAAGGTGACCCACAGTGCCTCCTCTTCTCCCTGTTTACTCTTTTGTTCTGTTGCTTTTATCCCTTCCCTTACATAGAGAGCTACTCCTCCCCCTCTTCTCCCCTCCATGTCTCTCCTGTAGGTTGTGACCCCTGGTATGTTGACATCCCAGTCATGGTTCTCTGTGTACCTTGTTTCTGTGACTGCTACAATGTCCAGGCATCCCTCTTCCATCAAGGCCACCAGTTCAGGGAGCTTGTTGCCCAGACTACGGGCATTGGTACTCATTATCCTCCATTTCTTGATGGCCTTACCCCTTTTTGCCCCATGCCTGTCCTTATTGCCTTTGTCATTTTCTCCATTTACCCCTGCCCTTCTCCCTATTGACATCTGTATCTTGGTGTTTACCTCACTTACTACCCTGATTTTTTTTTTGGGGGGGGGGCTAGGATTTCCCTGCTCCTTTCCAGTGCCTCCTCCCTTGGCTAGTTTAAATGCTTGCCAATGAAGCATCTAAATCTATCACCTAGGATCCTGGTTCCCCTCCTGGACAGATGCAGACCATCATGCCAGTATAGGCCTGCATCACTCCAGGTGGGACCCCAGTCCCCAGTGAAGCCAAATCCTTAAGCTCTGCACCAATTTTTCAACCACTGATTGAATCCCATGGTGTGGAGCACCCTAGCCTCACCCATGCCATAGACAGGCAGCACCTCTGAGAAGGTTACCGGTCCGTACCTGCACTTTCCTGTTCATGAGGGCACTTCTAGAAATGGAGATGAAAGAAAGAAAAATAAATATGATTCAAAAAAATTATTTTGCATACTATTGCAATATTATACAAAAGCATGGCTTGCTTCAATAATGATGTTGGATACTTGATTTATCTGCAAATAAAGCACTTAAACTACAATAAATACAGCTTGTCATCTTTACCTCGGGTAAAAACTTTCATGTTTTGGAGCGCTGGTTCTCTGGGTTTGATGTCTGCCTGCCGGGGTTAGCCGGCCCTCACCAGTACCCAGTCCACTTCCATTTTTAAGCACAGCACTCCCTGTTTGTTTGCTAACCACTGAATCCCAGTAAGGATAAGTCTCAGGCCACTCTGTTGCTGACTCGGCCAAGATACCATAGTCTTGCGCAGGCTGTTGCTCACCTACTGTTGGCAGCATGCAGCCCCATTTCAGGTTGTTGTCCACAGGCACTGTCCTTGCCATCACTGTCTTTGTTGACTCTGCTGGTTGGCACCATCAACACTAGCATTGTTGATCTGGCTACTGTCTCTGAGTTGTTTCAGAGCTTGTTGCCTTTTCCACTGTCAGTGGTTACTCTGTCACCAGCACAGCCTTTCATCGTTGCTCCCTCTGACATCAGCTTTGGATGCCTCTGGGACTACAGTCCCTGCCACTGTGCCACCTCTTCTGCCTCAGCAGCCTGTCATCCCTTCACCCCCTTCTCAGCCTAAGGAGGAAGAGGAAAAAAAAATCCAGACTGCATGGAGGTAGATGTAAGTTATGAAGAGATGGAACAACTCATTTATGGGTTTGACACTAGTTCCACTGTCTCCTCCTGTTGTGTAGATACTGTGGTGTATATACTCCTAGGTCTCTTATGTCAGAGTCTGCTATCCCTCATGCAGGACTAGCTAGGCTTTGCTGCTGAGGAAGAGGGCTCCATTAAGAGGAATTTGTATAAATTCTCCATGATCCTCACACCTTGTGCCATGATCATTCCTCCCGTTTACCCTGCTTTAGAGGATGCTACCATGACTGCCTGACACAGGCCCAGTACATTACTGGCTGTCCCTCACAAGGCAGACAAACAATATTCAGTCCCTTTTACCAGTCCTTTTTATACCACCCAATCTAAAACTGACTCGGTGGTCATTATGGCTATCATGACAGGTCCTGGGCTCCTCATCACATTAGCTCTTTGCCTTCCGACATAGAATTCAGCAAATTGAGTGTTACTGGCAAAGGACTTATGCCTCTTTCTCAGTGGACCTCCACATTGCCAGTTACCAGGCTTGCATGATTAAATATCAGAATAGCCTCTGGAAGTCTTTACCTGTTAATGTGAATGAATTGCCTGGCAGCAGTACTAAAACTGAAGTCCAGCAGTGTGTTGCACATTGAATGGAGATCATAAAGCATTTACTGCATTCTACATATGATGCCTCTGATGCTTCCACACATGCAGCTGCATCTGGCCTCTGCTTTCACAAATATTCATAGCTGTGTGTTGCTTGTTTGTATTTGTAATGTTTAACCAGGAAAGGCACACTAAGCTGTGATTTTTTTGTACCAGGATTTATTTAAAAAAAAAAAAACTACTCTTAATTACTGTTATTATATTAAAATCAGGTTTCCCATGAGGAACTTCGAAAGAGGATTATAGAATCATTCACTCTGAAGAAATAACAGTCTTCAAATATGATGCTTCACTCCCTCAAGTCCCTTACTGGTGGTGGGTCTTTACACAGAGGCTACTACTCTTCATGTGCCCTGAGTTTTAGATGGTCTGCCTTAGGGGTGATCTCCCCTGAACAAAAACACTCAGGTGCCCATTTTAAGGCCCTAAGAGCCCAGGTTCTGTTGAGGAACCCCATCACCACCTACTGACTCCCTTCTGTCCCATCTCTTTGTTGGGTTCAGGTAAGGGTTTTGGTCCCCCTGTTTCTGACAAAATTCTTTCTTTCTTTGAAAATTGGTAACTGGGAAAGGCGGGCTGAGCCAGGGCTCATTTCCAGGTGTGACCCCACGAAAGGGGATACAATAGATCAAAAACAGCAGTAGAGAAACTTTCCAAAGATAAAGTGCAAACAGTGAACAATTCAGCAGGATGCAAGTACACATAACAATAAACAGTGAACAAAAGTTAGTTCTACTAGCAGCACCGATACCCAATTAAAATGATAAAAGCAGGTGGATACAAATAAGTACAACAGTTATAGTGATATAAACTGACCCCAGGGAGAATCATGTTGGGGTGAAAAGGGCACCAGGCACAGGTCACGTAGGGGGCTAACAGGAGCAGGAGGGAGGAGCTATGGCTGGTGCAAAAGGGAAACAGTGGAGGGTGAGAGATGGAGAGCAGAGGGGAGCTGGTTCCAGAGGGAGAGAAGGCAGTAAGAGAAGATTGACTGCCCAGGAGAGGAGTGAGGGTGTGGAAGGGAGAAGGTGCAAGGATCCCTGGAGTGGAGGGTGTATGAGGCAGAGGGATTGGGTGAGAGGAGTGTGGCTAGGTAAGATGGTAGAGACCCAGACTAGTATTTGGAGATGAAGGATGCACGGTGGGACTGGTGATGTGATGGCTGGGGGAGGATAGATAGGGAACAATAGAGGGAGCAGCGACTAGTACAAGGAGTAGAATTTGTAACAAAGTAACAAAAGGCATTATAGAGGGTGTCCAGTCTGGCAAGGGAAGAGGGGAGGGGCAGTACTGTAGACCACATTCACGTAGTCGAGACTGGAGCACCATTTTGGTGACTAACTCCCTGCAGACCTGCAGAGACAGGCTATCTTTGTTATGGTACAAGGCTGCAAGTTTGGGGCAGAGTTTGGAGTGGATAGCATCGATGTGAGCAGAGAAGTCAAGCCTACTATCATGCCACACACGAGATGCTTCAAAGAGAGAACCACTTCAAGAAGGGTGCCATCCAGGGTGGAGAAGGCAGGGAAGGGGCAAGCCTAGCCAGGTTATGGCTGGTGCCAGAGATCATTGCCACTGTTTTTCTAGTGTTGACTCAGAGCTGGTTGGACTGGAACCAGTGCAGGACATTGTGAAAATCTTTCTGGAACAGGACTTCCACTGCCACGTCTGAGGGGCCTGAAATGTACAGAACTGTGTCACCTGCATATATGTGAATATGTGAGTTGGCACAGGCAGAGGGGAGGTCGTTGACAAAATGGAGAAGAGGACTGGACCAGGATGGAGCCCTGTGGGACCCCAGCCTAGATTGGTAGGGGAAGGGACAGGATGCCTCCTTCCTGTACCGAGTGCTAATGGCCCGAGAGGTATGATTAGAACCTCCCAGTGGGGGCTAAGAGTCCAGCAGAGCTCAGCTTATCCAAGAGGAGTGGGTGGGCCACCAAATCAAAGGCTTTGGCTAGATCGATGAAAATGGCCACATGCTGTGCCCCTGATCCATCCCAGTGAGGATGGAGTCAGTGACACATACCAGGGAGGAGATGGTGGAATGGTGCCTCTGAAAACAAGACTGGAAGGGGGAGAGGAAGTTGGAAGAGTGGAGGAAGTCAGCAAGCAATGGAGTAGACAAACGTTTTTTGCAGCTTTGCAAGAGAGGTGAGGAAGGAGATAGTTTAAACGTTGCCAAGGGTGGAGGGATCACCCCCTTTGTGGAGGGGGAGAACTTTATCAATCTTCCATGAGTGAGGGACAGTGCAGAGGGTAAAGGAGAGGTAGAGGAGGTGAGTGAGGGGGGTGGTTATAGCCAGAGTTGAGAGATGCAGAAGTTTAGGGTCCAGGCCATCACGGCTAGATTTGGACAGGTTGAGTGAGGAAAGGCAGGTAGGGTTTCTGAGGTAGTGACAAGGGGGAAATGAAGCCCTTGGAGGGGTGGAGTGGAGGGTGGAGGTGGGGGGAGACAGGAGGAGCCAGCAGGGAAGAAGTGAGAGAGTAAGTAGTGAAAAACACATTGAAGTCAGCAGCAACAGAGGGAGGGTCAGACACAACACGGATGAACCATTAATCATGGGGACTGGGGGCACAGACTGGGCTGGGGGATCAAACAGGGAGTGAAACACCCTCCAGAATTTAGCTGGGGAGTTAAGATTATTCTGGAGGTTGGCCTTAAAGTAGAGGGATTTAGCAGTGCAGACGGCCTTTGTGCAAGTATTTCTGAGCACCCTATAAGAGATGATGTCAATGCAAGTTCATTTATACTGAGCCCAGACTTCATCGCAGGACTTGAACACATCATTGAGGTCATAGGTGGTCCGGGGTGGTGGGAAGACTTAACCCTGGAATTCCTTATGGGGCATACTTGTCACAGATGGAGGTAAATTTTGAATGGAAAAGGGAGAGGGCCATGTCAGTTTCTGGGGCAGAGGATGAGAGAAACAGTCAATGGCAACCAGGTCGCTTGGTAAAGTGTGTTTGTTTAGTGAGTGGAGTGACCTGGGCCAGATGTGTTTGGGGAGGAGGGAGGGTGCCAGACTTTCCTGACACAAAATGTCATGCAGCAGTCACTAAAGGCATGTGGCAGAATACTCTTTGCAACTGTGCGGTGGGGCCGTGAGGACAGAACCCAGTGCAGGAGGGTGTGGTTAGAGGAGTGTGGATTGAGCCATGTGGGTTCTGTGATAAACTGGGAAAGATTTATGGACACAATCCTGAGAGAGGTAGGCCTAGAGGTGGGGGAAGCCAATTTATATTGAAATCACCAAGGAGGATAAGTTCATCTGAGGAAGCGTAAGTAATGGCAGATAGTGAGTCAACCAGTGAGGAAGGCGAGATTTTTGGAGAGGCATATTAAACCCCAGTGAAGACTGGTAAAGTGGAAGAAAAGGAAAGCTTTGCTCACTGGAGGATGGTACAGCCTCCCTAAGCGTGATAGTGCAGGAGAGGCTCTGGCAGACATAAAGGGCAACACAGCCACCACATTTGTCACTGTTCTGCTGGAAGAGGTGGTAGTCAGGAAGGACCAGGCTTGAATCAGGAATTCTGGAGCTAGAATTCAGAGATACAGAGGAGGTCAGGGGAGTGTTGAGAAACCCAGACATAGAGTTGAGCCAGTTTAGGGAGTAGGCTCTTAGCATTAAGGGGGTGGCGGACTATATTCAGAAAAGGTGGGGTTTAAACTTGTGAGGGGGGGACCAAGGAGGGGCAGCCAAAACCCCCCTCCTCATGATTAGGGATTAGCCTGCAAACCTGTGGAGGGAGGAGGGGGTACAGACCGGGAGGATGATGCAGGGGAGGATGGAACCATGGAGCCTGGGAGGGTTCCAAAGGGGACCAGGGACAAGGGATGGGGGGTAGAGTTAGTAAATGCCAGAAGCTTGGGAAACAAGTTGCCAGAGTTCCAGGCCATGCTGTTCGGGAGGTTGTGGCAGTCACAGAAACGTGGGCCAACAAAAACCCTGATTGGGACCTGAGGGTGAGGGGGTACACTATGCTTAGGAAGGAGGGCAGAGGGGGAGGAGTGGCTATGTACATTAGAGATAGCATAGAAATTGCTAGGGTAGAGGAGGCAGGGGGAAATGTGGAGGCCTTATGGGTCACCTTACAAACCCCTGCAGGAGTTGGGAGTAGTATATAGGCCCCCCGGGTTGGGGGATGTAATGGAGGAAGGTTTGCTGGACAATATTGCAGCCCAGTGCGGACCAAAAGGGGAGGGAGTGGTGTTGATGGGGGACCTTAATATTCCAGTTACAAATTAGGGAACCATGTCCTCGAGGGCTGCCAGGGAACAGAGGCTGCTGGACTGCTTCCAGGATGTGTTCCTAACACAGCATGTGGTGGAGCCCACAAGGGAGGGGCATGCCCTGGATGTGGTTCTGGTGGATGGGGATCTGATAGGGGACCTGGTTGTAGAGGAACCCCGGCTGGGAGTGACCACAACACTATCTTGTTTCAAATTAGCACGGGGGGGGGGAGAGCTCTAGGACACTGACTGTGGACTTCAGGGGGGCAGATTTTATGGGCATGGGAAGTATTCTCAAGGATCACTTGAAGGGGGTTACAGTGAGGACAGATGTGGAAAAGAGATGGGAGGTCATTAAACGGGGACTTCATGAGGCAGTCAGGATCTGCACTAAGGTCAAACATAAGGGAGCTTAGACACATAAACCATGCTGGGGGTTCAGGTAGCAGTCAGGGAGAAGAAGGCTGCCTATAAAAAATACAAAGCAATGAGAGGGGAAAGGGAAAAGGAAGCTTACCACCTTTCATCTAGAAAAGTCACCCGGATGGTGCTAGGGGCAAAGACCAGTAAAGAGAACCGACTGGCACAGAGGATACTGGGAGGGGAAAAGGGGTTCTTCAAGTACATTGGGGAGCAGAGGAAAACCAAGGTCCAGCTTAGCAGACTGAGAACAGAGGGGGTGGGTGGAAGAGGCAAGGGACCAGGCGGAGGTATTAAATGAGTACTTTGCCTCTGTGTTCACTGGTGGGGGGAGGGGATATTAACAAATTAAGACATGGAGGGGATGGCAGAGGTAGAGAGGAGGATTGTGGGGATAACAGGGCACAGGAAGGAGGGGGAGGTAACCCAGAGGTGTCACATCTGGATACGGATAAACAGGCCAGTAAGGTGGAGGGGACAGATGATGTTATCACCACTGAATGGGTGTGGAAAGCCCTAAAGGCCCTAATAAAAGATAAATTTCCTGGGCTGGATGGCATACATCCGAGAGTACTGTGGGAATTGGCAGACGTGCTGGCGGCTTCCCTGGTGGAGCTCTTCAGCAGGTCGCTCGAGACAGAGAAGGTACCCAGGGATTGGCTAGAGGTGCATGTGGTGCCTAGCCATAAAGAAGGGTCTAGGGAAGAGCCAGGTAACTATAGACCCATTAGTTTGACATCAGTGGTGGGTAAATTAATGGAGAGTATACTGAAGGAAAGATTGGGGGTGTTCTTGGAGAAGGAGGGAGGGGTGGATAGCAGGCAACATGGTTTTGTGTCAGGCAGATTATGTCAAACTAACCTTGTGGAGTTCTATGAATGGGTAACATCTGAACAGGATAGCGGAAGGCTGGTGGATGTACTATTTTTAGACTTCAGCAAGGCGCTTGAATCGGTCCCCTACTATGGCCTGGGGGAGAAACTGATGGGATTGGGGTTGGGCCCATTGATGGTTAGATGGATAGAAAACTGGCTAACTGGTCACACCCAGAGAGTCGTGGTCAGTGAGGAGCTCTTGAATCCTAGAGGGGTCAGTAGCGGGGTATCACAAGGCTCGATCCTGGGTCTGATCCTGTTTAATGCATACATATCTGACATCAGAGAGGGAATAGGGAGTGAAATGAGTCTCTTCACTGACGACTCCAAAATGGGAGCAGTAGTTGAGAGGGAAGGTTGGCCCTGCAGGGGGATCTGGAGACCCTGGTCAGGTGGGCTCACACCTGGAAATTAAACTTCAATTTCACCAAGTGTAAGATATTACATCTAGGGCGGGGAAACCCCAAACACATGTATACCCTGGGGGGAGAGGCACTGGAGGCCTCAATGGGGGGGGGGGAGACCTAGGGGTCATGGTGGATGCAAGTATAAATAACTCTGAGCAGTGCAGGAGAGCGGCTGTCAAAGCAAACAGGATGTTGGGATGCATCATAAGGGGTATCACCTCGAGGAGCAGGGAAGTGATTCTGCTGCTGTACAATGGGCTGGTTAGACCACACCTTAAGTACCTTGTGCAGTATGGAGGCCGCACTTGAAGAGGGACATACAGCTCCTGGAGCGGGTCCAGAGGAGGGCTACCAAGATGATATGAGGACTAGGGGATTTGATGTACGAGGGAAGACTAGAGGAACTCGGCCTGTTTTCATCGGAGGAGAGGAGAGACAGATGGGACATGTTTGAGGTCTTCAAGTTCCTCAAGGGGATAAATAGGGTAAACACGGAGGGGTTATTTAGACTAAAGGAGGGAGGTATCACCTGAGGACATGATTTGAAGTTGGAAGGGGGAAGGATGAGGGGGAAAGAGGAGGAGGAGGTTCTTCACTGAGAGGGTGGTGGAACCTTGGAACGCGCTGCCTGGTGAGCTGATTCAAGCTTCCAAGGTGGAGGGATTTAAGAGAGGGTGGGATAGATACAGAAAGGGAAAGTACCAGGGGAAGACCTGGCCTAGGAGGGCAGGGAGGGATGATTTGCGTTCTGGAACACATGGGGGGGGGCCTCGGTACCCAGCTAGGGATCTGAGGTTCGAGTAGACTCTATGGACCATACAGCCTAATCTGCTGGCAATTAGTATGTTAGTATGTATTAAGGTGAAAAATGTCTGGGAGTGGAGGGGAGGAGGTGCAGGACCAGGATTAGGTTCCACATCACCATAAAGGAGGAGGAGGAGGAGGATAAGGAGATGGAGTATGGTGTAGGACTTGCATTACCTATGTTGGGGTGGAGAGGGAAGAGGGGAGAAACGAGGAAGGGATAGGAAGAAATGGTAGAGAAACTCCAGGTTCAGGGAGGGGGAAGGAAGGAGACCAGGGTGAATGGGGAGGGAGAGGGAAAATAGGAGGGTGGAGTCAGGAGGTTGGAGGGGGAGGAGGAGGAGACTAGAGAGGGAGGTACCAGGATGGTGAGGCTAGGGGTAGGACAGGGAGGAGGAGAAGGCAGAGGAGGAGGGTAAGTAGTATAATTGTCAGTTGCATCTTGAACAACTGAACTAGGCTAATGAAAATTTATAAGGAAAAGACTTAACCCAGATCGGTATTAATGGGTTACCCTTAAAATACCAGCAACTAGTAAAGTAAATGGTATACACTGGTGGAGGCAAATGAAAACTGTACAGTGCAGAAAATTATGTAGAGGAACTGGAAAATAGGCTATAAAATAGCATATAAGTAGATTACCTGAGTAGGAGCACATTGCAAGGCAACAGGCATGCAGTAGCAAAACTAATTAATAAAACACTGCAAACAAAATGAATTGTAAGGGAACTAGGAGATATAGCTATGACCAGATATGGTAACACTGGGCTAACTGAATAACATCAACACACAACAGCAAAACAGGCAAATAAATGAAGAAAGCAGCTGATTAAATGTTAACTGCAAAAGTTATTGAAGCACAACAGAAATAGGACTATACCCAGATAGGGTGTAGTTAGGATACCTGAACTGGGCAAGATGGCAGACAGTCACTTTTATTTATTTATTTAGTTTTTGTTAACTGGGTAGGTACACTAGCCATAAACTGACTATTTTCAGGCATGACCCGGGAGAGTACAACAAAAAGAGAACAGTGGAACAACAGCAACATGGGGACAGTAATACAAATAGAGGAACAGTACAGCAGTGCTACAAAAATATGAGTAGAAACAACAAAAAAATAATGGCAAGCATTATACAAATAATGGCAGTAAGATATATAATGCAGAAACCATGGACCCGACCTGTGGAGTGAAAGGGTTAATAAGAGAGTACGGTTATATAGAGAGAAAAGTGAGGAATGTTCAAACATAACAAGAAAGACTGATAGAAGGAAGGTCGGGGTGGTAATTGGCAAAACAACAGTGGATGGTAAGCAGCAAGGTTCAAGAAGGAAGAGAGCTAGTAGTCAAGCAGTTATTTACAAAGAGAAGGAAAATATGGTGAGGGGAAGAAGAGCCAGTCTTGGAGCTGAATTAGAACAGGGGGTAACATCATTGGTAAGTCTCAGGAGCTTCAGACTGGGTCAAAGCATGTACAAGCATCAGTTAAGAATAAATAATGACAATATTCACTTACATAGAAACATAGACTTTGACAGCAGATAAGGACCGCTTGGCCCACCTAGTCTGCCCATTTCCCTACCTAGAGGATAAGCTGCAGATCCTATTTACCCAACAGCCTATTTCTTCCTACCCCCCACAAAAATTGCCTTATGTCTGCCCCATGCATTCTTGAATTCTCCCACAGTTTTAGACCCCACAACCTCCTCAGGAATGCTGTTCCATGCATCTACCACCCTCTCTGTGAAAAAATACTTCCTCACATTGCCCCTGAGCCATTCCCCCCCTATCTTCAAATTGTGTCGCCTTGTTCTTGCACATCTCTTTTTCTGAAAGATGCTACCTCTTGGACTTTGTTGATTCCACTGACGATTTTAAACGTTTCTATCATGTCCCCCCTCTCCCTCCTTTCCTCAAGGGTATACATATTAAGCTCCTTTAGCCTCTTCTCGTATGGCTTCTCTTGCAGACCCTGCACCATTTTAGTTGCCCTCATCTGAACTGCCTCCATCCTGTCTATGTCCTTATGGAGATGGGGTCTCCAGAACTGGATGCAGTACTCCAAATGGGGTCTCACCAACTGTCTGTACAGGGGGATAACAACTTCCTGCTTTCTGCTTTAAATCTAAAGTGAGACTGAGACAGCCGGAGGTTGAGTGGAAGAGCATTCCATAGCCTGGGAGCAGAGAATTGGAAGGCCCCTGTGCCTTTAGTTGTCCGACATCTCGGAACATAGAGCAAGGATTTGTCAGCTGATCGCAGGCAATGGGAGAATGGTTGAGGGACCAGCAACGCCGCCAGCTGGGATGTTTTTTTTTCCCGGATGATTGAGTCCATTAGTGATCCAAGGTAGTATTGTCTACTGGCAGAGGGCGAGAGCCAATTCAGATTGTTATAAAGAAAGCAGTGATGTTTGAGTCGAGGCGACGAAGAGGCAAATCGGCATATATTGTTATAAGTTACGTCCCATTTTAGTAGGGAGGTTTTATGGGCTGAGGTAAGAATAGAGGCACCTTAAGTAAAGGTTGGTGGCAGAATACCTCGGGCAACTGCTAATTTCACCGAGGGTGTAAGCATGTTGCTCATTTTGTAAGCTACTCCCAGTTTCGAGTTTACAGCTTTGCACAAGGACTGAATGTGAAGATTAAAATCCAGGGACTGGTCCAGCAGGATCCCAAGGTACTTGAAGGAAGTAACATTTTCAAATGGAATTCCTCCTGGATGAAGAACCTCATAGGTGAGGGAAGTCTCTTGGTGCACTGCATCAGTGCAATCTATAGCAGTGCTGTGTCAGCCTGAATGGTCTGGTGGAGGCTGCTGCGATGATGATCAGTGGAGGGGATCCACCAAGAGGACAAGCCCCTCATGACCTCCTACTGCAGGCATTGGAGCCTGGCAGTGAAGAGGAACACCGACCATGCTTACTGTTGTTTAAATTTGGCTCCCACAGCTTGCTGCTTCAGGATTGGTGAGAGGCCTTTCTCTTGGACATCCAGAATGGTTGGAGTTGTATCCCAGGGACTGGAGTGGAGCTGGGCCTGATGGTCTGGTGGGAGTCGCTGCGACAACATTATATCATTATTGTCAGACAGGTGAGTCCTAGATATTATCTGGGAGGGTCACATGCTGGAACCTGTTGGGCCTCCTCCTGTGCATCCTCCCACTCATTGTCATGACCCCAGATCACTTGCAGGGCCTACTGACTGAAGAGTGTACTCCTTTGGACAAAGGGCTATTCAGCCTATTATCCTGGCTGAAAGGAAATTAGATTTCTTTTTCTGGTACTTTCTTGTCTCAGAGAAGATGGTCGATCTGCACCCTGTCTTGGACCTCAGAGACCTGAAGGAACACATCATGTACAAAATGTTTTTTAGGATCTTACTTAACTTGCTCCTTCCACTGCTGTCACAGGGGGATTGACTCTGCACCCTGAACATGCATGATGTGTATCTGTACATCATGATCTGGCACAGTTGCCGACCCAGTGGCATGGAGGGCTGGGGCACCAGCCCCCCACTTGTCAGTAGGACAAGTTTGGTGATGGACCCGAGCTGCTGGGGGTCATTGGTGTGGTAGAGGACAGCATCTGCAGACTACTGTCCTCTCCTGGGGAGGGGGATCCATTGCAGTACTTGGATACTGCCACTACATGGAGGTGATGCAGCGGGAGTGCTGCACACTTGGAGTTAGCTGGCAGTCGGCGCATAGTGCATGTGCATCTCCATGCACATGTATGATTGCTTCAGTGCACTCTCAGCCATGGGGAGGAAAACAGGAAAATTAGGGACTGTCACCATGAAGCCCTGCTCGCCACTCCAGCCCACACTATCACCCTAAGACCCCTGCCATAGAGGAACTGGATCCATACTCCAGTGGGTAGGGTGAGGACAGCCCTCTTACTCCTGGCCTCATCATGAAAGGCAAGCCATGGAAGAATCTGACGTGGCTGGTAAGTCCCAGGGAGAGATGGCAGCCAGTTGAGGAGGGAGTAGAGCTGAAGAGCCATGACCATATCCCCAGTGGGATAAGCTCTATAACAAAAAAAAGTAACAATATATCTGCTTCCTGTTGGAGGGCCAGCACTACCAATGTATTGTCTTGCTCTTTGGCTTGTCTTCAGCACTGCAGCTCTTTACTAAATGCTCACTTTTGGAGCCGCAGCCTCTTACAAATTCCCCTACCTGTAAGATTGGCTTATTAAGGCACCTTCCAGGGACATGGTAGTACAGACTGGCCTGGATTCATCAAATGTTTAACGCACTGGGTATTTTGGTCAGCAAACCCAAATCACTAGTGAAGCTATGCCAGTGCTTTCAAATAATAGCTGCTGTCCTGAACATAACTCAGACATTCCTTCTGGAACTCTGTGCAGCCACTCCGATTGCTCAAGCAACATAGATTGCATCCAGCACCCAGGTCTCTGCAAGGTTCATGCTTCAGTTCCTGGGCCTCATGGCTGCAGCCATTGTGACTGTCCCTGTGGCCTGCTTTCACATGCACATTCCTCAGTGGATGCTTTGCATCCTGTGGCCCAGGCTACCAAGTCCGTGAACCACCCTCCTATCCTGGTCACACAAATCTTATTCAGTGCTCTGTGCTGCTGGCAAGAACACTCCCATCTGCTTCAGGGTTCCATGTTCCTCTATCAGTCCCCTTGGGAAGTCCTCACAACAGATACCCCCAGAACAGGATGGGGAGCCATTCTGGGTTCCCTAAAATCCCTGTGTGTGTGGTCCCTTTCAGATTGCTCTTCTCACATCTACATTCTGAAGATTAGGTTAGTTCTGCATGGCCTAGGAGTCTTTGTCCCTCACAATCAGGGAGAGTGTCTAATTGTACAGATGGGCAGTCTGTGTGTTATGCACACACTACTTAAACAAACAAAAAGATACCCATTTCTACCTCCTCTGCAGAGAAAGCAGGAGTGCATGGGACTTGGCGCACAACATATACAGTAAATTACCACCATGTTTCTACCCAGTTCTCAGTGTCCTAGTGGACTCTCTCAGCAGGTTGGTTGCTCTGTCTCACAAATAGGAACTTTTGGACTATGTGATCACAGACCTCTTGTCCAACACCAGTAAAGTACTGCACTCAATGATGCAAGGTGAGGTGCCAGCTCAGGGTTTGCTGACTCAATATATACAATCAAATAACTGAAGGATGGGCAGCACTCACTGAATCACTCCAAGAGTATAAAGATAAACCACTGGTTACAATTAAATAAGTTGTAGACTATTCAAGTGAAAATGCAGGGGCAGATATATAGTAAATAACCAGAGACTGCTTCCTTAGCTGGATTACAGACCCATACCACAACAACCAGGTGCCCTGGTGCTTCACTCAAGTGGAGCTTCGTCAGGCAGTGAGCACCTGATGTGACTTCAGTCCCTTAAATACCGACACCATATGATAACTTTAGATCAGGAGTATCACATCAATTGATGTTAAAGTCTGTTTACATGAGTGAACTGTGACACTGTCATCTTAATGACAATAGATATGAAAGTGCGAAAAAAAAGATTGTTGTATAGACATTAGTGCATTGAAACATAGAAACATAGAATTTGACGGCAGATAAGGACCACTTGGCCTATCCCATCTGCCCATTTCTCCCTACCTACACTACTACTACATCAGACTGTGCCCTCCTATGCATTCTTGAACCCCACCACTGTTTTTGCCCCCACCACCTCCTCTGGCAGGCTGTTCCAGGAATCCACCACTCTTCCTGTGAAGAAGTACTTCCTCACATCTCTCCTGAATCTACCCCCTCCAGCTTCATAGCATGGCCCCTTGTTCTTGAGCACCTTTTCTTCTGAAAAATACTCGCCTCTTGTACCTTATTTACCCCGTGAGGTATTTAAAAGTCTATCTTATCTCCCTTCTCTCTCCTCTGTTCCAGGGTGTACATATTGAGCTCCTTTAGTCTCTCCTCATAGGGCTTTTGATGCAGACCCTGCACCATTTTAGTTGCCCTGCTCTAAACTGCCTCCACTCTGTCTATGTCTTTCCAGAGGTATGGTCTCCAGAACTAGACACAATACTCTAGGTGGGGTCTTACCAGCAATCTATACAGACGCAACACCACCTCCCTCTTTCTGCTGGTGAGACCCCTCCCTATACATCCCAGCAAGAAATAAATGAAAAACATATTACTTTCTTATATGACAATGACATCAAGGGGTGGTCCTTACCACAGATACCTCCAGGACAGGATGGGGAACTATTCTGGGTTCCCTAAAAACCCTGTGTGTGTGGCCTCTTTTAGACCACTCTCCCAACATCAACATTCTGAAAATTAGGGTAGTTCTTCGTGGCCCAGGAGCCTTCGACCCTCACAATCAGGGCCATACTCTAATTGCACAGATGGGCAATCTGTGTGTCATGCATTACCTAAACATAAAGATACAAAGAGTGGAAGTTGAGGGGGGGAGCTTTAAGAGGGAGCTTAGAGCCATAGAATATACTGCCAGCTGAGGTAGTGGAAGCAAATTCTATGACATCATTCAAGCTGGGGTGGAACAAGGCTAAAGTGTGATCAAAAGCAACAGGAGCAATAGGAGGCATTAGGCAGAAGGGAGGTTAGGTCCTGGGATCTGAGAAGGTCCAAGGAACACATGGGAAGACTAGATGGACCCTTTGTCTCCTTCTGCCATCTTTTTTTATCTGTTCCTGTACCCATTTCTACCTCCTCTGCAGATAAGTTATGAGTGCATGGGACGGAGCCATGGACACAGCATGTACACTACATTACCACAATGTTTCTGCCCAGTTCTCAATATCCTAGTGTACTGTCTTGGGTTGATTGCCGTGTCTCATGAATGGGAACTCTTGAACTATGTGGTCACAGACCTCTTGTCTTCTGTGGTCATCCAGAGTTGGACCTTTTGTGTCCCTGCACGTTGCATAACTGCTGCCTTTCTGCTCGCTTACTGCAGGGCTTGGAGTTTTTTGGTGAGACACATCCCTCTCCTGGAAGTGTAGGTTTTTTTGTGTCTTTCTCGCATCCTTCTGATTCAGCAGGTTTTTATCAAACTCTGGGAGGAAGTGGCCCCCTTGATATATGTGGCCCCCTTCTGGTCCAGACAAATTTGGTTCCCTCTGCCCTGGCAGCTAGTGATGAAACCTCCTATCCAGCTCCGTCTAGTAGTGGAGCTCCTAACGCAGGACAAGGGCTGCACCTGCTCCTTCCATCCCTGGGACTTCATGCCTGGCTCCTGAGGAGCTAGAACTGTTCAGTTCCAGGGTTTCTTTAGCAGTTTTAGATATTCTATTGACATAAGCCTTCTATGTGGCACACACTCCCTGAAGTTGAAATGTTTCAGCATTTGGTGTGCCTTTTGCTACCTGAACGGACCCTTCACCTATCCAGTGTACAGTGTATTGAACTACTTTATGTCCCTATCAGACTGGTCTCCAGTACTCCTCAGAGAAGGTAACCTTTTGGTCCTTTCTGCCTTATGGCAAGACTGTGGCCCAATTGAAGATGTCCCGCTGGTTCCTCAATGGGCTGCTGCTGCATCTGTGTCCCCCATTCTGTATGCTGCTGCAGGACCATAATTTGGTTCTTGAGTCTCTTACAGAGGCTTCTTGAACCAGCTACCACTTGTGCTGTGCATTTCTTTTCCAGGAAAATGCTTTTTCTGATGGCTCTCACCTCAGCCCAAAGAATTTCTGAGCTGCAGGCTTTGATTGTGGAGGCTATGTGTTTCATTAGGTTTGAGTTTCAGTACATACCTATCCTCTGTTCCTTCCTTTGGTGCTTTCTAAGTTCACATTGATCCAAACAATCTACCTTCCCGTATTTTTCCTTCCACTCAGAATGCAGAAGAAGTTATCACGCACTCTCTTGATACATATAGGACAGCAGAAATTCCTTTCTTGTTTTGTTCACCTCAAGAGTGTGGTTGATCCTGTCTCTAAGCCATACCTTTCCAAAAGGCTGGCATCTTGCATTTCTTTTTGTTACCAGAAGCACAGTTATGAACTTCCTGGTCCTATTCATGTACGTGTCAGTTGTGGTATGGCCACTTCCTTCAGTTTCAGCGACTGACATGCTGTACCACCACTTGGCTTTCTGTCCCTACTTTCACTAAACACTACGGTCTGGATAGAGTGTACATAGACAGGATGGCTTCAGCCTTGACATTCCTCAAGGCCTCCTGTCATAAGGGTCTTCTACTGTATGTACCTGCTTTCTGGCTTTCTTTCAGCTCTGCAGTTTTGTACTGCTTGGGAATTGTTCCAGAGGTGTGGCTTTCTGGAGGAAGATGTCCCAAAGAAAATGGTTTAATAGCTTACAAGTAACAGTAGGTCTTCTAGAGAATCTTCTCCATAGAGCCGCAGCTCACCCTCCCACCTCCCCCTTATGTATTTCAGGTGGTATACTCTGGAAGACAGTCCCGTAACAGCACGCTTGGCCTTCTTTTCTGCTCTCTTCCAAGTGGGCTTTTCTTTTCCAGAACCTCTGCATCTTCTGTTGGCCTCATTAGGATTCTGGTCTCCCATTCCGGTCAGTATGAAACATAGAAACATAGAATTTGATGGCAGATAAGGACCGCTTGGCCCACCTAGTCTGCCCATTTTCCCTACCTGCTGTAATACCGTAGACCCTACTTGATCTCCAGCTTAGCCCTGCCTTCCCTAATGACTAAGGTTTCCTTATGCCTATGCCTATCCCATGTGTTCTTGAATCCCGCCACAGCTTTCGTCCCCACCACCTCCACTGGAAGGCTGTTCCAGGCATCCACCATTCTTTCTGTGAAGAAGAACTTCCTTATGTCTCCACTGAGCCTACTCCCCTCCAGCTTCATAGCATATCCCCTTGTTCTTGAACATCTTTTTTTTTGAAAAATGCTTCCCTCTTGTACCTTATTTATACCCGTGAGGTATTTGAATGTTGCTATCATATCCCCCCCCCTTTTTCCTCCAGGGTGTACATACTGAGGTCCTCATGTCTGTGACTCAACTCCTAGCTCATATCTAGTGGGAAACTGAGACAATGTGTGTCTACCCACGTTATATAGGTGACACTGATGTATGTTGATATGGGTGACTCCAACTAGGCAAAAGTTTCCGAGTGATTCTGATGCCAGCAGCTTACAATTTCAAAGGTGTGACTCTGGAGGAGATTCTTAGATGTGCTGTTACTGGTAAGTAACAAAACTTTTTCTTGTGAAAAAAAATAGTAATGTTTTTTATGTTATGTTTCAAACCATGTACTGTACAAAATAACACATTTGGCAACCATGTACAGCTTGGCTGTGTTTCCATCTCTGGGTTTTGATGACATCAGCGACATCTCGATCTTTGCTGTTAAGGTTCCTATGATGTCATCAGAACCCATTTATGGAAACACAGCCTAGCTGTGCATGGTTGCCCATACATTATTCTCTATGTTTTTCATTGCTCGGTTTATTTACATGGAAACTGCATCCTTGTTCCTACAGTTAATCTGTTCCTTCTGTTAAAGCCTTTGCTGAAGTCAGAATCGATTATTAGTGACATCATAATCATTTTTATAGCAACAAACTGTGGTGTCACAAACAGAGGAGTCTGACTTGAGCAAAGGATCGGTCAGCAGAAACAGGTAAACTCTGGGGGTCAAAGATCCTGTTTCCATATAACTTAACCTAGTAAGGAATTACAAAGTAAAGAGAAATGCTGACAATATATGCAATTTATCTTTAAGTGTGAGAGGACAGGATCAAACTCAAATGTCTGTTACAATGGGTAAGCTATGAAAGTTCTACTCTCTAACAAGTGATGATAAACTATGTATTTTGAGCCAGGCAATTGCATAATCATTTTATACAACATCATTTTACTAGTTGTTTGAAGATTTAACTGTTTCATGTTGATTTCAGCCACTGGCTTCAGTGCTCTACGGTGCTATTGTCACGTCATCGGCTTTGTGAAATCTGCTTACTGATAGGTTCATTATTCCATTGCAATGTACCTAATCTTCAGGATATCAATTATGACAATGCTAACAAGATATTACGATATCTTGGTGTTCAATACAAATATATCACTTGTTTTCTTCTCATTTTTTTTTCTTCACTACCCAGCCTTAGTGAAGGTACAGGAGAGGACAGTGCAAGTACAATAAGGTAACAATGCAAAACAAGTCCAGATGTGAACACAGGAGAATATCAGTGCCACATAGACTGGTGCCTTAAGGTGGTCAAAGAGATCTTTCTTTGAGCTGGTGGGGGGACACCCAACAAACAGGAATGGGGGAAGGGGATGCTGTTACAGGGGTTAGGTGCAAGGGCAGGAAGGGGTTGGGAAAGCCATGAAGAAAGGATTTAAGGAAGGAGAAGGAAGGAATATAAATACAGTATATGCTGAATTATGTCTAATTATTATGTTTTTCAAACTCTGATGAAAAGTAACACTCACATTAAGACAGCAGCTCATTAAGCTGACTTACCGTACCAACACATGAAACATCATAAATTAAAGTGCTGGTATCGCCAAAAAATATTAGGCAGAAAACGTTAGTAATTTTTAAAGCAGTTCCTGATTACTTCTTATTTTTAAAGTATTGTTCTTATTTTATCTGCTCATTATGTTGTTTTCTATCTGTAATCTCCCCCCCCCCACCTCTGTCCCCCTCATCTAGGGGAATAACTTATCATCACTGATGGTCCAGGGGGCATGGGAGAGGACTACAACCAATGCAGCACCCGAGCCAGTGCACCACCAAATAAGATATGAAAAATGGCTGTCCTACCTCTCGACGACTTCATGCCCATGTGCACTCTCGATCTCACCTTCAAACCTGGATTCACCCCGAACACTGACCACCAGCACAGGATCACCAAACTGCAACCTCCTGTTTCTTCTGAGCCCCAAAACCCCATTGATCTCAAACAGCATGATGGACACATTCTGGACTTACAGCTTATGAAATAAATTAGACACAAGCGGGATCTTTCATTTCATTTGCTCCCCCTTCCAACTTAAATAAAGAATCACTACCAAGTTTCTTCCTAACTAGCTTCTTTATTTTAGCTCCTGCACCACAAATGATTCCAGGAATGCAGGGGTCCCATCTTTCATCGGATAAATAAAGCAGCTCCATGGGGCTATCTGAACTATTTACAATTTACCCAGGCTGGACATTTTGAGCAGCATAAATGGTTTACAGGCAGTACAAGCAGGGTTCCCTCACTCTGACGTCTTGGATGATTTATCCAAGGAACCTCCCTACTTAAAAAAAACAAACAAAAACACAAGCTCCTGGCTCACTGATGCTGGTAAGCCAAATCTTTCTCTCTTTTTGTATTCTGGGTTACCCATCCTCATCAATCTCTGTCTGGTCTGGCACTGGTCATCTGCCCTATACTGGTGCAGGAAAGCATGCTGCTTCCCCCACCTGGCCCCTAGACCTTGGCCCAAATCTCGAAGGGTACCTGGATTTTTCCTCTCTGACCCAGGCCCTCTAACCCAGTCTCTCTTGCTTTACATGCAACCTAAACCTGCCGGTGCTCCCAAACTCACAGCACCAGCCCCCACGCCTATGGCTCAGCTCTCACTCTCTACTCTCTACTGGTGCAGCGGTCCTCAAACCCAGCCCTGCTCCAGTGCCTGAGCTACCCTGATCAGGCTACCCTGCCACGGGAGGGTCCTGAGCCCTGCCACTGCCCAGGCCCCCGCAAGTAGCCCACTGCTCTACAGATGGTGCCCAAACTCCTTTCTGCACTCCCAGATGACCATTCGATGGTACACAGCCCCTGGCTCACATCCGTACTAACTCATCCTGGGTTTGCGGTAAGCTTCCGCCAGAGGCACCCCCAAGGCCTGTCCTAAGACCTGCAACCTGCCCGGCACTTTAAATGCTGGCACCCCAGGACCTGCCCCTACATGCAGGTCCCCTGATATGGGTGAAGGGCCCCCTGGCTCCCTCTACTCTCAGGCCACCCTGCCACTCTGGGTAAGGGAGAGAACCACTACCACCAGCCTCCCCCTCCCCCCGTGGAGACCCTGCCACTGTCCCCACAGCCCTGGCGGCCTGAGCCACTACTCCATGGGATCTCTCAGGCTCCTGCTTATCCTGGCATCCTACTACCACCTGCAACTCCCTTTCCCCGATGACACAGGCACCTAGCTGACCATCCTCCCTATGGAGCTTCCTCCCCTGCTCTTCAATGCCATGTCACTGCATAGGCCATTCCTATCTGCCACTGGGCCCACAGGCCCACTCGGAAAGCTGAGCTCCCTTCATGCCGGCCTACTCTGCTCCTCCAGCAGCCCCCCCTCCAGCCCCAGGCATAACGCCAGGCTGAAAAAGGCCCCAAAACAATCTGCTGCCACCTTGAGGCATCCAGCAGGTATTTACCCCCAGAGCACTAATGAATTCCCAAGCTCTGGGGGGGGGGGAGAGGGGTAGGAGGGGAAAAGAGGTTCCTAAATGGGAGAATTAGCTGCTCCTCCAAAAGGACCTTACACTCTTCCCCCATCCAGAAAATCATTTCCTTCTGTGAATGATGGGAATGGTCCAGTGATGGTCTCCTCCCATTGAGCTGGGTATGCACACTCCCCAGCTTTCTAAGAGTAAAACCACACCATGCCTGGCTACAGGCACCACCCAACCTACCTCTCTAAACCCAAACACACCCTGTCAACTAAAACTTACCTGCACCAGGAGATAATCTTAAAACTGTTAGAAAAACCTTCATTATTTCTTTATCAAACAGATAACCTCAATCATTGTTTCTGTAATGATTTGACTTCACCATTAAACATTTAAAACAGTAATGGGGTAGTTTCTAAAACTATAGCTACACCCCAGTATACCTCCCACCAATTAGAAACAGGTTACTCTGTGTACAATTCCCCAAATCATTCACTCACTCACTCACTCACTCACCAGTCTCCTCCAACTTCCATACCATTTTTTTTCATGATCATAAAAAAATTCCTTTAATAGTAATATAATTTTAAGTTTTTCCTTCAGAAAGAAGAACTATAAGTAGTCACCATGTCCTGCTCCATAGAGCAACTGCCCTGGCACAGTTCATAAGTCTGAAATCCAGGAGGCGTAAGTTGCAGGGCCCCCTCCTGGAGGGAAATAATACTATGGGGGTCTGGCTTGGTGGTCACATCCCCAAAGAAGTCCCAGGCCAAAATGTAATACTTGATCCATGTCCCAGCTAAGTCCTGGACCAAGGCAAAGTGTTAAATAGAGTCAGGCCAGACTAAGTCCCTGTGCGACACATTGACCGCTACTGCTGTATCAGCTGTTGAGATGGGGCACCTTCTCCTCCAGGGCAATTCTTCAAACGCTCCATTTGCTGTTTGAAGATCCACTCCTTCCTCATCTCCTCGATAATGTTATATATCCTCTCGGGCACATATGAATAATTCATATGGGGATACTCCACACGCAGCCTCCTATGGACCCATCTCTCTGCTTGGCTCCGTTCTGGCAGGTCTCTGACACTGGTCCTCCTGGCTTGCCCAACTGATAACCATATCCCCCTTCAATACTTGATATGCAATGGGTCACTGGGATTCAACCCATCTATACGGTTCCGTAGGGTCTTTGCCTGGACCAGGAACTGTGGGGTACAGTCCGCCAAGGTGATTACTGGGTGATGGTAAGGCCTGGAAATTGCCCTACTCACTTGGTAATCATGGAACTGGAATGTGCTACCAATGAACTTCTCCTCATCCAGCTCCTCCAACTCTCTTTGATCGCCAGTACTCTCCCTGGATACTGCTGGTGCAGAAACAGACTTAGAGCCAAGCCTGCTGGGTTTTATCTTAAACTTGGCTCCCGAGATAGGCTCTGACTTAGCTGACAGGGCCTGTGGGCTACCGACAGACAGGAGCCGAGGCAGGGACCGCCCAGGCCCTGGGGGATCTCCTGCCAGGGCACAGAAATCCAGGGACAGAGTACAAAATGGAAGAAGTGGTATTGACGACCTCCAAGCAGGAAAGAGATCTGGGGCATACCTCTCAAATTTGGAATGGTATACCCATTTTCTATCAGGAACTTGTCTTCTTATGGATCTTTTTCAAACTTTAAGTTATTATCAGAATATAATTGTTTTAACTGAATGTTATAGCATATGTAATTGACGTGGAATCTTTTTTCCCTAAAATGTCTTACTGTGTATGTTTACTGTACTTGTCATGTTTGACTTTTGTGGGTCGCACCTGAAAAAGGATTATATTTCCAGTTGTGTTAACCTGTTAAATAAATAAACAAACAAACAAATAAGTGTCCTGCATTATGTGGGACATCCCGCATTTGCCTTCATTTTTGGATCTTGTCCTGCTGTCCCACCAGCACCTGTCATTTTCCCGGTTTTCACAGACCAACTTTTGACAATGACATGTCAGTGCTGATGTCAGCATAGGCCTTTTAAATGTGCGGGACTGACTTCTTGAGTCCTGGCTGCTGATTCTGATGCCTGGAGTGAGCAGCGTGCATGGTCAGTGGCAGCAAGGATAAGCCTACGAGGAGGCTGGGCTCAGGGGTGGAATGTATGGGCTGAAGTGGTTGGGAACTTGGGGTTGGTCCATTTCGAGTTGCTGCTCCTCCTCCTCACTCACTATCAGCCAATGTGGGGCACAAATTGGATTTGGGGGCTTAGCGCTTTGAAGCGCACTGCATGCACTGCCGCACCACGATGAGCGATGAAAAGAAGACTCGGAGAAACTCTGTGGAGTGACCATAAAGCGCGGTCAAAGGAAGTTTATTTAAAAATACTTGAGGAGTGTGGGGCCAACGTCGCTGGGAGTGGGAAGAGAAAGGAGATGAGGAGTACAAAAAAAAAGTAAAATAACCCACCCAGAGTTTGCCTAGGGCTAGCCAGCTAGCTGCTGCTGTAGCGGTTGGTCCAGTCGGGTGTTGCTTATGGTCGGGTCGGATTGTGGTGGCCACCACTGGCCTAGAGGAGCTTTAGCTGCACTGAACAAGTGGAGGTGGAGAAAAAGGACCAGCCTCTTCTTCTTGCCTGCTGCATTGAATCAAGTGTCAGCCCAGTGCTGTGTGCCACTTAACTGTGAGGTATGTCCACTCCTGCAGCCGGTTGATGTTGGTTTGGGGCGGGGGGCAGGGGAGAGCATTCTGCTGCAGACAGTGCTTAAGTGCTGCTGCACTTAGTCTGCTCTCTGCTGCTGCTCTGCATGCATCAAAGGGGGTAAGAGTAAAAGGACCAGGAGTGATGAACTGTGATCTATGAGAGCCGGGGGGAGGGGACCAGAATGTTCTGCTGCAGTGCTGCTGCACTTAAACTTAGTCTGCTCTGCACTCTGTGCTGCTCTTTCTGAATCAAAGAGGGTAAGGGTAAAAGGAGAGAAGAGAACTGTGATCTGTGAGAGCCTGAGAGAGGGAGACAGACCAGACAGGTGTCAGTCTGGTCTGCCTGAGTTGTTTTGGGACTTGGGAGGGAATGATTGGGATTTAAGGTAAAGGAACTTAACTTTTGGGATTTAAGGTAAAGAAACTTAATTTGGTTCTGGGCTGGCATGATGGCATGATTGGCATCGATCATCTGGCTGACTAGTGACTGGCTGCAGCCTTCTACTGCCCCTTGGCTTGCTTCCAGGTTAGGAGGTTAACTTTAGTAGGTTACAGACAACATGGTCCCCAATGTCTCTGTATCCCATGATAGCTGTAATTTGATTATGAGCCTAGCCCAGCTCTGTTACATTGAGTTTCAGGTTCTGTTATGCTGTTAAACAGTTTGTTAAATCATTAATGTGTTGAAATTCTGATGTCCCTCCTGGTATCCCTCATTTCAAGGTGTGGTCTCCCTCTTTCTGCCTCATTGTCCCTCATTTCAAGGTTTGGTGTCCCTCATTTCAGAGTCCAGAGGTTGAGAGGTATGCCTGGGGGTAATCATACTAGATGACCTAGCAGAAAGAAGATGGTGGTGTTCCCGCTGTAGAGATCAGTGTTAAAACCCCACCTAGCTTACTGTGTCCACTTCTGGAGACCACATCTCTGGAAGGACATAGAGTGGAGGTGGTCCAGAGGAGGGCAACTGAAATGGTGCAAAAGCACTACAAGGAGAGACTAAAGGATCTCAGTATGTACACCCTGGAAGAGAGGAGGGAGATGGGGGATATGACAGAGGCTTTTGAATCCCTCACAGTGGTAAAATCGGTACAGGAGGTGAGTATTTTTCAGAAGAAAAGGTGCTCAAGAACAAGGGGACATGCTGTGATGCTGGAGGGGGTAGATTCAGGAGAGATGTGGGGAAGTACTTCTTCACAGAGAGAGGGTGGATTCCTGGAACAGCCTTCCAGTGGAGGTAGTGGGGGTGAAAACAGTGATGGGGTTCAAGAATGCATGGGATAAGCACAAAAGAATTATAGTGGGAAGTAAGGGGGGGGAGGGAGAAAGAGCTGTAGATCGGGCATGATCCGCAATAATAGTGTACGTAGTGAGGAATGGGCAGACTGGATGGGCCAAGTGGTCCTTATCTGCTATCAAATTCTATGTTACAATGAAAAACATGGTTTCTAGGCACCCAAGATGCACATGTGGTTTTTTCGTGGTGATTAGCAAAATCTGACCTGGACATCACAATCAAGATTTATTGAACAAATAAAGGAGCCCACCCCAGCATGCCATATGCCCCTGTAAAATAAAAAAAAAAAAAAAAAAAAGTCCCGCAATGTTTATTTATTTTTTTTGTAACCTGTAAATCGGAACACAGTCCCTCGCGGTCTGTCCTGCTCCCTCCCTCAACCCACACCCACCCTCTGCGTACCACACCTCCCCACCCCATACTTACCTCCGGAGCCCAGCGTGATGATCTTCGGTGGACCGGGAACATGTCTGCACTCTTCAAAGCCGACCGTGAACTGAAGAAATGCCGGTAAGCTGTATAATGGCATAAATAGGGTTTATTTCAACTTTGGTGCATATCTCAGCCATTTTTGGGAATTTTGGCACCAAATTTTCAACATGGGGTTATTGGGAACCCTCCTCATGAATTCAGTCACTGTCATGGCATTATTCAGCCCCAAAAGGTGATTTTGCTGTCACTGCACGGAATCACCTTTCAGGACCCATTAACGAAATGACAGTGCTACTGTTCATGAGGGGGGCTCTTGAAATGCCTATGTTGCAAATTTGGTGACAGAAATCCCAAAAATTGCTGTTTTACGAGCGTGTGTTGCACAGTTTCCACGCACGCTTGTAGCTTCATGAGTTTGTAATATTTTCACTCCACATTTTCAACATTGCCATTTTCCCACACCTCCTTATGAACAGTACAGCTGTCATTTTACATATCCTGGCCGAAATGTGTTTTCGCATGTCCAGCGCAGAATAGCGCGGTCGCTGTGCAAAATCAGTTTTTGGGACAGTCTGACAAAATGACAGTGACACTGTTCATGAGCAGAGGTCCTATAAGCACACCATGACACTTGTCAGTGTCTACAGGGTAGGGTGAGGTAAAATGGCATGAGCGTTATTGCTGATGACCCAAAGGCACACCCCCAACGCCTGTCAGTCTCTGCAGGGAGGTGTGGGGTTGGCATCAGTTCAATACTTCACTGTCACTGCTATCACGCTTCTCTAACTCCTGCACTACCAATGCCAATGCCAGCGAGACAACATTCGGCATTGACAAATGCTTGTTTAACATACTAACAGAAGTTTTTTTTCCTTAAATGCCACAGCCCTGGATCCTCCTTCTGTCTCCACTTTGAAGTCTCCTGCTTGGCCCTGGTGGTCCACACAGAACATCTCTTGGTCCCTGGGACTCCCCATGGGATCTCCTCCAATTCTCCCTGAGGTAGGGCCCACTCTTTTAATGCCAAGGAAGATCTTGTCACTACAGGGCCTGTGTGGAGTGTCCTGAGACCTTCCCAGGGGGTGGGAAGCAAAGTGCAAAATGGCCATGTTGTGGGGCTGGACATTATCTGTCCTGCCTGAAGTGCCCTTCTTTCTGAGTTTTTCATGTAGGGCCTTCCCTTGAGTTTGCATGCTTGAAGTGCCATCAGGTGATGTCTGGACTGACAAATTGGCACCTGCACATGCTCCCCTGCCAGACATGCCTCGGCTCCCAACAGCACTGCCACCTGTGGTCCTCAATCTTCCTATCCCCATGCCCTCCGATAGCATGGGCTCAATCCTGAACCCTGGCCATCAGCATCATGGGCAACAAGCCTGCCACTTCGCCAAAGGGATGGCTGTAGCATCTGTCATTTGAAGTACAGTAGTTCATGTGCTGATCTTTTCAGTTTGTTAGATCCTTATGTGAAATTGATAGCAATTTGTTATGCTAGCATGTTAACGTTTATGTAAGGATATGAGCAGATATAACTTACAGAGAAGTAAGAATGTCAGCATCTAATGATAATAAGGACATAGCAGACCCATCAGTGTCAGTCCAGCAGTGCTCCCTCTCAGTTATAAGTCATTCCAGTAATTTGTATGTCCTTAGTACAAAGTGAAGGCAGCATTATGTCATCACCTTTCCACCCATCTCTCCATCAACAGCTTAAAGTGCTACTCATATTGAACAAAATTGAGCTGATTCTCTTCTAACACGATGGATACACAACAGAGCTGGATATTCCCAAGAGATAGTGGCCTTGGATCTGTTTTAAAAAGTGGCAGATATGAAGTTCATATTTTCAGCTGTTCCTTAAAACAGTGTTCATCATACGTGGCTGCGCAAAAGACATCTGGCTTACACCTTGGTTGAATGCACATTAATGGGGCTGAAGTGGGAGGGCATGTGGCAGTATGGTATGCTGTTGCTTTAAAAAAAAGCTGTGCAAAAGACATCTGGCTTACACCTTGGTTGAATGCACATTAATGGGGCTGAAGTGGGAGGGCATGTGGCAGTATGGTATGCTGTTGCTTCAAAAAAAGCTGTGCAAAAGACATCTGGCTTACACCTTGGTTGAATGCACATTAAAAGGTCTGAAGTTGGAGGGCATGTGGCAGTATGGTATGCTGCTGCTTTAAAAAACAATAGTACTGAATTATTCTGACAGAATGCACCTCCACAATCTATCAGAACATTTAGAGATTTTCCAGTTTCCAATAAAACACATTCATTGTTTGCATCAACAGAACTCACTTTTCTGGACATTGTCTCCCTTAGACTGCACCTGTTCACGTGGCTTATGCCTGCTGTGAAGTCATAATCCTCTGCTTATGACATCACAATCTGTTGTTATGGGCATGATTCTGTGGTCATTCTGATGTCACAAGCAGATGATTATGACATCAAACCATGAAGTAAGACAGATGGGCTGGGATATTCGAAAGGTTTTGCAATCACAAACCTGGGTTAGTGACTCACTAACACCACTTTGCAGCCCCAGAGCAGGGAAGGACCGCAAAATGCCATACTGGATGTCATGGTAAACATAATCTATGTTACCAGTTTAGACAAACAGAAAATTGAGGCTTTCCATATCCAAGAACCAACACAAGGTTTAGAGACCTTCACCTCCAGGCATGTGTGGTTAAAATTTGGAATAATATTTCTCTCAATATTTGAGCTCTGAATTCCATACTCGATTTCAAGAAAGCCTTAATAAATCATTTAATCATCCATGTACCTGTAACTTGTAAACTGTGATATAGTGTTGTATCTTGTGAACTGTGTTGTTTTTGTTTTAATTATCTGAATTGATTTACACATGTGTGTTTCACTCAGGTCTGCAGTTGAAAACAGGATTTTGTATCCCAACAGTATGTACCTGTATAAAGATAAAGTTTTATAAAATGAAATGGTTAGTGAGTCACTAGCCTGTTTGTAACCGGCCCTAAAACATGCTGGTGTGCCTGTGCAAAGCAGCTGACAGTGCCTTGCATAGAGGTTCACTGTCATGCTAGAAGGTTTGGAGAGGTGGAAAGCAGCAATCAGTGGCTTGCTATTTACTGCCTTCCCAAATTAGGTCTTATGGGCTGCGGACCCTAACCATGCTGCCCCGTCTCTGAACACCTCTGGGGGCATTAACTGGTGGGGAGATTTGGAGGCAGGGGGAATGCATTTGCTACTTGATACCAGTAGGTTGTTTTGAGGGCGGCAGGGGAGAGACCAGTAGGCACCAAAGAAATATGTCATCTATTTTGGGGTCATGTTTGGGGGGCAGGGGGCACTATACCTAAGTACAGGCTGCCCTGACAGGGACTCTGGGTGGGTTTGCAAACACTGTTTGCTCCCAGTCTGTAATGAGGCCCTACTGAGATGCTGGTGATCCCATAAAATAGTGCCTTGCTAGTTCTATGTGGTCATCTACATCTTAAGGTACCAATATGACAGTTTGCTCCAGAGAAGTACTTGCCATTAGTGAGCTCTAACAGCCCAATTGCAATCCCTGTAGTACCCTATTGGCCACATACCTTCTGTGGTCAGTAGGTGACCAGGGTTTGCAATTTCAATCTAGTTAGTGCCTGGCTGGTCTACTGGAACATGCCTTTAGCACTTGGAAAGTGTTCTAGCATGCTTCAGTATACGTCCGGTTTGCTCCAGGCACTAATTTGCTCCTGGAGCAAACATTTAGTGGGCTCTAACTAGGACCTTCGAATATTCTGGCCATGAAGTCTAAGGAGCAAAGAGTCTACTTAAGTGCAAAATATATTCCGTAATGAAGAATTGACTAGTTCAGAAATTCAGATTTTTAAAGAATCTTATGAGATCTGAGTCTTTCCGATGCCAACAGAAGCTGTTTGTCTGCAGACACCTGGAAAGTCACTTTAAGTGAAGTGGCAGAGTGATAAACTTTAAAATACATTAGGACTGCCAAACCATTACTCTGTCTCTGCTTCAAGGCCAGTTTATTAAATATGGTTAGCTTATCACTAAGTAGCAACCCATTTTTCTCAGAAATAGGTCTTACAAAAATTGGGAGGGGGGGTATTAAGTCAACTGATGACTACTACACTTTGGCTGCCTGGTGGCCCACCCGTAACACTGCTTGGTGCCCTGCAGGTGACTTGGGAATTTGAGCAAACTGGTAACTGTGTATCATGTGTCTCTGGGGCAAATGTGCTACCAAGTGCAGCATTCTCTGCCCCATTGAGGGGAATGCTATTCCTCTGCTCTTGCAGCAACCCCTGTGGCAGGCCAAGGAAGAACTCTGATGTGTGCACTCCCCAGCGGCATGGCAGATGATGGGCAGCATGATGAGCACCAATGAGTGGCATGGACGGAGAGATGAGGATGAGCCACAGCAGAGCTGCAGGTCACTGTGTAGTCCCATTTTTCCCTAAGTAAGCAGAACAGAGGAAGAAATGTGGAAGGGTGACAGGATGTTGGTTAACTCTTAATATTCTTCCTTGGCCTGCCACAGGGGTTGCTGCAAGAGCAGAGGAATAGCATTCCCCTCAATAGGGCAGATAATGCTGCACTTGGTAGCACATTTGCCCCAGAGACAGATGATACACATATACATTGTATAGCCACATTGTATATGCTTTCTTGTTCTATTGTTAATATAATCTTCTTACCACACCTTGTTACTTCTATTGCTTTGTTTAGTATCCATCCCAGACGTTGGTGTACCCTTAATTTAATTTGTTAACAATCTGTACACTCTGTATTATCCAATGTTGTTGTTGCCATTTTTTTACTGTATGTGCTAGCCTGCACAGTGTCCAATTGTATTATTCCTTGCTCTGTTCCCTTCTGCCAGGACCACCTTGAAAATTAGCTTGCTCAATGATGAATCTTCCTGGTTAAATAAAGTTTTGATTGATTTGATTGATTTAGGCCTTCCCACAATGCTGGGTCTTTTTCTCCATTGTTGCTAAGGGACCCTGTTATATAAGGCAAACTGTGTAGGGGACTGATACTGGGTGATGGGTTGTTGGGGCTAATAGGGGTCATACTTGTTCTGAAAAGGTAGCTCTGCTATTCTGTTCAGTATTTTTGACTGATAACTATATCGGTGCTGCCTTAGTCCTGAGACTGTGGTATCTCAGCAGAGGTGTGAGGAACGTACTGCCTTCTTTTTGATAGGGTTTAGTGAATAAGACCATTGTATAGCCACAGTTGCCTATTTATGTGGCCACAGATGCATTGTGAGATTGGGTTGGGTTTGGGATGGTCACTGGTGTTGAGATGTCCTGCATTGTGTCAGCAGTACACTCTATGCCATGTAGATTAAATCTGTGTAGTGGTTGTCGAAGGCTTGTTTGAGAGGATCTCGGTAGCAGTCGTTGAGCTTGTGAACTGCTCCTTGCAGGAATGAGGCCATGCCTGGTGCCTTAAAGGAGGTACTATTGGTGAGGTCACTTAAAAAAAAGCCTTGACTAGATCCAGGGGTTTCCGTAAACTGTCTGCCACTATTGAACTTCAGCTTGCTTAGTAACTTGAGCCAGGGGTTTCCGCAGACTGTCAGCCACTATTGAACTTCAGCTTGCTTAGTAACTTACTTGAAAAGGTTGTGGTGGAGAAATTGTGGGGGAGGTTGTTGGAGATCAATAGTTTTGATACATTCCAATCCAGTTTTAGGCTAGAACATGACATGGAGACACTTCGTATTCAGGTCCAGAATTATCCCCAGCTAAGATGGATCGGAAGAATGTTTCCCTCCTCATTTAGCTAGACCTTACATTGGCATTCGTTACTGTGGGTCACAGGATTTGAAGGGGTTGGTGGGTGTGGCTAGGATAAACCTGGTCACAGAATGCAGATCCTGATAGAGATGTTGAGTGCCTGTGCAAGTGTCTGGCTGAAATGCGAAAGTGGATGACTGGTAGTTTGCTCGGCTTAATCTAGAAAAGTCAGAGATAATGTGGCTGGGTGCTGAAAAAGGGGGGGGGAGGGTGGAGATAAACCAGGAGTTTTGTCTCCCTACAGTAGACAGTATTTACAGAAGCATGAAGTGGTTCACAGCCTGGGTGTCTGTCTATACCCTGGTCTAAAAATGGAAAACTGCGTATTGGTCATTGTTGGGGGGAAACTCTATCACTTGCAAAACAATGCTAGACTTCGGCCATTCCTTTCCCAGCACACACTAAATACACTGATTGATGCATTTGTGGATTTACATTTGGGCTACTGTATCCCATTATATGCTGGTCTCTGCCAATGTCAGATCAGTCACCTGCATTCTCTCCAGAATGTTACAGCAAGATTACTATCTAACACAGGGCAGTTCAAGCATATTTCACCAGCCCTGCATGAGTTGGTTCAGTTACTAGGCCAAGCGAGACTTGATCATTTGGTACTATTTCTGGTTTAGTTTTTAATGCTAAAGAAGGGCCATGAAATGAGTATCTGAGGGAATCCTTGGTGCACTTTTCTCATTCAAGGTAATCGAGATCTTTGCAAGAAGGGCTACTGATACAGCCATAGACTGTGGAGCATTAGAAACAAGGCTTTTGGGGTGCTCACACCTAGTCTGTGGAATGCACTGCTACTGAGAATTTGATCAGCATCATCTTTGCACTGGAAACTACTTCCTCTCTAATGCCATTTAAAGGAATGAGTTCATGGATTGATTTACACATTTATTATAGTGGTGTATTTATTTGTGATGGCTATTATATATTGTGGTGGTGTTTGTGATTGTATTGCATCCTGCTCTAAGAGACAGAAGAAGAGTTCCTAATCAGATAACTGCATCAACTCTCCCTAATGGCAGATAAAACTTTCTTGTGCTGCTGCACCTGTCATACCAGGAATGCTGTGAACTGGAAATGAGGTGCTTCTGCATCTCACGGTGCTTTCCCAGATATTCTTAAATATTTAATATTTAGACTTATTACAGATCTACTTGTATGATCTTTCAGTCTCACCACCTACATAATGGGAAAGGGGACTGGTGACCTGAAGGGGGGGTCAAGAGAAGCAGTACCGGGGGTGGGCACCCTGGTCTGCTTCTATATTAATAAATAAAAAAATAATAAAATTGAAATGGGCAGAAAGAAGCAGTACCAGGAGTGGGCACCCCAGTCTGATAGATAGAAAGATAGATGGATAGATAGATAGATTAGTTTAATTTGTTAGAGTGCTGTATCTCATTGTGACTCTAGGTGCTTTACAGAGAACTCTAATAAAATAAGAAAAGACAACCTTTTTTCAACAAAATATACATAAAAATGTAAAGCTAATACAGTAAGTTAAACATCAGGAAAAGCTTTACTAAATAAAAAGGTCTTCTTATCCCTTTTGAAGGCATCCACCGAAGGGGACTCTCTAACTGACCGAGGCAGTGAATTCCACAAAGTAGGCATAGTGGCTGAAAAAGCCTGAGCTCCAGATGATTGCAAACGAACCTTAGGAATCACTAGGAGACCCTCCTCAGATGATCAGAGAGGTCAAGAGGGGTAGTAGGGCTGTAGGAGGTCTTGCAGGTAACTGGGCCCCAGACCTTGTAGGGCTTTGTAGGTCAGCAAACCGACCTTGAAGGTGATGCGCCACCTAATAGGAAGCCAGTACAGAGAGTGCAGTACAGACATAATGTGACAAGACCTGGGAAGGTCAGTCAACAGCCTGGCCTCTGCATTCTGCACTAGCTGCAGGTGGTGAAGATAAACCTCCAGTAGCCCTAGGTAAAGGGTATTGCAGGAATCAAGCTGTGATGTCACAAAGGCATAAACTAGTAATGGCAGGTCACCCGAGGGAGTCAAGTGTTTAATCCTGGTGATGTTTCTTAGCTGGTAAAATCCACTCTAGACCACGGCTGACACCTGAGATTCAAGTGGCAGGCCGTTATCAAGAACAACGCCAAGATTTTTTACCCTAGATGAAGTGAGAAGCTGGGAGTCTCCAAGCCTAAGCCCGGAGACTGACCAATCTGCAAATCAGCCCTTGGGTGACCAGGCTAGATCACCAGAACTTCCGTCTTATCTGGATTTAACCTCAACCAGTTGGCACTCATCTAGTCTTGGACCTCAGCAAGGCACTGATTGAAAACCGAGACCGCATCCTGTTGTTCAGGTGCAAAAGACAGGTACAGCTAGGTATCACCAGTGTAGCAAATAAAACCCAGTCTATACTGCCTTACAATGTCTCCTATCAGTAACACATAAACTGCGAACAACATGGGGGACAAAATGGAACTCTGTGGGACCCCACATGACAGGGATAGTGGGTGGGAGGAGAAAACCCCCAGAACTACCCTCTGCATCCTGCTGGTGAGGAAAGAATGGAACCAGCTGAGGACCACACTAGATAGTCCGCAACGAACCTGCAGGCAATCCAAAAGCACCCCATGGTCCACTGTGTCAAAAATGGCTGTGAGATCAAGGAGAATGTGGATAGAACCAGGGCAGTCTCAGTACTGTGCCTTTTTCTGATGCCTGACTTGAGAGGATCATACATGTTGTGGTCTAACAAATGGGCCTCCAGCTGTAAAGCCACCACCTTCTCAATAACCTTCCCTAAAAAAGGGTAGGTTAGAGACAGGTCTGTAGTTTGACAGGCAGTCCAAGTCCAGTGAAGATTTCTTCAAGAGGCACCTCACCGCTGCCTCCTTAAGAGGTTCGGGGAAGATCCCCCTTGCTAATGAACACTGGACTATCCTGGCGAAAAGCAGGCCGATGGACTTGACATACCCTACAAGAAGGCATGTTGGGCCTGGGTCCAAACTAGATAGATAGCTAGATAGACGGGAGAAAAATGGGGTTCCTGGAGTCTGGTCTGCATAAATGCCAGAAAACTTGGGAACAAAGTAAATGATCTCTTGGCTATGGTAGCGGAGGACAGGCTGGATATAATGTCCATAACAGAAATCTGGGTGACATCCAACAATAAGGCCTCACAGTCCCTGGCTATGATCTGGTCAGGAGAGAAAGGGAGGGTAGGCTCATGGAGAGTCATCTATTTACATGCTAGAAGTTTTGGAAATAAAATAAGTTTCATCAGGAAGTGGCAGCAGATGCAGCCCTGGCACAGTGGCAGTGATGGAAATGTTAGCATTACCCAACAATGACGGGGACCTCACTGTTCCAGGCTATGTATTATTATTATGGAGGGACAGGGTAAAAGGGAGAGGAGAGGGTTGCAGTGTACATCAGGGCAAGCATCAGAGTGATGGAGGACAAGGATATGGGAGGGATGGTAGAATCACTATAAGCACAGCTTACATAGAAACATACAATGTGATGTCAGATAAAGAATGTTTGGCCCACCCATTCTGCGCATTTTTCCCTACCTACATTATCAATGCAAACTTTACTTCATCTGCAGCTCTTTCTCCCTCCCACCCCTTCCTTTCCATTCTGATTTCCTTGTACCTGTCCCATGCATTCTTGAACCCCACCATTATTTTTGCCCCCACCACCTTCACTGGAAGGCTTTTTCAGGAATCCACCACTCTTTCTGTTAAGTACTTCCTCACATATCTCCTGAATCTACCCCCCTTCAGCTTCATATCATGTCCACTTGTTTTTGAACACCTTTTTTCCAAAAAAAACTTCCCTCCTTGACCTTATTTACCCCCCATGAAGTAAATGCCTCTATCATATCCTCTCTCCCTTCTGTCTTCCAAGGTGTACATACTGAGGTCCTTTAGTCTCTCCTCATAGAGCCTTTGATGCAGACCCTGCACCATTTTAGTTGCTCTCCTCTGGACCACATCCACTCTATGTCCTTCTGGAGATGTGGTCTCTAGAACTGGACACACCACCTCCCTCTTTCTGCTGGCGATACCCCTCATTATGCATCCCAGCATCCCATTAGCCATCCTGACAAGCCTTGTTGAACTGCCTGGCCACTTTTCGGTCATCAGATATGATTACCCCAGGTCTCTTTCCTGCTTGGTAGTCATCAGTACTACTCCACCCATTTTGTATTCCACCCCATAGTTTCTATGTCCCAAGCTCATTATTTTGCACTTTTCACATTGAAACCCAGCTGCCATACCCTTGACCACTTCTCTAGTTTTCTCATGTCTCTACACATCCTTTCCACCACCCCTTCCCCAGAGTGTCCACCCTATTGCAGATTTTGGTGTAATCTGCAAAGAGGCAGACCTTCCCTTCCAGCTGCTCTACAGTGTCCCTTTTAACAACATTAAAGAGGACCTGTCCCAGCACTGAATCCCTGAGGCACCCCACTGGCCAACCTCCCTTCCTTCTTGTGAGTGAACTGTTTACCACCACCCTCTGTTTCTTATCCCCTAACCAATTCTTATCCAGTTTACCACCTTTGGATCCACTCCTAAGCTACCCAGTTTACTTGTTAATCTCCTGTGTGGAATGGTGTCGTTACTGAATGGCCCGGTGGTGCTGAGGGCTAAGGTACTGGATGCTTTACCTCACACCACACTGACGACTCATTTGTTGTCTTTACAGTGATCCCTTTTAGCTTCACCTACTGTCTCTCCACCCCTCCCAGACCCTCCTTCACTGCTAGGTTATTACTGAAGCAATCATCCACCTTTATAAAATCTGCTCTCCTGAAGTCCAGGAGCCTCGTCTTTTTGTGTTTTGATTCCATACCCATCATTATATTGAACCACACTTACAGTGATCACTGGCCCCCAGGTGGCCTCCCCACCTTGACATCTGTAACACTCTCCCTTTTAGTAAGTACCAGGTCCAGTATTGCCCTATCATGAGTGGGATCACTGGCTAGTTGCCCTAGGAAATCCCCTTGCAGACAGTCCAGGATGTCCTTGCTTCTAGCTGAAGCCACTGCTGGGAGGCTCCAGTCTACATCCGGCAGGTTGAAGTCCCCCACTGCAGCACCTCTCCCTTTTCTGCCATCTTGCCAGTGGCTTCCATCAGCACCTTATCTAATTTCTTCCTCATGCTGGAGGTCTGTAGATCACTCTAGTGTGATTAGCAGCTCCATTCCCATCTCCAGGTTGACCCACAGAACCTCTGCCTCCCCCTGTGCTCCCTGTATCTCTATTGCGTTTATGCTTTCCCTCACATAAAGCACCATACCCTCTCCTTTCCTTCCCACCCGGTACATCCTTAAAGATCTTCTGAAGTGAAATGTGCAACATTGCAGAATACGAGTAAGCATACCCCCAGTAAATCTCATACCAAAAAATAGATTTCTGTGTTACTTCATTTTAAAGTTATGAGCTGTTTTGTAACCCTGATTGCACTACCTGTTCAAAACAGCCTGTGTCAGTGAAGAACTGCTGATGATGTCATCTCAGGACCTCACAGTCTAGTATTCCCTGTCAGCAAGCTTATAGGACCTGTTTATCCAAAGTTTTAAAGATCATGTGAGAGGGTTCTATGATAAAAAAAAAAAATTACACAAACTTGCAAGTGCCAACTTGAGGAAGACAACCTAATACATCTATTGATTTTATGTCCTCTTTATAGTCAGGAAAGAAATCTGTTCTTGGGTAGTGTATTATCAACTTTAGACATGGCACTTAAATATCAAGTGAATGCATTATTGAAATCCAAAAATACTGAAATATTAGAAAGTGTTGCATTGTACAGTAAATAGATAGAACATAAGAAACTGCATATTATAAATAAGGAACAGGTTACTATAAGGGTGGCACTTATATTTGTTACTAAATCTTAGATCTAGAGACGTGCGATAGCTTAATTATAAACATCTGAATGAGTTTACTGGTAGAAATACCAATTTAATTGTACTACTCAATTTCCCTGTATATTTATTGGTAATTGTACCTCTATGGATTTTAACAATGTAGAATGTTATATGTATATTTATGTATGCTAAAATATATTGTGCAATATTTTGTATTGGCAATTCTGTCTTGTCAATCAATAAACTGAACTGAAGCGCATGTGCAATAGTTGTCTAAAGTAAAACAGGCAGAACCATTCAAAAAACATTGCTATAAAAACTATATGTGTTTCAGGTTTTGTAACGATATTGACAAAATTGCATTCTATAATGCCTTTTGGTGTGGTCCATTTTTCAAGGGTTGCAGGATGCAGAGTCAGCATGCCTCTAGGCTGCTGAAGCCATTTGAAGTGCTACTCTATTGTGCTTGCTAGGAAGTTGCATAGTAGCCCCTTGCTATAGTGAACCCTGCTGTAGCAAAAACCCGGCTATAATGAATATCTCATATGACTCCCAATGTTTCAGTATTTCTGTTCTTCAGAATTCCTATCTGCGCTGGCAATCAGCCGGCACACATGCCACCTGCACACATCAAACACTGTCCATATGCCCTATACACTGTGCTGTCAGGAAGACAAAGTTAAAAACTAAAGTAAAAAAATATCTACATCTTAACTGCTAGCTGAGACTCGGAGTTAAAGACAGCACCTGTAACATGGATGGTGGCTCAGAGATTCCACGCGCTTTACAAACACGCTCCCCTTCCACCCCCACCTGACTCTCATCTTTACTTAGCAAATTTATGTTGTCCAGTACTGAATTTATTTTATGCACAGTAGATTCTGAATCATACTGAGGAAGTCAGATACGGTGGAGCTGCGATTTGTGAGTCGGATGGGAGTGATTATTAAAGCAGGAAGAGCATCAAAAAAGATCTGGAATTTGGAGAGAGGTGTTTTGTTGTTGTTTGTTGGGTTCTTCTTTTTGTCAATCTGTTTCTTTCTTGCTTTTACTATTGCCCAGTGTACTAGTCTGTGTACAGATATCTGGAGGCGATGAGTCTGTGAATTGGGGGGGGGGGGGACGTGTTTGTAAAGGGCGTGGAAGCTCTGAGCTGCCGTTTCTGTCACAGGTGCTGTCTTTAACTTGAAGTCTCAGCTAGCAGTTAAGATGTGGGTATTTTTTGATTTTAGCTATATTTTGCTGATAGTGCAGTGTATAAGGCATGTGGGAAGTGTTTGATGTGTGCGGGTGACAAATACACTGGCCGACAGTAGTGCACAGTAGCGTCCCTCATTGTAACGAATAGGGAGCTATAATGAATACAGATTATGGCTCCCTTTTAGTTCATTATAGTGAGGGGTTACTGTACTGCCAGTATTGTAATGTTGGTAACTTCACTGCTATTTTTCAGTGTCTGCTTTACAATATGTTTTAATAGGGGCCTTATATGTGTTAATTCCTACTAGAGGTGGAAGTATTCGCTCTGGTAAAATGGTATTTTTTAATTTAGAGTAGAACATAGATGAGTCTGAATGTATGGCAAAACAGCCTAACAGGGAGAACACATTGTGCTGGCTAAATTGGAAACTCCTAGTAAGTTTTCAAAACAGCATTACCTCTTCCACCCCCATTGACAAGGAAATGGAATAACTGTTTTAAAGTGCCTTTCTTCGAAATCGCTTTAGTTGAATGATAGGTGTGAATAATCTCAGCCTTTTACCACATCAGCAAATTATTCAGTGTGCAAACTTCACAACAGTGAGCATCCCAGCATCCAGCAACCCTGAAAAAAAGGGCCATAACAAAAAGGCACATAAACAAAATATTGTCAACTTTTTTTTACAAAACCTGAAACACACACAGTTTTTAAAGCAATGTTTACTGACTGGTGCTGCCTGTTTTACTTGTGAAAACCATTGCACGTGATCTTTGCAACTTTGGAGAAACAGGCCCTTTAAGCTTGTTGACAAGGAATACTAGACTGTGAGGTCCTCAGATGACATCATCAGCAGCGCTTCACTGATACAGGCTGTTTTGAACAGGTAGTGAAATCAGGGTTACAAAATAGCTCATAACTTTAAACTGAAGTAACACAGAAATCTAGTTTTTGGTATGAGATTTACTGGAGGTATGCTTATTCTAATTCTGAAATGTAGCTATTTTGGCCAGATGATGTCAGTTGCTCTTTAATGGAGTGTAGCCTAGTATGGCCATGTCCCAGTCATGGTTTTCAGTGCTCCATGACTCTGTAGTGGCCACAACATCCAGGTAGGCCTCTGCCATGATGGCCTCTAGGTCAGGAATCTTATTTCCTAAACCACTAGCATTTGCAAGCATGACCTTTCAGATTTTGTTTCCACTCTGCTTGTTACCCCTCTTTTTTCCTTTTTGCCCTCCCTCCCTCCTTCCCCCCCTTCCTTTTTATTGCTCCCATTCTCTTCCCCTTTGTCTTTACCATCCTGCTTCCTTTATTAATTTGCACCCTGGTGGATTCCTCTCCCCTTGGGGTCTTTTTACTCTCTACTTCAGCCGGGGGGGGGGCTGTTTCTGCCCCCCCGATTATTTCTGCCATCCCTGAGGCTAGTTGAAATTTAATCAAAGTAACATTTAAACCGACCACTGAGGACTGTGGTTCCCAGATGGATGCAGGCCATCGCCCCCTCTATTGGCCCTTATCCTCCCAGGGGGTATCCAGTCCCCAATGTAGCCAACCCGTTCCTCTCGGTACCATTCTTTCAGCCATGAGTTGAAGCTCCTGGTGCAGAAACCCCTCACATTCCCCACTGTTGTAGACCAGCAGCACCTCAGTGAAAGCCACTGAGTTCACTACTTGTCTGAGTCCCCCTGCACTATCCCTGCCCCATCCCTAGCCAGGTCATTAGTCCCCAGGTGGACAATGACATCCAGCTATACCTTCTGTCCTGTTGCCCTAGCAATCCTCAGGATCTGCTTCCCATCCCTTTGGTGCATGGCACCATGTAGGCACCTAACGTGCCCTTCCCTCCTTTCCTTTCCTTTTCCCAAATCTATTGCCCTTACAAATGAATTCCCTACCAGAAGTTGCTTCCTCCTCCTCTGTGGTCCTCTACCACCCTACTTGGGATCTCCACTATGGAGGGCCCCCCACATCCTCCTTGGTCACTACTGGGGGAATCTCCTCTTGGAAATCCCACCCCACTAGAGTGACGTAGGAATTTCATAGTGGTACCGGTTGAGGAATGTGCCTATGTCCTACCACCCCACCTTTCCAGAGCCCTCCAAAGTCCAGCCATTCCTTCTTCCTCACATGTTCTGAGATAATGGTGACAGACATAGTGGCTGCCGGGTGAGGGAAGAAGTCCCCTGAATCCTAGCCAACTCAGCCTGAAGTATATTGACCTCCTCCTTCAACCCAGAGAGGTGCATACAGATGGGTCAGCACCACAGTCTCCAGAAGATCTCTCTGCAGAAAACTACCACCCCACAGCCACTGCATTGCACCACTCCCAACATTCTTGACTTCTGTTCTCCCTGTGTTACCTGGAAATACTTTTGTATCCTTTCCTCTGATATGATGTTTCTAGTGTTCCCCTTCTGTTTGTTTGTTTCTAGTTTTGTTCGCCCATGCCTTGTTTAAGTCTCTCTATACTCCTACTCTAGATAGTGTGTTACTCCTATTCCCAGTTTTGGCCTACCTTTTTTACCTTCTGCCCTTCCTAGCAATGACTCTTACACAGTAGTGAACAGGTGCCTTACCTTAGTTGACTGGCAGAGTCCCATGCTTCCGTGCTTCCTTCTGCTGATGCCTAAGATGCCAGTTACCTGTTCCACTCCGCTTTTGCATACACTCACTGAGACACGAACGTGCTGGACAAGTTAGAGTGGAAGCACTTTTACAATGCTTTTTTAAGAAGGAACAAAGCCTCTGTCAGCGCCACCCCCCTCCATACACACCTGATTCATAGCCAGGGTTTCCTGAATGTACTCTGCTCCAAGATTGATTTCTTGAGCTAGTTTTCCCACACCACCTGTTACAATTTTAAAGACAAATTTCACTAGATGGGGAGGGTTGTCCATTTGGGAATGATCTCATGGCTCCCCAATCAGACAGGGCTCTAGACAAAAAGATCAGGAGGGCAGTAGCTGGGGAGGTGTAGTCCGTTGGGAGGCTTCAACACACCAGATGTTTACAGAAGCATCTAAATGGCACAACAGAAATTGGGTGTAACCACCCCCATGGTGGCCCTTACCTTTGAGCCACTGGAGGCTCAAGGTGGGTCTGGCATTGCTGCCTGCAGTCTCCAACTGGAACTGGCATTGGGAACCAGGTGGTTAAGATGAAAGGCATGCCTCTATGCTTAAAGAGGAGATAATCTCAAATGGCTGACTGGACAGCTACTGCCATTACCAGTGCACTGCACATCAGTTTCAGGAAGGTTAACAACAGCTGATTAACAGCGTTCTGAGCAAGTTGCCTATTAAAATAAGTAATGTTGTCATTTAATGCCCTGCAACAGCATCGACTTCACCATCTTGGAGATCCTTGACCTGAAGCTTCAGCCGTTCGAAGCCTAAGGCTCAGAGAGGAAATGCATACAGCACTCGGGGAGCCAGAGTGCAGGGTGCCTGATACCCCTTTTGTACCAATGCTCAGTCAAGTACTGCTGCTGTGAGTGACTGACAGCCAAATTGCCAGTGTGGAGTCAGAAAGTCTGGAGCCTGTGAAGGTAACTTCCCTTAAGCTAGGAGGGGTTTCCGGCAGTCCTCTCAGGCATCTGAAGGAGACAGACATGCTGCTGAAGTCCTATCCAGATTTAATGTTGAAGGTTGCTGCTTTGCTGCCAAATCTTACTGAAGTTCAACATGAACTGCTGCTCACTGCTGCTGAAGGAGAGCTGCTGCAGACAATTTACAGGAATTGCTGCTGAAACTTAGAGGTAGGAGAACAGCAACGTTTACCTCTGCTGGTGTGACTGAGGGAAGGGTGAGGTCAGAAGCTTAGGCCCTGGATACCTTGGTACTCTGATTGAGTATGCACCCTCGGAAGTGGCAAGGCAGCACCCTAGTCTAGGCCACACCTTGACCTTGAACACTGCCATCCTGCTGTGGCTACTGAGCCAGAAAAGGACTGGTAGAGAGTGAGAGCGACTAGGCCCTAAGCCAAGGGGCCTGTGCACTACTGCATCATTGGTGCTAGGCTGCATCTGAAGCTATTCTGCCTATCTGAGAGCCACTCCTGTGTTTCTATGCCAGTCTTTGAGATCCTGGTCATCAGACACTGTACAGGACTTCTGGCCTTGCCATCCTGAAGTTAATAAAGATGCTTAAAGGTTAGTTTTCCCCTCAGGTTGCAATTTTTGTGGTTTAATTGCAATTGCTTTGTTTCCATAAATTACTAGCAAAAGTCGGTCAGGTGGGGTCGATGTTGCAAGCTTGCAGTAAATCTTAAAGTGCACCATTGCAAGGTCCCAGGTAACACAACATCAGGACTGCAGCTGCTAGTTAGCCTGAGTACTCAGTATCTGTAGAACTTAAGTAATTAAGGTGTCAGCGTGGCTCAGTTGGTAGCACATCTGCCTCTGGACCAGAAGGTTGTGTGTTCTCGTCCCACACCGGGATTGGAGTTGCACCCAAATATCGCTGGCATCCGAGTGCAGTATTGGGGGGTGCTGTACTGCTGGGGTGTGCCATCCTTCAGATGAGACGTTAAACCGAGGTCCCTTCTGCCCATCCTGGTGTTGTCCTGGTGGGTGTCCAGGTGGAAGTAAAGAACCCAGGGCACTCTTCGCAAAGAGTAGGGAACATTCCCGGTGTCCTGGCCAACATTCCCCTACCTATAAACCGGTTCATGCAATTATCCAGGCTGTGTGTGGATGATGATGTGCGATATGGCCGCCACCACACATTCAGTCACTTCGCTGCCAGTCTAGCATTGCTTGTAAAGTGCTTTGGATGTATGAAAAGTGCTGTATAAATGCTGATTCTTCTTCTTCTTAAAGTATTCTTGAAAGTAGTTAGTGTTAGATCTTGTGTGCGCTGTGCAGAAGGGCCTGTTTCCCATCTGAGGGGCCTGTATTGTCAATATTTGAAATAACTACCAATTGCTTAGCCACTCTTTCTTTTTACAGGACCTGTTGTAGTTAATCCTGTTATTGTTCCATAATTTTGTATATAAACATATTATTAGTGAGTATATTATTTGTAGTGACCAAACTAAGTTTTTGCCAAAACTTAGTACTGCAGTTGGTTGGTCTCAGGGTGGGTGTCTGTAACCTGTGAGGAGGTGGGTTAAAACTACATCCAAGGCAGCACTATTGCACACTTGCCTTGACTAACATCATTCTTTGAGTGGAGGCACCACACTATTTTCTACTCTTTCTTGGAACAAACCTCCCTCTCTGAGGATTCAGATGAGCCCAGGCCCCTCTACCATGTTTGTAGTTGCATGAGCACAAGGCAGGGGTAGTAACTGTGAGAAACAGCTAACAACTGCATGGTGACCCATTTACACAGGCATTGGTAGACATCTTCCCGTACTGTTTCCTGACTTGACTAGTGGATGAGCAGACTAGGGATAGAACCATTCTCGACCTAGTTCTGACCAAACAAGTCACTATTGTGTGTGTGGGGGGCGGGGGGGGCTAACAGTGGAAGAGCAGCTAGGCTATAGCGACTGAAACACTGTGATCTGACATAGCCCTGAAATCACAGAGGACATTGACCTGGACACTAGTCCTGGACTTTTGGGGGCTGATTTTAGTAGGATGGAGAAGGAGCTAAGTGAGAAGCTCATGGGGTACAAACAGCTAGATGGGGCAGAGGGCAAGTGGGAGTATAATAAAGAAGGGATTCTAGCTGTAACTAAGGGTTGCCTCAGACAAGGGGTTATGGGGAAAAAGCACAATAGATCTGTGTGGTTTGTCAGCGAGGTTTGGGTAGCAGTAAGGGGAAAAATGTGGCCTTTAAAGTGTACAAGGCTAAACAGGCACAGGCAAGCAGGGAGCTCTACCTTGTCAAAACAAATGAAGATAACAAGGCAGTAAGGAGTGCCAAGGCAGAGATAGAGCTAAAGATTGCAGAATAGGTGAGCAAAAATGAGAAGGTCTTCTTTAAGTATATCAAGGAAAGGGAAAGAACAGTGATGGAATAGAGAGACTGAGAAAGGGCAAGACGTGGGTGGAGTGTGATGGACTAAAAGCTGTTATTCTGAATGAATACTTCTGCTCAGTTTTCAAAATTGAAGGGAGGTCACTGCCTCATTGCAGCATCCATGTAGGGTGGGGAACAAATTTGGAAATGGGTAATATCACAGAAGAAAGGTGCTCAAGGGGCTGTAGGGGTTGCAGATGGGTAAGTCAATGGAACCGAATGGTTTGCACCCAGGGATACATATGTGGCAGGCTCTGGCAGTACCCCTGGTGAAACATAGAAAAAAAGATGGTAGAAGGAGACCAATGGTCCATCTTGTCTTCCCACGTGTTCCTTGGACCTTCTTAGATCCCAGGACCTACCCCCCCTTCTGCCCAATGCCTGCTACTGCTGCTTTTGATTGCGCTTTAGTCTTGTCCCACCCCAGCTTGAATGATGCCACAGACTGTGCTTCCACTACATCAGCTGGCAGTTTATTCTATGGCTTCATGACTCTTTCTGTAAAATAGTGTTTCCTAAGCTCCCCCTTGAAGCTCCACCCCATCAACTTCCACTCATGAACTCTAGTGTTAGAGTCGGAGGCTCTGTTGAACAGGTCAAAGGATGGCACCTCTCAGGAACTTGTATGTTTCAATTATATTTCCCCCTCTCCCTTCTTGTCTCCAGTGAGAATGTATTAAATGCTTCCAGACGCACCTTGCATGAGTGCTCTTGAAAGTCCTGGATCATTTTGGTCACTCTTCTCTGAATAGCCTCCAACCTGTTTGTATCCTTTTTCAGATGTGGACTCCAATACTGGACACAGTACTACAGATGGGGCCTTACCAGGGACCTGTAGAGTGGCAGTATTACCTTCTTTCTCCTGCTGTTGTATCCCCTCCCTATGCATCACAGCATTTTGTTGGCCTTGCTATAAGCTTTGTTGCATTGGCTTGTCTGTTTAAGGGTGCTGCTTATGATGACACCTAGATCCCATTCTTCCTGTGTGGTGTTGAGCTGGACTCTGTTGAAGTGGTACTGGCTCCTTGTGTTCCCTTTACCCACATGCATCACCTTACATTTCTTTGTATTAAACTTCAGCTGCCAGACATAGGACCATCTTTCCAGCCTCTGTAGGACTTTTTGTAGGTCCTTAACCACTTCCTCACTGTCAACCCTTCCTCCTAGCTTGGTATCATCTGTGAATAGGGACATTTTGCCCTGAATACCTATGCCGATGTCACTGATAAAGGCATTAAACAGGACTGGCCCCAACACTGAGCCTTGGGGCACACCAATAGTGACCATGCCTTCTTCAGACCTGACCCCATTAACTACTACTCTCTATTTTCTGCCCCTAAGTCAATCACCTGTCCAACTGACTATGCACTTGGCTGCACCCAGGTCCTCCAAATTTTTCAGCAGGTGATTGTGTGTCACTGAATTAAAGACCTTACTGAAATCAAAGTAGAGGAGGTCCACTGGGTGGCCTCTGTCTAGTTCCCTAGTGACCTAGTCAAAAAGTGTGATTAGGTTCATTTGGCACAACCATCCCACCATGAAGACATGTTGTCTGTCATCCTGCAGACCTATTTAACTGCTCATTTAAGATGGGAATAGTCCCTAGGGACTGGAGGGTAGCCAACATAATCCACCTCCATAAGAGTAGAGGTGGGGGGGACCCAGGGAATTATTGACTGGTTATCCTGCCTTCCATTGTTGAGAAGTTCCCTGAGGACATAATCAAGGAGCAGCTGGTTCAGGAGAGCAAGCAGCATGATTTTGTGAAGGTGAGGTTCTATGAGACTAACCTCGTGGATCTCTTCGGTGCCATAATGCAAATATTGGCTAAGGGCCAAGTGCTGGATGTCTTTTACATGGACTTTAGCAAGGTCTTTGACTCTGTACCCCCAAAAGGCTGGTATGGAAATTGGTGGACTTACAGTAGGTCTTAGGGAGAAAGTCACTACATGTGTGGGGGATTGGCTAGCAGAGAGAGCCCTGCAGGTGGTACTAAACAGTGCATACTCTGAGGTCAGGAGAGTTATGAGCAGGGTCCCACAGGGGTTGGTCCTGGGTCTGATGCTCTGTGATGTGTTCATTTGTGACACTGGAGAAGAGATCTAGGGCAGGATGTGCCTATTTGCAGATGACACAAAGATATGTGGCAGGGTGGATAGAGAGGAGGGTAGGAGAAAAAATTGAAAAGAGATCTGAGCAAACTTTAAAGGTAGTCCAAGGTTTGACAACTGAAGTTCAGTGCAAAAATGTTTCAATCAATCAATCTTTATTTTACCAGGCAAAAACACCATTAAGCAGAACTAATTTCCAAGGTGGACCTGCACAAGGAAAAGTTACAACTGATAGTACACTAATAATAGAAGAAAAGTACATTGACTACAGTAAGGATGGATAACAAGACAATGAGTGCATAAATAGTTACAGGGAAATATGCATAAAAACAGTTTTGTGCAGTATTTTACATGTCCAAGGAACAACTGTGCCAACAGTAGTATACCTGTCCAGGGAACAATTAAGCTGAGATTGGTACAGATAGACCAGTGAATAAGAGAAGTGGAGGATATGTACAAAACACATAGAACAAGTAGGGAGAGAGAAGTGGATTGGAGGAGATTACATAGACCAAGTAGAGAGAGAGAGCTAGGCTGGAGGAGACTACATTAGGGTCAAAAGGAAAGATGCATAGGGACATCGCTGATTAACAGGCAAGGAGAAGGGGAGCAAGCTAAGATTGGGGAGTATTGTAAGTGTCGCAACTCAGAGAATTTAACTGAGCAGGTCATCAACGATTGCACTTACAGGCCTCTGAGAAGGTCAATTTAAGCATTGTCTTAAAAGTTGTCAGCTCTACAGAGAAAACCAATTTCAGGGTTTTTTAAAGTTTCTTCCATAGGGAGGGCAGAGCATGACCTATGGACGAGCTAACAAACCTGGTTCCAATTTTGGTAATAATAAGTATAATGTAGGATAACCTCCTCAGAGCATAGCTTCCAGGTGCACAGATGGGCAAGCAGTCAGATATGTATGGAGGTAACCTGTTCGTAACAGCTTTGAAGGTCCAGATGGCAGTGTTATTTTGCCATCTGAATTTGAGAGGTCCATCCGACAAGGGATTAAAGGGAGCAGTGCTGCGTAGAGTAGGGTTCATCAGTTATAAATCTAAGTATGCGGTGGTACAGTATGTCTAGCTTAGTAAGGGCAGCGCTAGTACTTTTTCCATACAGAATGTCAGCATAATCAAGGAGAGGTAAGAAGTTGGCTTGTACTAGCCTAGTTTTAGCTTCCTTAGTGAGTAGATGCTTTATCCTAAAGAAGATTCTGAGTTGCTGTTTTAGATTTTTCGTGAGGTCTTCTATGTTGTCTAAAAAGGACAACTTGTGATCAACCCACACTCCTAAATATTTAAATTGTATCACAAATTCTAGCTGCTCGCCTAGTAGGGTGGCAATTTTGGGAACAGTGTCTAGTATTGGGGTGTGCACTGCTCTGGCTGCATGTGAGAAAAACATTGCCCTTTTTTTTGGCATTCAGTAGTAATTTCAAATGGAGGAGGTTCCTCCATAGTCTGTCAAAGTCAAGTTGGAGGTCCCTGCAAGCCAAATCAAGCGTTTGTCTGTCTATATAAATAACGGTATCATTGGCAAACAGGTGTATACTTGTTGAGTTTACACCGGAGTTGATATTATTAATGTAGATGGCAAACAAGAGTGGACCCAAGATGGAACCCTGTGGGACATCTCTCTGGAGAGCCGTCCTTAAAAAGGGGTAGTCTCTATTCCCTTTGATTTGCTGTCACCGACCAATGAGATGTTTAACGCCATGCATTTGGGGAGATGGAACCTGGGGACTGAATACTGGATGGAGGGGGTACAACTACAGCAGATCTCAGAAGAGAAAGATCTGGGGGTTATAATTAGTGACATCATCAAGACCTCAACCCAGTATAACAAGGTGTTTGGGAAAGCTAGCAGAATGCTGGGGTGCATAGGTAGAGTCTTCTCAAGCACAGATGGAGGTGATCCCAGCCCTTTACAATTCCTTGGTAAATTGCTTTTATTCAATTATAACTGTTTTCTTGAAGTTATGTTATACAGGTGCTGTAGCGCCTGTATATTAGGGTTGAGTAAGTATGTTAGTGTTAAGCTTCAATTTTTGCACCTTAATAACTTTGACCTTTTTAACTGATTACCTTGAAATTTGGAAAGCACAGAGATGGAGCCAGGATCTCTAGAGCCTACATATTTTGTGGTAGTCGATTCATGGGGGCAAAATTACAGAGGGACAAAAAGAAAATTACATCAATTAAGACCTTTACTTGCTCACCTGTAACTTAAAAACTAGGAGGATTTAAAACCTGAAACTTGCAGGTTTGATAGAGTTTAGCCCAAGGTACTCACTTTTGTGTTTTTATCTCTCAAACTTTAGTTTTTTAATTATATTTAAGAAAAACATTCCATTTCTGAGCATGTGCAATTTAAAAAATAAGCATTCTAAGGGTAACTGAATTTTTGCAACCACATGTAGTCATGGGGTCACATTACGAAAAAGCACTCATTTATCCGGTGGCAGGGCCAGCTCCCTGTCTGCATATCCCATTGTGCTTTTTTCATGCAGCAGGGACAGGGATATGTGTTGGTGCATAGCTGCACCCCTGCTGAGCATGCTGCGCATGTGTGTTTTTCTCGACAGAGTGTCTGCCATTAGCTGCATGAGCGGCTTTATTTATTTGAACTGGATACTGGGGTGCACAGTCCCTGGTGCCATTTTAATGAGGACTGTCAGCTTTTGCTGACTATTATTGCAAGTACTGTAACCTGATGCCATCTGTATATACAGTGATGCCATATCTGGCACCAGTTACAAAAAAGCACAGTTGTGTATTATTTTTAATAAAGGCATAATGTTGCCATCCTGACCTTAATTCTGGTGTACCACTGCTCCCGCGTGCTCCCAACTACATACTCGTTCATGAGCGAGTGCCATTTTTTTCATCAAGTATTAGCTGACTCTAACTGTATAAAATGAACATCTAATCTTTTGTGAGCTCCACAAAGTAAGTAGCTCTCTTTGTAAAACATTGGAGTATTATGTAGATATCTGACTTTAAAATGTAAAGCCGTGACTCTGGGCATACACTAGGAATTTGAGAGTGTGCGGGAGCAATGGTCTGCTTGAATAAAGGTTGAAAGGGCAGCATAATGATTTGAATAAAAATAATACAGAACTGTGCTTTTTATGTAACTCTGGTGCCAGATATGCCATCACTGATTGTATAGATGGCATGGGGCACCAGGTTATAGTACTTGCAAAAATAGTCAGCAAAAGCTGACAGTGTCCCTTTAAGAATATACTCCGACACTGGGGTGGAATCCTCACTTAAAAATGGACAATAACCACCTGGGGTCAATTCAGAGGAGAACAACTAAAATGATTCTTCAACAGAAAGGGAGGATTTATGAGGAAAGACTAGCTGACCTCAATATACATTCACTGGAGGCCGGGGGGGGGGCATGATTGAAACTTTCAAGTACCTAAAGAGTATAAACAGGGTGGACAGCCAGCAACTGGTTAAGTTAAAGAGGGGTCCATCACAAGGGGCCACAACTATAAGTTGACAGGATTGAAATTCAGGAGGGATGTGAGGAAGGGCAGCACGTCAAGTCCTCAAGTATAATTAGAGCATGTCAGATACAGCGCGTAGTGAAAGTCGTGAAAGATTTATGAGTGAGGGAAGGATTATAGCACTGGTTTGGTACCACGTATGTGGGGTGTCATAAGCGTGTGGTGTTAACTGATCAATTACTTATGTCGAAGACTATTTTCATAGGTGTGGTGGTTTGTTAGTTTTCAGTGATGTTTATATTTATGAAGGGGGGGTGCAGTGGGTGAAACCCCCACAGGAAAATTATCAATTTAAGATGTAAGCTCTCATCATCCATATTATCTGACCCAGATTTGGCTCAGGTGTTTGCTGATGTTGCATTGGTGAACTTGTTGAGAGATACTGCTAGTCGTCTTACTGCTGTGGTGGAGGAGTATGTTAAATGATCCGAGTATGATTTTTTGCATGGGGTGGCATATAATTTTTAGCTGCAGGTTTAGTTTGTTTTGTCCCAGTTTCATAAAGTGTTCTTGTTGCCTGTATGACTGGGCGTGCTGTGCTTTCTCATTATTTTACAGTGCTATGTGTGGTGCTTCCACTGTAGGTAATGTGCGCTCTTGTGGTTACAGCTGTTTTGTTTTAGCTGTATTTCATCAGTGCGGTATTACTTTATGATGTTTTCCCTGCTCTGTTTTGTACCGCACTATTTCTACTTTTGCTGAATTGATGTGGAATTGTGAAGTACTTCTGCACAGAGAAGGTGGTGGAAAAGTGGAACTGTCTAACAGTGGAGCTGGTCAGTGTTAACATGATGGCAAGCTTTAAGGGGGTGTGGGATAGACATATGGGACTGGTAAGGTTGATCGAGGGAGGGGTTAGAGCAAATGGTGTGGGGGAAGTTTAAACAGACCTATGGGAGATTGATCTGTTAGAGACCCAGCCAGTGCTAGACTGATAAGGGACTAGGTAGGACTGGGAAGTCAGGATGGACCATGAGTATTTTTCTGTCTGTAAACATTTATGTATCTAATAAGGCATGTGGTAAAGCTGGCAAGATGCAAGGTTGCATAAGAAGGGCCTTTTCTAGCAGAAAGAAGGAAGTAATCCTTCCCCTCTATAGGTCCTTGTTGAGGCAGCACCTAGAGTATGGTGCACAATTCCGGCATCCTCACTTTAAAAAGGACAAGGACCTCTCAAATTTGGTTCAGAGGAGGGCAGCCAAAATGATATACTGTACAGGCAGCAAGGGAAGACCTTTGAGGAAAGGCTGGCTGGCCTGAATATTATACCTCCTGGCAGCCAGAAGGAAAAGGAGGATATGAGTAAAACTTTCAACCATCCGACGGGATTAGGCAGAGTGCACTGCCAGCAGCTGTTCAGGTGATGTAAGGTGTCTGTGACAAGAGGACATATTATAAGCTAGTGTTGGGAGGGGAGGGGATTCAAGAGGGGTGTGAGGACATACTTCTTCACTAAGAGGAAGGTAGAAAGGTAGAACTGTCTACATGGAGAGGTAGTTAACATTGAAAGAAAGAGTTATAGGTTTCAAGAGAGAATGAGTTAAACACGTGGTTATGGTGAAAATAACAGAGGGGCAAGAGGGGTTGAATGTGGGTCATGTGACTGATGACGTGGAGCTACAGGTGGGGAGCATGTAATAGGCCTAGCAGTTCTAGACTTGTTAGGACTAAGGCAGAGACTTGGCAGCCTTGATGGGTCAAGATTCTATTTCTGCCTGTAAAATGTTATGTTTCTGTAATTGTGTAACCAGCAATACACTATAAAGATAATGAGCTGCACCTTGGGATCAGTACAGCAAAGAAACATTGTAGACATCCCTTATGGCTCCTGGGACTAGTGATTGGCAAGAAAGTGCTAGCCCAAAACTGTCTGGCTGAGACAATCCCCCCCAATCTATAGCCCAGTGGAGTAGTATAGTGTTGGAAAGTATGAAACTTGAAAATACTCAACACATTGTCTCAAATTAATTTTCTAAATACAGCCAAATGTGGGCCCCTTAGAAGAGTCTTTGGGTTCCTTGTGGTTTTCCCTGTAGTTCAGCTGTAACAGAATGGGGATCCACACACCTCATTTGAAAGAGCATGTGGGTGCTGAACCATGATCACCGGCATGAGGTGGTGTGATGTCTATGTAGAATTTAGTTGTCAGTCTGAGGATGAATTAGCTGGGGGGCAGGGCAGGAACTGCAGATTCCTATTATCTGTGAATAAGTGGAGGCTAAGACAAATTAATAGCTGTTAATATAACGTATCTAAGATCCTTTGTTAAAGTACATCTAGTGTTTTTTGTGTTCTGGGACCTGTCAGCCGGCCCTCTGAGTGTTCTAATGCACTGTATTTTGACTAATTGTATTGTAACTATGAGAAGTGTGCCAACAATAAAATAAAGTTTTATATGTGTATATATATATATATAGACACACACACTGTAAATAATAATGAATAGAAAATTAATTACAACAAGGCATGTTATCCTATCTTGATAGTCTGATGATACCTTCACATCAGCAGTGCAAATTATGTCATCAGATTGGTATCACAGTCTTGTTGAACATGATTTGATATCTCTTCTATTTTTTTTTAACTAATTAAATTTTAAATTATTTATTTCGAAAACAAGTTGCACTTCTGCTTTAACATCAGTGAAAATGTATTTGGGCTTAAAAAGAGGTTTATCTCACATGATGAATGTTAAAAAGAGGAGTAAAAGCTGCTTGCTTTCTGGTTTTACCTGAAATACTACAAAATGGTTACCTGTGTTAGCAAGTATAATTATTTTCATTTTATAATAAAGATTGAATTCATACTAGTTGTGCTGTAAATTCTTTTCACCTATGAATATTGGAATTGTGGGTTGCTGCATTATATTTGAAATAGATATCACTAACACAACATGATGAGAACTATTAAATCTCTTAGGTCTCTGCAAGAATGCTTGCCATTCTGATACAAATGTTTGGTTGAAAGCTTAAGCTTCAGAAATGTTTTATACTTTGCTGAAACACAATGGATACAATTTGAAAATGCATGTTACAGCAGTTTGTTTTTTTGTTTAAAATTGAAATGTAAGGTAGACTTGAATTACACAAATGGTGATTTAAAAATATCAGGCGCTAACATCTGCAGATTATGATTTGCATGCTGAAATTGGCTGCTTGAATTTAACAGGGATGGCTACTGTCAATCTTCTTTTATTCACTCTGCTTATTTAATGCAATGCTAGAGGTCAACCCTTTGTCCTTAAATTAGTTACTATAAAAATCTTTTTGTAGTTTTTTCTGTACGTTATGATGTCTTAGAAGAAAGAGAAAGGGCTGGCATTAATTATGTCTTTGTTGAATATGGATATCTATTCACAGTTAGTTAAATGGTTTCAAACAAATTAGCACTAAGCAACTCTCGGGCTGGCCCTAGGTTGGTTATCAAGAATTTTTTGCTAAGAGAATGCTCTTCTGCAAGGGTGCATTATCTAATGTATTCAGCTTTCTTTTACTATTTTTTCCCCAGATGAAGATGGGCTTAATTGAGGTTGTGCTTTTAAGTTTGTAGAGCTCTTCAACATCTCATACAAAAGCATCTACAGGCTTCTCATTTGTCTTGAGTACGTTTTTAGATGTAAAAATATTATTTACTTTATACTCTAAATCAAAAGGTGCACTGCAACTATTTTAAATGAAATATTATTCCCTGCTACTGAAGAAATACATATATAGCTGAACTTGAAACAGAAAATGTTTTCATTATCACCTCAATTACTGTATAAAGGAGCTGCTATTAACAAATTCTAGGATTCATTTTGAAACAATAATCAAGTAACTAGTCTCAAGCAGCTAATTAGTAAAGCAAATGGAATATGTTCAAAGAAAGCGTGGCATACAATTATTATTTTTGCCCCGCATTTTAGCTGCAGCATTTTACACTTTATCTTTGAACCCTTTTTGACACAAATAGATGCATGACTTTAAAAATGAATTATCCATTTTATTAGCATGCATAGAGGTCTAAAGCTAAGAATAAAATATTAGATTATAAAAATAGGCTTCTTGAGTAAAGTGGCCTGAAAGCTATACTTTATGCTTAACTGAGAATGGTTCAGGGTACTGATTTTTTTTCCTATGGTAAAATGTTGCCATTGTAAAGCAGACTACATCTGTGTCATGCTCATGTATTTTACTTTTCTAATAAACAGAACATGACCCACAATTTTATTAGTATTATAAAAGGAATCTAGTTTGCCCTGTAGTGGTGGTAGTAACAGAAAATAACCTCTGTGTTTAGCTACAGTAAATGGACTGTTGACTTGTACACTACTACTCCTTCTGTAAGTTACTTGAGGATAAAAATAAAAAAATAATATAGAGGGGAGTAAAAAGAAAATAGAATATTCTGCTTACACATTAGAATATTCTAGTTATGCATAGAATATTTTTAAAGCAGGGTTTATTTATAGTTCAACATATTAGAGTAGGACCCCATTACATGATGCAACAGTAACCTGCAGTACTAAGGCACTGCATTTTATAATTCCAGGAAAATAATACATATGTAACAGTTCTATAAACACAGGGGAAAAAAAGAGGTAGTTTAAAATGTTAGTAAGCATTAGATTGTCGACAGCCACTATTAAAAAACTGCACTCTGACCTTTCAAAACCACTGTTGCTATTCATAGCACTGAGGTGTAGCGTACCAGAAGGTGGTTAAATCCCAGTTATATAGGTCAGCAATAGAATCACAGCTTAAAAATTCAGTTTCTCTCAAGAGTTAGATAATGAAATATTGAGTACAGAAATAGAGTAAGTTTGTGAACTTATGAGGAGTTAAAAAAGCATAAAATCCTTAATCTCCTGTTATTGCTAAGTTGTTAGTGTAAGCATATGTCCATTCCAGTGAAGTGCTTTCATTATAAAGATGATTTAAACATGTTTTAGATAGACTAATGAGTTAGAAGGAAAGTACTTGCTGATGAGATGCCCAATTCTTTCTCAACACAGCCTGTTGTCAGCTACATCTTCATTAGTTTTTTGTCATTTTTCGATGCCAAATGCCGAATAAATGAGACTATCAGGTCTGCCTTGATAACTTGCCTTATCTCATTAGTTTTCACATCAAAAATTAATCAGCGATGTGAATTGTAATTGCTGGAATAGACAATGCAATAGATCGCTATGGCTTTTTTTGTGTGTGGCATCTTGAAATATCAGCGGGCTGGCGCGAGTAGATAGGCTCAGGAAGAAAATGATGTGGAAAGCATAATAAGCAAGCTGCTCAGAATTAATGAGCTTACCCAATAAGAAAAGAATAACCAATCAGTGTGAGTTGGACAAATATAATTTAGGAATAATTGCTTGATTGCTTTTCTATAGTAGACTGATTTGACCACACACAAGAACTGAAAATTAAGATGTCAAGACAAGAATTAATTTGGCAATTGAGGGCATGCAATTTCTTGTTTCCTTTTCTTTTGACTGAAAGAGATTGGTGTTTGATATGGTATTTTCTCTAAAAAATATGGTGGGTTGTGCCATTTTCTTACCTTATTTCCATTTAAGGTGTAAACACACTTGTGTTACAGATGTGTTGCCTTGTATAGAAAATTAAAATGTTTTGTTGATTAGGTATTATTAGCCCTTCTGCTGTAGATGTAGTGGGCATGTTTACCATTTTATACTCGTGGTGGATTAATTAACAGAATGGTAAAATGGTCAGCATGTCCTGTACCTTTTTTTAATGAACCAAAGCAGTGTATTCTCAATAATAGATGATCATGAGAAAAAACAAAACAAAATGAGAAAAAAAACTAATCTGGTGACACTACATATCCATATAACATGTTTATATGTGAGTATGTATGCATTTATAAGTGCATATGTATGCATAGCCCTTTAAATATGTATATATGTGTACACACACACACACACACACACACACACACACACACACACTCTCTCTCTCTCTCTCGCTCGATGTCCCTGTATAGTTACACATTCTCCTTATAGCTATACAGCAATTATCAGTAAACCTCTGTATTCTTCTATCTATAAACTATTGGGAAGGTTCAGCCAGAAGGTAAATTTGCTTTGATCTACATTACACCTAATTGAGTCACTGGCAATGTCTCTATCCCAACATCAAGAAATGTGAAAATGTTAGATTATTTCACTGGGGATTAAACCTAATTTCCGCGTGTTCTGCATTAACCTATTAGGCCGCCTCATCTGCATTGCTAATGTGGCTCAGACAGCTGTCACTGCTAAAGAAAAACATGATCATGCAATCCTTGAATGAATGATTCCAGCTCCGATTAGTGTTAGTGAAGTTAGCTGAGCCCCAGCGATAAGGAAGGAAAATTCCCAAGTCGCCAATAGCTCTGAAAATTATCAGACTGTAGGCAAAAATGTACCTCATGGCTCATGGGCTTCAATCCAGATACAGCAAAGAGTGACATTATTTAAAGCTACAGAAATACACAGTCTGTCTTGGGTAACAAGTAAGCATTTACCTGAACAGTTACACTTGTAAGAACAAAATGTGTTTGGGTACAGTCTAAGTTTAGGGCTACTGTTACAGCCAGTAGAAGGGGTAAAAGTACTGCAGTTTACAGTTTTACATAGACCTAAATTTGCAGTATGGTACCCCAAAAAAGATAAAAAAAACACTATTATAGTTGCACTGATCTTTGGAAGGCTGTCAATTTCAGTCAATAGTGAATTTCCTTAAAAAACAGTTTTTCCTCATTTTTAGATTGCTACTAATCCAGACCTCCAGGTCTGAGCCATCTGATGAAACTGCAAGGCTGCTCTCTAGCCCAGTTTAACTGAAATGTTACATTTGTCTTCTTGTGCTGATCCCCTTGTCTTTGTTCCCATTGTAATGAGTACCGCTGTAATCCCAAGCTTTTACTAGCCTCTTTCTTCGGGTCTGTATTTAGCAGTAAAACAGCAACAATGAGACATCCCCTTGAGATGTAAAAATTTAGGGGTGGTTTAGGGCTCCTAGCAATGGAGCTAGTAACCAATTTAATCCTATTAGCAGATCCCAACAATGGCAGTTTCTAGCCCACTGTGGACAGAAGCCTTCATTTTATTTGTTTCTGTTAGCCAAGAACTCATGTTATCGGGGAAGCAGAATTTGCATCCATCCATTTGCTGGCCCAATCAACATAAACAAGCTGAGAGGAAAGTCTAATGTGTCAATATTTATTTTATGAAAGGTCTAATTGTCTGGTAGGATGACTTCTTGAGTGAGCAAAGTTAACGGCACTGGTTTGGTTGTATGCTCTTAGGCTCTTGTGGATTTATGGTGTCATCAGTGCTCAACATGTTGAGACCTGTAGGATAAAAAAAAAATGGACCTTGAAGTCATTCATAATTAAAGTATTTCTCCCCAGGCCAAAATAAAAGGTTTCTCACGTTAAAAGGCATGTTAATGATATTGGATTTTGCTTATAATGAATCCCTGTTAATAGAAATAACTTCAAATAGTTGAATTATAATACTGTGGAGCCATGTTATAGCAACATCCAAAAATATCCTGGCATTATTGCAGGGGAAAGAGCATCTAAACTACTTTTTGGTATTGCCATTTTTTTCTGCCATAAATGATAATGCAGCCATGGTTATATCTCAGTGTTTATGACAAAGGGCACATTTATCACCCAACATCAAGTATGAATGAACATTTTCCATCAAGATTACTTTTGTTAAGTATAAGACGGTATTTTTCTGTCTTTGCTAAAATATTTGTTCACCTCATTTATATTATTTTATTAAATCATACTAGATATCTTAAGTGTCATTTCATTCCTTAGGTCTGTTGTACATTTTCATGTTCAGCTATTCTGTTAAACTTCCTTTCTATATCATTCACCATATGCCTATACAGTTTCCATATTTTCCTCATGGCTCACCACAGCTGCATCCATCCTCCAGCTTGGTGGCTAGGTGAGCGGCTGCCTTCACCACCTGTGCCAATGCTGTACCTTGGTTGGCTGACAGACAGGCAGTGTGTGTGTGTAAATGACAGCTGATCCACGTCTTCCTTCCCAGGAGCCGAGCATATCACCTCCACCTTTCAGTTAGCCCCCGTCTGGCCCCAGTCCTCTTTCATTTTTTAATTGGTGTACTGGTTCGGGGATGTTGAACCTCAGAGAACTAAGTCCCCTTTGCTAAACTCTCAGTTATTTACCAAGCAGTTATTCTGAATTAGGAGTAGTGGGCCTGGGCTGAGGATGTTTGTCTTTTTTCCTCACTGTGCCCAGATCTCCCTCAGTGAGTTTTAAAGAAACAAAGAACAGACAGTATTTTGGAAAAAACTTGAGCTTCTTTTTCGCTGATTGAAGACTGAGCTCAGAGTGTGTGCTTTTCCCTTAGTGTCATGTCTTAAATAGATCTACAGAGCAAAATGTCTCAGTAGGAGCACCATTTTCTGAGATACCACAGATGCTTGGAGTTGCTGCCACAGCAAGACCATTATAGCTTGCATTTAGTCTCCCACTCTTGTTCAGCTAGGGCTCCTGAGAGACATCAATATGGGGAGCATATTGAATTGTATGCATGTATTGTTTCTGTCACCCCTCCCATCTCATTGGGACTTGTGCTGGCGGGTATTCTGACCCAATCAAGAAAAAAGTATCACAGGCTAACTTTTTGCAAGAGCTGAACCAATCTGTATTTTGTCCCAGTTTGGACTAAGGTTTCAAAGAGATTTTTTTCCTTTCTTCACTCATAGGCCCAGATTTTTCAAAGGGCTGTTAGATCGCTGTAAGATGCATCAAAAAGCCCCTTGTGTGAATCCTGGGTGAGTCAAATATTGTGCACTGTATTTTGAAAGAAAAAACACCACCATTGCTAAGTCATGTTGTAGGACTGGTGTTCCTGGTGAAAAGCACTGTGTGCAGCACTATGTTTATGCCTCTAAGGAACTTGAAGGTTTTGATCATATCCCCCCCCTTTCCCTCCTAGTTTCCAATGAGTACATGTTAAAAGCCTTTAGCCTGTCCTCATAGGTGACTCCCTGAAGGCCATGTATCATCTTTGTTGCCCTTCTCTGGACCACCTCCAAACTATCAATATTCTTTCTAAGGTGAAGCCTCCAAAACTGGACATAGTACTCCAAGTGAGGCCTCACCAAGCACTGGTAGAGGGGCAGCATCACCTCCCTGTCCCTGCTATGTCCCTTCCAATATATCCCAGCACCTTGTTAGCCTTGCTGTAAGCCTTTTTACACTGACATTGCTGCTTGAGGTCGTCCCTAATGATGACCCCCTAGATCTTGTTCTTCAGCCGAGGAGCTAAGTTTGACCCCGTTTAGCCAGTATTCTGTCTTAGGGTTACTCTACCCAGCTGCATCACTTTGCACTTCTTAGCATTGAATTTTAACTGCCATATGTGTGTCCACTTTTCCAACTTTTTAAGATCCTCCTATAGTTCTCTGACTCTCTCCATGCTGTTGACTCTGCTACTAAGTTTCATCTCATCGGCAAACAGGGCGATGTTGCTCTTTATACTCTTGTCAATTTCACTAATGAATACATTGAAAAGGATCATCCCCAGGACTGACCCATGAGGCACCGCACTGTGACAGGGTAGAATAGGACCCTGTCCCATTTGTTATGGAGATATTGTTTAAATGCAAGGATCTTTCCTTTTTCGGTATTTTCTCTGTCTGGTTGCGCAACCAGATTTTTCTGTGAGACCTCGGACTTGATCAACCCGAACAGTCTCGCAATTCTTTGCCTCTCTCTGTCTCTCAGTTTTCTCTTGCTGTCTGTTTTTCCCTCCCTTGCATATCTATATTAGCTAATAGAACAAATATGTGAAAATCATTGTATGGAAATGTAACTGACAATGGGATCGCTTTTGTTTAGAAAATATTTAGTATTACTGTTGAAATGTATATTAATTGTAGAAAACTAGAGGTTACTTGAGTACAAATGCTTGAGGCCTTCTTGCAAAAGGGGCCTCAGAAACATCCTGCCTGATATTTATGAGAACAGAACATTTTGCAAGTACAGGATGTTTGCAGAGGTGGTTGTGGAAAAGGACTTATAAAAAAAGCTAAGCTAAACTGCAAGGAAGATTTACAAGAAAGATTTTATTTTGCCTCTGTACATAGTTCTTATGAACAAGTTTATATATTTTTTTTATGTTACTCCTACTATAAATAAAGTTTTGGTGACTTTTACAACTGCTCCTGGGTTTTTCCTATGCTTCCCAACCTGTGCCTCGACGACACCCACTAGTGACATGTCCTTCAGTAGATCTTACCCCATTTAATACTACCCTCTGTTTCCTGTCTTCTAGCCAATTTCACACCCACCTGACTATTTGCTCTGCTGCTCTCATGTCCTCCAACATTTTAATGAGGTACCTGTGCAGGACTGTGTCAAATGCCTTGCTGAAGTCAAAGTAAAGCAGTTTAACAGCTACATGCAATGTTTGAGACAAAGTTAGGGCCCACATTCTTTGAAATTCCCATATAGAGGGCTGGTGCATCATTTATTTGATGCAGGCATGCTTCCGATATGGTGCAGGCAGTTATTTTGATGCAAGTATGGTGCAGGATAGTTAGACCCAAGCAGCCCAGAACTTGATGCAAGCACTATCAGGAAATTTAAAATGATACGAGCATTGGTGCATGGTGATCCTTGCGTCATTTCCTATTGATGCAAGCACTGGTGTGTGGTGATCCTTGCGTCATTTCCTACTGATACAAGCACTGGTGTGTGATGATCCTTTCGTCATTTCCTATTGATGCAAGCACTGGTGTGTGGTGATCCTTGCGTCATTTCCTATTGATGCAAGCATTGGTGCATGGTGATCCTTGCATCATTTCCTATTGATGCAAGCACCATATACTATGCCCTTTGAAAATCTGACCCATAGTCTAAAGAAGAGTCTTGAGTAGTATACAGTAATTGCATGATCAGGCAAGACACCCTGTTTCTCCTTTTTGCCTCAGAGATGGCCTATTTTGGAGGGGGCAATCCAAGTCTGAAGCTGGCAAGGATAATATTAGGTCATGGAAGTACAGAATGTGTAAGACACTACATTGGGCTAGCACATTAGTCCTCAGACTTTGTCATAGTGAGCCTCCCCCAAGCTATGGAAAAGATCTTGAGCATCCACCACGTATTAAAATAATTGTGGGTTTCCCCATAGAAAAATAGCATGCTTTGTACAGTATGTCAGTAATAAAGTGCTACTCCTTTGAGTACTTGGCTTTCATTTTATTCAGTTTATTGTGATCCCCAACCCAGCCAAACCTACTTGCTCTACTTGCAGTATAGCAGTATCTTCATGGGTCAGACTGCATTCTCTGACTGTTTCCCTTCTATCTGGAATAACCTTCCTACCCAACTCTGCCTCTACACCTCTTACCCTGCTCTTAAACAGCTCCTCATGGATCTTTTTGCTCCCTCTTGCACTTGCTCCTAGTACCACTTTGCTTAACCCTTATATTTTGACTTTTCTGCCAAAGGTCAAAGGTTGCCTCCCATTATTGGTGTATTGTTCTTATTTGTTTGCACTGTTGTTCATTTTGCATTGTTGACTGTTTTGCAGGTACTGTACCTTTTGCATCGTATTTATTCCCTACCCTTCCCTGGGTACAACTGAAATGAGCCTTGGCTCAGTGTGCCTTTCCCGGTCACCAACTTGTAAATAAATATATAAATTAATTTCAGTTTGCCTCATGTATGGGATCAACTAAGGAAGATTTACATAAGGAATCCTAGGGTGAGGATGATCCCAGACACATTATTGGACTCCCTGAGAAATGAGCATAGTGAAGAGCTGGGCCGTCAGATACTCCAGAATTGCTGATGACCACAGAATTATCCGCTTTGCACCTAGCCCTTCTGTATTGGTTGAGTGCTGCCTTTCACTACCTCCTCATCCTCTTAGTAATTGGAAAAGAAGTACTGATCAAGGTTAGCATTCCAGATGAAGGGTACTTCCCAGGAACCTGAAATGAGAGGCAAAGTAACCCACTCCATCCAGGCCAGTTGATCTACCCACTCAATGCACCTTTAAGGCCAGTGATGGTCCCAGGGACAAAGCAGGTTCAGGCAGTGGAGACTTGTTGAGGAGGTGGTGCTGGAGAAAGACCCCACATTCTTTTATCAGAAGATGTCTTTCTTTTTTTGACTTAGCAGCAGATCTGCACAACACTGTACTGTACATTTGATGAGGAATTTGCAACCCTAATATCCTTTATTATGTATGGGTCTCCAAGACTCTTTGTGATGCATGAATCAATACTAAACAGCCAAGTGTGAGACTCTCCAGATGGTATTTTTTTTTTCCCCATAGACTACTGAATATACTTTACCCCTTCCCTAAGTCTGATGTTTGTAAGTGGATGATTCCATCCAGGGAGGATGCAACAGGTAAGCAATAGGGCATGACTGGGTCTGCACTGTTGGGATAACAGCACACTTCAGGTTCAGAAATGCTGTTATCCTACCACAATGGCAAGAGACACATTTTTGAAATGAAAGTTGCCTCCGAGGCAGACATGATGAATAGGCTGCCTCCCATGTGGGGCTTTAACCTGAACAGCTAAAGGCGTGAGCTTCACTGCTGTGTCAGCTTAGTGGTGTATGGGAAAGGTCTACAGTCTGATAAACAAGTGACTGTAAGTTCAAATCCAGACAAGATCCCCTCAGTTTTCTTATGCCAGAATTTCACTGGAGTGGTGATCCACGGTGGTGTGGAGTTAGAATAGTAAATAGATAGGAAAAGGGAATTATAAGTGAGAAAGAATAAGTACAATAGTAAAGTGTTACCTCTAAGGCTGGGCTGCCTTGGAGGCAACTTTCATTGCAAAAATGTGTCTCTTGCCACCATAATGCATATGTTGGAGTGCCTTATTGTGATTATAACATGGGCCCAAGATTTGGGGAGTGAAGAATTCATGATGATAAAATAATTCTGAACATTTTATTGATTTTTCTTCAAAGTTCATCCACCCCACCAAAACAGTCTCAGCACATCCCAACATTACCAGCTCAGTTTCCGATATCATGCCCAGTAAAATAAATATAATCATCTGTTTTCAACAACGTGCTCCATTTACCTATTTCTTAACCTTTCCTCTGTCTTCCTTATGTTATTTCTTCCTTTTCTCCACCCGGTTTCTTGTTTTATTTTTCTTATGTTCCATAGATGGAATGTTTACCATGGGGGAGTCGATTCATGAAAGTCCTGAGAATGCTGCAAGCCCCAGGTGCACCAAACATACGGTGCACGGGGCACGCGACATTCCCCAGCTGACAATCAGCATTCTTGGGTACCCATTTTTTGGGGCTTGTGCCATATATTTGGCGCAATGTGCCATAAATCAGGAAAACTGTTGCAAATGCGCCCAGTCTTCCTGGATCAGGTGCATTCTGTGGCACAGCCATCTGCACAGCTGCACCAATCACTGGGTTTGATTCAGGGCTTGCTATAAGCACTGCGTCACCCTTTGTGAATCACAGCCTGGAATACAAGCATTCACATCTATGCACAGTTCTACGGGCAACATATTCAGTCACATACTCACACAACACAAGTTCTTATATGGAGCCAGGGCTTCTATTGTATTAGAAGCAACTTCAGCAGAAGAGATTTCCCTGGTAAGCAGGTAAGGATAAGAGGGTGTTTTCATGGTTACCAAAGAAATTAAAACTGGAAGTACTGCAGTGCTTCATTTTTTTATTTGTTAATGTGTGTGTAAGAAGAGAATTACAATGGCAATAACATTTATTTGTTTTTGTTTTTGATATAAAGCACTTTTATGCTTAGGACATGGTTGGAGGATTAAGTGAGCAAAGGTGGTACCCATGTTTGTAAAGGCATGTGTTTTGTATCTGTTGTATTATGAAGAGGCTGCTGGATCTTTACCCAGTGGTGTGCTGAGATAACACAACTGAGATGCACCTCAGCCAATCAGGTGTCACAATTTTTGAAACCCATTTTATAAAAAGCATTTGCTATGAGAACAGCAGTACTAATGGAAGAATGTGCCTCCTTAAAGGATTCAATAAAAAAATAGACTAAAGTATAAAAGAAAGTTAAACATTTTTGGCATGACTCAGGAGATTATTTCATTAGCCTAGTCATCACAGGCACAGATGGGCTGACAATATAGAGATCATGTTGCCACATAATTAGAAACTGGTACCTTCCTAGGTGATGCCTACTCAAATATGGTTAGATTGTCAGACAGAGTATTGGAGGGTATCATATGGGTGGTGTAGCTAAAAATCAAGGGTGGCAGACACAGCATCAAAGACTCACTTCATGGTCCTGCCCTGGACAATGATTATATTTTTTTCCTAGAAGCATTTAAAGGGAAGCTAGTATTGTGATAAATAATAACTTCTATGTGGTCATTAACCCAATATAGGGTGGAAATTTCCTACTGTGGGTAGTTTTACTTTTGAGGCATTGACTGCATTATGGTTCCATTTGAGTATTTAATCATATGTTTAATATATGTTGTGAGTTTTCCCCCATGTGGTAACATAGTGAAATATGTAACATTTTGCTTCCTTTATTATGCAAATGTGATATAGCTTGCTCTAACTGTTGTATTGCTAGTTCACTGAATTTGAATACAGTTACAATATTAATTCTTTCAAAATTCAAAAAAAATAGTAAAAAAAGACAAATGAATAAACAGGGCTGCTTTTTAAAGATGAGGTTTGAATTTTGCTGCATATTCTTTGAGGGTATGTAGAAGCCAGATAAGGAACGACACCCTTTACTCAAATTATACTCCCATATTCTCTCAGGTAATAGAAACATAGAAATAGAATTTAACTGCAGATAAGGACCGAGTGGCCCACCCAGTCTGCCCATTTTTCCATACCTACAGTATCATTGCAGACCCTAATCGATCTCCAGCTCTTTCTCCCCCCCCCTTCCTTTCCACTAAGATACCCTAATGCCTATTCCATGCATTCTTGAACTTCATCACTGTCTTTGCCCCCACCACCTCTGCTGGAAGGCTGTTCCAGGAATCCATCACTCTTTCTGTGAAGACGTAATTCCTCACATCTCTCCTGAATCACCCTCCCCTTCTGCTTCATAGCATTTCCCCTTGTTCTAAAGCTCCTTTTTTTCTGAAAAATACTTTCCTTCTTATTTACCCTCATGAGGTATTTAAAGTTCTCTATTATATCCTGCCTCTCCCTCCTCTATTCCAGGGTATACATATTGAGGTCCTTCAGTCTCTCATCTTAGGGCGTTTGGTGCAGACCCCGCACCATTTTTAGTTGCCCTTCCTTGGACTGACTACACACTATGTGTGTCCTTCCAGGGATGTGGTCTCTGGAACCGGAAACAGTACTCGTACATCAGGTGGGGTCTCACCAACAATCTATACATTGTGCATCACTCTTTCAGTGAAGTACTACTTCCTCAGATCCTATTTGCCCTCTTCTGGACAGCCTCCACTCTATGTCCTTCCGGAGATGCAGTCTCCAAAACTATAAACAGAACCCAAGGTGGAATCTTACCAGCGATAAATACAGGGGCAACACCACCTCCCTCTTTCTGCTGCTGATACCCCTGCCTATGCACCCCAGCATCCCACTAGCACTCCCAACTGCCTTGTCACACTGCATGGCAATCTTTAGGTCATCCAGTATAATTACCCCAAGTTCTCTTTCCTGCTAGGTGGTTGTCAGTAACACTCCACCCATTTTGTACTCAACCTCTGGGTTTCTGTGCCCTAAGTGCACTATTTTGCAATTTTTCACATTGAAACCCAGCAGCCATATCCTTGACCATTCCTCGATTTTTTTCACATCTGTGCTCATCCTTTCCACCTCCCACCCTCCATATTGTCCACCCTGCTGAAGATGTTTGTGTCATCTTTAAAACGGTAGACTTTCCCTTCCAGTTCCTCTGCAATATCACTTATAAAGACATTAAAGAGGACCAGTCCCAGCACAATCCCTGAGGCACCTTGCTGGTCACCCTCCCTTCCTCAGAGTAAACTCCGTTTACCACCACCCTCTGTCACCTATTCCCCTAACCAATTTCTTACCCAGTTTACCACCTTTGGACCACTCCTAAGCTACCCAGCTTGTTTACTAGTCTCCTGTGTGGAATGGTGTCAAAAGCCTTACTAAAATGTAGGTAGGCCACGTCCACTACTTCTCCCTGATTTAATTCCATTGTCATCTAGTCAAAGAAATCTATCAGATTTGTTTGACATCACCTTCCCTCTGTGCAATGATGCTGCCGTGGGTCTTGCAACTCACTGGATTCAAGATATTCCACACTACTTTCCTTCAGCAGTGTTTCCATTAAGTTTACTACCACTGATGTCAGGCTGACTGGCCTATAGTTGCCAGCCTCCTCCCTCCTACCTCTTTTGTGAAGTTGGACTACATCTGCCCTTCTTCAGTCCTCTGGAACCACTCCTGTTTCCAGTGAGCTGTTAAATAAGACTGTCAGCCAGTACCTCTCTGAGCTCCCTCAATACCCTTGGATGTACCATGTCTGGCCCCAGTGCTTTGTTCTGTTTCAGATTAGTGAGTCCCTTCAGGAATCTGTCCTCCAAAAAGGGACTAGTGTCCAACCCCCCAGGCTCCTGTTACTTTTTTCTGGTCCCTTCCTTTCTCCTTCTTCTGTGAACACTGAGCAGGATAGTTCAAGATAGCTAACTTTTCCTGGTCCTCCTCAGCACAGCCTCCTTACCCTTTGTAACCTTACGTTCCCTCCTCTGGTCTCTCTTTTTTTTGCTTACATACCTAACAAGTTCTGTTCCGAGATAATACAGGTGCGCTGAGCTTTTTTGTGCACCACTGGAATATGTTGTGCACAAGATGGTGGCGATGGGCGAACTGTGCATATGCGATACTTGTGCATGTACAGTGTGACTCAGTGCCACCATGTTGTGCACGGTGGCCATCACTTCCGCAGTTCTGGAGGAAAAAGCAGTGCCCTCTAAATGGGTGTGTTTATGTGGCCAGAGGAGGGGAAGAGCCACATAAACACAATCGCTGGAAACTGTAAGCACACCAGACCATGGTCCGGTCATGTGCTTCCACAGTGCTCTTCTGAAATGTTGGCATAATGTCTGCGGAGCTCCGGCCATGCAGCCGTAAAAATGTTTTGTCCTCTTTTGTTACTACCTGGGCAATTCTCTCTTTAGTTTTTGCCTTCACACTCCTTACTGCTTTCTCTGCTTCCCTGCTTCCCCGATACACCTCTATCCTCCTTCCTCTGCATCTCCTAATATCTTCTGAATGCAACCCTATTAGCCTTTACCTTTTCCGCCACCTCTTTCAAGAACCATGGCAGTGTCTTTTTCCTCTTTCATTTGCTCACTTGCTTGACTCAAGAGTTTTGTCTCCTTAACTATACCGCCTTTTAGCTTTGCCCACTGTTCCTCCATCCCCTACAGGTCATTCCTCCCTTCCAGATCATCTCTGAGGCATTCACCCATCCTTATAAAACCTGCCCTTCTGACATCCAGGACCCTAGCCCTTGTGTGGTTCAATTCCACAGCTGTCTTTAAATTGAACCAGACTGTATGATGATCACTGGTCCCTATCTGGCCTCCCACCTCGACATCTGCAACACTTTCCCAGTTAGTGAGTACCAGATCCAGTATTTCCCCTTCATGAGTGGGTTCACTGACTATTTGCCTGAACAGCATCCCCTGCAGGAAGTCCAGCATGACTCTGCTTCTGGATGAAGCCACAGCTGGGAGGCTCCAATCAGCATTTGGCAGATTGAAGTTCCCCACCAGAAGCACCTCTCCCTTTTCTGCCATCTGCCACTGGCTTCCACCAGTAGCTTATCTAACTCCTCCCACTGTGCTGGAGGTCTGTAGATTGCACCAGTGTGAATAGTGGTTCAGTTTCCCATCTCCAGGGTGACCCACAGTACCACTGCTCCCCCCCCCACTATTCCCTGTATCTCCATTGCTTTTATGCTTTTCCTCATATAAAGCAACTTAACCCCTCCTTTCCTTCCCTTTCCACCCTGTCTTTCCTGAACAGAGTATTGCCTGGTATGGCCATATCCCAGTCATGGTTTTCAATGCACCATGTCTTGACAGTGACCACAATATCCAGGTTGGCCTCCACCATGGTAGCCTCTGCATCTGGAATCCTTTTTCCTAGACTTCTAGCATTCGCACACGTGGCCTTCCAGAATTTGTTCGCACTTTGCTTGTTACCCCTTATCCCTTTTTCCTTTTTACCTCCTCCTTCCCCCTCTCTTTTTATTACCCCAAATTCCCATCCCACTGTGTTTCTATCACCCTGCTTTCTTTATTAATTTGCACCCTGGGGATTCCTCTCCCCTCTGGTTCTCCCTGTTATGTACCTCAGCCTATGAGGGGTCAGTTTCTGGCTCCCTGATTTCTTCCACCACCCCTCTTATTTAAATGTTCATCCAAGTAGCATTTAAACTGTCCACTGAGGACTGCGGTCCCCTCCCAGACAGATGCAGACCATCACCCCTGTATAGGCCCTTATCTGTCCAGGTGGATTCCCAGTCCCCAGTGTAGCTGAACCCCTCCTCTCTGCAGCATTCCTTCAACCATGAATTGAGGCTCCTGGTGTGGAGGATGCTTCTCCTTCCCCCTGTCATAGACAAGCAGCACCTCCATTAAAGCTACTGAGCGTGTTACATAAGACCATTCCTCAGCTCCCTAAACCCCCCCATCCCAACTCCATCCCTAGCCAGGTAATTAGTCCCCAGATGGACAATGATATGCAACTTCCCACCTCCATCCTGCTGCCCTAGCAATCCCCAGTATCTGCTTCCAATCCTTCTGGGCCATGGCGCCATGTAGGCACTTTACCTCCCTCTCCAGCCTCTTCTATTCCCAAATCTATCCCCCTGGCAGTTGAGCACCCCCCCCCAGAAGTTGATTCCTCCTCTGGGTTTCTTTCCCACTCTCCTTGGGGTCTCCACTGCAAAGGACCCCCACAACCTCCCTTGCCATTACCACAGATGCCTCGTCCTGGCAGTCCTACCCCACCGGAGCAGCATAGGAATTTTGTAGTGGTACCAGTTGATGAACTTGTCTCCAACTCACCACCCTCACCCTTCCAGAGCCCACCATAGTCCATCCATTCCTTCTTCCTGGCACCCTCTGAGGTAACGGTGGCAGACCTGGTGGTCCCTGAGTGAGGGAGAAGGTTCCCCAAATCCTAATCAACTCGGCCTGGAGTCTAGCAACTCTGTCCCTCAACCCAGAGAGGTGCATGCAAATGGGGCAGCACCACAGTCTCCAGAGGGTCTCTCTGAAAACTGTCACCCCACTGCCACTGCACTGCACCACTCCCAGCATTCCCAATCCTACTATCCCTGTGTTACTTGGAAATACTTATGCATCCTTACCCTTGAGAGAGTGTTTCTAATTTTTCTCCTTATGTTGTTTATTATACCCTTTTGTACACCTACCCTAGATAGGGTGTTGCTCCTAGTCCTAGTTTTGGCCTACCCTTATGCTTTCTCCTATCCCTTGTGTACCCTTTACCCCTGATAGTTTTTTTTTTTTTAGTTTTACCACTTTTGTTATTTGTTATTCCACTTTGTACACCTTCACTAGATAGGGTATTGCTTCTATTCCCTGGTTTGGTCTACCCTTTATCTTTGACCTGTCCCAGCAGTGAATGCAACAACAGAAATGTGCAGGTATCTTACCTTAGTCAAGTGGCAGAGTTCCTCGCCTCCCTGCTTCCTCCTGTTGATGCCCAAGACACCAGTCTTACACCTGTTCCACTCCTTCACTGCTCTACTCACTCACTGGGCCACAAATGTGATGGGCCACGTTAAGCATGTCTTAATTTATGCCTGCTGTGAGGCTTCCTGGTTAGTCCCAATTGGCTGGTAGCAACCACTCTGCTGGTTGGCTTCTCCTTCCTGCTCCCTGATCCCTCCCTTCCAGCATGGCCTCTACAGGAAGCTGGAAACAAAAAAAGGCAAACTGCCCTGGACACAGTAAAATGGGCAGTGAGTTTAAAAACTAAAAACTTTACGCTACCTCCGTGAACTGGAGCATTGTCCTGACCGGGCAAAAATGCCAATGTGATAAATGGCATAAGGAGTCAGCAGAGACTAACCAGTTTAGAAAGTCACTTGGACTATTAAAATTTTTTCTAGAAAGTTATGTGACATAGTAATTTGTCACAGGCTGCAGTTTGTACCTTTCAGAGTGTATATTGTGGGTTACTTTTTGTTTTCTGTATTTTTATATGATGTCATGTTATTTTTCTTCTGTTGATTTTCTTTATACAGTTGTATTTTTCTTTTCTGAAATTTGTTTATAGTTTGCTCTTTTATTTGAATGTTTATTGACTTTATTTGAACTTCAACCTTTGGGGGGGAATGGAGGGGTTGGAGGCAGGGCTTCAGATAATTTGTTTTGGGTAGAAGTCAAATACTTTCATGGGTTGAAATTTGGAAGTCATTTCAGTTTTACTGGAGTCAAAATACTCCAGCTGTCAATTTTTTGGAAGTCACAATAATTCCAGTCACCAAATTTTGGAAGACAAAATGCTTCAAATTCTCTAGTTTTCAAAGTCAACTCATTGCTCATCTGGATACCTTACTGTAATCCATGCTACAGCCACACGAATGCATTTCTTAATTATAGGAAATGAAAATGTAAGCACACAGTAAAAATTTTCAATGTGTTTATTTCATGAATTGTTCAGTTCTTGTACAGTAGACAATGCCATGCCATCAGTACCTTCAAATCATCGCTATGCATAGATTAGTAATAATCAGTTGTGTACCGTGAACAATATTATCTAATGTAAACAGAGCTACTGACACCATCTGGCCAAAAGTGCTACATTGCAGAATCAGAATAAGCATGCATATCCCCAGTAAATCTCATACTAAAAAGTAGTGTGACTTCATTTTAAAGTTATTAGTCATTTTGTAACCCTGATTTCTCTACCTGTTCCAAAAAAAAGCCTGTTTCAGTGAAGAGCTGCTGCCGATGTCAACTGGGGACCTGTCAGCAAGCTTACAGGACCTGTGTCTTTGTAAAGATCATGTACAATGTTTCTCATAAGTACAGGCAGCATGAGTCAGTAAACATTGCTTTATATATAGGTTTTATATTAATGTTTACTGACTGGTGTCTGTTTCGCATGTGAAAACCACTGCACATGATCTTAACCTTGGAGAAACAGGTCCTATGAGCTTGTTGACAGGGATTACTAGACTGTGATGTCCCTAGATGACATAATCAGCAGCTCTTCACTGACACCTGCTTTTATTGCACAGGTAGTGCAATCAAGGTTACAAAATGTCTAATGACTTTAAAATGAAGTAACGTAAAAATCTAGTTTTTGGTATGAGATCGACTGGGAGTATGTTTATTCGGAATCTGCAATGTAGCACTTTTGGTGTTAGCGGCTCTTTCAGTTGCTTGCAGATAGGTGTCTACTGCCAGGAGTATGCTCGGCTGCTGCTGCCTACATTATGATACACAATGTGGTAATCATTGATTGATTACTAGCCATTGTTTATTTAGTCATAAAGTAAAATATTTAATAATTTGTTATTACCATCACAACTCATTTTGGAAAAATGGGCTATTCTGCCAACTGCCACTGTGCTGCATCATAAATACTGTACAATGCAGTGGCACTGGCAATGCAAATAAACTGGCTAAATAAATCATCCTATTTTTGCATAAATATTTTTTACTCATTTATAACACCATTTATTTCAGTTAGATTACAATTTATAATGTAACATATTACAAAATGTTTTCTCCACTTATAGCCTGGAAATTGAACTCAGAATATTGGGCTACCCAGCCACATAGGGACATTCCAATGGAAAGAAAGGAAGTTTTGAGTAAAACAAGATAAAGCACCAGTAACAATCAGTACAAATGGTATGTGGTGATATACAGAGCCTAGGACCTTCTTAAACTTACGACAGAAGACCTTGACAACTGAATCTGCAAGGGACTCCATAAACTTAAGACAGGGGTCCCTGCTATATACTGCTCACCACCACATGCTATATAGAGTCAACTGAAAGGATCTTCTTAAACTTAAGACAGAAGATCTTGACAAAAGAACAATTGAATCTGCAAAGGACTCCGTAAACTTAAAACAGTAGTCCTTGCTATAGCACAACACCATTTTCAATGGTTCTGTACTGTTTGTTACAATATTGTACTAATTTTGTGTTTCACCTTGTATTATCTCAAAGCTGCCTTCTCTCCATTGTAAGTTTCCTATCTGGCCCATTGTTGTCTCTGTGTTTTGTTCCTGTTCCATTTCTAGACTGTAAGTGGAAATAACATTATTTATAACAAGTTAATTGAATTGTAGTATAGTGAAATATATGATGTTGTATAAAGTGGAAATTAAATATTTATCCCAAAATAACATGATGTATCTATCCAATATATTTGTCTGGCCCTGCCTGGTGTTGTGTATATGTATGGTAATACACATCTTGGACAAATAGTCAAGTCCAACATGGTTGCCTGCTGCAGCCTGACGATGCCCGGGGGCATTCTGTGTGCATTGTCTGTGAGATTTAACTGTACAGTCCCAGTCAAGGAATAGCTCTTTTAAAACCTACCTTACCATTCTAACTTGAACTTACTTAACAAGATGAAAGTGCTAAATGATAACATTCAAATTGGTAAGCCACAATTCTTATACTTTGAAACATAAAAACGTTTTTAAGTGAATTTGCTGGTACCATAGGTGTTGGCACTTGGTTGGCACTTTGCAGAAATTGGGTGACTGATTCCTACAGTGATGACTTTTTTGATGCTTATCAAGGTAAAAAAATCAATGTTTCAGTCAGTGCTAAAATGTGTTAAATATATAACACAGTGGCTAATGGCCTGGCAGGATGTTGTCTTGCTGGGTATGCAAACCAGATTTTTGGTTATGTGTGGAGAATAGATTTGGGGGAGAAAGAGTAATGCAGAGAAGTAGCCTTAGCACTGCAATTATCCCTGTATGATCCCATGATACATTTTATAACCCTTTCTTACTTTATTTAATGTGACTGTGTCACATCCAGAACTTGCAAGCAATGTGAGGCAATGCAACCTGTTGTGCACTTATTGTAGATGTAGTGTGTCTGCTAGTGTCACCATATATTGCCACCAACCAAGGTACAGCACACCATGTGATGTGAACAATAGATTATTTGTGTCTTCTTTTAGCAAGCAACTAACTTTTCATTATCCAATTCCCTAGCCTATTCCATTGTGTTCAGCAACTCCCTGTATAGTACACAGCAGCATAAAACACAAAGTAAAATAAACACTTTGCTTGCTTCACAGCTTTCAAGTGAATTTACTATTTGAAATACTGGTTTTCAGATTACTGCTTCTGCCTGTGCAATGTGCAGCAGTATGCCTGACAGTAACTTGTATTTGGCCCAAAAAGTGCACCTGAACCTGGATCAAGCGAGTCCAATCAGAAAGTTATGTAATTATTCGCTATTGTTGTCGTCCATGTCCTCTATTATTTCCAGGAAATCCTTATCACCTAATTCACAATCTTCAGCCCTCTCCCCATCATGAGCACTTCTGTTACTACTGCTACCATGATAAACTGCAGTGGCACCACCATCAATTGCAGTGGCACAACAGGTATTGCTGCTGACACATGGTGACATACTGACATAATCATTGTTTGATGTGTGGCTGCCTCTGGGCATGGCACAGCTGCCACCAGTATTGCTGCTGCTGCTACTACCAGAATCACTAAGCCTGATTGTCTCTGTCTGGGACTTTGACTTCTCCAGTCTCCTCCTTTTTGATTTTTGGCACAAAGACATATAGTGCCTTTTTTTCTCTTTTTTCCAACACTGCACAGATTTATCGACTTCAAAACCGGGGAAGTCAGGCCCCATGTTTAGTTTCATTAGTAGATCTAGGCTATCTTCTGTTAGTGAACAATGAAATTTTGTCTTTATCCTGTTCTGCATACCAAAACCACGCTCACATTCTACAGATGTAAGCGGAATGCATAAAGCGATATTACATAATGTAGAATATGCTGGCATTGTATCAGAGTACTTTTAAATTACCCTTCTCATAAAGCTTTCGGAACTAAGGTTCCTATAGCATCCCAGCATCATTGTCTTTGCTTTTGCCCAGTCTGAGCGGAGACAATTGTCATCTAGTAAAGGCTTGCATTCATGAATACTTGTCTCAGTATCATCTTGATCACTGTCATATTTTGTGTTGGAACCAAAATTTTCACAAACAATTTTTAAACTTTTCTGAACACTGACTGTATTAGAGTCTACTACAGACTAGGGGTCAGTTAGATTGGCAATGGCATCCAGAAGTGCTTCTGTTTTAGAATCTGGGCACAACCCACACTTCATGTTGCTTGCAAGAGTATTGAGATACTCCTCCCTCAGTTTTGAGAACTGTGTTGTCATCTTCTGTGAACACTTGAGTTCAATCTGAATGTCATCTTGCTGAGATTCCTTTATTTTCCAACATGCTGTCATTTGTCCACTATGACTAGTCTCAATTTCATATGCCTCTTGAAAAGCTGTCAGGATTGGGCCTGGCTCAGTTTTCATGTTTTCTAACTCACCAATTGCACAGAACACTTGTGGTTTCACATACACATACAGCAGATCCTGCTTTTGAAAGGATTTACAAATAGTTTCCATTACTTTAAGGATATCACAGAACATACATAGAACAGCTGCAGAAATATAAGTAGTGAGAAACATGTGAAGGCCCTGAGCTTTGGCATGATTCCTGTCCTCTTTAAGTATAGGGAGAATAGCAGGGTAACATTTATGCAGTGCATTTACAGCATTTTGCATTGACAGCCAACGTATGTTAATTGATTCTTTCAGCTTTCCTTTTACTGTACCAATCACCCTTTGCATATCTTCTAGCTTTGCTTACCTAACAGTAGATGTACTGAAATAGGCATATGTACCAATAATGTTACTCTGAAAGTCTTGTAGGTATCTAAATTGGGTAGCAGACTGTGAACAGGCCAAAGCCAATCTGTGAGCCAAACAGTGGATATGAACCATAAAAGGTGAATGCAGTGAAGTCAAAAGTGTTCCAACACCATTGGACCTGCCCATCATTACACTTGCCCCATCACTACCTAACCCCACAAGTTTACTCATGACGAACCCCAGGGCCTGACATCTGTTTACAATAGCCTCAGTTAAGTGGTGTGCTGATCCTTTACACTGATGTTGCCAATTAGTTTTGTTTTCATTTCCCCTTCACTCACATATCAAATATACATTATTACAGTTTTGTGGACTGAAAGATCTGTGGATTCATCAACTAGCAAGCCAAACACAGGACTTTTTAATGCTTCTTTTAAGACTTTGCTATCTAATACTTTCACTATACTTCTCTGAACATCATGAACAGTGTAGTCACTTATATCATTTACTGAGCATTGACCTCCGGTCCAGCGAATGAAATCTGAAAGCTGGTTGACATTGCAGTTTGCCATATCTGTCTTTGCTGCAAAGTACACCGCTTTAAATAGATTACGTTCACTGTCTTTTACAAGTTTAATAGCTGAATCATTATCTTCTGAACTTTCTGCCTCATCATTGTCGCTAACTGCATACAATCTCCTTCTAAGAATCTCTGCTTCCAGTGCTGTATGATGGTCCTTTGTCTGACTGTGCTTCCTGAGGGTTGATTTCTGACAATTTTCTAAAATAGGAAAATGATTTTCTTGTAAATACTATGGAATTGGAGAAGAGGAGAATAAAACAGTAAAGGCTTAGCTGCTGTCTGCTGTTATGCACATAATGAAATGGCATACATCAGTGAAATACGGAAATAGATACGTAAAATGTACCATAAAGAGTAGATCTTTGAGGTGATCTCACTCACCAGGTGGATTTCAAGTGCACCATAGGAACTCTTCACCATCATGGGATGACAGTAAACACACCTGATTTTCATTAAGTGTACAACTTTGACCGCACATGTGACACCATCAGCAAGACCTTGCCAGCCCAATATAGTTGTGGGTGGTCACTCACACACACTCCATCTGCAAATCTTCCCCACCATCACTCTGGTAAAGAAGGGATCAAAGCACAACTTGCAAGCCTTGGGGAAGATTTTAGCAACTGAATCTGCCTGGGATTCCATTAACTCAAAACAGGAGACTTGGAACAAATGGCCAAGCCAAGGATCTTCTTAAGCTCAAGACAGAAGACCTTGGCAACTGAATCTACCTGGGACTCCATAAACTTAAAACAGGAGTCCTTGCAGCACATCCCTGCCAAAATCTGCATGGACTCTTAAATATATCAAGACAGTAATACTCAGTGAAACAACTGTGTGGTACTACTGTCTATGTTACTCCAAGTGGCAGTCGGTCCTAGTTTGAAAAAGGTGCTAAATCCGCCAACACTGCACAGCTCATCAGTGAAGAATGTGCTTGCAACTCGATGGTGGAAAAGAACTGAGGAAGGAGCAATGTACTGCAGATAATCTTCCATGTGGATTCCTATTTACTGACCGTGAAGTTCCTATGATGTTTACTGGTGCGATACTGATACCATACCTACCTGATGAGTGAGATCACCCCAAAAAAGATCTATGTATGTTCTGTGATATCCTACAAGTGGAAAATACTGCTGTAGTGACTCAGTATTACACTCTCTGTACAGACTGCAGGATTCTATCAGTTGCGCTCCACTGTGCTATCTTTGGCTACAAGTTATGAAACTTATTAGCATATGTGTGGGGAGGGACAGCACAGTCACAAAACACAGGTGACAAAGTCAGCATTCTTGAGGCATAAATTGTCATTTCTGTTACAAATTTTAATAAAAGTAGCAAGTCTTTACTAGATGAACTATGATGATTATGAATTAAGCAATAAGGCATGAGGGGGGAGTGTTACGGTGGGATAACTGTCCTGCCCTCCTCTGGTGGGTTGAAGCATGAGGTATAAGTAGCAGAGTGCTTCTATCACTCAAGAAGCACCATTAACTCACCTTATAAAATGGGAAGCTAAAACCTGGCTGGTTTTAGCTTCACATTTTATAAGAAAGCAATAAGACATGACAGGGTGTGCATGGAACAGATTTTACCAAATGTCCAGGGCTAAAGGTACTCAGCCAAGGCCTCGTGCCTTATTATGCCCCTGGCCATGTGGTAAAATCTGTTCCATGCACACCCTGTCGATGTGTCTTATTGCTTACGTAATGCACTTCCTGAAGTGCTGTATTGTGGTAATGAAATAGGTAATGTTTTGGAAATGTAATGAATTTCTTAAAGAGGTTATTATGGCTGGGCTGTTGTGGTGATTATGGCCAGCCATATAAAAAGGATCTGTCTGCCAATCAGAATTCAGCATCCTTTCTACAGATTTCAATATTAGATTATGAAATGTGTAGAAAAATGATGAATTCTGAATGGCAGACAGATGCTTCCTGCTGGACTGTTATCACAGCACAACAGCTCAGCTGAAATAACCTGCTTAAAAATTCATAATGGTTTCCAAAAAGGCCACATTTCATTAGCTCAATATGGCACTTCAGGGGATGCTTTATGGTGGGGTAACGGGCGGCCCTTCTCGGGTGCTGGAAGCACTTGGTTACCTACACCTCGTGCTTCAAACCATCTGGAGGTGGGTGGGCTGTTATAACACCATAATTCTCTCTAGAGGGTCATGATGTCACTCATGCCATGCCTTACCACTTAATTCACAACCACCACCACTGTTAACTGGAGAAGCCAAAGCCCATTTTGTGACAACCAGTCAAGCTACTCGGAACCATTACTGTCAGACATACTGCATACACATTAACGCACCTGCACCTGTAGTAGCAAATTTGTTTGTGAGACGGCGATCTGAACGGCACACAGAGCAAAACATTTTCCCTTCTCTTGCCTCCAGCCAATCAAATTCAGTTTCCCACTGATGTCTGTAATTATGCATAATAACAGATTTCATAGCATCTGATAACTGATTGTTCTGATTTCTAGTGTCACTGCATGATTTCTGAACCACTGATGACTCTGTGTGACCCTGAGAAGCTGCAGATTGTGGGATAAACTCATAAGAAGAAGAACAGTCATCACTTTTTGATTACTGAATTGTAGAAAACTCATCAGAATTACAAACTGAAGTTACAGCAAGGCCGGAGCTGTCACTTTCCATTTCAGTATTGGAATTGGAAGAACAATCAGCAGTTGGTCCATTCGCAGATGAACTCCCTCCAGAGTCAGTCGCAAGGCACTGAGTTGTGGGACATTTTTTTATTAACCAGCAGTTTAATAAAGACTTTGTGGTGGTGGTGATTGTGATGGTTCTTTTTTGGGTCTTTGAACCGGCTTGACCTGAGCTTGACATATTCAGTGTCACCGTGACAGTTTCCTCCCCAAAATTCGTGTCATGAGGTGTTGTTTATGCACAGTTGGTTGCTGTCAGCCAGCAGGTTATCTAAAGCAATTATTCAAGTTGTTTCAACATGTGTACACTACTTCACAAGCAATCACACATGATTTTCATCACACATTGACAAAACAAGTATGGAACCCCATTCCAATGTATGGGATTAATGGACGTTAATACATTTGCCAAGTGTTATGTTGCAAACCTTTGGGTGACCAGACCACCCGTTTCCTAAAGATAATTTATCTTAATAAAATCACACTGTGGGACTCCATTTGCAGGTCTGGACATTACGTTATTGCTTCATGCTTGGACTTACTGGGTACCCCTCCAGAAGATAGGTCTAGCATGGCCCCATCAATCTCTCCCCTGGCTGGACCTGGTGGTAAATTCACAGCTTGTTCTGTAAACACAAACGCTTTAAACTCTACCGACTGAGCATAGTACACATGACCCAAACTAGGGTTGGAACCATTTCTATGTTTAAGTGCATGGCAGCTATGTATGACACAAGAAAATAAGGGATGCCAGACTGTCAACTGTGTAGAGTGGTATGGGGGTTATATTACATTTATGTACAGTGTCTATTATGGCTGCCCACCGTGCCACCTATCTAGATGAATCCCACAGAGGTACTTTCTTCATTTTCTGTACCGCAGATAAATAATCTACAGTACAGAGAATGAAGAAATTACTGCTCTTGTCTGCAGTTTTAAGCAAAGGAATTTTTAACAAGCGTGACCAGGTCGTACTGACTTACTAACTAAACTGCCACATTGTTGATATCTAAATGAGCCAGGGACTTCATTATAGAGCTACTGAGGAGGAACTTTTTTTTTTAAACAGATTCTCCAATAGGACAAAAGTCCTTACTAAAATACACAGGTGGAGGAAGTATTTTATTTCAAAAGATACCTTAATAGATTTTTTTTCAGTGACCATTTTCTAAGTGCAATAATACCTCCAGGGTTAGCGGTATTGTACTATACTGGACCTTCCAGGGACTAAGTCGTCTGTCCTCATTACGCCCATGGGCGGTCCGGTATAGCACAATACCGCCCATCTGGAGGGTATTATTGCTTACACTGCATTATCTTCTATATTTATGGTAGCTGTATCAACAGTAGTACATCTCCCCCCAACCCCAGCACCCTGGCCTCAAAGTCAAACCCTACAACAACAAAAAAAACAAGCATTTTAATATTTCTCTACTGAGAGTAAGACAGTATCTTAAGTTGTGTAACTAAAGGTGATGAAATGCTGTTGGTGATGGCTTCCTCTGAATATGTGTACGATCACCACATACTACCCAGGGTACCCTGTTTCTTCTACTGGTGTTGTGTGGCTACTTCAGTCAGCTCACTGCCAGCCAGTCAGATGCTTTGCTGCCTGCATCAGGGAAAAAGGAAACTTACACACTGAGCAGACCGGACACCAGCTTGCATGCTGCTTTCCATGTGCCCTTGACTGTCCAACCTGCACTCACCAATGCCCACTGCACCATTATACCTCTGTCTGTCACACTCACCAATAAGGTCCCAGGTGGCATAGTGGAACCCCCCATCCCAGCACATGACAGCACACCTCTGGCTACCATACAGCACAGTGCTCTGGTGGCATAGTGGACCCCCCAACCCCCTGGCACAGCAGGCCTGAACAGATGGCAAGCAGGATCCCACTCACTCAATATAATGACCCCCCCCATCCCGGCCAGACTGATGGTGATGTGTCCCCTGTCCATTATCCCTGCTTGTCCAATGGCCCTCCCACCCCCAACACAATCAGACAGACACCCCCTGCCATATCCCAAATCCTATCACGTAGCACATCCCACCCACACACTGCCACCGTGGGGTGGTGGAAGTGGAAACAAAAAGAAGGGGACAAATGTTAAAAGAAAAATAAACAACATAGGTGCTTTGTTTGCTTAGTTTTGGGCAGTCTTTTGTGTGCCTAGTTTGGGCAGTCTTTGTGTGCTTAGGTTGGGCAGTCCTTTTGCCGTCTCCCTCTAGAATGATCTAAGGGCAGAATTCACAAAGGAGATGCAATCGGCGCATCCCGACTGCCATGGCTCAGTGGAGATGCACCGAGCGAATAAAGTGGTATTCACAGACGCTGCACCGGGAAATGCCCCCGGCGCATCCCCCTCTGTGAACAGCACAGTTGAGCCCAGCCCACAGTGTGTCAGCACATCCCCCACATCAGGCTGTGAACCCAATGGGGCAGCGCATCTCAGGATGCGCTGTACCCAATATCACCATTCACAGCCACAGGCATGCAAATGAGGCCATAGGCATGCATGTGCATGGCCATTTGCAAGCCATTATGGCTCTTTTCCATAGGGAAATTGGAATGCCAGACAGGAGAGCCAGAGCCCAACACCCTGACCTAGGTGGCTTGAGTGGCCTCCCCCCCACCCATAGCAATTCCTCTGGACATAGTACCCGGCGGTACCCTGGTGGCATAGCAAACCCACACTACACTGCCCATAGCACAGCCCCAGAAACATCCCTCACCATACCCTGGTGGGATAGCGGTCCCCATTCCCCACCCAAAGCAGAGATCCCCGTAACATGCCAGAATGCCCCAGGTGGTATAGTGGAACCCCCCATCCCTGCCCCTGCAAGGTGTGATACCATGTCGACCAATGGGCTTCCAGCCATACAGTATGCTGTCATTAACAGACAGCGCAGTCGGCGGGCGGTATGTGCGAGGGATGTGCTGCCCACTGGACTGATTCTAATAGTCGGATGTAGGAATGGGCTGGGGGTTGCCTGTGTGGGTCAGGAGAATCACTGGACCACCAGGGAGTCCAGCAGGGCCAATATCACCTTGCAGGGCAGGGATGGGTGGGTTACACTATATCACCAGGGAACCGTCCAAGGTGGCATTCATGGGGATGTAGTGCAACAGGTGGGGTTGGGGTCCACTATGCCACCGGGGAACTGACTTATGGCATCGCTGGGTGGGGGGGGCAGTGGGGCACTATACCACCAGGGATGTATCTGGTGGCAGTTGTGGGGGTCTGGTGCTATGGGCAGGTTGGGGGATGTAGGACTGCTAGGGTGTACAGGCTGCCATGCTGCTATCTGCAGTACGGCAGCCTGCCTGTGGATGGCCACCCACTTAAGTCTACATGAAAAAACTATCAGTTGAAATGGTAATACTTTCTGATATCAGGAGTATCAGCCTACCCTAGCAAAGAATCTGGATATAGATTGCCAACAACAGAGTGTAGTGCAATGGGAGCTACTGACTACTAGTACACTGAAGCCTGCATTTGGTACCTTATTCCACCTATAGACCTGAAAAGCAATAGCAGTGCATCCAAATATGTGGTTTCTTGGTAATTTAAATAAACTGAGTGACACACACAGATCATGGTACACTTCAGCATCTGTTTGGGGCCTGCCTGGGCCTGTGTTGCACTCAGACATTGTTTTATTTACAGAAGGGGGGTCTTCAAACCCCATTTAGCCCAGTGATTTAGTTCCCATGCATCAAACAAAAGTTTTTCATTTCAAGGTTTGTAGTTGTCCTCCGACCCCCCCGGACCAGCACACAGACAATCAAAAATATGTTTCTCAAACAAAAACAGCAAGATGTGCTTTGAGCCTTGGTTCACACAGATCATGGTACACTTCAACATCTGTTTGGGGCCTGCCTGGGCCTGTGGTGCAGTCCCCAAAAGCCCCCCTGACTGACCGACTAGCACAATCAAAAACATTTTACTCAATCAAAAACAGCAAGATGTGCTTTGAGCCTTGGTTCACATACACAAATTACGGTGGAGTCTGGAGATGCACGTTAGGCGTCAGATAGTAATGGGTAGCGGCCCGGGAGTCAGTCATATTTTACAGGGCCGGGCACAGCACAGGCACAGAGGAACTACTACTGATGGCTCACAAAACTGGAGCCTAGCAATCAGAATGACATTAATAAAATGAAAGTAAATAATAATAGTACCTGTCGTTTGCTGAAAGTCAACCTTGTGTGGATTGAGGTCCCGCTGTCTGTTCGTTCTCCTCTCCTTTTTCAGGCTCCAGCCTCAACTTGACTGTGTGTACCCGGGTCCTCCAGTTGATATATTCTTTCCACGTGACCACAGAAGGAACAGTCCACCGCCGGCACTCTCAGTCCCAGTCTCAGACACAGTCCTCCAGGCGGCCTGTTACAAATTTAATTCCAGGCTGCTGGCCTGCTGCCTGTGATGACTCGCCTGTCACTCCCTCTCCCAGTCTCTCTCAGGCAGAGATGTTCTGAATTGAGTCACTGTGTCAGCTCAGCACCTAGGCAAAGCTACTAGTACTACCACCACCACCTAAGCTAGCCTACAAATTAATACATACGATATGATCAAGCACCCAACGGCACGTCCACACCACAAGCCCAAGCCGCCCAACTCCCAGACAGGTCCCGATGGTTCAATCGACATTCTCACGTCTCACCACTTAATCGGATTTGGGGTACTCTGGGCCGTGGCCGTACCGATGCCGTACTGCTGCCGCGCAGCTTTTTTTAAAAAATCCAATAGTTGCTTGACTCGCTCTCACTCCGCTCACTAGCTCAGGGCAGGCTGTGTGTCTCTAGTACCCTTGGCTTCCCACAGATTCCAGTATCTGACTGACTTGTGTCTGCTAGCCTACAGTCACCAGGCCTTCTCTCTCTTGCTTGCGACACTTTCTGTTCTCCACCTGTTCTCCCTCTCTAAACCACCTCACAACTTTGGCACCAAACTGTCTGTGATTGTGCTGCTGCGCATGCGCAAATGATATGTGCTGGCGGTGGGGGGTGGGGGGGAGACCACTGACTCCCATGGCAAACTTGGTGGAAAGAGTAAACCAAATGACGTCCACACCATGAAAACCAGGCGTCAGCAGTAAATTACAGAAATACTGTACAGTATTATTGGACGTCAATGACTCCAGATAATACATTTTTGCACATTTTTAGCTGATTTTTGGACATAAAATAAGTCCAAAAAGGAGTTATCTGAAGGGTTGGTTGGAGGTACTGTGGGTCACCCTGAAGACAGGAACCAGAACCACTGATCACATTGGCATGACCTACAGACCTCTAGCGCAAGGGAGAAACTGGACAGGGCACTAGTGGAAGCCATTAGCACAATGGCATAAAAAGGGGAGGTGCTGCTGGTGGGGAGCTTCAGTCTGCCAGATGTAGATTGGAGCCTCCTAACTGCAGCATCAGCTAGAAGCAGACATCCTAGACTGTCTGTAAGGGGCATGTCTCAGGCAGATAGTCAGGGAGCAAACTCGTTATGAGGCAATACTGAACCTGGTGCTCACAAACAGAGACAGTATTGCAGACGTCAAGGTGGGAGGCTACCTGGGACCAGCAATCACTGTACAGTGTGGTTCAACACAAGGATGGCAGCAGAACCAAACTTCACAAGAACGAGGATCTTGGACTTCAGGATGGCTGGGTTTGTGCCTTAGAGACGACCTAGCAAATGGGGATGACCTGGGTGGGGTGGAGTCAGTGGGCTAAGTTAAGGGAAGGCATACTGAAGGCAACAAACCTATGTGCAAAGGAAGTGAGCAAAAGCAGGAGAAAAAAAAGACAGCTATGGTTCTCAAAGGATGTGGCTGAAAGGGTAAAGGCTAAAAGGGTAGCATTCAGGAGGTATAAAGAGATGCAGAGGGAAGAGGATACGGAGGCATATTAGGAGAAGCAGAGGGAAGCATAGAAAGCAGTGAGGAACACAAAGACGCAAACTGAGGAATAAATAGCCCAAGGGCCAAGGGGTAACTACAGGTGATAAGACCTTTTTTAGGTGCACAAGTGAAAAGAGGAAGATGAAGGGAGGAATTGTGAAGTTAAGAAGGGCAGAAGGGAGTGTGCAGATGGGGATCATGAAAAAAAGCAGATATTCTGAACAAATACATTTGTTGAGTCTTCACAGAGGAAAGGGAAGAATATGGGCCACATAAGAGCAGCAGAAGCACTAGGGAGAGGGAGGTAGACACAAGTCCATTTACAGAGGACAGAGTCCTGAAAGGGTTCACAAATCTGAAAGTGCACAATGCTATGGGGCCAGATGGGGTACACCCAGGGCTTTGAGGGAACTCGGGGAGGTAATGACTGCACCTTTGATAGCCCTGTTCAACAACTCACTGGAAACAGGAGTGGTTCCAGAGGACTGGAGGTGGGTAGATGCATTCCAGTTTCGTAAAAGCAGTAGGAGGGAGGAGGCTGGCAACTATAGGTCGGTCAGTCTGACATCAGTGGTGGGGAAGTTAATGGAGTCTCTGTTAAAGGAAAAGATTGTAGAGTATCTTGAATCCAGTGGGCTACAAGACTCGAGACTGCATGGATTCACTGGGGGGGGGGTTCTGTCAGGCACATCTGATAGATTTCTTTCACTGGGTGACCAGGAAAATTGATCAGGGTGGGGTGGTGGCCTCCTTAGATTTTAGTAAGGTATTTGATACCATACCACATAGAAGACTGATAAGGAAACTGGGCAGCTCAGGAATGAGTCCTAAGGTAGTAAACTTGGAAAGAAACTGGTTAATGGTTAGGTGACAGAGGATGGTGGTAAACAGAGTTCACTCCGGGGGAGGGAGGGTGACCGGTGAGGTGCCTCAGGGCCCAATACTGGGACCAGTCTTCTTTAATATCTGTTTAAGTGACACCGCAGATGAACTGGAAGGGAAGGGCTGCCTCTTTGCTGCTCACAATAACATCTGTAATAGGGTAGACACTCCAGAGGGGATGGAAGGACTGTGCAGAAACCTGAGAAAACTGATGGTCAAGAGCATGGCAGCTGTGTTTCAGTATGAAAAAGTGCAAAATTGTGAACCTAAGGCACAGAAACCCAGAGACAGAGTACAGCATTGGAGCAGAGGCATTGACAGTCGCCAGACAGGAAAGAGACCTGGGGGTTAATCATATCGGATAACCTCAAGATGGCAAAACAGTGCAACAAGGCAATGGGTAGGGCCAGTTTGATGCTGGGATACATAGGTAGGGGTGTTGCCAACAGAATGATGGAGGTTGTGTTGCCACTGAATAGATCACTGGTGAGACTGCATCTGGAGTACTGTGTCCAGTTCTGGAGACCACATCTCAGGAAGGACATGGTGGGGGGGGCGGCTGTGCAAATCAGGGCAACTAAAATGGTGCTGGGTCTCCATGAGAAGCCCTGTGAGGAGAGAATGAATTACCTGAATATGTACACCCTGGAAGAGAGAAGGGACATGACAGAGACCTGTAAATTCCTCATGGGGTTCAGTAATGTACAGGAGGGGAATATGTTTCAGAGGAAAAGATGCATGAAAACGGGACATGCCATGAAGCTGGAAGGGGGAAATTTAGGAGAGATGTCAGGACGTATCTCACTGAAAGAGTGGTGGATGCCTGGAACAGTCTTCCAGCGGAGGTGTGGGGGTGGAAATGTAGTGTGATTCAAGCATACATGGGATAGGCACAAGGGAATCTTAGTTGAGAATCAAGGGGGGAGGGATTAGGACATCAAGTAGGGTCTACGGTAACAGGCTAAAGATAGGCATGGAAAAATGGGCAGAGTGGGTGGGCCAAGCGGTTTTTATCTGTCATCTAATTCTGTTTCTTCAGGTTGCAATTTCTCTTTTAAACTAAAAAAAGGGTGTAGTTGCCCTTCGTGGAATGCTACTAGATAGCCTCTTCTGAAACATTCTAATCCCATCCTTAACTTTTACCATAATTTTATTAAAAATAAAGCCTTATTTTAGGTTTTGTGTAATGAATAACTACTACTACAGTATTTTCAAATATTAATATTTAGAAGTTGTATTTTTTGTCACTAATAATATTGATTATATAATGGCAAGGAAAATGCTTCAAATCTGATTGCCTGGCACACTCTACGACCAGTGAAGTTGTCTGACAATTACATCACTAGATGTAGGGCAGGCACAGAAATTGCCCCATCTCCAGTACAGAAATCAGTGCCCACTCAATCAACTGTGAAACCAGCTTTACTGAAAGACATGATGGTCACCATTTGTCTTTCATTTTCTGTCACCCAGTTTTCTCCTTGTGGCCCCCACTAAATTCCCCAAATCACCTCAGCATTACATTTAAAACAAAGCCATCACACTGAACGGAACTGCGGTTCCCTATCGGCCACCAGGATTACAGTAGCACGAGCACTTTTGAAACAAACTGTTCTCAGTGATCACAGCAATCGCCTTAGAAAACACCCAGCCATGCTGCTTACATTGAGGCAGATAAGCACAAGAAATTTAAAAACCCACAGTCACAATGAGCCCAAGACCCAGAAACAAAGTCACTGTCATAAAGAAACCAAAAGTACTCATGATCGGTTCTGAAAGCGAAAGTAGTAATCTCCGCTGAAGCTATCTCTGTTCTAGTCACCCAAAAAGGAAACGTTTTCGAAACACCTAGTCCCAAGGCAGGCAGTGGGACTGGCTGAATGAAACACTTCCTGAGGACAAACATAGCACACACAGCTGTGTGGAGATGGGGAGGGGAGGGCAAGGAGCATAGCAGTCCCAGACTAAAACAGCACTATCTACTGGACAGCAACATTACTGCAGCCTCGTGCTTCAACCATCTAATGCATGACATTGTTACACAATAGCACACACCCTGTCGTGCCTTAGTGCTTAAGTATAGTCTTACAATATAATTATATTGATATTACACGTTTATTCTCACACATACAATACCTATGCACTAACTCACCAACAGATTAACCTGGTTCAATATCAATCGTTTTTTTATGTCTCCCCCGGGCGAAGATAAAAATATGGAAATAATATAAAATATGTCCTAGCCATACATTCCTGGTCAGCAAAAATAAATAAATAAAAATAATGTTGTGATATTACAATAGATTGAAAGTATATCAGCACATTCCAATATCAGTATTTTTGGATTTAAATTTTTATTTTGCTGGGCGTGGTCGAGCCGCCGTAGGAATGGCTGCCTAAATCCTGTGCTCATCCGAGTCTACCGCACCATGCTTATGGCCTAACCCTGCGATTTTCTTTTAATTTCGACTAATGTACCTTACGCAGGTGGCTCCTCCTAATTGTCCGGTGTGATTATTTTTCGGTTTTAAAGTGCGATGAAGTTTTACCGAGTGCCTGTACTCACAAATCACCTGGTGCAAGTAGGTCGCGAAGCCCCGGCTACAGTTTTCAGCCCGACTCCCCGATTATACACGCTTACTGCTGGGCGCGCTGTAAGAATAAGTTGTAGCGATCCTTTCCAGTACTTGGAGAATGGCGTCGGAAGAACCTCCGAGCACCCCCTCGTCTGTGCTACCTGCATCCACTGCAAACAGGTCTGTTGGCGATTCTCTGGGCTACATTACTCGAATGCTTGAAGCTCTACTAGTAAGGGTAGATGACATTGGCACCACACTCACGGACACTACGACCGATGTTCGCCATCTACAAGATAGAGTTAATGTGGTGGAACAGCAAGTTGAAAATCTGGAACAACAATGTCTGTGTCTGCAACAAAAGCTGCAGAACCAAGAGGGCAAGCTAGAAGTGTTATTAGCCAGAATAGAAGATCAAGAAAACAGGGGCCGGTGTAATAACCTTCGAATCAGAGGAGAACCAGAGGGAGCTGAAGGAGCATCTATGGAGAGGTTTTTGAATTAACTCCTGCCCACGTTATTGGGGGAGCGCTGGAGGGGCCCAGTGGAGGTGGAGAGGGCCCATCATATCACTGGCAGGAAAGACAGGCAGATGCAGGCTCCGAGGCCTATAGTGGCCTATTTCCTTAGATACTCAACTAAGGAGCGTATTCTAAGGGCAGCGCGCGATCTGGGGGAAATGAAATGGCGAGGAGCCTCCATTTCCTTTTACAGAGATTTCGCTCAAGACACAGCTAATAAACGTAGGGCGTATGGCCCCGTGAAGAAATTTTTTTAACGGCTCATGGTTTCCACTACATATTCCGGGGTCTCACTAACCTCCTGGTAGCCAAAGAGGGGAAAGTGTTCATGGCAAATAGCCCGGATCAAGTGGAACGCTGGATCTGTAAGCACTGGCCTAACTTACCTCCCCCAACTACATCATCTAGAAGGTTGTGGGACGCCTCAGTAACCACCGGTGAGCTGCCTCGAAGGGATGAGTATTCAGCTGGACTAGGCTTGCCGACCCCAGATCCCCCCAGACAGCGGAATGCTTCGCGTACATTATCCATGGTCACTGCTGCTGAACAACCATCTCTTCCCCCCTAGAGCTGAAGGATCCTCCATTCGGCACAGACAATGCTCGAGAAGTGGCCAACGACCTGCCTCAGATGTACAAGCCATTGCGCCTCCAGCTAAGATGTCCCACGAGGACTCTCCAAGAACCCCACCAGGTTGTTATTCACCAGGCCCTGAATTCTTACAAGCAGAGTCAACCTCATCCATGGACTGGGCAGACACCCCCGAATCTTCGCTAGTTGATGCGGTGGACCTCGTGGGGAAACTCAAACATGGGGACAAGACCTATGCTGCTGCTGCTCGTGTGACGTCTCCAGTCATGCCCAGGGTAAGTCCAGACACTTGAATGTGGCAACATCTGTTGTTATAGTCAGCTAACTCTAACTAGTAGCTTAATTGTACCCTACATGAGCTAGTCTATGGCTGTTAGAATGGTACTTGCCTATCGTCTCATTGCAGTATGCAGTGTCTCAGATGCATCGCTATTTCTATAGCTATAAATACGCTCACTTTCTGTTTTAGTAAATAAAAATTTGCACTGTAGTTGTATTAGTGTTGAACAGCTAAGCGGCCCTTATAATGGTCGATTGGGGGACTACCCATATTCCTTTTCCTCCCTCCTCCCCTTCCCCGGAGTTGTGCCAGTCACCGCTGGTTTGTTGGTGATGAGGAATAGCAGGTTGGTTTGATCGACCTACTCCTCTTTCTGACGCGTGGAAGCTTGCGTAGCAGAGGGTGCTTTTGTTCTGAGTATCTTCTTTCGCTGTAGCTCTCCTCTCTCTTAGCATAAAACACGCTATTTGTATTGTTATAGTTACCTTTTGCAGGTTAATTGTTTGGAAAGTCTGTTTTTCTTAGTGCTGGTGTTTAGACTATTTCCCTAGTATACCCTCTGTATATATATTTTTTTTGCTCTGATCAATAGTGCTGTTATATCCTTCTGATACCCACTGCAGTTACCCTTCGGATACGGACTAGGCTGGCAATTCACCCAGATACGCCCATTGGGTTTGTATTTTCTTATTTAGTAGTAAGGGGTGTGTGCTTGGGGGTTAATCTAGCGGTATATTATGTCCTCCTCTGCACCCCAAGGTTTACGCCTAGTGTCATGGAATGTTAAAGGTCTTAATCATCCCATTAAGCGTACCAAGGTTACACAATTTCTTCGTTCCTTGCATACAGATATAGCCCTTCTTCAAGAAATGCATTTGCTCCGTAAATCTGTCCCTTGGCTAAAGAAATCATGGGTTGGTGCGGTCCATGTGAGTTCTGCCACATCTAAGTCTAGGGGAGTTACCATTCTAATTTGTAGGTCCAGCTTGTGGGTGGTGGAGGAATCTAGATCGGATTCTCAAGGTAGATGGATTCTGGTTAAATTGGCATCACTGGGGGGCTTGCTGATCCTGGGTAATGTGTATGCTCCCAGCTCGGATCAGGCTGATTTTTTTTCCAGGGTTGAGCCAAGTCATTTCCACACTGAGTCAGTCTAACTCCAATATTCCCTTATTACTAGGAGGTGATTTCAATTTAGTATCTGACATTTTTCTAGATAAATCGAAACCCAACCCACAAACACACCCTCGAGCTCATGCAGCTTTACTAGATTTGCAGGCAGAGTAGGGCCTAATTGATGTGTGGAGGTGGGATAACCCCCCTGGCCATGACTACTCTTATTTCTCCTCTGTCCATGGAGTACATAGCCGAATTGACTACTGGCTGGTGAATAGTGCAGCATCGGGAGCAATCTCTCACAATTCTATAGGTAGTATCCTTATTTCGGATCATGCCCCTGTTCTCACCATGTACACCCCTATAGGCCATAGATCTACGGGTACTAGATGGCAGTGTAACGCTCTGTTAGTCAAAGACCCAGAGTTTAAGCAAGCAATGGCAAAAGCTGCCAAAGATTACTTTGCCCTTAATTCGGCATGTGGAGTATCACCAAGTATTGTATGGGAGGCCTTCAAAGCCTATATTAGGGGCCACATCATAGCATTCGCAGCACATCGTAATCAAGCTAGGAAGAAGTCTATAGAGGTGTTGTAGGCAGAGCTTAAGTCTGTAGAGGCACAATTTAAGGCCTTACCAGCTGCCACTAGGGATACATCCCTATACCGTAGAATAGTGGGACTTAAATATTAGATCAATGCTCTGCTGCATAACAAAGCTGAATGGCTAATGCTGAGGTCCAGACACTCTCACTGGGGGGGGGGTGATAAGAGAGGTAAACTTCTTGCCTTTCAGTTACAGAAACAGCAGGCTTCCGCCATGGTACATGACCTCCGTACCTCCTCTGGTTCACTAACTTCTGACCCTGCAGGAGTTAACGAGACCATGGCATCTTTTTACCAAACATTATATAAATCTCAAGTATCCCAATCACCTAATCAGCTGTCTCAAGATCTCATTACTTTTTGTCAACAGATTAGTATACCTGCCCTGCCACCCGAACAAGTTGCACTTTTGGATGCCCCAATCACTACCACCGAGATACAGCAAGCTGTTTCCCAGATGGCCAAGGGGAAAGCTCCCGGACCTGATGGGTTGACCGTCAAGCTGTATCACTTAATGATGCAGGAGATTGCCCAACCCATGTTGTTAGCTCTACAGGATGCCCACACCACAGGCTCTCTCCCTGCAACGATGAGGGAAGCTTTAATTACACTTTTACCTAAGAAAGCTAATGACCCCTATAGTTGTGCTAATTTTTGACCAATATCACTGCTGCTCATTGATACTAAGATCTTGGCCAAGATTTTAGCTACCAGAATGCACAAGGTCCTTGCATCCTTAATACATCCTGCACAGGTAGGCTTTATGCAGGGTAAAGTGGGATCTGACAACACCAGGTTACTACTCAATTTAAAATGGATTGCATCTAAGGCCAAGATCACTATGGCTGCTTTAGCAGTAGATTTCACTAAGGCCTTTGATTTGATTGAATGGAATTATTTACATGAAGTGCTCCGTCTCTATGGATTTGGATCACAATTTCGCCATTGGGTCTCGACTCTATATAATTCTCCCCTGACCAAAGTCTTAACAAACTCAGATATTTCCCCTCCTTTCCCACTATCTAGAGGTACCCGACAAGGTTGCCCTCTTTCTCCACTGCTTTTTTTTTTTGCTTTGGATCCGCTAATTAGAGTATTAGCTGCTACACCTGGGTTGTCGGATATCTCAGCGTATGGCAAGTCCTATGTTGTGGCTGCCTATGCAGATGACCTATTACTTACCCTTTCCCACCCCCAACATTCCTTACCAATAGCCCTATCAATATTGCAGGACTTTTCATTACTTTCTGGGCTGCAGGTTAACCAGCAAAAAACAGTGTTTGCTCCTTTTAATAACTTATGCACGCAGGACTGCCTAACAGGTACAGAACTGAAGTGGGCACCCCAAGGTTTCACTTATTTGGGAATTTTTATCCCCTATAAATGGGAAGATTTGGAAACCTCTAATTTTGTACCTTTGTTGAAACAATTGACCACCGAAGTGGAGAGGTGGCGTAAATTACACCTCTCATTACCCGGTAAGGTAGCAGCCATACGTATGCTTTTACTTCCCAGAGTCACATACTTATTCAATAATCTTCCAGTCCATATCTCACCAGAGGTATTTTCCTTTCTCGAAAAACTTGTATTCTTTTTTCTCTGGGAAGGGAAAGCGCACATATGAGGGAAACAAAAGCTTTATGCACACTAGTCAAAAGGAGGTTTAGGGGTCCCGTGGTTTCAGGGTTACCATACTGTGAGCGTAGCTGCTCAAACTACAAAATGGTTCATACCCTCTAGTACTCCACCTCCTCTGTGGGTAGGCCTTGAATCTAGTATGATGTCACCTACCCCGCTTCGGGCCCTCTTGTGCATAAGTGGGTCATCTAAGAGAGGGCTTCCCCCAGTGTTACTGGAGTCTTGGCATGCTTGGCGTTGTATCATGACCAGTTCATACACTCCCAAGGAGGCATGGCCTCCACCCATGAGGTATGCTGAGTTGTGGAATAATAACTTTGTCACCCTAGGAAAGCAGCTCATTAAGTGGCCCTCTTGGGAAGCTAAAGGTATCCACCATGTGCAGGACTTAATGTTGCCAAATTCAGACATCATCCTATCCTTCAAACAGCTTAAACAGAAATTCCATCTTCCCAATAAAGATTTTTGGCATTTTTTGCAAATATGAAGCATTCTTCAGGACCTTATTGCCAAGCAAAATACACACAAGCAATGGGCCTGGCTGGCTACGTTGCACCAGTCCTCGACGGCCAAGGGTAGGGTAGGTAGGTTTTATGCCACCTGGAGAAATTCCCAAACTGATTCCACTGAAAATTGTAGGGTTAAATGGGAACTAGAGATGGGATTGACTATATCTGCAGAATCTTGGTCCTCTTGTCTTATGGACTCGTATAGAGTATATAGAGATTCCAAGAGCCATTTTTTACAGCTTAAGATACTCCTGCCAAGGTACAGGATGCCGGCAGCCTTACAAGCAGCTGGACTCCTGTCTCATTCTAAGTGCTGGAGATGCCAGTAACCTGAAGCCCACCTGTTTCACATTCTGTGGACATGCTCCGAGATTACTACTTTTTGGTTTGCTGTCACCCGCGATTGCTCTCAGGTCCCGGGCATTGATGAGTTACCTCTGGAACCCAGACTGCTATTGGGTGATACTTCTGGATTAACCTTTTTGTCCAGGCCACAGAGGGAATGGATCATTCTGGCAATCCTAGAGGCCAAAAGACTGCTATTGATGCATTAGAGACAATCATCACACCCACCTATTGCCTTATGGCAGGCAGCTCTAGCATGTTTGGCACTGATGGAGCATCTCTCACACTCACAGCATGGCCAGTTAGAATATTATTTTGAGAAATGGGACGCATATCTGCACTCGTCACTATGTAAAATCCCCTCTCCACTGGAGAACCCTCCCTTCTCCCCAAGATCTAGATAGAATATGTCTCCTGTCCATGTGTGGTAGTTATACTATGGGTTAATGTGATCAGCAGGGGTGTGTAAATAGTTGGTTAGATCCTCATTAGTGCTACTGAAATAATGATGTTGGCTTCCTTTGCTATATGTGCGAGATACAGTGCTGTATGTAAGATAATGAGTATATCATGTATTGGAATGGTATAGAATGCTTGTTTTCTTCTTTTGTACAGAGGGTTAATGTGATATCAAGTGTATCATTAGATGTATTGTCTAAAACTAAAATCTTAATAAAACTTTATATGATAAAAAAAAATTTTTTAAATTTTGCTTTATACTACACATCCTTCAAAATATGGAATACACTTTTCTAACCGTGTCTAGTTTGCTGTGTTGTCTTTTTTGGTTACACCAGTCTCTACTATATATCTTATTTTTTCATTGCTGTTATAATGAAATTTAGTGTAACCATATCAGTATACTTTTTCATTACTTTTATTATATTTATATAATGAATTGAATGTTTTATTTTATTTTCAGTTTCAATTTTTCCATTGTAAAGATATCACAGTTTATGTTTATCAAAATGATAATATTCTGTTATAACTATATCAGCAAGTTAATGAGCTTTCAATTTTTTTAATACTTTTCCATGTTTTTGATTCAAATTCAGACCAAATATATAATTAATATTTATATTTATGACCCATTTGCAAAATACTAAAATCGCATCACAAAGACTCTTACATTCTCCTGTTTAGTAATCCTGTATCATCCTTGATTTCATAGGTTTTTGCCATATACTTCAAATATGCACTTTAAGTTTGCCCGTAAGTGCCCCTAAGTCAGTACATGCTTAGGCAAAAAACATTCTCCTCAGCTGCCCCAAACCTGTGGAACAGCCTACCTGCCCCACTATGGACCCTAGACTCTCACCCTCTATTCAAGTCCCACTATAAAGTAAGCCTATGGCAACTGTAAACTGTACCTGCTCCCCTGGATGACTGACACGCCTATGTGCACCTGTACTGCCCATCAGTCTAGACTATAGAAACAGAAACATAGAAATTGATGGCAGATAAAGACCGCAAGACCCATCCAGTCTGCCCATTTTTTCTCCCTTATGAATGTGCCATAGGCCTGTACTCTGTCAATGGCCTATTTATTCATACTCATCTGTATTGCCATTAGCATTAGCCTACCTCATATTATCTTGGTATTAAATCACACTGAGTTACATACCTGTACTATATAACCTCTTGCTTTTATTTATTTATTTTTATTTATTTAGTGATTCGGAAAAGACCTTCGAGCGCTAGCTCTTTTACAAAGGTTCCACGTCGTAGATTGCAAAACAAAGTACAATAGGAGAAAGCAAAGGTACATCACAATGAATGATACAGCTTGGATTCAGAACTTACAGAATAACTCAAAACATAGGCACAAGTTAAAATAACATGAAAAACACTTTATGAGGGTGGCGGGGAACAAGTAGCCACAGAGTACCTTGTCAATAGTTCAGAGGGACGGGGATAGCTGGCAGTGGGGTGAAGAAAGGAGGTAATAGAGAGAAGTATGTGATGCGGTGGAGGTGAAGGGTGGGGGAAGAAGGGGGATAAGGTATAGGGATAAATGGTGGGGTGAGGGGAGGCTAAGTGGAGAAGAAATACTTTAGTAAATGGTGGGGTGAGAGGGGGCATGGTCAGACAGCCTGCATTAGTAGTGACTGTTAGGGAAACTCACGGGACTGGGAGTTGGGGGAGGGGGGAAGGGGATGGTGGGTGCCAAAGAAGCATGACGCAGACCGATTGCTGAGGCAAGTCATGAGAAGGGACAGAGGGAGGGGGTAACTGAGGCCTGCCTAGTGCTTGCTGGGGGGCAGAGAGAGCAGGTGTGGCTGGACTCAGGGGCAGGTGCACTTAGAGAGTGTTATTAGGTGCTGTTTGAGGTCAGTTTTGAATTGTGCCAGACAATTGGTGGCCAAGAGGTGCCCAGGGAGTTCATTCATCCACAGGGAGGCCCTGTAGGCAAATGCACGTTGCCCAAGTGAGGTGCAATGGAAGGGACTTGCCAAGGCCTCTCTAGTCCTCCCTCTGGTGACCTGTAATGAGTTGGCTGCCTTGATCAAATTGCCTACACAAGATGGTGTTTACACAATAGAGCCTTCTTCCCTGGGATGCAAGTCTGGAATTTGACCCGGTTTCTTAATGACAGTCATTTTGCATGTTTGTACAGAGTACAGGTGTGAGTGCCACGCTCAGCATCCAGTGTGAGTCTACAGGCTTTGTTGAGCGCAGTCTGAACCCTCTTGAGCACTGTATCCATTGCTGCCCCATAGACCACTAGTCCATAGTTAATAGTAGATATAATTGAACTGTGGACTGAGAGGCGGAGGGCCCCCGGAGAGAGGTGTTGTCTGTGCCTGTACAGGACACCAATCTTGGTATTGACTGTCTTGACCAAAGAGACAATATGGTGTGCAAATGTGAGAGTATCATCTATTATGATCCCCAGATATTTGAACTAGTGAACTTGTTCCAGCGGCTCACTGCATGAGTTGGAGATGATGAGGGGGTGGTGCTTATTTTTGTTGTGGGGCTGGACATAAGCATGACCTTGGTCTTCTTGTAGTTTAGTAGCAAATTATGACTACAGAACCAGTGCTCGAGTTTGGAGAAGGAGTTCTGCAGCTCAGATTGTAGGGCAGCCTGAGACGTGCTGCTCAGGAGCACAGCATCATCTGCATACAGTATGTGTTTGGTGTCGCAGGCTGTGGGAAGGTCATTTAAGAAGAGGCTGAAGAGTAGAGGCCCCAGTATTGATCCCTGAGGTACCCCTAATGATACCTCTCTTGCGTTGGATACTGTTTGCCCAATTTTGACACATTGATTTCTCTGTAACAGGTTGTCTTGGAACCAGCAAAGGGCATTGGGCGCCACACCCATGTTTTGCAGTTGGGTCACTAACAGGGGGTGGTTGACTGTATCAAAGGCTTTGGTGAGGTCAATAAAGACAGATCCCACCAGTTTGCCTTCATCCAGGGCCTTATGTGCATAGTTTGTGTAGTCCAGCAGGGCAGTGGTGGTACTGTGATTTTGTCTGAAGCCATGCTGGTTGGGGCATAGTAGATTATACTTATTGAGGTAGTCGATGAGTTGACCCATCACAATCTTTTCAAGTGCCTTGGAAAGGGGGGAGAGGATCGAGATGGGTCTGTAGTTGGCTACCAGAGACTTGTCATCTCCTTTATGCACTGGCATAACTAGGGTCTGCTTCCAAACTACTGGGAATTGGGCCAGGGCCAGGGACTTATTGTACAACATAGTAATGGGTACTATAAGAATATCCAGGGTGAGGGATAGAAGTTTCATGTCTTTCCCGTCACTGCCCAGTCTGGTCTTACCTAGTATTTTCTTGACCTTAACCTTGTATATAACAATGTAGTTTACCTGAATGTGTTTCTGTGCCATTTTGTATTTTCTGCATCTTATCCATGCTCATAAATGAACACTTAAACTTGTAGTTGCTCTTGTGTCTGCACTTACCCACTATAAGTTGTGCATCTTAGTCTTGACTTAACATCATAGTAATACGTGGAGTGGTTCCCGTGTTCTGCATTGTATCTGTTACTCCCATTTTACCTGCCCCCACTGTATGTTGTACCATCTTCATGGCCCAGGTCGTGCCTGAAACCGGTCCTTGGGATCAGTGGACTTACCTGGTGAATGAATGAATGAATGAATGCATGAATACATAAAAAAATGTCAAGCTGATCGTAAGCCTTCATTAAGAAAAATCAGTACCTCACCTTAATTGAACCAAGTTATCTATTTTTAAAGATATTTTCTTTGATAAGGGATAACTTTAAAACCATTAGGGCTGTGGACTTCTGTTTTACAGCTGTATGGCAAAGCCAGCTGACTTCGTCTGGATACCCCAGAGAAGGTCTGCAGGTACAATAGGAAAATGACCCAGTGAATGACAGAATATTTTTGTGTGCACCTTTGCCCAGTGCTCCAGACAAGGCAAATGCACATTCAATACTCTGTACTTGCAGGGGCAGCAGAATCTGGATGCCAGTATGTAATCCGGTACTAAAGAAAAGGTGTCCAGTCAGTTCAGACTGGTCAATTCAGCCCAGTGAATTCAGCCCCATAGCAATTCAGCCCAAGTCAATTCAGCTCCTATGTCAATTCAGTTCCTATGTCAATTCAGTCCCATGTCAATTCAGCTCCTATGTCAATTCAGTTCCTATGTCAATTCAGTCCCATGTCAATTCAGCTCCTATGTCAATTCAGTCCCATGTCAATTCAGCTCCTATGTCAATTCAGTTCCTATGTCAGTTCAGTTCTTATGTCAATTCAGTTCCTATGTCAATTCAGCTCCTGTGTCAATTCAGCTCCTATGTTAATTCAGCCCCATGTCAATTCAGCCTCTATGTCAGTTCAGCCCTTATGTAAATTCAGCTCCTTTTGGTTCTGCACTAGAATAAACGTAACTAACAACATATGTAAACATATTTAAGCTTTACTGAAAGTTTTAAAACATTTTTTTTTGCAGTTAAGTACACTTTATTGAAAATGTTAATTTGCACATACAGTACACACAGCAAACACCGATCACATACACCAGACAGAAAAACAAAAGAACAGAACACAAATAAGCTTAAACATAACCTTCTAACCCACACAACACCCAAACCACCCCGACTAACCCACCCTGACCCTGATGTGCACATTCCAACAGCTCCAGGTGTGAATACTAGAATGGACAGTGACTAAGGATGTAACTGCCATTTGGGTTTTTTGCTTAACGGTGGTAATGGTGGAGTACTTTCCTGACAGACAAATGTCCTCTGTAAAAAATAGGAGGAAAGGCTGAAAAGTGGAGCATTAAAACATATTGGCCCCTATTCAATAATAGATGCACATGAGGCGCGTATAGGGGCATGCAGCTCCGCAGCCATAGAGTTTCCATGCGAGGGCCGCATTCATGAACACCGGTCCCTGCCCAGCTCCCATATGCAGCCCTGCCCCACGCCCCGGTGTGCAGGTCCCCTGCGGAGCTCTGCAATCTACTTCAACAACAATATGGAGCTGATCCAGCGTTATCACTGAATATGAGAATTTTGGCTGCACTGGCATTCGTGCCTGTATACGATGTAGTGAAAGTGTTCGAGGCTTTAATGGACAGTGCGTATTACGGTGAGCATGAGGATTTGCTACATCCTATGACTGACTATTTTGAAGATGTTTGGTTGGGGAGGATAGACAGAAGACAAAGGTGACGACAAGCCAGATTTCCTCACAGCACTGGAACTGCTATGATACAACTAACCAATGCATCCCAAGGACAAACAATGCTGTAGAAGGATGGCACAACAGTTTTGTGAGCCTCCTAAGTGCTGATCACCCCACAATATGGAAGCTTATTGATGTTATGAAAAAAGAACAGAGCCTGACAGAGACCATGATGGAGCAGTACATTGCGGGCCGCCCACCACAAGAACCAAAGAAAGTGTGCAAGAACACTGCTGAAAGAATTCAGTGCATTGTCACAGAATACCATGCAAAGGAAATAGTGGAGTACCTAAGAGGACTGGCACACATTTTCATGTTTTAACTTAATGGATGCTTACAATTCTCTCAATGGGCCCTATTCACTAAAGAAAATTGTGGCTATGCACTGTGTACCTCGGGCGCATAGCCACCGCGCAGCTGCCTGTGCTCAGTATGCTCCCTCCACCCTATTCATGACACTATTGCACCCCCCCACGCATTCAATCCCCCAGCCCATCACAGAGCTCCATGTGGGTGGGCCTGGGGGTGGAGTGGTGGGGGAGCCAGAACTCTGCTCATTCATGACCTTGTGGAGCGCTGAGCATGGGGGCTGCAGGCTCTGCATCTGGAAGGCAGCCGTAAACCACCGGGGCCGGTTACTTGCCTCCCCAGGGAAGCTGCCTCCAGAGGTGGCTGACATGGTGGGGGGTATTGGCCCCCCAACAGTGTTGCCCCTGCCATCGGGGGAACTTCAGGAGGATGGGGGTTGGGGGGGCAGGGTACACCCCCCACATTGTCATGGTCATCACTCTGCATGCTGGACAACAACATCTTGCTCGTTGGGTGAAAAGGGATCCACTGTGGGTTCCTGTCTGGGCAGCTGATTGGCTGCCCACCTGGATCCGCTGCTCTGCACCAGCCTTCCCCCTGCAGACCTGCATGCTGAGGGGGGGGCCAGACCATGTCTGGGAGCCAGGTGAGGGACGGTGTTCGTGAAAGAGGCCCCCTCTTGGAAATCCCACAGGTGCGAAGCTGCATGCCCCTGTACACGCCTCATGCGCGGCGTGTATTTGTGAACAGGGTCCAATATGTTTTAATGCTCCACTCTTCAGCCTTTCCACCATTTTTTACACAGGACATTTGTCTGTTGGGAGAGTACTCCACCCGTTCTACCATTAAGCAAAAAACCCAGATGGCAGTTGTATCCCTAGTCACTGTCTATTCTAGTATTCACACCTGGAGCTGTTGGAATGTGCACATCAGGGTCGGGGTGGGTTAGTCGGGGTGGTTTGTGTGTTGTGTGGGTTAGAAGGTTATGTTTAGGCTTATTTGTGTTCTGTTCTTTTGTTTTTCTGTCTGGTGTATGTGATTGGTGTATGTGCAAATTAACATTTTCAATAAAGTGTACTTAATTAAAAAAGATGTATTTTAAAGCTTTCAATAAAGCTTAAATATGTTTACATACTTTGTTAGTTATGTTTATTCTAGTGCAGAACCAAAAGGAGCTGAATTTATATAAGGGCTGAATTGACGAGGGGCTGAACTGACATGGGGATGAACTGACATGGGGCTGAATTGACATAGGAGCTGAACTGACGTGGGGCTGAACTGACGTGGGGCTGAATTGACATGGGGCTGAATTGATATAGGAACTGAATTGACATAGGACCTGAATTGACACAGGAACTGAACTGACATGGAGCTGAATTGACATAGGAGCTGAACTGTCTCGGGCTGAATTGCCATGGAGCTGAATTCACCGGGCTGAATTGACAGGTGTTCAAAGAAAATGGGCACAAAGACAGTCAGCCTGAACAAGGAAAGGGAAAGTGCAGTTTTCTGCACAATTTAATGCACCAGCAGCAGTGTGACTAATTATCTTTAAAACTACAAATATGTTTTGAGGAAAGCACCACCCTTAAATGACGTTCCAATTATATCAATGATGTACTGATCCCGTACAAGCAATAGGCGGTGCTACGTAAATGTTTTCCTACATATTTAGTAGCTTTATGTTTATTTATTTTTTGACACTGCTGTTCCTATTCTTCTTGTTTATTATGGTTACATGTAGGCCCCCCAAAATCAGATTGTTTTATTAGGCTTCAGGAGAAGCCAGAAAAGCCTGTTGTCATGCATGTTATTGTGTGCAATTTTTTTATAATTTTTTTTTTATTGTCAGACATTCAATACATCAGCAAGTGAGAAAAAAAATCATACAGGCCTTACATTCTCCAAATTGTTTTAGGTCCCTAAGTTAATTAATAGACAGTACAAATAAAAGGAAAATACAATACTAAAGATCACAGCACAATCATTTCTGTTGACTCGAGATTCCAGGTAATAATTCATACCCTTGTATGTTTTTTAAAAAAAGTAAAAATTAATGCTGTATAATCAGACATGTCCTTAATTCGATTGTAAATCATTATCCTACTTTTCGTATTGAGTTACTTACACTTCTATGTGTTTGAGCTATCTGCTCTCTTCTATTTTGAGGCAAAACAGATCTAACTGTAGATTTAAACATATTTGTTATTCAGCTGCGACTTGGTGTTACATTTATTATAATAATAATGGTCCATGGGGAGGTAGAGAGAGATCGACGACTTATCTTTTAGTACAAAGGAGAAAAAAGCAAAAGAGACAAGAAACTCCCCCTTTGTAAATCCTGGTCCAGGCCCTTTCCCTGTCTGTTCCCCCATTTCCCACCTTGTTTAAGGAACAATATCATTATATGTGGCCATCTGGTGCATGATTCATTTACGCCATTTAAGTTCCAAGGCTTCCTCCCTACTCTGCAGCCTAGTGGTCACCCTGTTCAGAGCACATATTTCTCTGACCAGTGCACACCATGCTTCTTTCGTTGGAATTTTGGTGGAATGCCATCATCTTGTAATGGCCTTTTTAGCAGCAAGTAGGAGCATAGTAACCTCTTTGTAAGTGGTTTTGTCCACCCAGGTGTGTTCTGGAAGCATGGCTGTCAACACAAAGACAGGGGTTAATAAGGCCCCACAATCATATATGTCTGTTATTTCTTGAATGATTAAGGTCCAGTAGGATGTTAAAAATTTACATACCCACAGAACATGGGTTTGATCTGCATTTAGACAGCCACATTCCCTCCAACATTTCCCTGACTTGGAGTCAAAGTATTTTGCCACAATGGCTGGGGTCCTAAAGAATCAGTTTTTAACTTTCCATGCATACTCTTTCCAGTAGGGGGATGAGGAGACCTTACATGCTGGAAGTGTCAATATGGCCCAATTAAAAGTGAGTATTTCTATCTGTAATTCCTGGGACCAAGCTGTCCATACTGATTCAGTTGAGTCTTTTGGTTTATGTCTAAGTGCTTTGTATAAATAGCTAATCAAATGTTTGGTGAGTCGGCCTCCTAGATATGTTTGTATTAGAGATACTAAAAGTGATGGTTTTTCCGCTATGCTGGCGAGGGCCTCTTCCGATGTACTGAGATAAGATTTAAGCTTTAAGTATCTATGAAAATGCTTCTGTGGCAGATTATAAGTGGCCTGAAGGGTCACAAATGCATGTAAACCAGAAGGTCCGATTAATTGGGAAACAAATTTCAAATCATGTTTTGGCCATTGTTGGAGAACTTATCCATTTTATGGGGGGGGGGGATAAGTTATAAACTGCAAATGCTCTTAAATATAGGTTTTCCAAAGGAGTAAGGTATTTATGTTGTGTGTTTAGCCACACTCTAAATGGTTCCACAGTATATTGGGGGAACTTGTTTAGCGGAAAACACTTGGGGGGGAATGACCAAATTGTTATGTAGTAAGGTAAAATAGATCACTCCAGTGGAGTTCAAACTGCTTCCAGTGCGCATCGTAAAGAGGCTTTAACCAGCACAGTAGTGTTCTCAGTTGAAATGCCTCCACGTATTGGTAAAAGTTGGGTAGGTTTAGGCTTCCTTTTTCCCTTGAAAGCTGGAGAAGGGTATACCTTATTCTTGGGGGTCGTCCCTTCCAAATAAAACACGAGACAATTTTGTCCCACATTTGAAAATAAATTTTACTGGGTAAAATGGGTAGGGTCTGTAGAAAAAATAAAATACGGGGAACTATATTTTGTTGAATTGTTTCTATCCTATTCAGGAAGCTTAATAGAATCTGCGACCAGCTATTCATGTCTTCAGTAATTTGTTGGGTTAGGGGTTCATAGTTGAGCAGGTCCACATGGATAAGGTTCTTGGTTTATTTTGTGCATTTTAAGATGATTAAAGTATTTTGTGTATGAGTCAGCTGAGATGAGATCTGAGTAGTGACAAAGTAAGCAAATTGCAGTACCTGTTGAAACATTTTCTTTTGAATTTACCTCTCCGTCCCAGAATTTGTATACCCATATGTCTCGGCTGCCCCTCATTATAAGGGACATCCCTCATTTTACCTCTCAAAAGCACTCTGTCCGGCATTCCTCCCACACTGCAAAGGCACTGCCCATATTGAGGGGATGCTGCAAACTCAGACTTTGAAGCAGAAGTTCATAACATTTTATGATGCTAAAATGGAATTAAAGTTTGAGCAAATAACAGCACTGGCTTCCACAGTGTTCTGAGCTTGTATCTCCATATTCGATGATGTGTTCCTCATTTCAAGGGCCAGTGTCCCACACTGTCACTCATTGTGAGTGGCTTTGTCCCTCATTTCAGTGAAAAAAGGTGCAGAGGTACTGTATGTGCATACCCACTATGTTTTGCACTTGAGTTTAGGCTTCATAAGGAATACATGTGGTTTCAAGGGAGATTCAAAAACCAAACTCATTGGAAATTATCTGTCTTGTTGTATTGTATATGCCTCCTACATACTGCTCTTCTTTCAAAATGCCTGAACATTATGATGTTTCTGGGTATGTAACTTTCAGCTGTAATGGTTGTTGAATAAATACATTCATCTGCAGGGGATTGGCCATTTTGCTGAAGGTGTGCTACATTGTGTGTCCCATTGTCTTTGCTCTCTGGGGGCTGGCAGTGATTAAACAAGCTTTTTGTTCTGTATGGCTTTATGCTGGGCTGTAGCAGAGCAAACAATTTGCAACTCCTTGTGTCCTCTGGCATGGAGGAAAAGAAAGAATTGTCATTAATTTAGTGCTTTTCATATACTATCTCCTGAATTGCTTTACAAGTGCTTTATTTACGTATGATAGCCAAGTTCAGATGCCACATCTCGTTTTCACTGGGGACTTGCTTGTGCCTGGGAAAGCGTGAAACCTCTTAATATCATTGGTACATTTATTTTATTTGATACTACTGTTCATATTCTTCTTGTTAATTGTTTCACATTCACATTAGGAACAGGTTGCTCTAGACACTGACGTTTATATTCTTCTTGTTAACTGTTTTACAAGGAAAACCGGCACCAACCCGCACCCACCCACCATGAGCAAATGTGTTCTTTTAAAGGCTGCTTAGCATATCCATAGCAAGGAAAAGGAAAATTTACTCTTCCGTCTGGGACTGATGTTTTCATTCTGCTAAGAAATGCCCTTATAGACTCTATAGAAGATGTAAAGGCATGTATAAAGTATAGAGAAAGGAATGCTGGGCTGAAGAATAAAATGTTTAAAAGGATTTTTTTCTTTTCCCTTTCATAATGGCCTGAAGGGGTTACATGAACAAAATGGAGAAAAGGGAACCAGAGGGCAAATTGGAAAAAAAAGCTTACTTCTTCTGGCTGTGGCTACCTCTGTAGGTATAGCAACATTAAGTAAAATGGTTGGCTGGAAAAGCCTAATGTTGAAGAGAATGGTGATATAAGCAATATATGTTATGAATAAGTAAGTAAGTAAGGCTTTATTTATATTATGGCACACAATCCCGGGGAGGGCTCTGGGCACCATTATAAATAGAAAACAGGGTTCAGGCATCACTGTATCATTATAATTACTAAAACAAACCACATATAAAATCACATTTAAATACTATCGTAAATTGCTTTGTTAAAAAGATAGGTCTTCAGGCCCCCTTTAAATACCTCCACCATTGGGGCCTCCCTCAAGGATCTTAGCAGCGAATTCCAGAGGGCCAGGCTGGCCGACTCGAACGAGCGATCCCCCAAGGTTTTCAACCTGGCCCTCAGAATCACCGAGAGGCCCTCGGTGGAGGAGCAGAGGGAACATACCGGGATGGCTGGAGTAAGGAGGTCAGACAGGTAACCAGGGCCTAGGCCATATAGGGCCTTATAGGTGAGCAAGCCCACCTTGAAGATGATCCTCCACCTGACAGGCTGCCAATGCAGATCCCGCAGGGCCGAGTTCATATGACAGGACTTTGGTAGGCCTGCCAGCAGCCTTGCCACCATGTTCTGTACTAGCTGTAATTGGCAGAGGGTCTCTTCATTGACTCTGACGTACAGAACATTACAGTAGTCCAGCATGGAAATCACAAAGGTGTGTACTTGTGATGGCAAGTCTTCAGGCAGAATCAGGGGTTTAATTCAGGTGACATTCCTTAGATGAAACAACCCACTTTTGATGACAGATGACACCTGGGCTTCCAGAGTCAGTCTGTCATCAAGGATGATGCCCACATTTTTCACCCTGTGGGAGGCCATCAATGGGGTGGATCCCAGGACCAGACCTGTTACCATTCCGGAGGCCTCCCCATCATGTCATCAACCAGGCTCAATGACCAGCACTCCCATCTTGTCAGAATGAGGACAGGTTGAGGGCACTGAACATCTACTCCCTGAAAGACAGCAGAGAGAGAGGGGACATGATTGGGACCTTCAGGTACTTGAAAGGGATAAGTAAGGTTGATAAGGAGAGTCTTTTTAAGCTGAGTTGCAACCATAACACTAGGGGGCACAGTCTTAATTTGGAGGGTGGGAGGTTTAGGAGGGAGGTCAGGAAGCACTTCTTCACAGAGAGGGTGGTAGACATTCAGAATGCACTGCCGGAAGAGGTCATCTCATTGAAGAGAGTGGGAAGCTTTAAGAGAGGCTGGGATAGGCATGGGGGACAGTAAGGATCATGGGTAGGGAGGATGGGAGGGGTGGGGAGGAAGGGCAGGGACATTAGTTCAAGCTGTGGACCCTGCAATATGAGCAGACTTGATAGACCAAATGGCCTTTTTCTTCTTGCTTCTTCTTATGTTCATATGTTTAGCCTCAGTCAGTTTGAGGACATCCAGGTAGACCCTGGTCATGGCTGTTGGCAGTACTTTTGTAAGCTAATATACAACTACCGCTGGCTGGGACATTATATGCTGGTACAAATGTGACACTGTGGCCTATACGTATATGCTGGTTTCATTCTCTCACTGTTCAATCCAGAATTAGAGGGTATGGCTATCCTGTTGTCTTCCCTTGTTCCTGAATCTGAAGTGGTTACCTCTGCTTCTCAGGCAGATAGCATAGGCATCATGTCCATAGTTACTGTGCTGGTGTTGGCTAACAACACCCAGACAACAAGTCCTATGGGTTACTTGATAATATCCCTGCTCCTGGCACCAACACTCAGGCCCAAGCATCTACTAGGCCCATTATCAGCCCTTCCTCCTTATCTTGTTATACAACTGGCTTACAAAACCTTAGAGGCCATGCAGGAGACACCTTACTAAAATTTCTTCAGCAGTCTAGTTGCGTGATGCTGAAGGTAAAATACAAGAGAGTTCACAACCTCCCAAATCACTAAGCTCTATCTATCAACTCGCCAAGTGTTACTGCTACTCCTACTCATTGGAGGCAATGTCCATCTGAATCCTGCCCCAGTTACCCATGTAAAATCCTATAGAGGATATCTGGAAGTGGTCCATGTGAATGTGGGAGGTGCGTTGCCTAAACTAAATGATTTAAAGCACTGGGTGGCAACCTCACAATTTGATGCTGTGGTCATCACAGAGACTTGGCTTACTAATAAGATTCTAGACAGAGAAATCAATATTGACATCTACACACTATTGAGACAACATAGGGGCTATAAAAAGGGGGTGGGTGTCTCATATATGTCAAATGCTCCATTCGCTCCAGCAGATTCCCCCTCTCACAAGAACCTAAAGGAGCAGAATTCTTACAACTAACTTGAAGCTGGGCCCTAAGAGTGAAAAAAAATCTCAACCTATTAGTGGCATATATCCCTCCAAAGAAAATCACTTCCAATTTTGATGGCTTCATTAATGTCATTGCAGGACTGAACCCACAACACAAAAATTTGTGCTAGGTAACTTCAAATGCAACTGGCTCAAATTTCTAGATCTATATTTCTACTATTTGTCATGCAGGATGTAACAAAGAGCAAAATGGCTTAACCTGGATAAAAAGGACAAAGAAGTCCATGAATGACTGACCATAGAATCGGATTTGGGTAAGGAACAGGGTGTTAACATCCCAGCTCTGATATTTTCTAAACCTTTAAAACCCATACAGATAAAGTAATCGATAACACAATGAGACTCATGACTACTTGGCATAAACTTCTAAACATAAACATCCAAGGGTCACGATCACAGCCTTTATGAGGGAACCCTAATATTAATTTTAACAAGGAAACCTATAATTACAATGAATGGAACAAGAAAGGTATTCTCACGATTACAGATATAGTAAATAATGGGGTGACGAGGACTTCCACTGAGTTAGTCAATGAGTTCGGTATATCATTTCTTGACCTAGAGAAATGTGAATCTCTGTCACGTAACACACATACTTTCTACAGGAATAATTTGTTGAGGGCACATGCAAATAAGAATACTAGGACATTTTTATTGTGTATTCAACTACATCCTACCGTTACTAATCATATATGATGTTGATAGAATTAGTCAGAGGAATACATCAAGAAAACATTAGATGGTGATCGCAGGTGCTTGGTAAAAATGCAGAGGATTTGGACTGGATGAGAATCTGCTCTAGTTCATTGAAAGCATTTAAATCTGTCAATGTGAACCTTATACAGTTTAGATTTCTGCATAATCTGTATTATACCCCTTTACATCTACATAGAATGGGCATTTGAAACACATCTAGCTGCAATACAAGTATGGAACAGAATGTTAATCTACTACATATGTTTTGTCAGCGTGTGGGGGTGCAATGTTTGTGGAGGGGTACCAAACATTTTTTTAATGATATCTCTTGGTCTCTTTGCTTAGAGGGAATCTAAATATGGAAATGTGCCTCACTGGCCATTTTAATGAACAAGCACACTGGACAAAAGAAGAGAAATATACAATCTTTCTTATCTCTGCTACAGTTAAAAATGTAATTATTTACAAACAGATAGATTATAACCCCCGCCCCCCACAATAATGGGAAAATGCATGTTTAGAAGTACCAAGACTTAAAAGAATGGCTCATTTTATGCTAGATCAAGGGTCCACCTTTGAGCCACAATGAGATACTATTTACAGATACTTTTCTCCATAACAAAAGCTACAGTATACGTGGTAGGTGTGTTTTCTTGGTCAATTCCGAGAAGTAGATATGACGGTAGGGCTTTACAGAAAGTGTTTTATTAGAAGGGCTAATTGACCTTTTTCTCTCATCTTACATCTCTGTCCTTTTCTATTTCTTCTTCTTTTCTTTTATTTATTCTGTACTTCCTGAGTTTACTAACACCATATTTTTCTCGCATAACGGGGAAAACGTAGCTCTTATTTAAGAATTCACACAGAAAACTAAAATGCCTTGAAGGGGGAATGCAACTGAGATGCATTAGGCCTCCCTACCTTTTATTTATTTATTTATTTATCTATCAGATTAAAGTACCTTTGAGCCAGAGACTCTTTTACAAAGGTTCCACAACAGGTGGGAAAAACAGTTAACAATAAAAGGACAATTGATTAACACAGCCACAGTCTGACAAGAAACATTACACACAGTACAGCTAACAATATAAAATATGGTTAAAGTTGGTACAAACAATAAGTAATTGTTGCAGCATTAGTGCCATCAGTAGGATGACTTTGTCTGTAACAGGGTAGTAGGTTGCAATATTGGCTGATGAGTTCACAGCAACAATCCATGTTAAAAAAGAAAAATGTATAGGGTTACAGGTAGATACTACAATTATATTGTAATAACATTAAAGCAGTCAGAAAATTGACTTTGTCTGTACCAGAGTGGAGACTAGGGGGAAGGGAGTGGTGGAGTGACCCCACAAGTGGCAACAGAGACAAGAGATGAGTGAAAGATGGGAGGGGGGAAGCTAGGTGGGGTAAATAGTAAGTGGGTCACAAAAGTCATTAGCAGAGTGGATGTAGAGTTGATTAGAGATGGGATGGTGGGTTGGAGGTTAATGGGGTGGTGGAGAGAGTGATAGACGCAAGTGGAGGGTAGAGTAAGAGTTACTGAGGAGGGCAGCTGGGTGGGGCAGTTACAGCTGCTACATTACCTGCCTGTTAGTGTTTCCTTCATTCGCTTTTCATTAGGGAATTTACTTGAAGAGCTTGTAGCTTTATAGAATGCTAGTTCTTTAGACTTAACAACTGATGATTATTTGTTATTGTAAACCATAATAGAGTGGTTAATCATAGGTGTTGTATTTTTCTGTGTACTGTATTTAAAAATTTCAATAAAACTTTTTTTGATAAAAAAAATGGCTCACAAGCAATAATAAAGAATACAAAGGCAAACTGGCTAATGTGTACCTCACACAGATTATCAACACCCCTACCAGGGTAAACAATAAAACAGGTACTGCCACCCTACTGGACTGGATATTAGTCAGCCACCTGGACAGGGTCCTCTCTAGTACAGTCCTGCCTGATTTACTTAGTGACCATTCCCCTGTCACCAGCAATTGGTCAGCCAAGATGTCCAAAGGGGTGCCTTCCAACATCAAATCCCGTGTATTCCATACCCACAAGCTCCCATATTTCTGAACCCCGCTACAACAAGTTGACTGGTCTTTTCTGTCCAGTACTTGTGATGTGAATGCAGCTTTGGAGTACTTCATACTTCCGTTCAATAGAATATGTGACATTGTTGCCCCCTTCAAGACCCTCCACAGAAAGGGAAACTCCCAGGCATGGTATACTCCAGCCCTGAAGTCTTTGGCTCGGGAACAAGATAGAAACTGGGCCCTTTACAAAGAACTTGGCCAAGACAAATCCCTCCAAAAATATGGGGAAATGCAGAACATTTTAAAGGTCCGCATCAAGGAAGTTAAGGCTGATTTCTACAAGACAGAGTGAAAAAAACCTAATAAATTGCTCTAAGCAACTATGGAAATTATGGGCAATGCCAAAAAATCCCTGCCTCAGTCTATTGTAGCTGATGGCATCACAGTTGCAGGGGACAAGCATATTGTCGACACCTTCAACTTTTTTTTTCAACTTTTTATTGGATAACAAATTGAGATAACACTATCTCCTTTTCAATTGCATCCAAACATATCAAAAAGCAGTACATATAAAACAAACCATAACTCAACAGGTCAAACATTACAAAAAAACGTATTATTTAACAAATGCCCGGATAGCTCTTCAATTATCCATAACATTTACAATGTTTATTATAAAGCCCAGCTAAATACTTTTTAAAATGAGCCAAGGATATCAACTCACATATCTTTAATTTATTTGCTGTACAATTCCATGTCTTAGAGACTGATGACATCAATGTTTTTTCACCATATCCAGAATTACATCTAGGAACACAAAAAGTGATCACAGATGTAGTCCTAAGTGAGTATTTTAAGTCTGTTCTAATTTTTAACAGGTCCAAGAGAAATACTGGCAATAGGCATAAAACAAATTTATAAACAAAAAGATTCCAGTGATTGTCATGTCGATCCTGCAATGATGTAAGGTCTATTTTTTCATATAGGATACAGCTATGTGTTCTATAAGGTAAATTTGTAATAAACCTTAGTGCACTTTTATAAAGAGGTTCTAAGGCTACTAATACTGATTTTTTAGCATTTTTGTATATACAATCCCCATAATCCAAAACTGGCAAAAATAGGGAGGTAACCATTAATTTCCTTACTTTACTCGTAAACATTGTTTTATTCCTATAGAAAAATCCAAGCAATTGTTTCAGCTTATCTGAGATGTTATTTATATGTAAATCAAAAGATAAATGGCAATCAAGTGTCAATCCTAGGTACCTATAAGAGGTTACCCGTCCCAACGCCACCCCAGATAATGTATGAATATTCACTTTATAAATATGTTTATTATTCTTTTTTTGGAATATCATCCAAAGTGACTTCTTATCATTCAGCAAAAGCCTCAAATCAAGAAGCATATCCTGAACTTTCAAAAAATCCCTTTGCAATACCCCAACTGCTTCATCCATATCACTTCCTACAGTATATACAGTATAATAGTATCATCAGCATAGAGATACATGCTGGTGCCAGTAGAACAGCACCCAGGTAATCTATTCACATACAATAAGAATAACAGGGGACCCAGGACTAAGCCTTGAGGTACCCCTGATCCTATATTAATGAATTCAGAACAAATGCTGTCCATTCTGTCACACTGCTGTCTGTTATGCAGATATGAACAAAACTAGCTTAAAGCAGTCATGCCCAATCCTGCTGATTTTAATCAATTTAGTAATATTGTATGATGAACTGTATCGAATGCCTTCGACAGATCCAAAAACACAGCTGGTACACTACAACTTCTGTCGAAGGCATTTGTCACATCGTCAACAACCTTAGCTATCACATTACTGGAGTTATATCCCCTTCCTAAACCCAGATTGCTCCTTAGCAATCAGATTATGCTTAAGCAAGTAATGGCTAAGCTGACCATGCACCAATCTTTCAAAGATCTTAGCACAAGTAGGCAAGAGTGAAATTGGTCTATAGGAACAAGGGTCAGAAGGACAACCCTCTCCTCCCTTAAAAACAGGAACAATGTATGCAGTTTTCCAATCCTGGGGAATTTAAGAACAAGAAAAATAATAATTAAACAAATATGTTAAGGGTTGAGATAAAATAGCTGATGCTATCTTCAAAAAGAAAGGAGGGATTCCATCACACCCTGGTCCCTTATTGGGATCCAATCTCTGGAGTTGTTTATAAACATCTTCAGCAGTTATTGGTTGCCTGACAAAAAATAGGTCTAGAAACACCCAAAGAAAAATCAGTATCCAAAACTGGGATATCCTGATCTGGATTTTTCATTTCGAATGTCGTACCTACTGTAGCAAAATAAGTATTAAGTGCATTCAACTTATCCTCAGTTGACATCAGGATCTTTCCCCCACTATTAATAACGTTGGTAAGGAATTTGATCTTTGCTGACCTCTTAAAGAGTCAATACCTTTCCAAAGTGCTTTAGTATTACCCTTAGCCTTATCAAAGTATGTGTTATAATAAGCCCTTTTTGCTTTTTTTTTTACCTCCTGAGTACTCTTATTCCTAATAACCCTAAAAGCCTATTTATCCACCAATTCCTTTGTTTTTCTTGCCTTTTGCCAGTATTTAGATTTTAATCGTAATAATTGTTTTACTTCCTCAGTAATCCAAGGTGTCAATTTCTTATTAGTTCTTCTATGCTTCAGGGGGGCATGTTTTTGAATAACCTCCAATAATGATGTTTTAAAATAAGACCAAGCTACCTCAATATCAGGACACACTGTCATCAACTGCCAATTAATTCCTGCCATATCCCTTAAAAATGCTTGATCATTACATTTTTTGAAAGACCTGATATATTTTGTTTGAGCCCTTATTTTATCTTTTTTTGTGTTTCTAATACATGATATATAACAATGATCACTTAGATTAAACTCATGTACAGCAGCAATATATCTGTCCCCTCTATTAGTAAATATTAAATCCAGTAACAAATCATTAGCGCTATTATTTTTATTGGGTCTAGTAAGCATCGTTATTAGCTGAACTAAATTTAAGACACTAAACTGATTAACAACATCCTGTTGAGAAGACATCGTATTCCAATTAAAATCTCCCAATAACACAAACTAATTTTTTAAAAAGGGAGCAATTAATTCACTTAAAGTTTGTAAGGCTAAAATACTAGCTGAGGGGGACCTATAACAAACTGCACAATTAAACAAATAACCAGCTGGCCCTTGCACTTGTAGCACTAATAGATCAAGCTGCCCTGGAATAGATTTTGCCAATTTAATTTGACCCCTATAATTATCTCTAAGATAAATCATAACCCCTCCCCCTTTCTTAATTCTATTCACCCTAAAACTATTATAATTGTCAATTTTGTATATCCCTATCTTCAGTTTTAGATCCAAGCCACGTTTCTGATAAAGCTAGCAAATCAGGATTAGATATTGAGACTTGTGTCCTTATATAATCAAGTTTTGGCAATAAACTCCTAACATTTAAATGTAATAATCCCACATTTTCTCTGCTACTGAATTCATCCATTGAATAATTATTATTAATCATTGGGCCAGGATTTAAATGCACATTCCCAGAGATCAACAACAACATCAATATCATTTTCCTTGCAAAATGAAATTGTTTCTTGGGTTGGTTAACATTAACTTCAGAAGTAATCAATAAAATGTGCCACTTATCACTTACCACTTACTCTAACATGTGATAAGCCCTTCCCTTTTAGCACCATATTAGAGAGTTGTTCAAGATTGTACATATATTGAGAGTAAGCATCAGGGAGAAACAAATAATGATCCTCACACCTTACTTTGCAAATTCTATCTATCCCTCTCACATTATTTGCACAGTCCAGACAACTCTCCCCCAAGGCAGCTAAATATTTCTTTAGTAAAAAAATCACAATTACTCTTAAACGAGTATCTACAAGCCATAAAAACAACCCCAATGGCAAATAATAACATTACCCTCTTTAAATTCATCATATTACTATATGTCATTTAAAAACAAATTTTATAATTTACTATTGAATCACTCACCCTTCACTGTATTGGTGAAGCTTATTATTCGAACACGCCTTGCTTAGACCTAAAACCATACACCTTTTTTCACCTTTTTCTTTGGATGAGTGGCGCTTGCGCCACTCACTTACTCACGTGAACGCTCGCGCGTTATGAGCAGCACTGTGTGTTTGAAACTCGAGATCCCTCCTCCCTTCTCTCTGATTGGTGTAGCCCCTCACACACACACCTTGTTAGCCCAGGTGAAAGACAAACAGGCAATTCAGTACAATTAATGCCCCGTGATAACTCTGTTGCAGATTGGTAAAACACACAGGCAGTTCAGGAAAATTACCCGAGATGTTCTGCTGCTGATGTTACTGCTTGGCAAAACGAGGGGCATATGCTGGCAATATGAAATGCCGCCTTCAATAAAATATTCAATGATCTATCATCATACATCCTAAACCCTGATACCCACCCAGCCTAAGGACTGGATTCACCCAACCACCTAACTAGGCCCAAGTTCAACTTTAAAAGGTTAACCTGGACTGAGGTGTACACCTACCTAACTAGCACTAAAATAAAAACTAGACTTGGACCTGGTGGTATAGACATAAAGTTGCTCAAACTAGTGATTAGGGAAGTCACCTATCCACTACAGACTATTTTTAATTTATCTCGCTCCACTGGGCAAGTACCTGAGCTCTGGAAAATAGCACACATGACCCCTGTATTCAAAGGTGGCATTAATGATCTGTCCTCCAACTATCGCCCTATCTCCATCCTTCCCCCTCTATCTAAAACCCTTGAGAGGGTTGTAAATGACTAGCTTGTTCAATACCGGAGTCAGTACAAACTCCTGGCAAATGAACAGCATGGGTTTAGAAAGAAATTCAGCACAATCACTGCACTTCATGAGTTTAGAAACAGAGAAACCTTGCAAAGATTTTTTATTTTAGTATCAAGCACACACACACTAGAGGGCCCTTGATAAAGCTCTGAAGGGAGGGAGCGAAACGTTGTTGGACATTATTTTCTGAGATGGTACTTTGTATATTTATATACTTCTAGTGTGTGTGCTTGATACTAAAATAAAAAATCTTTGTATTTTGAACAAGACACACTTAGTCTTTGGCTCTATTACATATGGTAAATTGGGGGGAGTGCTGTGAGGTTTCTCTGTTTCTTTTCATTGATATTTTACCTTACACAGCAGCAGCCAGAGGGTGATCTTTTTCTTTTATTGATACTTCATGAGTTTACAGACTCAATACATTGTGCCCTGGACAGAATGGAAATGATCGGGTCCATTTTCATTGACCTTACCAAGGCATCTGACCTTGTAAATCATGAACTCCTCTGCCAGAAACTAATTACAGTGCTCACTCCCTTATCCACCCCTCGAATATCCACCACCCTCTATTACCACCAGTCTCAACTCAGGTCCTGATGAGATCCCCATGTAATGACAACTACTTAACATAGGGTATAACGTGACACTTACAGAAGCTCCCATGTAGAAACACACCTCTTGGCTAGTACTGCTTCTCAAACCATTTTCCTAGGCAATGGAATGGCCAAGCTGACTCCACGAAAAAGGATTGCTCTGTTGAACTGTTCAAATCCCAGTTCTACTCCTTGCTTACTTCACCTGGTTCTTGCAACTGCTACCGCTGACCCCCTAAACATGTACACAACTGGTACATTGTGGAACTATATACACTGCACTTGGCTCGCTGTAACTTGCTGACATGCTCTCTTTTTCTGACTACCACCGTAAAGCACAAACAGTATGATCACTGTCTGACTTTGATTTGTCTGAAGCTGAGAACCTTGCTACACTGCAAAGAACAAACTATAACTCCATTTAGGAGCTGGAAACTTGGTAAGGCATAATATTGTAAAGCAGGGGAGCTACGCTTTCTACAAAAAGTTTCATTTTTTTTTCCTTATTGGCATTAAGCTGAGAATTGCAGGATTCCATTAAAAGTGTATTAATTTTATAACCAGAGGCGTGAGATACAACTGAATTTGCTTGATTGTTGGGGTTGAGACCTAGGATTTGGAAGGATATTTTGCAACATTTTAAAAGTGTCCTGCTGGCTGAGAAGTTAAGTTTTATCCCTGGTTTCACTGAAAGATGTTGTGTATTGAATCAGACATAGCAGACTGCCTACATTGAAAGGCCTGCTTACATCACAGGTGTCACTAGTCAATCAATTGGCTTAATTCTTAAGATTTTCAGTGCAGGAAGAGTGTAAGCACAGTTGACTTATTTTGGGGTTGACTGCTTTCAGAGCACAAACCACCAGGCTGTTTTGGGGCTGGGGAGGTTTACCTGTGTCTGACTTGGATGTCTGGATTTTCTCTGTTTGGTTAGCAATGGTATTTTCTCTGTCAAATTGTTGTGTAGGGCATCTTGCTGACAGGAAGGCACTCATCGCAGCGCTTGGTCAGAGCTTTAGCTGATTGTTTTCAGAGGGCACAGTTTAGGCCCAACCTTCCCACCCTCACCCCACCCACCCACCCCTGGAAATAGTTCCTTTATACCTGGGGTTCTGACATCATTTCCTCAAGAGTGCAAGGTGCATATCACTGTCATATCCTCTCTAGCACACTGCACTGACAATATAAGCATACACATTGTATAACATATATATTTCTATATAACAAACCAATCACACACACACACACAAAAGAAAAAGTAGATAAACATGTGGGGAGTAGTACAATGTAATGGCTGTGGGGCAGCAGTCTTCTGGGAGTCTTTCTGGAGGCTGAGATGCTGCCCTATTTGCAGACAACTCTCTGCCCTGAGGGAGGAAGTTGCCCGTCTTCAGGCCATGCTGGACAGTAGTAAGGGAACCTTCCCCCAGGCCACACTGGATGGTAGGAAGGGAACCTCCCCCATCCAGGGAGCACCAGAGCCACCACCACTACCTCAGAGGTTGCAAAGAAAGCACAGCAGTTGGACCACAGTGGGCTCAGGAAGGGTGAGGATGGTGGAACAGAGGCACACCCAGTTAGTTGTTTCACTCCACAATCCATACACCATTCTGGGGGAGCATAGCTCCCCTATGGATGCACCCGCAGAGGAGACTAAGGAGGCTGAGGACAGCTGTCACATGGGAGGCCCACAGGAAGGAGACAGAGGACACCACAAGGAAAGAAAGCAGCTCCTGGTGGGACTCATAATTAGGGGATAGAACTGGGGGAGCAGGGAAAATCAGGCGCAAGGTGCCTGCCTGGTGCCATGGCTTGAGGGACAGGAAGCGCATCCTCAGGATCACGAGAACAGCTGCACGGAGTCTGAGCTGGACGTCATTGTCCACCTAGGGACAAATGACTTGGCTCATCATGAGATTAGAGCAGTGCAGAAGGACTTTGTAGAATTGGGGAGGGCCTAAGACAAATGCATTACACAGTATCCTTCTCAGAGGTGCTGCCTGGCAATGGCATGAGTGAGGCAAGGGTACTTTGCACCATGCAGTTTAATGAATGGTTGAAAAAATGATGTGGAGCACAGGGGTTTGGCTTCATTGGGGACTGGAGGGACACCAGCCTATATTGGCAGGATGGTCGGCATCTGTCCAGGAAGGGAACAAGTCTTTTGAGCAATCGGTTTAAATGCTTCATTGGCAAGCTTTTAAACTAGTCAAGGGGGGAGGCACTGATAAGCAGCAGGAAAATCCCAGCCTCTCCCTGCAAAACAGGGTACTAAATGAGAAAAAGACCGAGGTAGAAAGGTCAGTGGGGGATGCTGCAAAAGAAGGTAAAGCCATTAAAAAATGGAGATCAATGAGTACCAATGCCCATAGTTTGAGTAACAAGCTTCCTGAATTAGTGGCCTTGATGGAGGAGGAACATCTGGATATTGTGGCAGTCACAGAAACATGGTACACAAAAACCATGACTGGGATGTAAACATACCAGGATACACTATCTACAGGAGGGACAGGGAGGGTAAAGAGGAGGAGGAGGAGAGCTCTTTACATAAGGGAAGGAATCAAAGCAACAGAACAAAAGGGTAAACAGGGAGGAGAAGAAGCACTGTGGGTAAATTTGGAGACCGGCAATGGCGACACAATCCGCACAGGGGTTGTATACAGACCCCCTTCTCAAGGGGAGGAAATGGACAAGGAAATGATAGAAAGTATACTTAGAATGGCAGAAAAAGGGGAGATATTGCTGATGGGTGATCTGAATATGCCAGATGCTAACTGGAGTGCAATTGCAGCAGCCACTTCTAAGAGTGGGGTTATTCTAGATGCCCTACAGGGAGCATGCCTTAGACAACTAGTATTGGAGCCCACGCGAGAGGGAGCAATCTTAGACCTGGTTCTCTCAAATGGAGATGAAGAGAGGATCACAGATGTAGAAGTGGGTAGCCATCTGGGAACTAGCAACCATCGAACAGTATGGTTCACAATAAACACAGCAATAGAGTCACGCCATACAAAGACAAAGGTACTGGATTTTAGGAGGGCTGACTTGGCCAAAATGGGTGAGTGCCTAAGGAATGCACTAGCAAATGGGCAGGAAGGAAGGTGGAAGAACAATGGGAATAATAAAACTGCCATCACAGAGGTAACAAGCCTTTGTGTAAAGCAAATAAACAAATGAAACGAGGTAAGAAACCACTATGGTTCTCAAAGGAAGTGGCAGTGAAGGTTCAAGAGAACAAGAAAGCATTCAGGAAGTACAAGGAATCACAAAAGGAACAGGACAGAGAACTGTATCAGTTAAAGCAAAAGGAAGCTGGGAAGGCAGTCAGAACAGCAAAGGCTCAAACCGAGGAAAAGATAGCCAACTCAGTTAAGAAGGGGGATAAAACCTTTTATAGGTACATCAGGGAGCGAAGGAAGACCAAGGGAGGGAGAAGGAGGCTTAGTAAAGGAGGGAGGGTGGGCAGAGGGTGACTGTGAAAAGGCAGAGATACTAAACAAATATTTTTGCTCAGTATTTACAAAGGAAGAGGGAGGCACCTAAAACAAACAGTAGAAACACTCTGGATACAGAAGTTGATACCAGCCCATTTACAGAAGAAAGGGTTCTGAAAGAACTCTTAAAACTGAAGGTGGACAAAGCAATGGGGCCTGATGGGATTCATCCCAGAATTTAAAAGAACTAAGGGTAGAACTAGTGACACCACTGACTACCCTCTTTAACAAATCATGGGAGGATGGGGTGGTACCTGAGGACTGGAGGAGGACAGATGTGATTCCCCTTCACAAAAGTGGGAGCAAGGCAGAAGCAGGAAACTACAGACCTGTTAGTTTAACCTCAGTGGTAGGGAAAATGATGGAATCACTTCTGAAGGAAAGAATTAATGAGTATCTAGAGGCAAGAGGGGCACAGGACCCAAGGCAGCATGGATTCACAGCGGGAAGGTCATGCTAGACAAATCTGATAGATTTCTTTGACTGGGTGACCAAAGTAGTTGATCAGGGAAGGGCTGTGGACATGGCCTACCTAGACTTTAGCAAGGCATTTGACACAGTCCCACACAAAAGATTAATATACAAGTTAGCCAGCCTGGGAGTGGGTCCCAAGATGACAGCCTGGGTACAGAATTGGCTGGAGAATAGGACACAGAGAGTAATAGTAAATGGAGTCCACTCTGAAAAAAGGGGGGTTAGTAGTGGGGTACCACAGGGTTCAGTATTAGGACCGGTCCTCTTCAATGTCTTTATAATGAACATTGCAGAGGGACTGGAAGGAAAAGTATGTCTCTTTGCAGATGACACAATGATCTGCAACAGAGTTGATGCACAAGGTGGGGCGGAAAGGATGAGAAGGGACTTGGCAAGGTTAGAGGAATGGTCAAATTATGGCAGCTTAGATTCAATGCTAAGAAGTGCAAGGTAATGCACCTGGGAAACAAAAACCCAGGGGAAGAGTACACAATGGGGGGTGAGATACTAACAACAACAAAAATGGAAAGGGACCTGGGGGTAGTCATATCAGATGACCTAAAGGTGGGCAAGCAATGTGAGAGGGCAGCAAGGAGGGCTGGGGGGATACTGGGATGCATAGGGAGAGGCATCACCAGTAGAAAACGAGAAGTTATTACCCCTCTGTACAGACAGCTGGTGAGACCCCATCTGGAGTACTGCGTGCAGTTCTGGAGACCCAATCTCCGCAAAGACATAGACAGGATGGAAGCTGTCCAGAGGAGGGCAACTAAAATGGTGCAAGATCTGCACCGGAAGACATATGAAGAGAGACTTAAGGAGCTTAATATGTATAGCCTCAAGGAAAGGAGGGAGAGGGGGGACATGATAGAAACTTTCAAGTACCTTAAGGGAATCAACAAAGTCCAAGAGGGTAGCATCTTTCAAAAAAAGAGGCGTGCAAGAACAAGGGCAGAATTTGAAGATAGAGAAGGGCGGCTCAGAAGGTAATTTAAGGAAGTATTTTTCACAGAGAGGGTTGTGGATGTATGGAACGCCTTCCAGAGGAGGTTGTGGAGTCAAAAACAGTGGTGGAATTCAAGCATGCATGGGACAGTCATAAGGCAATTCTAGGGGGTGGGGGTAGGAAGAAGTAGGCTGCTGGTTAACTAGGATCTGCAGCTTATCCATCAGGTAGGGAAATGGGCAGACTGGGTGGGCCAAGCGGTCCTTATCTGCCGTCAAATTCTATGTTTCTATGTATCTCTGCTAAAGATATGTAAATTGACCTGTGCTGTAAAGTATGCTGTACTGTTATCTGTATTGTTATGCTGTATCGTTATCTGTAACCTGCTCTGTGTGTGTTGTACTTCTTGTATCTTGACTCTAAACCTTTTGAAAATAGGCACTGCCTAAAGGGTTTTATGCAAAATAAAAAACTAAACTAAACTGAACACCGTACCTGTAGGGCAAAGGGCTGTAGTGTGTTCTGTGAGGTAAGTGTACACTAATAATGTAATCTAATACTCTTCTATGAACGTTATCTATGTGAATTGAGAGAAGCTAATCTATCGATGGTAAGACAATAAAGTTGAAGCTGAATTGCAATGGTACCTGTCAGTAGTCACTGTGAGATAAGAACTTGCTATGTCTGTACATGAGAATCCTAATTGTACGTACTGTGTTTTGTACAACTGATCAGGACAGTACTGTAATATGCATATGAATGTAAAAGTTGCACATATTTTGTCAGATGATATGTGCAAAGGGGGTATATTGAGTTGGTAGAACATAACTGTAGTCTGTACCAGTATGCATATTCTCAGAAGAAGTTTCATTTATCAGAATCCAACAAATTAAAATCACAGCTTACCTTCTGAGTTAGCATTGTTAGCTGTTCTGCTGCCCACAGCAAGTGTAGAATAGATTGATTTCCTGTTTCTTTCACAATCATTAGGGGTCAGAAATAACACTTCTAATGTAGATATAGCATCTGTGCTGGGCTATCCTTGATAAATATAGAATAAAAATGGGTAAAAACAAAACCCCAGTGTAAATGAGATGTTGCTACTTGACTTGGCTATCCTGGGTAAATAAATTGTAAAAAGGTGTAAAAGCAGGACCCATTAAAAACAAGATGTTACATCTCTGCTGGTTATTCTGGGTAACTGCACTGTTAAAATGAGCAAAAGCACAAGATATTGCTTACAAATCTCTGGTGAGGCCACACCGGTCCAGGAGTATTGTGCACAGTTCTGGAATCTGCACCCTAAAGAAGGAGAGGGACTACCTGGATTCAGTCCAGAGCAGGGCCATAGAAATGATCCAAGAGAAGCAGGGAAAATCATACGAGGAGAGGCTGATAAGCATCAACATGTACCACACTGGCAGCCAGAAGGGAAAGGGAGACATAATAGAGCCTTAAAAGTAATTTGGGGTGCCAGCTGGGTGGATTACAGTGAACTGTTCTCATGGAAAGCGGGCACTATGATGAGAACTCACATATGGAAATAAGAGATGGAAGGATCAAGATGAACATAAAGATTTTCTTTTCCTTTATTGAAAGGGCAGTGGATAAGTGAATTTGATTGCCCAGGGAGGTGGTCCACTTCAAGTTGATGAGTGGGTTCTAATCCGGGGTGGGACACACAAGGGAATAGTATAAACTACAAGAAAGGGGACAGGAGTATTCCGGGGATGGGGGCACTGAAAAACATGGGCTGTTGGATAACAACACCGGCCCAGTGTAGGCTGGATATGACTTCAGGTAGGCATATGGTTAGACCAGATAGGCCACTGGGTCTTTTTCTGTGATGTCAAATTCTGTATAATACTGGATATGTATCCAGCTTATCTGGCCTCAGATATCCTGGGTAACTACAGCCTTAAAATGGGAAAAAGCACAACCCCTTAGAAACTGGGTGACCAGGGAAGTGGATCAGGGGGAGCAGTGGATGTAGCCTACCCTGACTTCAGCAAGGCGTTCAACATAATTCCACATAGGAGGCTTGTAAACAAGCTGGGCAGCCTGGGATTGGGTCACAAGGTAGTGAACTTGGTTGGGAATTGATTGAGGGATAAAACACAGAGGGTGGTGGTAAATGGAGCTATATCCAAAGAAGGGATGATGACCAGCGGGGTGCCACAGGGATCAGTTCTTGGGCCAGTACTGTTTAATATTTCATTAGTGACATTGTTGAGGGGCTGGAGGAGAAGGTAAGCCTCTTTGCAGATCACACTAAGATCTGCAATAGGGTAGACACTCCAGGAAGGGTGGACAAAATAAGGAAGGACCTAGCTAAATTGGAGAAATGGTCCAGAGCGTGGCAGCTAAGATTCAATGCAAAGAAGTGCAGAATCATGCACTTGGGGTGCAGGAATCCAGGGGACGATTACATGATGGGTCGGGAGTTATTAAAGGCCACCAAACAGTAAAGAGATCTGGTGGGGTGATCATATCTAATGACCGAAAGGTGGCCAAACAATGTGCCAAGGCAGTTGGGAGAGCCAGTGGGATGTTGGTGTGCATAGGGAGAAGTATCACCAGAAGAAGAAAAGAGGTGGTTAAGCCACTGTACAAATCATTGGTGAGCCCTCATTTGGAGTACTGTGTCCAGTTCTGGAGGCTGCATCTCTGAAAGGACATAGGGTAGAGGCAGTTCAAAGAAGGGCAACAAAAATGGTGCAGGGCCTACACCAAAGGTCCTACAAGGAGAGACTGGAGGAGTTCAATATGTATACCCTGGAGGAGAGGAGGGATAGGACAGACATGCTAGAGACCTTCAAGTACCTAAAGGGAATAAATAAGGTGCAGGAGGGCAGCATCTTTCAGAAAAGAAGATGCTCTAAAAGAGGAGGGCATGACATAAGACTGGAGGGGCATAGACTAGGGGGCAATGTGAGAAAGTACTTCTTCATGGAAAGGGTGGTGAAGTCATGAAACAGCCTCCCAGCAGAGGTGGTGGGAGCAAAGTCAGTGAGAGAATTCAAAACTGCATGGGATAGGCATAGCGGGACACTAGTGATTCAAAAGAGGAGGTAAAACCAGAGATAAAGTAGGATCTCTGGCATTTTTAGTAGGTAGGGAAAAAGGGGAGACTGGATGGGCCTGTCGGTCTGTATCTGCCACCAGATTCTATGTTTCTATGAGATACTACATCACATCTGAGCTATCCACAATACATACAGTTCCAAATAGGTACAAGCAGGACCTGGTTGAAAGATATTGTATCACATCTGGGCTATCCAGAGTAGATACTTCTGCAGATTTTTAATGATCTGTATACTGTTCTAATTTCCTCTATCTCTTTTTATATTTTCCACTTTCTGTTGTCTGTCCTCCCTTGTTAACTCACCACCCCCCCATGCACACCTGGACATGAATCCTGGCTTAGTGTGCTTTTCCTGGTCAACAAATTTTAAATAAAAATGGGTAAAAGCCAGACCTCACTGAAATTAAGATGTTGCATTGCAGCTTGGTTATCATGGGTAAACATAAATGTAAAACGAGTAAATTCAGTTCAATTAAATTTTTATCAAAATCTATCAATAAACAGAGTGAGGTTATGTCATGTGAGCTATCATGCTTGTTTACAATGACTTCCTATTTATACATACTTTCACACATTTGAGACATATCATAATATTCCATAAAAAATATTTTAAAAAATTAACATCATCATAGTTAATATATTACAAAACGTAAAAAAGGCAATTCTCTTTACACCATACTATGTAGCAGTGCCACAACCACAGGATTCCTGATCCTTTGTTATCAACCACTGCAATACTCTACCTGAAGAAATAGGGGTTCCAATAAAAGGATGCAAGGACAAAGGGATGGAATTCCAAAAAGATGGAGCACTAACTGTGAAATTTGTTTCATGCGAAAGCATGACCCCACTGAAAATGAGATGTTGCATCTTAGCTGGGCTGCCCAGCTTAAATTGTAAAGCTGGTAAAAGCAGGACCCTCTTTGAAAAAAGATACTGCATCTCAGTTAGGCTACCCCGGGTAAATTAAGAGTAACAATAATTAAGAGTATAAACCAAAATGTGGTATTTCAGCTGCACTATCTTGCATAAATACATTGTAGAAATGGGTGAATGCGGGAACCTAGTGAAAATGAGATATTACATTCCACATGGGCTGGGCTATCATGGGTAAAAGCAGGACTCCACTGTAAAATGAGATATTTCATCTCAGCTGGGCTGTCCCTAGTAAATACAGCACAAACATTGTGTGAATGCAGGACTCCACTGAAAATAAGATGTTGCATTTCACCAGGGTTATCCTGAGTAAATGCACTGTAAAAGGTGGTAAAATTCATACTCTACTGAAAACAAGATACATTGCGTCTCAGCTAAGCTAACCTGGACAAAAGATAAAAATGGCTAGAAGCAGGAACCTGCTGAAAAAGAGATATTGTATCTCACCTGGGCAGAGTACGCTTGGGTGAATGCCATGTGCAAATGGGTGAAAACCATCCAGCTAACACATTAGCGGTGCTACTGCTTGCCATCCAGACAACCTGGGTTTTTGCCCACAGCCTGGGATGTCTGTTGCCAACTAGCGAGGCAGGTTTTTGGCATTCATCACTGGCACCTTTTGCCTCAGAGAGGGAGGATCCCTTCTTCTGCTGCACGACTAAACCCCTGGTGGCCCAGGGTGACAGCATATTGTGCAGGAAGGAATACATGGTCCCTCCATAGTGGCCTTGCGTTGGCATGCACCTGCTTATCTGGTAGGTGACATGGAGGGGTCACATGCCAAGAGCAGGTCCAGCAAGGGAGGTCTAAAGTTAGGGTAAGGCCCACCCACCCTTCTGATGGCCCTGATAGGTACTCTGCCCCACGCAGATGAAGCCCCCCCCCCACAACACATAAGAACCTTGCCTGCTCCACCTCCTGACCTGAGCCATCAAATGCGGATTCTCCTCCAGGTTTAGGGAACTGGAGGTCCCACCCACAGGTGACAGGCTGTGGGTTATAGTTGATAGTCTGGAGAGGCTATGTAGCAGATGCTGGTTGTGGGTTGAACTCTTGGCAGACTCCTGTGGGAGGCAGAAGAACTTGGGCAGGTGGAAGCAGGACCTGGAAGCTGGTGAGAAGAAATGGTGGTCTAAATAAAAAGTATAAAAAAAATGGGTGAAAGCAGGACTCCACTGCAAATGACATGTTGCATCTCACCTGGGCTATCTTGGGTGAATGCACTGCCAAGGTTGGTGATCTCCAGACCCCACTAACAACAAGATATAATATATTGCATCACAGCTGAGCTAGCCTGTATAAAGACACTGGCAAAATGGGCAATTACAGGACCTCAGTGAAAATGAGTTGCTGTATTGCTTCTCGACTGGGCTGTCCTTGGTAAATACAGTAACCCCTCGCTATAATGAATGCTGTGACAGCCATGTCTGCCGTTCATTATAGCTCCTCATTCGTTACAGTGAGGGACGCTGTTATGGGACATACAACAGAGAGGGTTGATCAGTGTTATTTGCGCACAGTAATACGAGATGCAGGTGAGACATCTTGCCACATCATCTGTGACAAACTGACAACTTTTGGCCATTAACTGCTGCAGCTGTGAAAACCCAGAAACAGTAAGTAACTAGTACTGTAGCATCACTCCCTGATTCACATGGTTTTCACCTACCCGTTTCTTTACCGGAGGATCCAGTAATCTGGTGCCTTCTCTGGTTGTCTGTTTTTTCCCATGTCTTGCTCCGTTTTGTTTTTGAGACTGTGTGTCCCTCCGCTCTCCAAAGACAGTGTCATATTGGATGACAAGAAAGCACCATTATGACTGGTGTATACAGTATTTCTTTAAGATAAAGGATCTTAGCAGACAGCTGCAGCTTGATAGCCAGTGACCGTTCTGTCCCCCCACATTGGGACCAGTTCCCTGCCTCAGCCAAAGCCATCCGAACTGCTTCAGTGGTTCCCACTGCAGTATGCATCCCTGTGCCCTCACTCACCTCGCTTGGTCCCAGTATCACCTGTGGCTTCAGCCACATCACAGCTCCGCTTCTTCTCTCAGCTAGTTTAGTGTGAGCCATCCAAACTGCCGCAGCAGTTCCAACTATGCCTCCCTGAGCCCTCACTCACTCACTTCGCTTGGTCCCACTATCACCTGTGGCTTCAACGACACCACAGCTCCACTCCTTCTCTCAGCTAGTTTAGTGTGAGCCATCTGAACTGCTGCAGCAGTTCTAACTATGCCTCCCTGAGACCTCACTCACTTCGTTTGTTGTGTTGCTTCATTTTGGCAGTAAGATTTTTTAGTGTGAGAGAGCAAGAGAATGTCTTGAGTGGCAGCCAGGGATGGAGCGAGAGACCAACAGCTGACTGTGAGATGGGAGCCAAATATACCATTTACTATAGCTGAGAATTCACTATAGTATGGTTCATTATAGTGAGGGGTTACTGTAAAGTATAAAACAGGTGCAAGCAGAATCCCTCTAAAGATGAGATATTTCAACTCAGCTGGGTTATCATGTATAACTACAGTGTAAAAGTGGATAAAGGCAGGCCCCCATTGAAAATGAGATAAGACATCTCAGAAACACAATTTATCAGTAGATAAGGACCACTTGGCCCACCTAATCTGCCCATTTTGTCCCTGCCTATACTGTCACCACAGACCTACTTGATCTCCAGCTACTTCCCCCAACCCCTGCTTTCCTACCAAGATTTTCTTGTGCCTATTCCATGCATGATTGAAGCCCACCAATGCTTTCCCCCCACCACCTCCACTAGAAGACTGTTCCAGGCATTCACAACTCTTTCAGTGAAGAAATACTTCAACACATCCCTCCTAAATTCACCCCAAACTTCACTGCTTGTCCCCTTGTTTTTGTGCACTATTCTGAAAAATACTCCCCTTTTGTACCTTATTTACTCTCATGTAGTACTTATAGGTCTCCATCATGTCCTCCCTCTTCCTTCTTACTCTCCAGGTACAACTGTTGAAATGTAGATGCTGAAATCCCTCGGGCTTTCTTCACAGGGCTTACAATGCAGCCCCTGCACCATTTTAGTTGCCCTCCTCTGGACAGCTTCCACCTTGTCTATGTCTTTCCTGAGATGTGGTCTCCAGAACTGGACACAGTACTCCAGGTGGGGTCTCATGAGTGATCGATACAGTGGTAACCCCACCTCTCGTCTTCTACTGGTGATTCCCCTTCCTATGCACCCACCATCCGGCTGGCCCTGCTTACTGCCTTGTCACACTGCCACACCACCTTGATGTCATCAGATATGATAACCCCAAGGTCCCTTTCCTGTTTAATGACCGTCAGTACCTCTTCCCCTATTGTATACACCACCCTGGGTTTTTGTGCCCTAGGTGAATGATTTTGCACTTTTTTGCACTGAAACCCAGCTATCATACCCTTGACCACTCTGAGTTTTCTCAGGCCTCTGCCCATTCTCTCCACTACCTCAGGAATATCTACTGTATTCCAGATTTTGACATCATCTGCAAAGAGGCATGCCTTCCCTGCCAGCTGTTTTGCAGTGTTGCATATGAAGGCACTGAAGATGCCTAGTTCCAGTACTGAGCCCTGCGGTAACCTGCTGGTCACTTTTTCCTCATTAGAGTAAGTGCCATTTACCACCACCCTGTCGCCTATCCATCAATCAGTTCTGTACCCAGTTTACTACCTTTTATCCCACCCCTAACTGCCCAGTTTCCTCATAAGCCTCCTATGAGGTACGGTGTTGAAGTAAGTAGGCCACATCCACTGCCCCACCCTGATCTAGTTCCCTGGTCAAACAGTTGATGAACATGATCAAGTTCTTCTGATATGACCTCTCATGAATCCGTGCTGCCCTGGGTCTTGTAACCCACTGGATTCAAGCTACTCCACTAGCCTTTCTTTTAAGTGTCTCCATTAATTTCCCAACCACTGATGTTAGACTGACCAGCCTGTAGTAATTAACATCCTCCCTGCTGCCACTTTTATGAAGCAGGACTACATCCGAACTCCTCTAGACCTCTGGAACCACTCTTGTTTTCAGTGAGTTGTTGAATAGGGTTGTCAGAGGTGCAGCTGGTACCTCCGTGATCTCCTATAGTGTGTACCTCATCTAACCCCATAGCCTTATCCACTTTCAGTTTCACAAGTACTCTCAGGACTCTTTTCTCTATGAATGGATCTATGTTCATCTCCTGCATCCAGTGTTCCTGTTGTTTGTATGTGGTCCCTTCCCCCTCTCCCTCCACTGTGAAGACTGGGCAGAAGTATCTGTTTAAGATATCTGCTTTTTCCTAATCCTCTTTTGCCCAGCCTCCCCTTGCTCTTTTTAACCTCACAGTCCCCTCTGGTCTTCTTCTTTTCACTACGGTATCTGAAAAAAGTCTTGTCCCCTTTTAGCTAGCCCTATGGCTATCCTGTCCTCTGTTTGTGCCTTTGTATCCCTCACCACCATCTCTGCCTCCCTCTGTTTTTCCTGGTACACCACCCTATCCTGCTTCCTCTGTGTCTCCTTGTACCTCTTGAATGCCATCACGTTAGCTTTAACTTTTGCAGCCACTTCCCTTAAAAACCACAGTGGTCTCCTTTTCCTCCTGTTTTTGCTCAGTTCTTTTGTGCAATTATGCCATTCCTTAATTTGGCCCACTGTTCCTCCACCCCCCCAGACAATACCCCCTACCGTTAGATTGTCTCTGAGGGAGTCACCCATTCTTTTTTTTTTGTTTAAGATCTACCCTTTTGAAGTCCACGGCCCTTGTCCTTGTGGGGTATGTCTCTATTGCTGTTGTTATGTTAAACTACACTGTACAGTGATCGCCGGTCCCCAGGTGGCATCCCACCTTGACTTCTCCAATACTGTCCCTGTTTGTGAGTGCCTGGTCCAGTATTACTACATCTCGAGTGTATTCTATGGCTAGTTGCCTGAGAAACACCCCCTGCAGTGAGCCTAGGATGACTTTCCCTGCTTCTAGCCATGGCCGCAGCTGGGAGGCTCCAATCTACATCTGAGAGATTGAAGTTCCCCACCAGCAGCATCTCCTCCACTTTTGGCCATTGTGCTGATGGATTCCCCCAGTGCCTTAGCAACTTTCAGAAAATGTTGTGTAAAATGGGTGAAAGGAGGACCCTGCGAAACCAGGAGTGGCATCTCAACTGTGTTATCTTGGGTAACTACATTATAAAAATATGTAAATGCAGAACCACACTGAAATAAGATATTGCATCTTATCTGTGTAAATTCATTATTTATCTACTTGAGAACTGGTACCTAGGAAAGACACACTGAGCCAAAGCTTGTTTCCAGATGTGACCTGGGGGAGGGGAGCAAGGGGGCTCAGTGTGAATAATAAACATGTAACAAGGTGCAGTAATACTGAGAATAAATAAGACAACTGTGGTTTACAGGTAAAAATAAATAAATGAGTATAGTGTATAAGATACGATACAGCAGCACAGCTGTAGAACATAAATGTTATATACTGAGATAGATTGGGACCTGAGAGCTGTAGAAAAGTGTAGGGCAGATTACCAGTCCAGCAGAGTGTCCAACTTGGGACCCCAGAGTCACAAAGGGGAGATGGCAGACAAGGGCAGTTGAAGAAGGGGAGACTATGAGGATGATGATGATGAGTAAAGTTTAGCAGCAAGGATTTGAGAAATAGATAGGAGGGGGGAAGGTAAAGGGAGACTAGAAATGTGTTCCAAACTGCAGAGAGTCTGAACATGAAGGCAGATTTGCCAGAGGATGTCCAGCAGGAAGGAACAGAAAGGATACAAGAATCAGAGGAATGGAAGGAGTAGCTGGGAGGAGGTAGAGAAGATAGCAGACAGCTTCATTATGGAGGAAGAGGGGAGGACCAGAATTTGGACAGAAAAGATGCCCAATGAAGCAGGTGCTAGGAGTCCAAAGATGAGAGGGAAAGGGATTTGTAGAGAAGACAGTGATGAGTAACTTTAGGGCAGTCTGAAGCAAAGCAGGAGAAGTGGTGGAAGAGAGGGTCCAGTCTGGTCAGGGAGGTTTTGGGAGTAGCCCCATAAACCTTTTCGCATCCACATAGTCAAAAACAGGGGAGATCATCGTAAGAATGATCTCACAGAAGACTGGGGGTGGTAAGCAACACTTATTGTGGTATAGGGCTCCGAGTTGGGATGTAACTTCTTGTAGATGGCATCAATAAGTTGGGAGAAATCAAGGTTCTGATTGAGCCAGAAAGGGACATCTTCCAGGGGGGAGCCAATGAGGGAGGTGAAAGAGGGGATAGAGGGGATCCTATCTAGCTTATGCCTAGTATCAAAGGACATGGAAATAGTCTTTTTGGTATAAAGCAGAAGCTGATTTGAGATCAACAAGGGCTGGACATTATTAAAGGCAAGGCAAGACAAGTTTAATTTATATAACGCTCAGTACATCAAGGGCTCTGAGCATTTTACAGACATGAACAAAAACAATAGGTTGTAAATAAATGCGAGGTAAAATTAAAATATGTCAAGTCCCATTAAAAGTGTTCAAATAAAAAGGTCTTAAAAGAGGCTTTAAAGGCTTCCACTGAGCTGGCTGCATGAATGTGATAAGGGATCGAGTTTCAGATGATAGGGGCCGCCACCCCAAAGGCTCTATCACCCAACATCCTGAGCCTTGAGGTGGAGACCATCAGCAGTCCAGCTTCGGTGGAGCAGAGAGGGCGGAGTGGTTGATAAGGAATCAGGAGCACTTTTAAGAAGTCTGGTTCCAGTCCACGTATGGCCATATATGTTAACAACTCAATCTTGAAGGTGATGTGCGAACGCAAAGGCAGCCAGTGCAGAGCCTGCAGAATCAGAGTAATGTGATCTGTCAATGAGGAACCCACCAACACCCAAGCTGCAGCATTCTTCACTAGCTGCAGTTGATACATCAAACCTCCAGATAGCCCTAGGTAAAGAATGTTACAGTAGTCCAGTCTTGTGGTGACAAAAGCATGGATAGTCATCACCCCAGTTGCCCTGAAAAGGGATTTTTAGCCTCAGTGAGCCTACAGGCTCAACAAAATTCAGTGAATAAATAAATAAGTTGGTCATCCTGCGCTAAGAATGGCCAGATCCTGATAATATTGTCAGTGTCAGTGGCTCAGAAGGTAGCACACTCGCCTCTGAGGCCAGGAGAGCAGAGGGCTGTGGGTTCAGTTCCCACATCTGGCACTTGGATTAATATCCCAGTACTGACACTGTAGTGCAGCATGAGAGGGGTGCTGCACTGCTGCGGTGCCGTCTTTCAGATGAGATGTTAAACTGAGGTCCCATCTACCTGGATTGGTGGTAGTTCAGGTGGATGTTAAAGATCCCATGGCACTTATCGAAAAGAGTAGGGGAATTTCCCCGGTGTCGTGGACAAATTTCCCTCATTCACTAAAAATACCACCAACAGCTTAATCTGGTTCAAGGTCAGCTGGCATTCATCTGTATCCCCCTCACCCGGGTCGTGCCTGAAAATAGGCAGGATTTGTCTAGTGCACTTACCCGGTCAACAAAAACTAAAACAAAAAAAAAAAAAGATTCTGGAGATGAAAGAAGGCTGACCGGACAACAGAAAACTCCTGCTGTTCAAAGGCTAATCTTTTGTCCAATATGACCCCCAGATCTCTGACCACACTCACTGCCTAAAGGGTCTGGTCACCCAAGAAAGGGAGGGCAACTCCTCTACCAGCAGGCAAGTCCGATGACCAGGTTCAATTACCATGATGTCTGTCATGCCCAGGTTTAGACACCACCAGTTGTAGGTCATCCAATCGTTTACCTCAGCCAAACAGTGGTTTAGCACAGAAGATGCAGAAATATCATCAGGGGCACAGGACAGGTAAACTGGGTGTCATCTGCATAGCAGTGAAACCCCACACGATATTGTCTGATGATCTCCCAGCATGTACGTGGAGAATAAAATAGGAGCGAGGATCAAACCCTGAGGAACACCACAGGACAACACAGATGACCCTGAGGTAAACTTCCCCAGAATCACTCACTGTGTTCTCCTGGTCAAATATGAGTGAAACCAATACAAAACAGTGCCAGTAGCACCCACATAGTTCCTCAGGTGATCAGTCAGCACCCCATGATCCACCATGTCAAATGCTGATAAAAGGTCCAAGAGCACCAGAACAGTACATTGTCCTTGGTCCTTTGCTATGAGGAGATCATATGTCACCCCAACCAAGGCTGTCTCAGTGCTGTGCCAAGTCTGAAAACCATATTGGAGAAGTTCAAAGATAGAAAGACACTTTGAGCGGTCTAACAGCTGTTCAAACAAGCCTTCACAATAACCTTCCCTAAAAAGGGAAGACTAGAGACCAGCCTAGTTTGCAAGAATGACAGGGTCCAAGGATGGCTTCTTTAGAAGGGGCCTCACCACTGCCCTTTTCAGGGCCGAAGGGAAGACACCCTCCCTCAAGGAACCATTCACGATCTCAACGAAAATTGGACATAGGAACTTAGCGCAGCCTATAATTAGCCATATTACCCAGGTCCAGTTCACAGTGGGTGGGACGCAAACTGGTGACCACCCGGATGACTTCAGCCTCCGAAACTAGTCGGAACTTACCCCAGGCAGACAGATCAGTGCCACCTCAAGACTGGCTACTCCCAGCTCCAGCTAGACCACAAGAAGAAACACTGGATCAAATGGCGGACACTTTGTCAGTGAAAAAAATGCCCAAACTCTTCACACCTATCTGCAGAAATAGCTCCCATGGACTGCAGACTGGGGGGGACCATCTGTCTACAGTATGAAAGAGCACAGCTGGGCAATTCTGCACTGTAGCAATCAAACGAGACATAAATTCTGTCTTTTTCTGATCCATTACGTGTAATAGTCCATGTAATGCAGTCTCAGCACCAACCTCTCCTCCCATAGATCAAGATCTTCTCCAGGAACGCTCCAACCTATGCCCCTTAGTCTTCAACCAGCGCAGCTCAGCACAGTACCAGGATGGACCATGGCAGGAGGTTAAGGGGTGAACATGGAAAGGTGCAATAGAGTCCTGGGCCGTTGTGAGCGCCATATCATAGTGGTTAATGGCTGCCTCTGGACCTTGCACACAGGCTAGCAACTTGCTGGAGACATCCAGTGCATCCTGGAGTTTGTGTGGCTCCAGATTGTGTCATGGATGACACCGGATAGTCTCCACAGAGGGAGTAATAGAACAGGGGACCCCACACTGGAACTCAACTACATGATGATCCAAACAAATGATCAGATCAACCTTGATTGCAGTTATGTCAAGTCTAAGTGAGAAGGCTGGATCCAATGTGTGACCGTGTTTATGCATTTCAGAGGTAACTACCTGTGTCAGTCCCAGAGAGACCATTAACTGGAGGAGCTCCTGTCCATACCAGGAGGATTCATCATGACCCAGGCATTGAAGTCCCCTAGTACTATTAACCTAGGGGACTCCAACACCTGTTTGGCGATTAAATCAGCCAGCTCCTGCAGGAATACATTCCCAACCCCCGAAGGTCAGTAGATAAGAATGATCCTGCCATTGACACCTGAGATGCATCTGGCCATCACATATTCAAAGGATTCCAATGTTCTCACTAGGACTGCAGTGAGTCCCAGGGTGGATATAAAGCAGATGGCCACCACGCCCCCTCTACGATCCCTCCTCGGGCAATTTACAACAGAATACTCAGATGAGACAGACAACACTAGCACAGGGTCAGTGTCATCACCCAAGCAGGTATCCATGATGGAAACAACGTCAGCTGAGGAATCTGCAATGAAATTCTCCATTACCGCTGTTTTATTCCTCAGTGACCTTGCACTACACAGAATGTCTCAAAGGAGACAAGCAGTGCAGATTGGATGGACTATTTGCTGCCCAATGGAATTTGGCAGAGTCCTGGGGAGGGGAACCAGGTGAGATGGTCCTCATTCCTGATTCTGTTTCCTCCCTGGGCATCTCCTGGTCTGAATCACCCCAATCCTACCACCCTGACAACCATACCGGGGACCCCCACTGCGGCTAGTGCTCCTCCTATGTAGGATTCCAGGTTCCTGACAGCAGCTGAGCACCTGTGCCAGGAGAACCAGTGAGACCCCAACAAAAGGGTGGAGTGACCACAGGTGATCCACAGGGTTGGTGTGCCTATGTAAATGAAAGCCTCTGCACATCCTCCACAAAAAACTAACCTTGAATAATACTAAAAAAAAGTGCTAAAACAGAGTAAATAAAATAAGTAACACATACAACCAACCAAACAACTATGTCCCACTAACCACACACCATACTCACAGACACCAATCATACCAAACAACACACTCAGCCACAAAATACACACAAACATAAATCAGCCACCAATCCCCTTCCCCCCAATCCAACAGACTGGAGTATACAAAAAATAACTAAAATAACCCCAAGGAAAATCAAAACAAGTTGCACTGTCAACAGAATTAGTCCCAGTTATGCTGAAATAATTCAGCTTGGCTCCAGTATTCCTCTTCTCTCACAAACAACAACAAGCATTTGTCAATGCCTAATGTTGTTTTGCTGGCATTGGCATTGGTAGTGCAGGAGTTAGAGACACATAATAGGAATGGCAGTGAGGTATTGAAGTGACGCCAACCCCATCCCCACCCTGCATAGACCGACAGGCATTGGGGTGTGCCTTTGGGTCATCAGCAATAACGCTCATGCCATTGTACCTCACCCTACCCTGTAGACACTGACAAGTGTCGTGGTGTGCTTTGGGGTCTTTGGGCATTTTATGTACCTCATTCCATAAAGAATTACGCTGAGGTGGGTGCAGTATAGGAGAATGGGTTGTACTTTGTGGCTGAACACTGCAAGGCACACCGTGATGGCTGTCACTGGCTGCAGGCGAAGGGTGGGGGGTGGAATGGCGTGAGCATTACAGCCGAGGATCCCAAGTCATACCCCTGATGCCTGTCAGTCTCTACAGGGTGGGGTGCTACAGTTGGAAACCGTAACACCATAGGCGTGTGTTGGTATTTTCACTCCAAATGTTCAACATGGGCTGTTTGTGAGCCCACCTCATGAAAAGCAGCACTATCAGTTTGTTAGCTGAAAGGTGGTTTTGTACAGCGGCTATGCCATTTGGCGACACAGGGACGAAAACACATTTTGGGCCTTATGTGGAAAATGACAACTGTATTGTTCATGAGGACATGTAAAAAAATGGCAATGTTGAAAATCTGGAGTGAAAATATGAAAAATGGGTGAAGTCATGAGCATGCATAGAAACTCTGCAACACACATCCGTAACCCAATTATTTTTGGCATCTTCTTAACCACATTTTTAACATAGGGATTTTGGGACCTCCCCTCATGAACAGTGGCACTGTGATTTTGTTAATGTGTCCCAAACTTTGATTTCCCTCAGTGACCACGCCATTGTGTGGCACAGGTGCGAAAACACATTTAGGGCAGGATGTGAAAAATGATAGCTGTACTGTTCATAAGGAGGTGTGAAAAAATGCCAGTGTTGAAAATCTGGCATGAAAATATTGCAAATTTGCGAACTTACAAGGCTGCCTGAAAACTGCGCAGTGCACACTTGTAACACAGTCATTTTATGAACTTTCATCACCAGATTTTCAACATAGACATTTTAGAACCTCTGCTCGTGAACAGTGTCAGCATCATTTCCTCAAACTGTCCCGAAAACTGATTTCGCACAGCGACCATGGCATTCTGCACCGGACGTGCGAAATCATAGTTTGGCCAGGATATGTAAAATGACAGCTATACTGTTCATAAGGAGGTGTGGAAAAATGCCAGTGTTGAAAATCTGGAGTGAAAATATTACAGATTCACGAAGTTACGAGCGTTCGTGGAAACTGCGCAACGTACATTGGTAAAACAGTAATTTTTTGGATTTTTTCCAACAAATTTGCAATATAGGCCTTTTGAGAGCCTCCCTCATGAACAGTGGCACTGTCATTTGGTTAATCAGTCCCAAAATGTGATTCCACACAGTGACAGCGAAATCACCTTTTGGGACCGAATAACGCCATGACAGTGCCTGAATTCATGAGGAGGGGTCCCAATTACTCTATGTTGAAAATGTGGAGCCAAAATTCCCAAAAATGGCTGAAATATGCACCAAAGTTGAAAAAAAAACATATTTATGCCATTTTACAGCTTACTGGCATTTCTTCAGTTCACGGTCGACTTTGAAGAGTACAGACGTGTTTCCGGTCCAACGAAGATCGTTGCACCAAACTCGGGAGGTAAGTATGGTGTGAGGGGGGTGTGGGGAGGCAGGGTGCACAAAGGGTGGGCGCGGGTTGTGGGAGGGGACAGGGAGATGGCAAGGGGCTGTTTTCTTTTTTACAGGGTTTAAACAAAAAAAAAAACATAATGGGATGTTTTTTCTTTCTAGGGCATTTGGCATGCTGGGTGGGCTCCCAGCTTGCCACCCTAAATTTTTTTTTTGGGAGGGATGTTTGTAGGCAGGGTTTGGGCACCCCCGCCGGCACACCAAGGGGAACAAAGCTAAGTGGGATTGGGCACCCCTCTGGCACACACAACAAAAGTAGGGGGAATTATGCCGATGGGAGTGGGCTCCCCATCGGCAAAATAAAGATGATGGGGATTATAGCCAACAGGATTGGGTCCCTTTCAGCATAAGAAAGACTGTAGGGTGCGATGATAACAAGGGGGATTGGGCACCCTCAGCATACATTTTAAATGGCAGGGGGGGTCATTATGCTGACAGGGAGTGGGCTCCCCATCAGCATTGTAACAGGTGGTGGCAGCTGTGGCAGTTTGTGCTGCCATCTTGCGTGCATGTCGGGAGGCGTGTTGTGGTCCCGATGCATGAGAGCTTTGCTCTCATTGCAGCAGACCTTTTGTTATATCTGCTGGCCACATTAGGGATGCATGATGTCAGCACCTGCTGCTGGCTTATTGGGGAATGAGGGACACACCTACTGATGCGTGCCCTGCATTCGCCCACAGTGACCGCGCTTCCAAATCTGCTACTACAGCAAGATGTTGGCTACGCAAGCACATGCCAGCATAATAAATTGTCCCAAAAAGCAGCAGGAAACAAGTAATGGCATTTGAATTTATAGTACTATGACTTCAGAACAATGAAGTTGTTCATTTATGGACAACGTAACAGTAGGGCTCTCACCCCTACAATCCAGGACAATGATGCAGTGATGCAAACAGCAGTTATGAAAGGCTTGTGACTGAGGGCCCTCTCACGCCCCTCAGTCAGTCAAAACAATATCACTAAGAGTCAGAATACAAGTGAAGCTGCAAATAAAACAAGTTTTTCTTGGTCCTCAGAGGCTCTTTCATAACCTACAGGAACTAGACTCACCACAAAGAGTTGGCAGACCCAAATAGACCGGGTTCAAAAACCGAGTGCCTGGGCTAAACAGTTCAACAGTGAATCAGCAGTAATCCATAAAGACAAATGAAGCAGCTATGGTCTCTTTCTAGCTAGTGTCCTGCAAAGGCAAGCAGAGCAGATACTCTAGCTTTGGTAGCTTTCTAGGCAAATGGCAGGAACTGTATCTGGGTTGGAACCTAGCCAAAAAGGCTATGACTAACCTCGTGCTTAAAACAGGAGACACACAATCATGTACAGGTAAGTCCAATTGATGACAGGCTTCAGAAGGAAACTCCTTCTCTGTAGGCTCCCGACTCTGCCACGAACAGCCTTCTAGCAGGTAGCTGTTGAAACCAACGGCCAAATCAAACAGAATGAAAGCAGTCACCACAAAGTAAGTTACAAAATAAATAGTCTGGGACTAATTGTGCACCAAGGGTTGCAAGTAAGATTAAAACAAAGAAGTGACCCTAAACTAAACACCAAAAAAGATGGCTTCTAACATTTCCTCACTATACACCCTGACTACAGCTCCCTACCTAACCTTGTACACTAACTAAAATAAAAATGACAGTAATAACGGTAATGACAACCACATCAAAATGCAACCAAAAACATAAAATGATAAAAGAATAAAAAGAGTAAAAAATTAAAACACCCTGTGTAACAAAAACCAAATGGATTTTCCCGTTTATACTCCCCGAACAATGATCAGTCCAGCATAGCCACCATCTTGTTCCCCCTTCAATCATTAAAGTCCTGGCACTCACCAAGCTCACTGCAAAAAGAAACCTAGAGGCACATAGTCGATTCGCAAATCTTCTTTATTGCAGTTTAAAACACATATCTCTGAGCACACAGGAAGGGACAGCATCAGTGAGCAGTGAGGAATCAATTTTTGATAAAACAATTAGCACACTCAGAGATCTCACTATCTTAAGGGGATATGATAGACATGCTCCCTGCAAAAATTCCAACACAACACTAGAAATAGAAGTTCTTATTTATGTGCACAAATAAGAATAAAAAAAACTGCATCATCAGCTTTCAAAATATCAAGACATAGTGACTAAAGGATCTATACAAAATACAAAAAATGCGGCCTCCCACCTTGTGCTGCTGATCAGACCCTGCTCCGGTGCTTCGCTAGAGTAGCTTCGTGAGGGGGTCTTTTACTTATGTCTACAACCTCCACTTAAGTGCCCAGCTCTGTAACCTTGTTAGGATTTCCAGCCTTCCATTAGTGCACGTATTTAAAGTGTGAACAATGGGGCACTGGTGCTGCGAATACATGCTCACAAAGTGCATCCTCTTATTTCTTTACAGGCTTGTACTGCCCAGAGCAGATTACAGACTACAAACTCATAACATGAGCAAACAGTGTTTAGAAACATAGAACATAGAAACATAGACTTTGATGGCAGATAAGGACCGCTTGGCCCATCTAGTCTGCCCATTTCCCTACCTACAGGATAGGCCGCACATCCTAGTTAATCAACAGCCTATTTCTTCCTACCCCCCCCACAAGAATTGCCTTATGTCTGTCTCATGCATTTTTGAATTCTCTCACAGTTTTAGACCCCACAACCTCCTCAGGAAGGCTGTTCCATGCATCCACTACCCTCTCTGTGAAATAATACTTCCTCACATTGCCCCTGAACTGCCTCCTCCCATCTTTAAATTGTGTCCCCTAGTTCTTGCATGTCTCTTTTTCTGAAAGATGCTACCCTCTTGGACTTTGTTGATTCCACTGAGATACTTAAAAGTTTCTATCATGTCCCCCCCCTCTCCCTTCTTTCCTCAAGGGTATACATATTAAGCTCCCTTAGTCTCTCCTCGTACGGCTTCTCTTGCAGACCCTGCACCATTTTAGTTGCCCTCCTCTGGACTGCCTCTATCCTGTCTATGTCCTTGCGGAGATGGGTTCTCCAGAACTGGACGCAGTACTCCAGATGGGGTCTCACCAACTGTCTGTACAGAGGGATAACAACTTCCTGTTTTCTGCTGCTGATGCCTCTCCCTATGCATCCCAGTATACCCCAGCCCTCCCTACTGCCTTCTCACATTGCTTGCTAACCTTAAGGTCATCTGATATGATTACCCCCAGGTCCCTTTCCTTTTTTGTTGTTATTACTACCTCCCCCCATTGTGTATTCTTTACCTGGGTTCTTGTTTCCCAGGTGCATTATTTTGCACTTCTTTGCATTGAATCCTAGTTGCCATACTTCTGACCATTCCTCCAACCTTGCCAAGTCCCTTCTCATCCTTTCCACGCCTCCTTGTGTATCAACCCTGTTGCAGATATTTGTGTCATCTGCAAAGAGGCATACTTTTCCTTCCAGTCCCTCTTCAATGTCACTTATGAAGACATTAAAAAGGACTGGACCCAGTACTGAACCCTGCGGTACCCCACTAGTAACCCCTACATAAATATGTACAGTATTATAAATATGAAGAACCACTTTCTTCAAATATTTGGGAGTTTGGCTGGATAGCGAATTAGACTTCTCTGCACATGTTGATGCCCTCCACTCAAAGCTTTGCCCCAAACTTGGTGCTCTTTAATATAACAAGGACTGCTTCTCCCTTCCATTCCACAGAGAGCTGGTCTCCAAACTGATCCTCTCCATTTATGACTACGCAGACATGGACTACAGCTCTGCCCCTTCCTCATCTCTAGCTAGACTGGATACCCTCTGCAACGCTTTCTGTCAATTTGCAAATAACTTGCCCCCCTCCGCACACACCACTGTTCACTATACTCCTCTCTGTCCCTGCTTCCCTCACCCTTATGTTGCCAGTCACACTGCTCTATTTTTATTGCCAAATACTGGTTCGACTCTCTACCCACCTACCTATCGTCACTTCTCTCCACTCTAGTTGCCTCAATCTACGCTCTACACACCAGAGACTCAAGCATCCTCTCCATCCCTCTCCTGCACTCTTGTTCTGGTCAAGCTGCTTTCTCCCACTGGTTCCCTGCTCTCTGGAATCAGCTTTCCTCTTCTCTCTGGCCTTCCTTCTCCATCCTTTCTTTTAAATGCCTATTAAGGCTCTCTTACCCAGCTGCCATGCAATTGTAACCCTCCTACTGAAACTGTATAAAGAAGAACTGTACTTCTTTCCATATTCGTATGTAGTATCTCAAATGGGTACGCTGGCTCCGTTTGGCATATTAGCACTATTGTTCTCATGTAAGCACTATTCTGTGCCATATTGTAACCAACCACTGTACCCCTTCCCTGGATTGCACCTGGAAATGAGCCTCGGCTCAGTGTGCCTTTCCCAGTAACCAAGATTTTAAAATAAATAAATGAAAAAAAATCACACGATATCTTAGCCATCAAGGTGAGAAACAAGTATCTTAATAAATTACATCTGCTTTCATAGATTCAATGTTAAACAAAATCCCAGCTCACTGAAAGTATATATGAAAGAACACGTCTCATGCAGACTTGTGTATTCTTACAATTTTTTTTTCATTAGTAGGAGAGGTATCAAAACAGTTATATATATATAGCTCTTATGCAAACAAGCAGGAAAAAATATCAGCGGTTTCCTCACATAGTGCTGTGCTGTATGTAATAACATCCCACACAGAGCCTTACGTATACCAGAAATTTCACATAACATTCAAGTCTCTTAAACAAAGATTCATTCCTAGATCTTTGGCTAAATATTTTTCCAACAATCCATATTCTATTTCCTAGATCTTTAAAATATAGATCTTAAAGAAGTAGATTAGTCCCTTGTAGAATACAGGGCTGTAGTCAGTTTTCTTCATATTTCATATATGCAGTATCATCAGTCCCTCATAAAGGAGAAAAAAAGAAAATAAGAATCATTAGTAAATGTTCTTATCTCAACATGTCATATTGTCAGTTAACAGTAATAGTCCTGTTGTGGCCAACTGCAAAGAAACAAATGCTGTTCAAAATACCAGTTACAGTCTTGCTACAAGACCGTTAGTATGATAATAATGAGGGTGCACAGATATTCCACTTCACCTGACAGCAGATTTTTTTTCCTCTTTTCTTGCTATGATGCATCTTGGCACTCACCCCCCATGAGGAAATTATTAGATATTTGCTTATTAGCTGCAAAGAAAGCCATCACAAAAAACTGGCTTACATGCAATATACCCACACTTTCCCGTGGCAGGACCTTGTCAATGGGAATTATAGAAAGGAAAAATTGAGGGCATCTTGAAATGTTTGAAGCCCTTTGGAGGAGATGGATGATGTACATTATGCAACACAGATGAGACTTTGTTCCTAAAGGGGAGTGGTAGTAGGGACACTTATTGAATAACCGGGGCGTGCTCTGCAGCCTTAGGATTGTTAATTTTCTTTGCATTTTATTTTGGCTCTTGTTTTCAGGTCCCTAGAACTGATGGACTTTACATAACCTCTTCCATTATTGGTTTTCCTAATTTTGCCACTAGTTCATAGACCTTAGATCTAGAACTGTACCTGACCACCATCTGTATCCATTGTTTTAGCTTGGTCCTTATGAACTATTAGGCCGCACTTTAGATGCATTGTTTATTTATGCAGCCTTATTGTGTTAGTGTGATGTTGTTACTGTGATGTTGTTACGTTCGTGATTGTCTTTTATATAACATTTTTTAATAAATAAAAAACAAAAAAAATAATGAGGATTTGTAATCTGACAACAGCCGTATCTATCCCAAAGATGGAAGAGAGCTTATAGAAAAGGCTTTGGATCTAAATCATGATTAAGGCAGATTATGCATATGATATGGTGTTGTGCACAAGTTCTAGGAAAACACCTGGGGCTAGATTCACAAAGAATTGTGGCTGCGCAAACTTTGCACTGTACAATAGAATGCGACTGCACAACAGCAAAACAGCCTCATTCACAAAGGGTTAGTGCTGGCACTAAACACATGGTGAATAGTATGTAAAGCAAGCTGTGCAATTGGACAATATCACACACACCGCAAAGACAAGCACAGGTTTGTGAACAGCACTGCATAGAGTAGCACTGTTGTGAATAGCATTGCACAATCACACAATACACATGTGGGATGCGAAACAGTGGGCAGTACCCAAGGATACCTGCAGAGATGATTCTCATAGCTTCTTTCTGGCCATGCCAGATTTGGTTTCCCCTGCTGCAACAGCTAGCTGTGGAACCTCTAGTGTCCTTGTCCCTGTGCACAGGCTTGCTCTCCCAGGACCGGGGCACCCTGGTCCATCCAGTCCTCAAGTCCCTGCATCTCCATGTGCGGCTCCTGTATACCTAGCTATTTCTTGCTTTGGGGTTTCCTACAGAGTTGCTGATGTCCTGGTGGCAGCCAGAAAGCCCTCCACCAAGGCTGGCATGGTGGCTCTGAGGGCTGAGGCACTGAATTGCCGTCGGGGGTCGGCAGGGGTAAGAGAGGATCGAGCATCTCTCCTCTCTCGGGGGGGTGGATTATCATCCCACCTGTCATTTGGCCTCTGTTGAGGGCTGGAGGGTGATGCAGGCAGGTGGCAGCCGTGTGCCCCCACACGCGTGTGCCTATGCCTTATGCTGGGAGGGAGGGAAGCAAGAAAACAGAAAACGGTGGCTGGCTCCATGATGTCACAACCCTGTTCTGCCGGTCCATCATTGCAGCCTCCTCAGGTTTGGATTGTGCTCCAGGGAGGGAGGTAGCTCCTTTCCTAGCACTGCCATGGGGGGGTAATCCATGGGAGGTCTCGGGGATGGTCGGGTGGCCAGGCTGATGGATAGGAGGTGCGAGGCAGAGTTCCTGTCCTTGGCACACTCACAAGGATAGACAGTTGAATAAAAAAAGAAAGCCCTCCACCAGGGCCACTTATGCTAAGAAATGGAAGCGTTTCTCCATTTAGGCCACTGCTTGCCACTTGGGTCCTTTCAACTGCCCAGTGAATCAGGTGTTGGAGTACCTCCTTTACCTTTTGGATTCAGGCCTGGCTGCTTCTCCCTTAAGGTGCACTTTTCCACCATCTCTGCATACCATGCACCTATTGAGGGCAAAGCTGTTGCCCAGCTTGAGGTGTCCCACACATTTCTGTGGGGCATTTTGTATCTGAAACCTCCCATTCAGGACCTGGTCCCTCCATGGGACCTCAACTTTATGTTGGAGAAACTCACCTTACCTCCCTTTGAACCATCCGCGAGTTGCGAGCTGTACTTTGTGTCCAACAGAAAAACCTCGACCGCAGAGGGTAGTTGGTCCAGGAGGTTGGCAGGTGGTTAGGAGGGGCAAATCGGGTGCCCCATCACTCTCTGCTCTCCAACATATTACCTCCAAAAACCATATAAACACTACAAACAGGTATCTGCCTCTATCTCTGAAATCAAACAAAGAGGCAGAACACTCTGCAGCACAGGAGCTAGCACAACAAAGCTCACCCAAATCAGGAACCAAAACAAAAAAAGCAAAAAGGAAATCCCAAAAACTTCTGATCATAGGAGACTCCATGATTCGGGGAGTTGATACCCATCTCCAGCCAGGGGTAATGGTCAGATGTCTCCCAGGTACATCAGCATGGAGAGACACTGACCGCATTGCTAAAATTGTTCATAAAGCAGGAGAAAACATTGATTTCCTAGTACACATAGGGACTAATGATGTCGCCAGCCGGTCAGTTGTGGAGACCAAGGAACACCTGACCAGGCTAGGTGACAAACTATCATCTATTTTGTCTGGCATCTCCTTCTCTGAGATCCTGCCAGTCTGGGAGAGGGGAGCAGATGGACGGAAGGTCAGAGAAGGGGAGATAGGGGAGCTAAACACGTGGCTCAAGGGCTGGTGCCAGGAAAAAGGACACAGATTTGTAGGGAACTGGCAACAGTTCTGGGAGCGAAAGTTCTTTAAATTTGATGGACTGCATCTGACTAAGGAGGGAGTCAGTGCATTGGGGCAGAAGTTTGATGTCTTTGCAGAATATTTAAACTAGCAAATGGGGAGAGGGGTGCAGCACCCCATACGTCGAATGGGAAGAACACCACTCCCCCCTCAGCTAGTGGTCAAACAGGGATTCAGCATGTTTGCAGTTCATTTGCATCACCAGGTAAGAAAAAAGGTTTGTCTCCCCATATGATGCACAGGGGTGATGCCAAACCTCACCCAACAACTAACACACCAAAATCTGGCCAATGGAAAATCATGTACATAAATGCTCACAGCCTGGGAAATAAGATCCCAGACCTGCAGGCAATAATGTCAGAGGCTAAACTGGACATAGTAGCAATTAGTGAGCGTGGTTTATCAGTAACCACACTTGGGAGACTTCAGTACCTGGCTATGTATTGTTCAGAAGAGACCGAGGTGCAAAAGGGGGAGGAGTGGCCCTGTACGTCAATGAAAATATCAAAGCTACAGAAATTCAGAATACATAAGGAGCCAGAAGAACTGTGGGTCACCCTGGAAACAGAAAATGGGACAGCCATAAGAACTGGGGTTGTCTACAGGCCCCTGAGACCAGGGGAGGACATAGACACATTACTGTTAGAAAATATACAAAACATGACAGCTAAAGGGAGGTTCTGATAATGGGAGACTTCAACATGCCGGATACAGATTGGTCAATACCAGCAGGAACATCTGCCAGAACTAGACACGTAGTGGATTCCCTGCAGGGGGAGGGCCTCAAACAACTGGTACAGCAATCCACGAGAGACAGGGATATCCTAGATCTAGTACTGACTAACAAGGAAGGGATCACAGATCTCCAGGTAGAAGGTCACCTGGGGGCCAGTGACCATCACATGGTATGGTTCAATTTGGCTACTACATCTAAATCATCCCATTCCAAGGCAAAATATGGGACTTCAGAGGAGCTGACTTTGATAAGATGACCAACAGAGTTAAGCTAGCCCTGGCAAAAAGAAACACAGGTGAGGGGGTACAGGCAAAGTGGGCAAGCATTAAGGATGCAATACTTGAAGCAACATCCCATTGTGTTAGACAGAAAAGGAAGTGCAAAAGAAGAAGGAAACCACTTTGGTTCTCAAATACAGTAGCAGAAAAGGTCAGAGCCAAAAGGCTGGCCTTCAGGAAATATAAGGGAACAAAACGGGATGAAGATAGGGGAGGCATACCAAACTGCCCTAAGGGAAGCAGGGAAGGCAGTAAGGCAGGCAAAGCCCCAAACCGAGGAAAAACTAGCACGAACAGTAAAAGAAGGTGACAAGACTTTCTATAGATACATTAGTGAAAGGAGAAAGTCCAGAGGGGGTATTGCTAAGCTTAATGGAGAAAATGGAGCATGTGAGGAGGAGGACCCTGTAAAGGCATCTATCCTAAATAGATTCTTTTGCTCAGTATTTACTGAAGAGAAGGTAGGGCAGGGCCCACAGCTCAGCATCATGGACACAGGGGGGGAGGGAGGTGAGCACTACTCCTTTCACAAAAGAAAGGGTCCTACAAGAGCTTGCTAAGCTCAGGGTGGATAAGGCAATGGGACCTGATGGCATACATCCCAGGGTACTTAAGTAGCTAAAGGTGGAACTAGCAGAGCCATTAGCAGAACTGTTTAGTGAGTCTCTGAGCACAGGAGAGGTCCCAGAAGACTGGAGAAGGGCTCATGTGATCCCGCTCCACAAGAGTGGTAGCAGGGAGGAGGCAGGGAACTACAGACCAGTTAGTCTTACCTCAGTAGTGGGCAAGATTATGGAGGCACTCCTTAAGGAAAGGATAGTGCAACACCTGGAATCCATAGGGGCACAGGATCCAAGACAGCATGGGTTTACAAAAGGAAGGTCCTGTCAAACTAATCTCATAGATTTCTTTGACTGGGTAACCAGAGTGGTGGACCAAGGGGGAGCAGTTGATGTCGCCTACCTTGACTTCAGCAAAGCTTTGACACTGTTCCACATAGAAGATTGATAAATAAGCTGGGTAGGCTCGGGGTGGGTCAGAAGTTGGTCAACTGGGTGGCAAACTGGTTGACGGGCAGAAAACAGAGTGGTGGTAAATGGTATACAGTCAGAAGAGATGCAAGTCACAAGTGGAGTGCCTCAGGGATCAGTCCTGGGGCCAGTCCTCTTCAGCATCTTCATTAGTGACCTTGCAGATGGACTAGAGGGTAAGGCTTGTCTGTTTGCAGATGACACCAAGATCTGCAACAGAGTAGATGATCCAGATGGGGTGGGCAGAATGAGAAGAGATCTGGATAAACTAGCAAAATGGTCAGAAGAGTGGCAACTGGGATTTAATGCAAAGAAGTGCAAGATCATGCACATAGGGAAGAGAAACCCTGAAGCCACCTATAGGCTGGGAGGGGAGTTGCTAACGGTCACAAAGGAAGAAAGAGACTTGGGCATCATCATCACTGATGACCTGAAATCATCCAAGCAGACCTCTAAAGCAGTAGGTAAGGCTAGGGGTGTGTTAGGGTGTATTAGTAGGGGTATCACAAGTCGTAAGAGGGAGGTAATAATCCCTCTTTACAAGACACTGGTTAGGCCCATCTGGAGTACTGCGTGCAGTATTGGAGGCCACACCTTCACAAGAACATTAACCAAATTGAGGCAGTCCAGAGAAGGGCAACCAAAATGGTGCAGGGACTGCATCAGAAGACATATGAGGACAGATTAACAGAGCTCAATATGTATACCCTTGAGCAAAGGAGGGAGAAAGGTGATATGATCGAGGCATTCAAGCACCTTAAGGGCATTAACAAGGTGAAAGAGTCCAACATGTTTAAATATAAGAAAAATAGCAGGACAAGAGGACACAGCATGAGATTAGAGGGGGGCCGATTAAGGGGGAATGTGAGGAAATTCTTTTTCACAGAAAGGGTGGTGGATGCATGGAATGGCTTACCACAAGAAATGGTGGCTATGAATACAGTGCAGGGCTTCAAACAGGCATGGGATAGGCATAAGGGAGCAATACAAATGACTATGAATAGATAGGCCACTGACAGAGCAAAGGCCAATGGCACATTTATAAGGTAAAAAAAAGAAATGGGCAGACTGGATGGGCCTTGCGGTCCTTATCTGCCGTCAACTTCTATGTTTCTATGTTTCATTTAAAGCACTCTTTTTGGTTGCTGTTACCTCTGCTTGAAGGATTTTCAAGCTTCAGGCTCTGATGTGTAAAGAGCCTTATTTGTTTTTTCACAAAGACAGGTTGTCTTTGCATACTAATCCTAAGTTTTTACCTGAGGTGGTGTCTGAGATTACTTTAAACCAATCCATCCACCTGTCAGTTTTTTTCCTGAGTATTCTAATTAGGGGGAAGTGTTGCTCCATACTTTAAATGTTCACAGAAACTGCAGTATTACACAAACTGCACCAAGTCTTTGAGGATAATGATCAGTTGTTTGTTTCATTCACCCCCAAGAGAGCAGACGCTCCTGTTTCCAAACGGTGTTTGTCTAAGTGGTTAGCTAATTGCATTGTTTACTGCTACTGCAAGTACAGCAAGTCCCTTCAGGGGGGGGGGAAGGGGTAGTCAAGGGCCATTCCACCATGGTTATGGCTTCCTCCATGGCTTGCTTCAGAAATGTGTCTGCTGCTGACATCTGTGCAGCTGCCACCTAGAATTCTTTCCACACTTTCACCAAGCATTACAATCTGGACATCGCCTCTAGGCGTAGAGCAAACTTTGGCCTGGCAGATCTTCAGGGCCTTCTGTCATGAGCTCTTGACTGCTGGCTTGTCTTCCTCACGGTGGTTTCATCCTGGTGATACTGGTACTGCTTGGGACCCAGTCCTACTGTTGTGGCCTGCTGCAAGAACCTTCCTCGATGTAAGATAGTATAGTTACGTAAGAACTTACGGTAACAGTAGATCTTCAAGAGAAGCTCTTGCAGCAGGCCCCGCTTTCCCTCCCTCCTTCCTTCTGCTGTTCCTTTTCTGTGCACCTTCCTTTGCTTGGCTCTTAGGAAACCTCCTCAGTTCTCCTTCAGCTACCTGTATGGGATCTCCAGAGGGAGAACAGAGGTGGTGTGGGGGACCGCCCTCCTATATAGGCTGTGCTGATGTTAGTTGACTGTTGTCGGCAGGGGTGGTGGTCCCCCGTGATAGACTGCTAGCTAGAAGTTTTCCATGTGGTCCTAGCACCTGCCAGCTTAGTCCTACTGGTGTGACCTGCTGCAAGAGCTTCTCTCAAAGATCTACTGTTATGGTAAGTTCTTACGTAACTGTACTTTCCCACCTTCCCTAAAGTGGTTACTTAGTAACTGACACCACACTACTCCTGAGCCCCGTAGAGCAAATATCTATCACTCTATCACTCTATCAATGTAACAAATGTAAAATTAACACAGCTCTGCTCAATGTCTGCAATTAGTTCCACACAGCACTGCTCTCAAGTTTGTTGGATGTTTAAATTCTTTACACTGACTGCCATACTGGCAGACATTGCAGCTATCACATACAAAGAAACCAGTGACCAAGAACTCACTGCCCACTAGTGCTTCTCATTCCTGAGTGCTCAGAGCTGTGGGATTTACAGTGCAGTAAAGATTTGCAAATGGACCACATGCTTTCAGGTTTCTTTTTCAGCTAGCGTGGTGAGTGACCGGATTACTTTCTGACTTTCCATTGACTGCCTTTTTTTCTGGAGGCACCTCACCGAAAAGAGTGACCTCTGGTTTTCTGTTCATTATTTAAGTCCTGTTGAAGAAGTGGTTCAAGCTCCAAAGCAAAGGGGCTGGTGGCATAGAGGCCTGTGTCATCAGTGTAGATGTGTATGTTGGTACTGACACAGGCAGAAGGGAGGTCATTGAGGAACAGGTAGAAAACAATGGGGCCAGGAATGGAGCCTTGTGGGACACCAATCTAGACAGAGAGGGGGAGAAACAGACTTCTACCTGAACTGACTGATAATGGTCAGAAAGACAGGAGCGAACCAGTCCACTGCTGCAGCAGAGATCCACAGGCCTCAACTTTTCCAACAGGAGGGAGTGGTCAACAGAATCAAAGGCTTTAGCAAGGTCTGTGAAGATGGCTGAGGTCATGAGTCCCTGGTCCATGCCCGTGAGGATGGAGCCAGAGACTCTGATTGTGGAGAAAACAGTAGAGTGGTGTTTACAGAAGCCAGACTGTACCTGAAAGAGGAATCCAGGAAGGGAGAGAGCTGTGAGAAAATAAATTGCTCCTGCAGCTTAGCCAGAGTAGGTAGAAAAGAGATGGGGAGGTAGTGGTAGTTCCCAGGGGAGAATTGGTCACCTCCTTTGTGCAACAGGAATTCCTTGGACTGCTTCCAAAGCTGAGGAGCAGCACCAGGTGTAAAGGAGAGTTTGAAGAGTGTGGAAATAGGAACAGCAATAGTTGGAGCTGAGAGGCAAGCCTTTTAGGGAAAGACTGCTAGGACTATGACCTTTGGAGAAGTTTAACAAAACAGAAACGGTGTCCAACGGAGTGACAGGGTAGAGGGAAAAGGCAAGGGGAGGGCTGACATTAGCACAAGAAGAAGAAGAGGGAAGCGAAGAGGTGTGGAAGAAGGTGAAAGGCAAAAGTAGAAAAAATCCATGAAGTGACATTTTCATTGAACATAGTAGCCACCGATTCAGGATCAAAGATACAATAGGCACCAGAAATTAGGCTGGGTGTGCAAGACTTGGTGGGGGATCAAAAAGGGAGTGGATGACCTTCCTGAACTGGGGAGTTAAGGTTGGACTGGGGGTTAACAGAGAGACAGTGTGCTTGGATTCCATGATAGCTTTGGTGCTTGCATTTCTGGGCTGTTTGTAATGCCTCAGATCAGCTAGGGAGCTGGATGCCTTGTAGAGAAACCAAGTAGAGTCTGAAATCCTGGGTAGCTGAACCCCTGGACTTGAGAACAGTAATAGGGGTCATGATTTTCTAGACTGCAGTTAATTTGGTTTAGACGTAGGAGAGAGCCACACCCATGTCAGTGAATATTGAGAGAGACCAGTCTATATTGCCATGTTCATTGAGAAGGACAGTCAAGTTGAGAGACATAGTTGTTCTAACCCAAATGAACCTCAGGGGGACTTTGGGTAGCAGATCTCCCTGCCACAGTAGGTCATCCGATATTTGCTAAAGGTATCCAGTAGAGTGCCAGCAGAGACAGAGCACTGGGAATGGGAAGAAAGAATCCAGTCTTAAAGGCATTGATAGGAGGATCTGTGGTTGAGGTGGGTAGGCTCAGTGATGAGCCGAATAATATTTAGGACCATAGAGGAGGAGGAGAGCTAATCAAGGTTAAGTCCCCTAGGAACAGGAGTTCACTGGAGGAGGTGAGGGAAGAAACAGAGAAATGAGGAGGAGATTGAATTGGTTTACATTTAGGACATACATACATGCCGTCAAAAACAGTGAGGAGGGTGCTAGGGGGCTCTCACAGGACTGAAAGTGTGCACAATACACCGAAGTGTGAATATCTTGAAATACAAAAAGAACAGGGTCTCAAAAGGACCTCGTAGAGGTCAGCATCATGTATTTTTTTACTGAAAGACTTGAGGTCAAAAATTCAGCAAACAACTTTATTTTTAAACGTGTAAATACACAAACATAAATGGAACAGCTCACCAACATAGTAAGTCTCATGGCATAGAATTGTAACTGGCATTTGTTAACTTGTATACTGGCCACTTCAGGGTTCAAATTCCACTGAGTGTAACAAACTCATTTTCTGGTAGGAACATGTTAAGCAAAATGAAACTCCAACAGTCGCAAAAAATGGAAAGACCACTACAGCTACTGCTTTATAACTTTTTGTTTATCCTTAAAGATTGCCACAGAAGACAACAAACCAGTGGCCCCAAACATCCATTGAGCATGCTGGCCCGCTACAGGTGATTACATGCTTACGTAGCGACAAGGAGTCATCATCGGAGCGTAAGCGCAGGTGACTAGAAGTGTGTTTAAAAGGGTTCTCTTAAAGAGATGCCCTAAGCGCAGCCTAAAAAACACCAATGTGATGCAACACATAACAAACATTTATAATACCTAGAATAACCAGTGTTATGGAAGAAAAACAAAATCATACAATAGAGAACAATTAAATAAACATATGAAATAGGGTATTCCCAATAATCATAATGAAATTCAGAGGAAGACAGCAAAAGGCAGAGCTTGGCAAGTCATGCCTGTTCAAAATTAATAAAAATATAAATGAATGGGAGAGCCAGTAAGTCATGCCAGTGTCAGTGTCCTCCAGTTGATGACATCACTGGGCCTTACACAGATTGTTACCTCTGCTACTCATAAACACGGTCACTCCCTTGACTTGGTTTTCCTCCTGGGGATCTAAGCCTCTGACGTGGGGGTGGAACCTATTGGATGGTCCGACCATTATACTGTGAGATTCAATTTTTGCACCCCCTTGCATGGGCCTACCCCTGTGGAGATGGTCAGGTACCGCCCTTTACGGGACTTAAGTCCTGAAGGCCTAGCGGCAGTGCTTGATCTATTGGATTTTCCTGTGGCAAGCGGGAACCCTGAAGCTCTGGTCCTGGCCTATAATAAGGTCATTGTCACAGCTCTGGATTCCATCGCTCCAGTCTGTGTTCATCCTCTCACCTTATGCATTCAGTCCCCGTGGTTTGATGGGAGCTTGAGGGAGTTGCGGCGACTAGGATGAAGGTTAGAGCGTTGTTGGTGGAAATCTACCCTGGAGGCCGACCATCTTAGACTGCTCGAGCACTACCAACTCTATCAGTCAGCAATCGCCTGTAAGAAGGCAGAGTTCCTGTCCGGGGTGATTGCTGCCACTCAGAACTGACCGGCTCAGCTCTTTCGAACTGTAGACAGGCTGTGCAACCCAGCATGTCTGCAGGTGTGAAGAGTTTTTTCACAATTGGAGTGTGAAGAGCTTGCTCAGTTCTTTGCTGATAAGGTGCTGACATCAGGGCAGAGATCCGTTCGACACACTCTGCGGGAGATGTTGGTGATCAGTGCCCGGCCACTGTCCCTCACTTCTTTTGGAGTACCTTCGATTGGCTGGAAATCGTGGATGTTATGTGGATTGTCCAGGGTATGCGCCCTACATGCTGTAGTTTAGATCTGGGCCCAACTACCCTGATTTTGGGTTGTTGTGACATCATTGGCCTGGTTCTGGCACAGATAGTCTGGTGCTCCCTTGAGTCAGGTGAGTTTCCTAGCTCCCTGAAGGAGGCTGTGGTAACACCCCTCCTGAAGAAAGCTTCTCTGGACCCAGACTACCTGGCAAATACAGACCTATCTCTAACCTCCCCTTTTTGGGGAAGGTAATTGAGAAGGTAGTGGCTGTACACCTGGAGAACCATTTGACCATCCGTAACATTTACGAGTCCTTCCAATCTGGTTTTCATAAGACACACAGTACTGAGACTACACTGGTTCGGGTGCTCAATGATCTCCTGATGGCGAGAGATCGTAAAAGCTGCTCCATCTTGGTGTTTCTCGATCTCTCATCTGTCTTTGACACCGTGGATCATGGGGTGCTGCTTGAGCACCTGAGGCTTATTTGTGGCCTAACTGGTGCAGTTCTGAGATGGTTTAGGTCTTTCCTCACTGGTAGAACTCAGAGGGTTGTGTCGGGGATTTATTCTTCCAACTTTTTCCCTCTGTCTTGTGGGGTCCCTCAGAGCTCTGTGCTGTCCCCCATGTTGTTCGCGGTGTATATGCTGCCCCTCAGAGACATTGTAAGATGGTATGGGCTGAGGTTTCACTGCTATGCTGATGATACCCAGCTCTAACTGTCTTTTGCACCTGACCAGGATAGAGCGCTCTCAGTATTTAATAACTGCCTCGCTGAAATCCAGGATTGGATGAATTCCAGCTGGCTGAAGTTGAACTCAGGGAAGACGGAGGTGATGGTTGTGGATCCTGGTCACCAGATAGGGGGATTGGGGGCCAGTCTGCCCTCAGGACGCTTTCTGGAGGGCACCCAGCTCCTAATCTCTGAACTGGTGTGGGACCTAGGGGTGATGATTGACGTCGGACAAGCTGACGCTTTGATCTCAGGTGTCGGCTGTTGTTAAGTCATCCTTTTACCATCTAAGGAACATTGTTAGGATCAAACACCTTGTTCCATCTGGCGACCTTCCCACACTGATCCACACCTTTGTGACCTCACGCCTTAATTACTGTAACTCCCTGTACTTTGGGCTTTTGGGGGTTGATATCCACTGCCTGCAGCTGGTGCAGAATGCTGCGGCCCTGTTGTTGATGGGGACTCCTAGGGCATCCAATATTACACCAGTGCTGCACGAACTGCACTGGCTGCCAGTTCAGTGGTGGATCACCTATAAAGTCAGATTACTGATGTATAAAGCCCTACATGGACTTGGCCCTGACTACCTGAAAGAGCTTATGTCTCCTTACTGCCCGGAGCGACTGCTCCTTTCGGCTGACGAGGGGTTGCTAGAGATTCCAAGAGTAGCTTTGAAATCTTCAGGGGCCCGTGCATTTATGTATGTGGCACCAGTCCTTTGGAATTCTCTACTCCGCTGGCTGTGGGAGTGTGCGACCATTGGCGGGGGGTTAAACAGGCATTGAAGACCTACTTATGGAGCAAAGCATATTGTGATTAATATTAGAATTTGGGTCTTACTGTGCACATGTTTTTATCTGCTGTTTTGTTTTGTAATGCGCCTTGATAATTGAAAGGCACAAAATAAATAAAGATTATTATTAGTATTATTAATGTTGACAAGCAGGGGGGATCCGTTAGCGCAATAGCGCTTAGAGTGAAAGTGTCTTTGGGCACTGTATACTCCCAGCCCATACGGAGCTTAGGCTGTGGCCTACTCCGCACGGTGGGAGAAAACAAGCAAAAGGAGTCAGCAGGAAGTGGAGGAGGCAGGCAAGGAAAGTGCCTTCTCCCACCTTCCAGGAAGGGACCGGTGGGGTGGCGAGGAGGGGGGCAGAGATGTCAGCTAGACTGATCATGATGCAACCAACTGTTTGCTGCACGGTGACCTGCAGATGAAAGGAGAAAGCCACCATATGATTGATGCAGCCTTTTTTTTCAAGTGCAGACCCCTTCAGGCAAAACAGCATCATGACCAGCCTGACTGATGATTGGTGTGATACCGCTGAGCCCCTTGCAGAGCACTCTGCATTGGACAGACAGTGTCACACCCCTCAAAAGTCACTATCCCAAGGAGTTTGACGTGCATGTGTGAACTCAAAAATAGGTGAAACCAGGAACTCACTAAAAATGAGATACTTCATCTGCACTTGGCTATCATGCATGAATGTATTTTTAAAAATGGGTACAAGCAGGGCCTCATCAAAAACAAGGGATTTCAAAAGTAGCCATTGTTGACTGTTGCCAACTCTTGTTTAAAGAGGAACAGTCACCACAAAGGGCCCCACACTCAAGTGAGGGGCTGGTCCCAATGTGCACTTTGTGTGCAAAAACGTTTTGGTTAACTTACTCTTTACTGTAGTATAGTAGATTACATCTGACTAACATTATTTACTTCTATGCTGACATCTTCTTTTACTACAACTCTCAGAATCCACTGCAACTGACATCAGAGCAGTAGGCAGCAGTGGGAGATTCAATAGCCTGCAGTGCATGTTAGAGCTTTTATAATCTCCAGTCAGGTGTTTTCTGGGTCTGCTTTTCTCCAGGGGCTAAGTATAGCCTCTGTGACTGTACTTAGCCCAGGGAGGACAGCGGGACCAGGAAACAAGAGATTAGTGCTTACATAAACTCTAACATGAACTGCAGGTTATTGAATCTCCTATGGCTGCTTACTGCTCTGATGTCAGCTGCAGGGGATTCTGATATTTGTAGTAACAGAGGATAGCCTAGAAGTAAACAAATATACTGCTGTAAACAGTAAGTAAGCCAAAATGTTTTTGCACACAAAGAGCACATTGGAAGCAGCCCCACACTTGAATGTGGGGCCCTTGGTGCTGACTGTACCACTTTAAATGAAAGGTTGGAATCAGTGTAACATGACTGAGTCATATCAATACAGTTTCCATGTATTGATACGCATGAGTACACATCAACATAGCAATATACTTTTTCCATAAAAAGAATACATGTTTTTGATTTTCTAATTTCTGGTGTACATTTAGATCAAATAACCTTCAATTAAATATCATACTTATAGCTAATTTGCAAAGTATTACAATTGTGTAATGAAAATTGCAAAAATCTCTCATTTTATGTTTAATAATCCCATATCTTCCTTGCTTTTACAGGCTTATGCATGTGAAAGCTTTGGAAGATAAATTGAAATTAAAAAATTGATGACCTCTTTGGTGAGGATCTTGATAAAATCTTGCAGCAAGACAGCCAAGGAAGGAGGTTTTTATCTTGTAACAAGCCACAAGAAAGTCTAAGGACCATTTTTAATAGTCAAAGCTCAAGGGCCTAGGAAAAAAACTGATCTCTCTTCTAATGGATTCTCCAATTTTTCTCCAAAGCAATTCTTTTTGATCCTTTAAACATGGGCAGTTTGGCATGCTATAGGGAAGGCCACCACCACACATCTCCTATAATAACAGGATGGTGACTTTTTCAGTTTTTGGATGAGTGGATCCATGCAGTTTTGGATCTCTGGGTACTGTAATTGATCAAAGAATATGTGCAATGGAATATGTACAAAAGTCATACAATAATTTATATTTAGAATTTCCAGTGCCCAAACAATTAGGCACATATAGAAAGGACATAGAGTGGAAGTGGTCCAGAGGAGGGCAACTAAAATGGTGCAGGTTCTGCATCAAAAGCTCTATCAGAAGAGATTAAATGACCTAAACATGTACACCCTGGGGGGAGGGGGGAGAAGGGGAGGGAGAGAGAGAGAGACAATAGGATATGATATGATAGAGACCTTTAAATACCTCACAGGGGAAACAAAGTACAAGAGGGAAGTATTTTTCAGTAATAAGGTGCTCAAGGAAAAGGGGGCATGATAAGAAGCTGGAGGGGGGTAGATTCAGGAGAGATGTCAGGAAGTGCTTCTTCACAGAAAGAGTTGTGGATTTCTGCAACAGTCTTCCAGCAGAGATGGGGTGAAAACAGTTGTTGAGTTCAAGCAGGCATGGGAAAGGCACAAGCGCATCTTTGGGAAGGGGGATGAATGGGCTGGAGATCAAGTAAAATCTGCAGGGATACTATAGGCAGAGAAAAATGAGCAGACTAGGTGGGCCAAGTGGTCCTTATCTGCTGGCAAATTCTATGTTTCTGTGTTACAGTATGCAGGTTTTTGGGGAACCCCACTGCATTTTAAAGAATTGGAGCCATTGCACCAGTCCCATTCTTTTTACTTCATAGTTCCAAAGAAGTGTGTGTGTGTGTGTGTGTGTATGGGGGTGTTTTAGCTGATGCTAAACTAATACTTCTCCAAGTTTGTGAGACCATCACACTTCAAAATGGAGACACTGGTTAGTCATCAAGAGTGGTTCAACTGAGTGACTTTCTGGCATTTATATACACTTGAGGACATGTATTTATACACTCCTATCAGAGAATCCCACCGAAAATGTATGATTCTCAGTAGGAGGGACAGCATTATCAATACACAGCACTCCTATTTGGTCTGGCTTAAGCACCTAGTGGTTTTATTAATTACATGATTGTCCTAGATGCAGTTTAGGGAAAAGAGGAGTTTGTGCCTTTTCTTCCCTGATTAACTGGTGCAAAAGAGCAAGCTTGCACAAGGAAATGCAAGAAGCAGTTCTTGGAGTGAAGACACACTACAATAACATGACTACAGTAGGTATTCAGTCCACAGAGCACCTAGAAGCAGGGTGTGATAGAGCTCTTGATGTTTTTGTCACCTGCTGAGTGGGATTATGATAATCGAGACAAGGTATCTATGGTGATCCTTTTTGATCTCTCTTTAGCATTTGACACAGTAGACCACGGGAAGATGATGGAGAGACTCTGGGAATATATATATATATATATATATATATATACTGTATATATTCATTGCAAAAAAACCTCTGTTAATGCATCAGTTAGGGTTGTTTTCACAGCGACAAAAGTGTGGAAATTTGACGTGGGGTTATCACCCCTCACCCATGCCTCCATCCATCCTCAAACCCCTAACTCCACATCCTCCCACATACAAGCAAGCAGTACAAGACACATCCATCATCATGGTCCAGCAACTGTATGAGTTTTGCTGCCATCAGAGTGCCTTGTCGGTACACACGCATGCTCAGCAACCATGGGAGATGGCCCACAGTAAGCATTTTTCTGTTACAAACATCTATAGCAAGATGTAAGCCTATATTTCAATTGTTAAGAAATGATGAAATACACAGTGTGTTATCTATAGATAGCCGTATTGGAAATAAGAGTTTAGATAACCCTAGCAACAGTCAATGGATGTTTGCAAATTATTTTCTGATAGAGTGAGTCAGTCCTAATAACAAATAGTAATAATAAAAGTAATGTTTTGTAGTATAGTTTACAAGCAACATGTGACAGCAACAGCTGTAACATCCAAAGCTAACCATAACATGCTGCTAATGAGTATTTCCAGGTAATGCAGCAGTATTGCAACATGTGATGGTGCTAGTTTCATACCTGAGCCGGATCTGAAAAGTACTATGTATGTGTCAGTTGTAGTTTTATTGATGAAACATTCATCCATTGCCAGTGGTATCGCATACCACGCCCATGTGGTAGCAGCGATACCTGCAGCAAGCCAATCGTTGAATGATGACACATAAAAATCAATATTTAGAAAGTTTGTGCAGACTAATTTTCACTTTATGAGAAAGATATGCCAGCAATAATGTGTCTTCATACTGTGCTGGCAGTATTTGTTTTTCATTACATAGTATCATGTGAAAGGAGTACAGTGTCATGATTATTGTGCTTACAGATGTGACTGACTGGTATAGTGTCTTACAATCTTGCATGTGTCTTGCATTTGTGTGTGTGGGGGGTGAGGGTGGGGGGAATGCGGAGTTAGGGGTTTGAGGACGGGGCGGGGGTGGGGTGGTGGGGTGGTAACCCTAGCATTGAATTTCCACACTTTTGTCATTGTGGAAACAACCTAACTGATGCATTAACAGAGTTTTTTGCAATAAATTCCTTCTTTCTGAGAAAGTGTAATATAAGGGTATGTGTTGGTGAACATGAGCCCTCCTGCCTTCCTTTCCATCTATTTTTTGCATAATGGTATGCGTATGTGGGAGTGTGGGCCCTTTAGGCCCTGCACTCCCACCTACACATAAGTATGGAGCCATACAGCAGCCCTGTAAAGCAAGGAACCCTTGTAACCCTAATTTGCCCCTATCTCGGGAACCGTAGCAGCTAGAAAAAAAATGCAAATGTGGTTGTAATCATTAGAGTGAGTAGTTCTTGTGACATAAAGTTGACCAAATCTGTATCTCACATTGTGTCTGAGAGAGAGCCAGCAAAAAGCGCTGTGAATGCTAACTCTGTGGGTGTATTAGTGGGCCTTGGACATGAAAATGAGCAATTGGAACACTAATTCCCAAATATCTCAGTATCTCACAAGTTAGAAAAAAAATTCAAATGTCATGTTATATATGGCTTTGCAGCCTACTTCTACACTTTGGAGACTAAGAATCTTTGCAACAAAAAATCTGTATCTCGAACCGTTTTCGTGATACGGGCCCAAAAAGGCGTCACAGGTGCTGCAATGTTATCCAATGGGAAAATTTCTGAACTTTGGAATGCTGTAACTTTGGGCCCCTGTAATATTTTGGCACAAAACCACCAAAAATGTACATCTTGTGGGACCAGGGCTTGCCACCCTGCAAATTTCAGCCCAAAAGACCCAACTGTTTTGTTGCAGGGGGATGGCAAAAATTTGCAGTTATTTTGAGAATACTTTTGCAAATCACAAAAGTTTCGCAAAAAAAATCACAAAACTTTCACATTTGCAAAAGTACTTTTTCCTTGATGTTGGAAAAGCCATTTCTGGGGAGTTTAACCCCCCCCCAAAAAAAAGATAAGACTAGCAACCTCTGGACCCCACTAGGTAAACACAACAATCAGTGTTTACCTAGAGGATCCCAATTTTAAACGCCAGGCATTTTTCTGTGTCACTAACTGTAAACAAGGTGGCCAAATCATGAAAGTAAAAGGACCATTTGTGAAAGTAAAAATGCCATTTGCGAAAGTTTCATGATTTTTGCTAACTTTTCCCATTGACTATAATGGGAAATTTGTTTTTTTTAATAACTTTTGAACGGTTCAATATTTTTACACCAAATCTTCGAAAGGCACATTGCTGACCAAGACTGCATCTCTCTTTTTTTTCATCTCTTTTTCCCTCCGGTCATAGTGTGGGGGGCCCCTCTCAGGCATCCTGCCTGTTTCTATCCTGCCTAAAGTCCACCTACCTATGCCTCCTCTCTCCCTCCTCCTCTATCCACGATCGGCACCCCCTGCTTAACCCCTCTGGGGTGGGGCCGCCTCTCCTCCTTGGGTGCTCTTTTAGACAGACTCTGATGTGGGAGAGGACTCGAGTGGAGGAACCTGGAAGGCCAGGCAGGATGGACTCGGCCTTGGGCATGGGGGCAGGTGCCGTCGCCTACCCCTCAGACCAGGCTTTTCCTTGTTCTGGAGATCCCTCCCCCCTCCCATGCATATGCACGTCCTCGATGCAAGGCATACACAGCAACCCCTGCCTGCATCAGGGCACGCAGATTACTTGCTGCCGAGCATGCTGCAGCACCCCCGGTCTCCACCAGGAGCCGCTGGCATGCCAGGCAATCCCCAACCTCCCCCTCCAGGGAGGAGAGCAGCCCATCAGGCGCTCAATCCTCACCCGCCCCTGCCGACCCCCGGTGCCTGAGCTCGCTCCCGAACCTGGGTCACCGGTGCAGTGTAAGGTGTGGCATCCAGTGCCTCAACCCTCAGCACCACCGGGCCGATAAGACTGCATCTTCCCTGAACATTTCGGACCAAATGGACAAACCATGTGGGCTGTGAGTGCGAGCAAAGAAACATGCAAAAAGTCTGGGTTTTTTTTGTATTTTTTTGTGTTCTGTAGCTTAGCAACCATACATCCGACTGTAAAGCAACTTTCCAGAGCCAGAGATCTATGGTACCAGACCACGCATGCAAAGTTTCAGGCAAATCCATGATATGGTGGCAAAGTTATTAAGGTACAAAATTTGAGGTTTAACATTAAAGTGCTTACTCAAACCTAAATATACATACATATACATACTGCCTCTCAGAGAGCTTATCATGAAGTACAATTTAGAGTAGCATGGTTGTGCAAATGATAACTAGCTATATCCGTCCTTAGCACCTGGACAGGATCAGGGTGGCTGCTTACTGCCGGTATACAAGCAGTGTCTGGCTGAGATTAAGGACTGGATAACAAATAACTGGCTGTCTCTGAATCCTAGTGAAACAGATTTGTTACTGGTGGGCTCAAGGCACCAGGTCTCTGCCACAAAGGACATCCTCAGGCTGCCTCTCTTTGATGGCATTCTGCTTCTGGCAGAAAGGGTTGTGTGTAACTTTGTAATAGTGCTTGACAAAAGTCTGACCTTGAAATACTAGGTGTCAACAGTACTTACAGGTTGCTTTTACCATCTAAAGAACTTTGCACGGTTGTGATACTTTTTTGAACCAGAGCCCTGAAAATGCTGATGTAGGCCTTTGTTGCCTCATGACAGGAGCACTGCAGTATGCTCTACAAGGCAGCATGTGCAGAATGAGACAGTACGTCTCCTGTCAGATATGCAGAGGTTGAAACATATCACCCCAGCACTCTGTGATCTGCACTGGCTGCCTGTCAGGCAGGAGACTGATTTTAGGGTGATAGTTTTAACCTCCGAGTGCCTAAAGGGACTGGATCCCATCAACCTCTGCAAGCTCCTTACTCCCAACTTACCAAGTGGAGCCCTTCTCTCCAGTGACCAGGGGCCGTTGTGGTCTCCTGCTCTAGGTTAAAATGGGTGGGAGACAGGGCATCTTCTGTAGCTACCCCAGTCCTGTGGAACTCCCTCCCACCATCGGTTTGGCAGATGCATGGTATGAGATGCTTCAAGGCTGTAATCAGGCAGTGGCTCTTTACTACAGATTACCCTGGCCTTGTCTGAATTATGTTTTAGTTTTGCTCATTTTGCATTCCTAAGATATGTATGTATTAGTTTACTTATTTATTCATAACATTTAGCATTGATTTATTATTTATGTATAATTTTAGTATTTGTTTTTGTATTTTTCTGTATTGTGCTCTGTGTATATAGACGGGTGCTTTATAAGTAAAAATCCTTTCCTGTCCTGTCCTAATGTCTGGAGTAACATAAACTATTATAAATCATTTTTTTCAGGTACACAGAAATACCCTTTTTTGGTCTAATTATGTCCTTTGCATACAGTATTAGTCAACCTTAATACTAGATGTTTCATATTTACTTTCACTGTGGATAAATGCAATCTGCTATTGTGTTTTTATTGTTGTAGAGGCAACCCAAATTCTGGAATTTTACCAGGTTTTTGGTAAAAACTTGAAAACCAGTGGCCTTGACGATGGATATACCCAAAAACATCACCTCTAAAACATTAGTTAGATGAAACTTGTCAAGCACTTTAACCCTGTTAAGTTCTGCCCCATACATCTGCCCAGATGAACATGAAAATGATGCGCTGATTATTGTTGGCTGCCACGTGTGTGTGCTTTCTGTATTCAGTGTATCTGACCTTTTTGTTGAAAACTTCACATCATATTCATTGACCTGAAGTACAATCAGATTCTGTGACGCCCATGTGGAAAACAAAGCTTGTCTCCGTGGTCTGCCACCTATAACAGTTTTGCTAATGAAGCCAATGCCTGTTATTTATTAGAACCAATAATACTGAAAACTAATTAACTTCGGGCTAATTCATGGTTATGAGTGAAAAAAAGGAAAAGCTGTGATTAGATGTCTATAAATGGAATGGATGCCATTAATTAAACGGAATAAGTACTTCAGTATGACTGGGATTTGAATTTCATACTAAAATAATTCACCAAGCATTGTAAGATGCACTACAATTATTGTTATAGAAGTAGAAGTGGTAATACATACTGGAACTGTTTTTGCCATTATTAAACTATTAAAGAAGGTGCAACTATTCAGTATTCCATAGTAGTAGACACATTATTCATCTACTAAACTGATAATAGGACTTGGAAATAAACTAACGAGGCGGATTGGTAACAAGTTGCCTGACAAGACCCAATGAGTTTTCCTAAATGTCAGATTCTCAGATGTCAGTGCCGGCCCAGTGGCGTGGAGGGCTGAGGCATTGTGTGCACCACCTCCTGCCACACCGTAACCCACGTTTGATGACAGGCATGGGCCACTGGGAGTCAGCCTGGGGAAGGGCTGGGGGAGGATCGAGTGGCTGCCAGGCAGCTCTTCTGTCTGGGATGGGGAGGTTATCTTTTCCGGCCTTTGACCACCACCACATGGAGGCATGGTAGTGGTACAGGCATCAGAGGGGAGCTAGGTGCCAGGCCATGGGGGACGGAGTGGAGTCGTCTCAGGCCAAGGCAAGCATGCACATCTCCACGCACACACACAACCTTGTCTGGTGCTCCGGAGATAACAAGGGGAAAATCAAGGAGGAACAATTGGGGGTTGGGGCTTAATGAGGCCCCCCCAAGCTGGTACCAGTGGCTCACACAAGGCTTAGAGGACCAAATGTCGGGAGACCCAGGGATGGCCGAGGTACCAAGGGATGCACTGATACAAGTCGCCTAGCTTGCCAGCTGAAGAGATTTGTTTATGTATTGAAATGTTTCATCAGGAAGGCACGCTGAGCAACAAGTTGCTTGTCTCCTTGTGTGACCTGGGGGTAGGGAACAATGGGATAGAATACAGAGAAATGTTATAATGTTGGAATACAGTTTGCTTACTTGCATACAATGAGAGCAGGAGTACAGGTGGATAACATTGGTTAACAATGCAACAGTTAAACATATTAGATATGAAGACACATATAGTAAATTGGCAACAGTTGGTGACAGCCGGTAACACTGGAACCCATATACTGTAATAACTTGGCAACAGCATGCAGCACTAGATGGTAAGGTGACCCAATAGTAATTGGTAGCCATTAGTGTAACATAGATATTCAAGATTTATAGTGATTGGAGTAAAGAGAGGAAGAATGGAAGGAGGGAATGAAGAATTGCGGAGGGTAGACTGGAAGAAGGGAAAGGAAATTTACGGAGAGACGCAGACAGAACACAATTTTTGAGGCAAACAGAGATGACAGGGTGGACTAAAGTGCATATAAGAGGGGTATAGAGGTAGGTTATAAGTGCTTGATTGAGTGTAGGGGTATTCCAGTGTTGGGCTATGTTAACTGAAAGGGAGTAGGAGGAGAGGAGAGGGGAAGGGAGGTAGAGTGTGGCAGGGTGATGAGAGAGAGGGGTATTGTAGGTGGGAGTATCCAAGGGGGGAAGGGGGAAGGGGGGGAGTTGAAATTTATCAGTGTCCTGTTATCCCTATCTGGGCAGGGTGGTGGACAGCCCTACTGGTAGGACACCGGTTATAGGCGATGAGAGTTATTTATATATAGTGATGCAAGAGATGAGGGTGTTGGGGAAGGATGTTGTGGTAGGGGGTAACAGAGGTCAACTATAGTGGGGGGTAGTACTCCACTAGTGTGCTGGGTGACCCTGCTTGCACAAGGCAGTGATCTAGCAGTGACTGAGGGGGTGCAGTAAAAGGAGAAATAGGGGAAAGGGGGTAAAGTTGTTACCCACCATGTGCTAGGGAACCTGCCTGCACAAGGCAGTAAATGAGCTCACAAGAGGGAGATAGATTAAGGGTAGAGAAAGATGGGAGAGGAACACTTTAGGAGGAGGGAGAGTGGGGGACAAGGAGGAGCATGATCAGAGGGAAATATGAGTGGTGGGGAGTAGACATATGGTAATATGGGCTTAGGGAAGATGGCGGGGGGATTAGGGAGAGTCATGGCAGGCACAGGAAGGGGCAAGGGAGTTCTTGAAGGCAGAGTTAATGGAGTAGCAAGAGGATGAGTGGTGAATTTGTGGGGGAAGTGAATTCCAGATAAAGGAATAACATGGAAAAAGAATTCTCTGATGTCAGGAAGGTTGAGTTGGATACCTCAGGGGTCCGTACTAAGACTGGTACGTTTCAGTATCTGTTTGTCTGTGTATCTATGACAAAGGAGTGGAATAAATTGCTTGGCAAGATTAATCTATTTGCAAAAGCTCAGCAGAAGGATAGACACTGATGAGGAGAGAAACAACACAAAGAAAAGATGTGGAAAGACTTAAACTGTGGTCTGGAACATCACAGACAAAGTTCAGTGCTGTATTGGGGCTGGCAGTATAGCCTAGAGGTTAACGTGATGAGCTGTGGATGAGCTTGGTTCATCCAGCAAACCTGGGTTTGAGTCCCACAACCTCATAGTCATCATTGAGTGAGGAAGTGTATGGAAAGGCAAATTGGATACCAGTGTGTATTAGACGGGCCTTCACTAGTCAAAGCAGGGAGATGATCATTTCAATATACAGGTCAATGGCTAGGCCACAGCTGGAGCACTGTGGGCAGCTTTGGAACCCTCATCGGAAAAAGGATAAGGAGAGGCTGGAAATATCCAGTAGAGGGCAACACAAAAGAATCATGGTCAACCAGAGGTCAAGGTTAATCGAAATCAGTAGTGATGCTGTGTCTGAGATCAGCATGAGGACTCATTTTAAATAAAGGCTAAATTTAAATAAATCAGGGGTACTGGAGTAAAAAAAGGTAGCGGTACGCTATGTCACTGATTACCCTGTCACTTTGACCCCTGTGGACAATGGGGAGGATATATCTACAGTGGCTGGAGTGGCTAAATGTTTACTTATTGAAGGACTGAAGGGAGATGGGGGACTTCCTAGAAACTTACAAATATATACAAAGGCATAACAAGGTAGGCATCACATATTTAAGACAAAAGGGCAAAAGATCATCGGGAATCTCCATCTCAGACTAGTGGGGGACAGTTTCAGGAAAGACATAAGGAAGTATTTCTTTACAGAAAGGGTTGTGGATAGAGGGTACAAGCTACCCAAAGACACAGTCAGTGCCAGTGCAATCTCGGGGTTCAAAACCCGGAGGGATAGCTCTGGGGCAGTTACTGGCACTGAGTGGTGTGTGGCTGTGGTCAGCCTTGTCCACCAGCACAGGCACAAGGTGAGGCATGTGCCTTGGGGGATGGATATGGGGACATAAGGTGATATAATATATGTGGTTGGAGGGAAAAAGCAAATAAGAAGTAAACACACACAGTTAAAACACATTCCATCATCATTATTTATTTATTTATTTAGATTTTGGTAACCGGTTAGGCCCACTGAGACCAGAGATCCCTTTTTCAGGGGCGACCCGAAATTAGTTACAATGAATGCATACATATTTTAAAATACAATAGTATTGAGTGAAATACATATTTAGTTACAGTGAGTGCATACATAGACATTGGGGTACAGTAGATTAACAGCTGGTACAAGTCAGGGAGTGGGTATCAAACGTAGGGCACAGGGACAGCAGGAATCACAAGGTTAAACAGGTATTAAGTTAGATAAACAGTATTTTGAGTTTTTTCCATAGGCGATTCAAGGGGTGGAAGGCGTGGATCAGCAGAAGGTAGCGAGGGACTAGGTCAAGGATGGGGTCTAGCGATTACAAACACAGAGACTGAGTTCTAGGAGGTACGCTTTGAGGCCAAATTTAAACCCTAGGAGCATAGGTTTGTCAAGTAGACTTGCTGGGAGGGTATTCCATAAATAGGAAGCTGCGTAATGAAAGGAGCGCTTTCCTTGATTAGTGCGAACCCGAGGGATGGCAAGGGGATGACTTGCTGCGGATCGGAGGGTTCGGCAATGGACTTTAGGAGTGAGTAGCCCACGCGGGTGATTCGGGTGGCCCAAGGAAGTGAATTTAAAGGCCAGACAGGCCGTAGAATAGGCCATCGAATGCCATAGGGAGGGCCAGTTTAGGTCCGAGAGGGCCTCACAATGGTGCCTTCTAGGGGAGGAGTTTGTTGCAAAGCGAGCTACTCAGTGGTAGAGTATGGAAAGTTTGTTTAGCTCCATCTCTCGGGGGAACTGTAGTACAGGAGAACCATAAAGAATGGAGGGGAGAAGGTTACAGTTGACTATGGCACGTCGCGCCTCCCCGGAGAGGGAGTTTCCCAGACGGTAGAGGAGGCCGAGCCTCTGGTGGATGGATCTCATTAAAGCGTCAATGTGCAGTTTATAGGTCAGCTCCTGGTCAAGGAAAACCCCAAGATTCTTAAACTGGTCAATGACCGTTACTCTCCTCCCTTGGGCTGTATTGAGCTGGAGTAGCTCACTTAGGTCTGTGCCCAGGCATCTAGTCCCGGACAGGACTGCCTTGGTTTTGTCTTCATTCAGCTGTAGGGAGTTAGAGATGAACCAGACCTCAAGAGCTGAGAGACAGGCCTGAAGTTTGGAGGAGATGACACTGGGTTGCAGGTCACTGCAAGTGACAACAGTGTCATCCACATAAAGGATGAGGTTGCTGGGTGCACAGTCCCCTTCAATGTTGTTAAGGAAGAGTAAGAATAATAGGGGACCCAGGATTGAGCCCTGGGGTACCGCAGAGATCATGGGTCTAGTGCCAGGTTGTATTCATCTCCAACAGACTTTTTGGGATCTGTTAGTCAGGTAGCTCTCAAACCAGGAGAGCGAGAGCTCATCCAGGCCCAGTTGGTGAAGTTTGGCAAGGAGAAGTTCATAGCTGACCAGGTCGAAGGCCTTGGACAGGTCAATGAATAGGGTGCCCATTGGGGAGCCTTGGTCCATGGCCTTGAGGATGTCAGATGTTAGACGGATGAGGGCATTGTCGGTGCCATGGCCTTTCCTAAAGCCGTGTTGTACATTGGAGAGGAGTAGGTGTTGCTCAAGGTAATCCTGGAGTTGATTGTATACAAGCTTCTCCTGCACTTTCCCAAGGGGGCTGAGTAGGGAGATGGGCCTATAGTTTCCCACTCTGTCCCGGGGTTCTTTTTTGTGGACAGGGATAATGGTCATTACCTTCCACTTACTGGGGACGGTTCCTTTGCAGAGGGACCTGTTGATGAACAGGGTGACAGGGTAGGCGATAGCCAGGGTAGCAGCCCTCAGCAGTCGAGGTTCTAGAAGGTCATTTCCCGGGGAAGAGTTTGGATTTATTTTGAGTAATAGGGGAAGTACAGCCGACAGTTCAACCAGTTTCAGGTGGAATAGGGGCCGAGGAAGCACCCTGTCCATATTGGGGTGGTAGGGAGTCCCAGGCGGGGGTGGGGGGGTATCCGTTAGGATTGGAGAAGGAGGCACAGAAAGCATCAGCAACTGTAGAGGGGTCGTTGGTCAATGTATCCCCAACTGGTCACATATGACTCACAAAAAACATAGCCCAAGACAATGTCCAAAAGTAAAATAAATGATCTGAAATGCAAGTGGCTCTGAAGGATTTATTCAGGCGGGGGTTACTGGTACATAATGAGGTAGATTGGTGGGGTCTAAATCAATATCTGGTCCCACCCACTACTGATACTTATTGGTATTGTGATTTAAAAAACAAACCAACACACACATAGCCTCATCTATATCATAGAAAATGTATGTATTGCTAGCCTGTTGAATTCCCAATTTCCAAGGATACAATTCATGTGACAGTTTCAATTTCTTCAGAAGCTGGTCTGAAATAGATTATGTACGCTTGATGCTACTCATGCTAAACCTGGAAATGTATGCATTTTACAGGCTCCATACGTTATAGGTTTTATGTTTTTGTTGGTCAGCTGCAGTACCATTTAATTTGCAGAATGCTCTGAAAAGTGATAATTACTGGGGTGGCCATATTGTATTTACATTTGTGTCTAGGGGGCTATCAGCATTTAATACTACATCTAAATGTAGCATCCATCCAGGACCCTCAGAATCTTCCTCTTCCAAGTCTCTGAGGGGGCCAGCCTGGGCTACTGAGATTATGCTACACTGGGGGTATCCGAGACAATAATTGATGCTGTGCCTCCACCTGGGGAAGTAATAAAGGGCACCTGGCTGCTGGCTCTGAGGGCTATTCCCCCCCCCCCCCAGGAACTACTCTGTTACACTGGCCCACATAGTCCCTCCCTGAAGAAAACAACACTGTAATACAATAATACCCCACCTCCCAGGAAATATACTGTAAACCAACAATAGTTTAGTTAAGAGGGAAGGAATGGGCAAAGGGACACTAGGAAAAATTATGGCAGTGGGGTGGCATTCAAACTTAATCTCTGTAAATCCCCTATCAATGCCCATCTGTTGGCCCCAGCAGTCCCATGATTCCCAACATGGGTGCACCTGACTTTAGTTCCCCCATGTCTTAGGTGAGTTCTTGCTATCAGATGCAGCGGGTACTTCACTGGGGATGCATTTGTTGCTAGTAGTGTAGGTATCTCACTGGGGGTGCATTTGTTGCTAGCAGTGCAGGTAGCTCATTGGCATGCATACCAAATCATCACAGAAACTAACAGCCAAACAAATTAAAGGTCCCCTATTTGTAATTCATAGGGGTGGGACCTGATGGCCTCCTCGGGTGTTCTGCCTGGGTCTATCAAGTAAGCTCAGTCTTGCTCAGGACATTGCCCTCTGTCCTATGGCACTAGGTAACTCCCCCCAGTTGCAGGGCCAAAACCCCACTAGTTACAGTGCTGTAGTGTTGAGTATACCTCAGTTCTATCCTACTGTAGGGCAGGTGATACAATGGACATGGACTCCAGATTGAACAGCCATCTTCTCTGGGGTCTCCTGGACTCGCTCACCAGCTTTTCTCCTCTCTCCGTTCATCTCTATGCTACTTCAGTAGAGGCTCAACAGAACTGTCTCAGACAAGCAGTAGCCTCAGTTGGTTCCAGTATTTCTCTGGAGCTTAATCCCCAGTGGAGATAGTCTCTAGGATAATATTATCTATGGCCTGCCAGGACTGCAGCTCTGTGGATCTCTGGCTCACAGCTTCCTTGATCATGTAGACAGACAAACTGAGCCCAGAGCCTTGGTTTCAATCTTCTTTATAGAATTCTGAACTCAATGTCTCATTGGTCAGACAGTTTCCAGGTGAAGCATCCTTCAAAATGTTATCCCATCTGAGTGGGGTTGCATGAATGCTGCCCAGCATACGTGAGTTCCTGACTGGCCCAAATTCACAGGCACAACTCCCAGGGTGCCTCTGACCCTTTCCCTGCAGTCCTTCCAGGGTTAGAGGGCTGAAGAGATGCATGACCTGGGCCACATTTGTTTGCATTTGCCACAGTTCTTCAGCAGTCTACTGCTGCTTTATTATTGGCTCTGAATAGCTGTTTTTATTGTATCCTGGCCCTGCTGCCTTCCTGGGGCCAGTAAGGTGTTTACCAATGTGGGCGCTCTGATCTTTGGGAGTCGGGGGCTGTGGTGTTAGAAGCCAGCAGCAGAGCCGTACTGTCTCTCCCTGCTTGCACCGGGTGCACCTGTACACATTTGTGAATGGCAGTCTGGCACTGGTGCTTGCTGTCCTTGACCCCACTGCCTCCCCAGCTGGCTTCAGTTTATGGTCCATAACTCTACCTAAATGCTTTTCCTTACTTGTGTTGTCCACTGTTGCAGCACATAAGGTGTACGTGTGACCCAGATTGCTTGAAGTAAGGTGTAGAAACTAGAACTTTCCCACATAATGACATATTAATTTAAGGATGGAATGGACTTTAGGTCCATCATGTCCACCCTCACCCTCCACGCCAGCTTAATAAGTAGAATGAACTAAGTACTGTGCAAACACATACAGTTCATAGGGATTCCCTACGCACTCTTTCCAGGGTACCTAGCTATTCACTTGGTAAGCAGAAATTTGTGCAGACTTAATTTGAAGGCCTGTATTGCCTTTATGGGTAAGGTGGAGCTTCAAGGGACAGCACAAACAGGAAAGGAGGGGGGGAGCTGAATAGGGAGGGAATAAGGCAGAGAGAGCCATGTACACCAGTGCAAGTAGTCTGAGAAATAAAAGTCTGGACCTGCAGGCCATCATGGCAAAGGCTAGCCTGGATCTGGTGGGCATAACAAAGTAGTGGTACACTGACAGCCACAACGAGGACATGACTATACTGGCCTACTCTCTGTTCAGGAGAGACAGTGCAGGGAGGAGGGGCTGCACTGTATGTGAGGGAGGGAATCAAGGCCACTGAGGTACAGGGTCACCTGGAGGAAAGGGAAGGGCTGGAGGTGCTGTGGGTCATCCTGGAGACAGGCTTTGGGTCCACTGTCTGTGCCAGGGTAGGGTACAGACCTCCAGCACAGAGAGAGGAATTAGATAAGGCACTTAGGGAAGCCATCTTCTGAATGGCAAGAAAGGGGGAGGTTCTGCTAGTTGGTGACATCAATCCACCAAATGTTGAGTGGAGCCTTCCAACAGTGGCTTCGGCAAGGAGTAGGGCTATCCTTGACTCCCTACAAGGGGCTTTTCTTAGTCAGCTAGTCAACGAACCCACTAGGGATGGGGCAGTGCTGGACCTGGTACTTAAAAACAGGAACAAAACTGCAGATGTCACAATGGGCAGTCCACTAGGTACCAGTGATCATCGTGCAGTGTGGCTTTACATTAAGACAGAGGCAGAGGCAAACCACAAAAAAGGACTGGGGTCCTGGACTTTAGGAGAGTGGATTTTAAAGAAATGAGACTGACTCAGAAACTGCCTCTTGTTGGGGGGGCAGGGAGGGGTAGAAGCACAGTGGGGAACAATAAGGGAGGTCATATTGAAGGCAACTAACCTCTGCATGAAGGAAATGAGTAAAAGCTGAAGGAAAAAGAGACCATTATGGTTTTCTAGGGAAGTTGCCAAGGTCCTTACTTTAAACCTTAGTCCATCCCTTGCATATCTGCACATCGGGCAGTCCAGAGTCTCCTTTCCTTTCTGTCCAAGGCCTTATGAAGAGACTCATTCCATGTCGGCCCTATGATGCTAAGATCCTTTCCGACAGTATCCTTTCCGTTCTTCCTTGGTCAGCCTGTCTTCCTTTTTCCTACATGTAGGATCCAGTTCATGACCTGCTTAGCTCTGTGATTATTATACATTCAATGATTGTGCCCCAGCCATCTCAGTCATATTCTTCTCATAATTACTGCAAGCTCTTCTTGTCCTGTTATCTCACAAACTTTCTTGTTCATCACCTTGTCTTTCCATAATATATGGAGTATTTTTCTCAACCACTGTGATAGGCAGCCTCAAGACACTTCATATTCAACACAGTCATAGGTCATGTCTGATCCATATAAGAGAGTTGTAAGTACTATTGCTTCACATAGCTGAATCTTGATCGTCAAACTGAGTCCTTTATTTTTCCAAATAACTCCTTGTCTTCCAAAGATCATGTTAGCTTTCCCTATCTTGGATAATACACCTTTATCACAGCTGCCACTGCTTGACAGAGTACTTCTCAGACAGCAAAAATCCTCTATGGCTTCAATTCCTTTTCCACCAATATACAACTTCTCATTGCTATGCCATTTTCCTACATTCAAAACTTTGTCTTGTCTGGATTGATGGGTAGTCCCATTTTCTATGCCTCCCTGTTCTACTCTTGTAGTCACCGTTTTCATTCCAGCTCATATACTATCCACTAATGCAACGTTGTTTGCAAAATCTGTGTCATTCAGCTTTTCGCTGTTGACCCATTCCAGTCCTGTTGCAGGGTTATCTGTTACTCTCTTCATTACCTAGTCCTAACCATCAACAGTGCTAACAGTAAGGGCAAGAGAACACATCCTTGTCTTACACCGGTGACAGTTGCAAACCAGTCACATATCTGTCCTTCAGATATTACAGCACATCGACTTCTGTCATAGAAGCTCTTCATTATGCTTACTATCTTGTCAGGTAGTCCGTAGCTTTTAAGAAGGTTCCAGAGCGATTTCCTGTGAACACTGTCAAATGTTTTTTTAAATTGATGAAGTTGATCAGGATGGGTTTATCCCATGCAATGACCTTTTCAATGATTTGACGTAATGTAAAGATATTTTCACAGCACGATTGTCCTTGACGGAAGCTGGACTGTTCTCGTCTTAACACTTGTTCTGCTGCTGACTTCATCCTGTGCAACATGATACTAGGCATAACTTTTCCAGGTACCGAGAGTACTGTTATTACCCTCCATTTGGTACATTCAGTTAGATCTCTTTTCTTGGGAAGTGGACCTATTATTCCATCTTTCCAATCTTTAGGTACTTTCCCTGTCTCCCATATGTAATTACACAGCTTGATCAGTTGCTTTATAACCATCTCACTTCCACTTTTAGTCATTTCAGCATGTATTCCATCAATACCTGCTGTCTTTCCATTTTTTAGACTTTTGACAGCCCTTTTCTCCTTGCTGACTGTAATGACTCCAGTGTCTGTATTCAAGGGTTCTGGGTCTTCTTCACTGAAATCATGAACTATGGTGGGTTTTGGACAATTCAGAATAGCCTCAAAATGTTCCTTCCACTGTTCCATTACCTCTTCATGCATTCCTGTTGGATGACCATCGTTTTTCTTATTAGGCAATGACCGTGGTCTGGTACTTCCTGACAAGTCTAACAATTCTGAATAAGGTTTTTGAATCTCCTCTTCTAGTAGCTGTCTCTTCCTCAGTTGTTTTCTTCTCTATCCATAATCTCTTGTCCTTCCTACATCTCTTTTTCACATCTTTGTCTCTTTCCCTATATTTAGCTGAAAATCTTAGTCGCGTCTCTAGACTGCGATAGTGCCGGTTCCTTTTGTACTTTCAGTACTCTTCTGTCATCTATTGCCTTCCATGGGCTCAATTCTCAAAGAGCCCTAAGACTGATGCAAGCTGCCACCAAAGGCAGCTTGCATCAAAGCCCAGTGCACCAGGGACCCTGCACTTGATTCTCTGTTGGTCAGGGTCCGGGCGGCAAAGTCCCACGGCTTGCGGCAACCGTGGTCAGGCGCCAAAGAAATGGGGCACTGGGAGGATTTGCTGCAAGCTGCAGGGCAGCCGTGCCTCACTCTACAACCTGGTAGTCTAGTGGTCCCCACTCCCCAATCCCCAGTCTTTGTTTTAATACAAAGTTAATAGCTTCTTTTCCCTGGTCATCTAGTGGCCCCCCTCCCCAATCCCCGATCTCTGTTTTAAGAAAAAAGTAATAACCCCTTTTCCCTGGTAGTCTAGTGGCCCCCCCTCCCAATCCCCAATCTCTGTTATAATAAAAACTTAATAGCCCCTTTTCCCTCGTAGTCTAGTGGTTCCCCCTAGCCCATCCCTGGGGGTAATTATATCAGATGACCTAAAGATGGGCAAGCAATGTGAGAAGACAGTAAGGAAGGCTGGGGGGATACTGGGATGCATAGGGAGAGGCATCAATAGTAGAAAACAGGAAATTGTTATCACTCTGTACAGACAGTTGGTGAGGCCCCATCTGGAGTAGTGTGTGCAGTTCTGGAGACTCCATCTCCGCAAAGACATAGACAGAGTGGAGGCTGTCCAGAGGAGGGCAACCAAAATGGTGCATGGTCTGCACCAGAAGACATATGAAGAAAGACTAAAGGAGCCTAATATGTATGCCCTTGAGGAAAGAAGGGAGAGAGGGGACATGATAGAAACTTTCAAGTACCTCAAGGGAATCAACAAAGTCCAAGAGGGTAGCATCTTTCAGAAAAAGGGATGTGCAAGAACAAGGGGGCACAATTTGAAGATGGGGAGGACGGCTCAGAGGTAATGTGAGGAAGTATTTTTTCACAGAGAGGGTTTTGGATGCATGGAACAGCCTCCCTGAGGAGGTCGTGGAGTCAAGAACAGTGGGGGAATTCAAGAATGCATGGGACAGACATAAGACAGTCCTAGTGGGGGGTAGGAGGAAGTAAGCTGTTGGTTAGCTAGGATCTGCAGCTTATCTGTTAGGTAGGAAAATGGGCAGACTAGGTGGGCCAAGTGGTCCTTATCTGCCGTCAAATTCTGTGTTTCAATCCCTGATCTCTGTTATAATAAACCAATAACAGCCCCTTTTCCCTGGTAGTCTAGAGGCCCCCTCCCCGATCTCTGTTATATTAAAAACATAACAGCCCCTTTTTCCTGGTAGTCTAGTGGTCCCCCTTCCCTGAGCTGCAGTGTCCCCAAAATTAATGTATAGCAAAACACCTGATGGTCCAATCGACCCCCTGTCCCACCGTGCCCTACCACCACCCCCATCCCATAACTGAGGCTGGCAAATGGCACAGCCCACCACTTACCACCACGGCCCAGCTACTGACTGATCTCTGAATGAACACTTACTGTATACAGTATGCGCTCAGTGAGTGACAGCTTGTCAAACACTGGGCACGTACTATATACAGTACTGTACATGCTCATTTAGAGCTCAGTCAGTGGCTGGCCGTGGTGGTGAGTGGTGGGCTGTGCCAGTTGCCAGCTCAGTTATGGGATGGGGGAGCGGTGTGATAGGACACTGTGGGGTGGGGGTCCACTGGACTACCAGGTGTTTTGCTATACATTAATTTCGGGGACATTGGGGTTCGGTTTGGGGAACCACTAGACTACCAGGGAAAAGGGGCTATTACATTTTTAATATAACAGAGATTGGGGATCGGGGAATGGGGACACTAGACTACCAGGGAAAAGGGGCTATTAATTGTTTATTATAACAGAGATCAGGGATTGGGGGGGCACTAGTCCACCAGGGAGTTTTTAGTTTTTATATCAGGAGATCAGGCTGGGGTGGGGGACATTGCCGCAATATTATTCACTCAGTGATGTATGACTTTCATACTCTTAGACCAGCCCTGGCTCGTCTAAGGGTACTTAGAAATTTACCTTCTGGGTGAGTTTTGAGAATACCATTTTGGGGTGCTGTGGCAGCCTGTGTCTGCCAGAAGCCACTAGTGCCTTGCCACAGCACATTTTGTGGCATACAGGTGGCGCAATCCCTGTTTACTGCAGGCAGCCTGTGGTGGACAGGCTGCCTTTGTGACTCGCTCCTGGGGCATCGTTTGACACAAGGGGCACTTTGCACCAATCATTGGGACACAAGCCCCCTGCGCCACCTGGGAGCTTTGAGAATCAGGGTCCCATGTGTTTTCAGAAATCCATTTCTTCTTCTTGTTCCTCCTCTTGAATCTCAAGACTTCTTCTGCAGTCTTTATGACCCCATTTTTCCAGCTGAGCCATTCTTCCTCTAAGTTGATTTTGCTTGATTCACCTTGTTCATCAGTATCCTTAGCTTGATTTTCTACGGCAGCTAAGCGATTTTTCAGAACTATTTCAAACTGCTGCTGTAGCTCAGGTCGTTTTAAATTTTCTATCACTATTATCCTGTTTTCCTTTACTTTTGGAATCTTCTTGAGTTTCCAGTTCACTGGAAACAAGTGGGGTTCCCGAGAACTGGAGAAGAGCAGACGTGGTCCCTTGTCATAAGAGTGGCTCAAGGAGGAGGAGGCTAGCAACTACAGGGTGGTCAGTCTTACTTCAGTGGTGGGGAAATTACTGAAAATGCAGGAAACGGGGGTGGACTGCTCAGTGTCAGAAATGTCAGAAAAGGCAACAAACACTTGTGGTTCAGTACTGTCTTTTACTGTAACCCCCCACCCCAACATTTCCCCTTACAAGCTTCTTCTGGGGAACAGTACTATGAAATTCCTCAGTTCATAATTCCTTCATATTCTGTGATTCAAACTTCTTTATTATCTTGCAACTCTAAAGCTTCTTCAGTCAGCCAAGTTTTGTATTGTATATTCACTACAGCATCCTTATGAAGTTCTGTTCCTCCTTAAATTCGGCTCTTCAAATCTTGTCTATATTCTAGGGGTTTTTTTTTGTTTTTTTTTAGAATAAAGACAGTACTGAACCATGAGTGTTTGTTGCCTTTTTTGGCACTGAGCAGCCCACCCCGATTTCTTGCAATGACTTTTCCACCAAGACTGGTTCCACAGAACTTTGCTCATTGCTTTAAGTGATTGCCTGAAAGAACCTACATCAGCTACAGGAATTAATGCAAACCCTGCTTAAGGAAAGATCAATAGAGTATCTTGAATTCAGTGGGCTGCAAGACCACAAGCAGCATGGATTCACCATGGGGGGTGGGGGTGGGGTTACGCCACGAAAATCTGATGGGTTTCTCGGGTGATGTGGGAAATAGAGCAGAGAGAGCAGTACACATGGCCTGTCTGGACTTTAGCAAGGACTTCAACACTGTGCCCCACAGAAGACTGATAAAGACATTGAGCAGTCTAGTGGTGGGATCCAAAGTGCTGAATTGGGTTAGAAACTGACTAATGGATAGGCGATAGAGGGTGGTGGTAAACGGCACTCACTCTAAACATGGGTGAGTGACTTGCAGGGTGCCTCTGGGGACTGGGGTTGGTACTCTTCAATGTCTTCATAGGAGACATTACAGAAAAACTGGAAGGGAAGGTATGCTTTTTGCAGATGATACCAAAATTTATAATAGGGTGGACACTCAGGAGTGGGTAGAGAGAAAGGGCAGGGATCCTGGGAAACGTGAGGAGTGGTCAAGACATGGCAGTTGGACTTTAATGCCAAAATGTGAAAAATCATGCACCTAGGACATAGGAGCCCAGGAGTGGAGTATAGAATTGGGGAGGGGGGGTACTGACAGTCACTAAGCAGAAAAGGGACCTTGGGGTTATCATAACTGATGAACTCCAAGTGGCAGGGCAGTGTGAAAAAGCAGTGGGTGGGGCTAGTTGGGTGCATAGGGAGTAGTATGAAATTCCTCAGGAGGAGGAAGGCAGTGTTGCCACAGTATCACTCGCTGGTGAGACCCCACTTAGAGTATTGTGTCCAGTTTTGGAGGCTCCACCTCAGAAAGGACATAGACAGGGTGGAGGCAGTCCAGAGGAGAGCGACTATAGTGTGCAGAGGAATGTGAGAAAGTACTACTTCACAGAAAGGGTGGTAGATGCTTGGAACAAACTGCCAGCTTTCTCACCCTAGTAGTCATCACTTCATTTTTAAAGTGATCCACATTGTCATATATGTCAAGAACGTCCAATTCTGCTAAACTCTTCTGATATTGCAAATACGACATAAAAATCTACAACGACAACCATGACACCTGCATCCATGGTCTCAGAGAGGTTCACAATGATGTAAGATGTACCAAAGCTTCAATCAAGCCACTGGCAATGCCATCAGAATGCCCTGCACTCTTTCCTTCTAGAGCAGAAGTCAGCCACAATGGAAAAGCAGCTCCAGGGATGAAACTCCTCTGCACTGCTGGCCCTATCCTCTGGCTTCCACTCTTCTAAGGCCCTGGATAAGTCATTGGGGAAACACAAACACTGGGAGAGGGAAAGGAGCATGAATTAATCCCCCTGGGTATGCTCTTGGTTGCCGCTCCACTTGGCACCAACTGCTGCAGTGTCATGGCTTCTGCAGCGACAACTCCTGTCTTCCAAACCCTCATACCCACAGGGTCAGCTTTGGCAGTGAGTTCTTTTTTTTATCATTTAACACTTTTTGCACACATACCCGGACAGCTCCCATCTGACCGACCCCCCCAGCCCTGTCATGTCACCCGGAATTACTGGGGCTTACCTTATGCCCAGCCCGGGAGTGGAGCCTGCGGGAAGTCAGTTGCCATCTTGCCACCGGCGATTTTCTTCCTCCGTTTATGCCCAGGGGCCCCAGGAGTGGGTACGCATGCATGAGGAGGCATGGATTAGTCCCACAGCCCTGGTAATGGCCCCTTTCCTCCCACCCCAGGCCTAGCACCTGGCTCATCCTGGCCCATGCTGTTCCCAGCCTCCACCAGGTGGCAGCCATCAGCCGGAGGAAGCCCTTACACCTCCCTGGAGAGGAGAGCTTGCCTGTCGGCAGCTCCTTCCAGCTCCACTCTCCCTCCCCCCCCGTGCCGACCTCCGATGGCTGGGGCTCATTCCCGAACCCGGGTTGCCAGCATGCCACGAGGTAAGGAGTCCAGTGCCTCAGCCCTCAGCGCCACTGTGCCATCTTGGCAGTGAGTTCTGCCAGACCTCCCATGGCTGGCAATGGCCCACCAATGCTGGGGCTTCTGACACCCCCTGTCGACACTGCAAGGCACTCTATTGACATCGGGGTTCCAACCTCCCCCATCAATGCTGCTAGACACTCCGTCAACATCGGAGTTTCAACCTCCCCTATCAGCACTGCAAGTCCTGCTGCATAGACCTCTTCCTCAAGATCAGACGGTAGTTTCTCCCACCGGATCGCTTACAGCTGCACTTGCCCATTAATGTCCAGACTCCAGATGCCCTTGTCAATATTGCAGGCTGCTCTGACGATGTCAGTGCTCCAGCCTCCCCCGTCAATGTTCGAAGGCACTCCTGCAATGCAGGCCACTGTTGATGTGCAGACTGTGCTCTTTTCCTTTGTGGAGATACTGCAGCACCTTGCACCTCCACCAGGCACTCCAACAATGGAACTTACTAGACCAGCCCCCACGTTGATGCCTACCCCATCAACATGCCCTGCTCACCCCAGGGCATCAACATCCTCTCTTCCTTCCTTGCTCCCTTCAGAGACCATCAACAAGGATCAGGAATACCACCCTGACCTCATCCCTCAGAAGGAAGAGGAGTAGGAGGAAGATATGGAGGGGAGTCCTGACAGGTTTGACGCCACCATTTCATCCAGGAGTGAGGACTCTATTTTGTATACTATTAAGTCCCCTCCTGAGGACCCCTCCTTCATCTCCATGATGAAGCAGCTCCAAACAGTAATGGAGTTTGATGCTGAGGAGCAGGACATCACCAGGAGAAACCTGGTAGAGTTTCTGGAACTACCAGATTCCCTCCCTCTGAATTTTCCTCCTCTACTGGCTCCACTAGAGGATGCCACCCTGGCTGCCTGCCACAGACCAAGCTTGATCCCTGCCATGCCCAGAAAGGCAGACAAGCTGTACCTGGCTGCTTCAGGGAAGTTTTTTTTCACAAACCAACCTCAGGCTCACTTGGTTGTGATAAATGCCGCCCATGATAGGTCTAAGAGACCTAAGCATTTCAGTTCTCTCCCCCCAGACAAAGAGTTGAGAAGACTGGACCTCATGGGGAAAAGAGCCTTTACCTCCTCCACCTTGGGCCTCAGAATAGCGAATTACCAGGTCCATATGGTCGAAAACCAGAATACCCTCTGGAGGAAGGCTAAAGCAACAGCTCAGGCACTCCCAGAGGGTTCCCAGAAGCAGAAGATGCTAAAGCTTCGCCAAACTGGCTGATGTGGATAGACACCTTTTAAGGTCTACCTACAATGTCTTGGATGCTTCAGCCAGGGCAGCTACAGTCAGTATCTTCATGAGGAGGCACTCATGATTGAGAGTGTCTGGCTTTACTATGGATGTCCAACAGTGCATCCTGAACGCCTCTTCTGGAGGGTACAAGTTCTTTGGGGCAGATGTGCAGGATATTCTCTCTGACTTGCAAGCCTCAGGATGGACACTTAGGTCAGTCCATTCCCTCTACCATACACAGTCAAAAAGCAGGCAGAAGGTGCCCTTTGGCAGGGCCACCAATAGGCCTAGATCAGGGGCCAGACAGCAGACCAAAACAGAACAGCTTTGCCTTCCTCTACCTCCCCCATACGTGCCTATTCTAAGGCCCCTGTAGGTGGTGCAGTCCTGGCTGCCAGATCTGCCTCAGTATGTCTCCTTGCTAGACCTCCGCCCTCCAGTAGATAATCCAGTGGAAGTGGCAGGGGGTCACCTCTCCCTCCATCTGGACCACTGGAGAGAGATTACAACAGATGCTTGGGTCCTGCAGCTTCTAGAACAGGGACACGCTCTAGAACTTCTGGAGTTACCTCTGGAATTTCTGCCAGTTCCCTACACTTATCCTTCAGAGCATGTACACTTGCTGCAGGAGGAAGTGCATAACCCTGCTGTGCAAGAGGGCCATATAACCAGTTCTCTGGGATCAACTGAACATGGGGCTCTACTCTCATTTCTTCCCAGTCTCAGAGTCCACAGGGGACATGAAGCCCATTCTGGATACAAGGGAGCTGCAATTCTACATTTAGTACAAGAAGTTCAGGATGGTCACTCTGCAAGGCCTGCTGCCACTTCTGCAAAAGGGAGACTGGATGTTCTCCCTGGACATGCAGGACGCTTACCTGTTTATCAAGATTTGTGTACTCCACAGGAGGTACATCAGGTTCCTGTTCCAGAGGAAACACTGTCAGTTCAGGGTACTTCCCTTTGGCTTGTCATCTGCACCACGGGTATTTGCCAAATGCTTTGAGGTTGTGGCAGCAGTTCTCAGGAGAGAGGGACTGTACAACCTTCCTTACCTGGACGACTGGCTGCTCAAAGCACAGTCCAGGGAACAACTGTCACATGCCAAGACAGCTGTTCAACACCCTAGGGATCACAGTAAATCTGCTGAAGTCAGTCTTGACCCCTTATCAGTGTCTGCAGTACATAGGGGTGGTACTGGACACGGCTCAGGGCTTTGCCTTCCTGCCCCAGGACAGGGTGGAATGTCTGATGGCTCAGGCCCATCTGCTTTACAACAGCAGGTATGTTACAACCAGAACATTTCTGAGGCTGTTGGATCTGATTACTGCTGCCATTGTCGTGGTACCCCTAGCCAGACTGCACATGAGGATCCCTCAATGAACATTAAGGGTCCAATGGGACCAGTACACTGATGACCTAAAACAGCAGCTTCTAGTCACTTCCCCTGTGAAGAAGGTGCTTCTATGGTGGATGGAACTAAGCAACCTGTTGAAAGGTGTTCCCTTCCTCATTCCCTCTCCTCAGCAGATTCTCACCACAGATGCTTTGGGGATGGGATGGAGGGCTCATCTGGGGCCTCATCAGACTCAAGGGATGTGGACCAGAGTGGAGACTTAGAAACATAGAAACTGCTGGCAGATAAGGATCGCTAGGCCCATCCAGTCTGCCCGTAGGCCCTATACAGTGTATGTGACCACTGACCCTACTTGATTAACGGCTTTTCATCATTCCTTCTCCTCTCAAGGTTCCCCTGTGCCTGTCCCAGGCATGCTTAAACCCTTCCACTGTGCTTGCCCCCACTACTTCTTGTAGCAGGCTATTCCAAGCATCAACCAACCTCTCTGTGTAGAAAACTTTCCTCACATTACCTCCTAATCTACCCCCCTCCAATTTCATGTTGTGCTGTCTTGTTCTAGTACTTTTTCTCTCTTGGAAAAGGTCCCCCACTTGCACCTAGTTTATGCCCTTGAGGTAGTTGAAAGTTTCTATCATGTCACCCTGCTCTCTCCTCTCTTCCAGTGAGTACATATTGAGGTCCCCTAGTCTCTCCTCATTTGTTTTGTGTTGCAAGCCCTGCACTATCTTTGTCGCCCTTCTCTGGATAGTCTCCACCTTGTTTATGTCCTTGTGCAGGTGTGGCCTCCAGTACTGCACGCAGTACTCCAGGTGAGGCCTTACCAATGTTTTATACAATGGCATCACCACCTCCTTCCTCCTTTAGTGATACCTCTGCCTATGCACCCCAGCATGCCACTGGCCTTCCCAACAGCCTTTGAGCATTGCTTTGATACCTTGAGGTCATCAGAGATGTTAACTCCTAGGTCCCTTTCCTCTTTAGTGACAGTCAGTACCCCCCCAATCCTGCAGTTCTCCCCAGGGTCCCCTCTACCCAGGTGCATTATTTTGCACATCTTAGCATTGAACTTCAGTTGCCATGTATCTGATCATCTTTCAAGCTTCTCCAGGTCCTTCTTCATTTTTTGAACCCCTTCTGGACTATCCACCCTGTTGCAGACCTTGGTGTCATCCGCAAATAGGCAGACTTTTCCTTCCAACCCCTCTGCAATGTTACTAATGAAGACATTGAACAGGACTGGTCCAAGTACTGATCCTTGTGGTACTCCGCTGGTCACCCCTCTCTCCCTGGATTGTACCCCATTTACCACAACCCTCTGCCTCCTGTCTGTCAGCAAGTTTTTAACCCAGCGTATCACCTTTTGTTCCATGCCCAGACTTCCCATCTTGTTAACCAGCCTTCTATGTGGGATGGTGCCAAAGGCTTTGCTGAAATCTAGGTAGGCGACATCTACCGCCCCTTCCTGATTAACTTCCCTAGTCACCCAATCAAAAAAATCTATCAGATTTGTTAGACATGATCTCCCTGCTGTGAATCCATGTTGCCTCAGATCCTGGGCTCCCCTAGATTCCAGGTGTGCCACTATCCTTTCTTTCAGAATTGTCTCCATGATTTTCCCCACCACTGAGGTGAGGCTGACCGACCTGTAGTTCCCCGCCTCCTCTCTACTGCCACTTTTGTGTAGTGGTACTACATGCACCCTCCTCCAGTCCTCTGGAACCACCTCTGTGTTGAGTGACTCTGTGTACAGGGCCGCCAGAAGTGCTGCAAGTTCTCTTCGCAGCTCCCTTAATATCCTTGGGTGTACTCTGTCTGGCCCCATGGCCTTATCCACCTTCAGCTTTGTGAGTTCTTCCAGAGGTTTCTCCATTGTGAATGGACTGGTGTCCACTCCTCCCCCTCCATTGCCTCTGCCACCGAGCTGTGGTCCTTGACCCTCCCTCTCCTTAGTGAATACTGAGCAAAAGCATTTGTTCAGTATTTCTGCCTTGTCTAGATCCTCTTCCTTAGACTCTCCCTCCTCCTCCCCTTTGAGCCTCACTATCCACCCCAGTTTTTCTTCTGCCACTAATGTACCTATAGAATGTCTTGTTCCCTTTTTTCACCATCCTTTACCTGCTTCCCTTATACATTCAAGGTACACCTCCCTGTCCTCCTCCCTTTCGGTCCCCTTATATTTTCTGAAACTCAGTCTTTTAGCCCTTACTTTGTCTCCAACCTCTTTAGAAAACTGTAGTAGTTTCCTTCTTCTTTTCCCTTTGGCCACTATCCTAATGCATTGGTTTGTTACCTCCACTATGGCTTTCTTCAGTTTTCCCCATTGTTCCTCCACCCCCTGATTACTTCTTCCTTCCCCAAGACTGTTCTTATACATCTAACCATTTCCAGAAATCCGCCCTCCTAAAATCTAATACTTTTGTCCTTGTTTGGCTCACTTGAGTCCCTGTCTCCATGCTGAACCACACCATGTGGTGGTCACTGGACCCCAGCTGCCCTTCCATCTGTACTCCTTTGACTTGGTTTCCATTGGTCCATACCAGGTTCAGAATTGACTTGTCCCTGGTTGACTCATGCATCAGCTGCCTGAGACCTCCTTCCACATAAACATCCTAGAGATGAGGGCCCTTCTGTATGCCCTGCAAGCCTTCCAGAACTATCTATCCCCAGGGCATCTGCTGGTGCAGATGAACATCATCGTAGTACACTACATAAACAAGCTATGGGGGCCCACTTGTACCCCATGTGCTGGGAAGTGATGCTGGTCTGATACTGAGCTCTAGAAGATGGTCTAGAACTGTTGGCTATGCATGTTCCAGGTGTCCAAAATGTCCTGGCTGACAGATTAATCCAGACTCAGTCTCGTACTCATAGTAGAAGCTGCTGACCTTAGTAGTAGAAGACCTGTTCAACAGGTGAGGTCGCCCAAAGTTGGACCTTTTTCATCCCCACTCAATGCAAAACAGCCACTTTTCTGCTCGCTTGCTCCAGGGCCTGGAGTTTTCTGGTGAGACGCATTGTCCCTCTCTTGGAAAGGGAGGTTCCTTTATGCTTTTTCGCCCTTTTCTCTGATTCAGAGGGTGCTCATCAAGCTCCAGATGGAGGGTGTCACTTTGATTTTGTGGCCCCCTTCTGGACTTGTCAGATGGTTTCCCTTGCTATAGCAGTTAGCAGTGGAACCTTCAGTACCCCTGCCCATGTGCAAAGGCTTGCTGTCACAGGAACAGGGAACCCTGGTCCATCCAGAACTGAAGTCACTCCATCTCCATGCTTGGCCCCTTAAGTCACAGCCAGTGCGAGGTTTGGAGTATCCCCAAAGGTGGCTGATTTCCTGGTGGCTGCTGGAAGACCTTCCACCAGAACCACTTATTTCATTATATGGAAGCGGTTTGCTCTGTGGGCTGCTTCTCACCAGTTGGACCCCTTATCTTGTCCAGTGGACCAGCATCTAGAGCATTTATTGTCCTTGTCAGATGCAGGACTCCAATACTCCTCCATTAAAGTGCACTTGGCTGCCATTTCAGCTTTCCATGTGCCTATTGATGGCCATATGGTGGCACAGATAGAGGTAGCCCGTAAGTTCTTGAGAGGCATCCTGCACCTGAAGCCTCCCACTCACAATCCATTCCTGGCCTGGGACCTGATTTTTGTGTTGGAGAAACTCATTTTGGCTCCTTCTGAGCCAGCCTAACTTGCAAGCTACACTTCCTTTCTTCCTTTCTTGGAAGGTGTTATTTTTAGTTGCTGTTACTTCTGCTTGAAGGATTTCCAAGCTTCAGGCTCTGATGTGTTAGCCTCCTCATTTGATTTTCCATAAAAAAAAGGTGTCTTTACAGCCCAACCCTAATGTTCTTTCGAAGGTAGAGTCAGAGTTTACTTTGAATCAAACTATCCACCCACCAGTTTATTTTCCTGAGCATGCCAATGCAGGGGAGGCAGCACCAAAGCACGGAAATATTTTGCTACATAGAGGCTAGTGGGAGAGCCAATCAGCACCCACAGACATGCACCTAGCTTGAACAGCGTACCAATCCAGAAGAGGAGGGCAGCACACCAGGACACAGCTCTTGCTACATAAGGACTAGGCCTCCAAGCGACCCCCTTGCTGCCACCCCCACATGAAGGATCAAAATACTAAGGATGCCAGAGTCTCCTCACTGGAGTCAGCCCAATGAGACAGCCGGCAGCCAGACACCCTGCTGCTCAACAAGCCGGCAGGTGAGTGATGAAGGAGTCAGAGAGGAGGAAGCAGGACACCAGGATGGTTTACCCTACACCAGAGGTAAGCTTTCTGTTTAAGCTCCTGTAACTGCACACACATTGCAAGGGAGAGAGGAGGGTCAGGGATGTGAAATAAGACAGGTACAGATAGGAGTAAGAAGAAAAAGGAATAAAAAAGGGGGTAATGGTGAGGTAGGGTCTAGCAATAGTTGGGTAATAGGTGAAACACCCTATCTATGGTAGGAGTAAATAAGGGTTTAAAGAGAGCAAAACAAAAGCAGGCAGGGAAGTGGTGAGTTAAGGTCTAGAAATAATCTGGATATAGGTGAAACACCCTATCTGGGGTAATAGTAAATAAGGGTTTAAACTGAGCAAAACAAAATCGGGCAGGGTAGAGGTGAATTAGGGTCAAGCAGTAGTTTGAGCAAGGGGTATCTACGTAAGGACATAGACATGGTAGAGAAGGTTCAGAGGAGGGCAACAAAGATGGTACATGGATTGCATCACAAGTCCTATGAGGACAGGTTGAAGGAACTGAATATGTACTTCCTGGAGGAGAGGAGGGAGAGAGGGGATATGATAGAGACATACAAGTATCTTACAGGGAGGAACAGGGTGCAGGAATACACTATTTTTAAGCGAAAAAGATGTTCCAGAACTAGAGGGCATGGGATGAAGTTGGAGGAGGATGATTCAGAGGAAATGTAAGGAAGAATTTCTTCACAGAGCGGGTGGTGGACAAGTGGAACACCCTGCCAGAGGAAGTGGTGGGGGCTGAAACAATCACGGGATTTAAGAATGCATGGGATAGACATAAAGGAATTCTGTAGGTCAGGGGTAAGGGGCAACAGACTTCTAGGAAAACATAAACTGAACTTACAAGCTCAAATGGGCAGACTGGGTGGGCCATAGGCCCTTATCTGCTGACACTGTCTATGTATCTATGTATAAAAGCGTTTAAAGAAGGCTAAACAGAAAAACAAGCAAAGAGGAACATAGTTATGCTGGGAGTGGTGCAGTGCAGTGGCTGTGGGGTAGCAGTGTACAGGGAGACTTTCTGGAGACTGCAGTGCTGCTCCATCTGCATGCACCTCTCTGGGCTGAAGAGGGAGGTCGCTAGACTCCAGGCCGAGTTAGCTAGGATTTGGGGTGCCTCCTCCCCACCCCCCCAGGGACCACCAAGTCTGCCACCGCAGCTGCAGAGGATGCCATGGATGAGGAGCTGCTGGACTATGGGGGTCTCAGAAAGGGTGAGGGTTTTGGATCAGAGACACATCCTCTACATGGTACCACTACAACATTCCTACGCCCCTCTGACAGGGCAGGACTGTCCCACTGAGGCACCTACAGTAATGACCAGGGAGGATGCAGGGGTCCTCTGAAGTAGAGACCCCAAGGTGGGTGGGTGGTAGAAGACTCCAGAGGAGGAGGAGGAAGCAACTCCTGGTGGGGGACTTCATTGTTAGGGGGATACATTTGGGGACAGGAAGGGAGGTGGAGAGGGAGGATAGGTGTCTACCTAGCACCATGGTTTGGAGGGAAGGGGAGCAGACCCTGAGGATCACTAGGGAAGCAGGATGGGAGGGAGAGCTGGATGCCATGGTCCACCTTGAGACTAATGACCTGGCTAGGGATGAGGCTAGGATAGTACAATACAGAAAAAGTTCAGGGAGTTAGGGAGGGGTCTTAGGCAGGCAGCACACTCAATGGCCTTACCTGAGGTGTTACCTGTCTATGACAGGGGGAAGGAAAGGGTACTCCATACCAGGAGCTTCAACACCTTCAACACAGAAGAAGGAAACAACTCCTGGTGGGGGACTCCATTGTTAGGAAGGTAGAACTGGGGGAGGAAGGGGAGAGGGAGGTAAGGTGCCTGCCTGGTGCCATGGCTTGGAGGGACAGGGAGCGAATCCTCAGGATCGCAGGAGCAGCTACACAGGGAAGGAAGCTGGATGTCATTGTCCACCTAAGGACAAATGACCTGGCTAAGAAAGGGATCAGAGCAGTGCAAGAAGCATTTGTGGAGATGGGGAGGGGCCTTAGACAAATAACACGCACAGTAACCTTCTCGGAGGTGCTGCCTGTCTATGGCACAGGTGAGGCTAGGACGCTCCACATCATGGGATTTAATCAGTGGTTGGAAAACTGGTGCAGAGCTCAGGGATTTGGCTTCACTGGGGACTGGGGGTCCACCTGGAGGGATGCAGGCCTATACTGGTGTGATGGTCTGCATCTGTCCAGGAGGGGAACCAGGATCCTAGGTGATAGGTTTAAATGCTTCATTGGCAAGCATTTAAACTAGCCAAGGGGGAGGCACTGGAGAGGAGCAGGGAAATCCTAGTCCCCCCCCCAAAAAATCAGGGTACTAAGTGAGGTAGACACCAACATAGAGATGTCGATAGGGAGAAGCTCGGGGATAAATGGAGAAAGTGACAAATGCAATAAGGACAGGGATGGGGCAAAAAGGGGTAAGGCCATCAAGAAATGGAGGGTAATGAGTACCAACGCCTGTAGTCTGGGCAACAAACTCTCTGAACTGGTGGCCTTGATGGAAGAGGGATGCCTGGATATTGAAGCAGTCACAGAAACATGGTACACAGAGAACCATGACTGGGATGTTGACATACCAGGGTACGCAACCTACAGGAGAGACAGGAGGGAGAAAGGGGTGGAGTAGCTCTCTATGTAAGGGAAGGGATAAAAGCAACTGAACAAAAGAGTAAACAGGGAGGAGAGGAGGCACTGTGGGTCACCTTAGAGACTGGAAATGGCACCACAATCCGCACAGGGGTTGTATACAGACCCCCATGTCAGGGGGAGTGAATGGACAAGGATATGATAGAAGGCATACTTAGGATGGTAGAGAAAGGGGAGATACTGTTGATGGGGGACCTTAATATGCCAGATGTCAACTGGAGCACCTTTGCTGCAGCCACATCCAAAAGCAGGGCCATTCTTGATGTGCTTCAGGTGGCATGCCTCAGACAGCTAGTTTTGGAACCTACTCACGAGGAAGCAATCTTAGACCTCATACTCTCAAATGGGGACAGTGAGAGGATCTCAGATCTAGAAGTGGGTAGCCATCTGGGAACAAGTGACCACCAAACAGTGTGGTTCACGATAAACTCAGCTACAGAGTCAAGCCATACAAAGTGAGGGTACTGGAGTTCAGGAGGGCTGACTTTGGCAAGTTGGGAGAGTGTCTTTGAAAAGCACTAGCAAACAGGCTAGAAGGAGAGGTGGAGCAACAATGGGGAAACATCAAAACTGCCAACATAGAGGCAACAAGCCTTTGTGTGAAGCAAATAAACAAAGCAAAGCAAAAGAAAAAGCCACTATGGTTCTCAAAACAGGTGTATGGGGAAGGTTAGGGAGAAAAGATAGCATTTAGAAGTATAAGGAAACACAGAAGGAGCAGGACAGAGAACTGTACCAGCTAAGGCAGAAGGAAGCAGGGAGGGAAGTCAGAATAGCAAAGGCCCAAACTGAGGAAAAGATAGCCAGCTTGGTTAAGAAGGGGGATAAAACCTTTTATAGGTACATCAGGAAGCGTAGAAAGACAAAGGGAGGGATAGTGAGGCTGAATAGAATGGATGGTGGGTGGGCAGAGAGGGACAGTGAAAAAGCAGGGATACTGAACGAATACTTCTGCTCGGTATTCAGAGGAGGGCAACTAAAATGGTGCAGGGTCTGCAAGAGAAGCCATACAAGGAGAGACTAAAGGAGCTTAATATGTATACCCTTGAGGAAAGGAGGGGGGGGGACATGATAGAAATGTTTAAGTACCTCAGTGGAATCAACAAAGTCCGAGAGCGTAGCATTTTTCAGAAAAAGAGATGTGGAAGAACAAGGGGACACAATTTGAAGATAGAGGGGGACGGCTCAGGGGCAATGTGAGGAAGTATTTTTTCACAGAGTGGGTGGTGGATGCATGGAACAGCCTTTCTGAGGAGGATGTGGGGTCTAAAACTGTGGGAGAATTCAAGAATGCATGGGACAGACATAAGCCAATTTTTGTGGGGGGTAGGAAGAAATAGGCTGTTGGTTAACTAGGATCTGCAGCTTATCCTCTAGGTAGGGAAATGGGCAGACTAGGTGGGCCAAGCGGTCCTTATCTGCCATCAAAGTCTATGTTTCTATGTTTCTATGAAGGAATGGTAAAGAGAGGAGGTTATGGCTACATTGGGGATTAGGGTCCCACCTGGAGGGATAGAGGCCTATACAGGAGAGATGGCCTGCTTCCATCTCGGAAGGGAACCACAGTCCTCAATGAATGATTTAAATGCCACATTGATGGGCATTTAAACTAGCCAAGGTGGGTGGTGGAAGGAAATGGGGAGACATAAACTGTCCCCCCCCCAAACTGAAGTAGGCAGTAGGGAGAGACCTAAGGGAAAGAAATCCCCAAGGGTACCCAACTAAAAAGGAAACAAAATGGAAGAAGTGAAGAAAGATGAGAGCAGAGGAAGTAAGGAAAGAAGGCAAAAGGGGACACAGGATGTTGACAAACAGGGTAGTAGAATATTCTGGAAGGCCATGTGTGCAGATGCTCAAAGTCTGGGAAACAAAATCCCAGACCTAGCGGTCATCATGACAGAGGCCGACCTGGACATTGTCACCATTACTGAGACATGGTGCAATGAGAACCATGACTGGGATATACTAGGCTACATTCTCTTCAGAAAGGACAGGGTGGGAAAGATGGGAGGGGGCTGTTTATGTGAGGGATAGTATAACGGTTGTGGAGATACAGGAAAATCAGAAAATCTACAGACCTCCAACATGGGGGGGCTGGATAACATTCTAGTGGAAGCCATCCAAAAGATAGCAAATAAGGGCTGGTCTGGTGGTGCTGAGGGCTGAGGTGCTGGATGCCTTACCTCATGCTACACTGGTGACTTGGGTTCGGGAACGACCTTGGGTCGCTGGGGAGCCGGCATGGGGGGGAAGGTTGGAGCGGGATTGAGCTGCGGTAGGCAGCTCTCCCATCCCGAAGGTGGTTGTCTGCTCCCCCCGTAGTTCTGCTCCCACTTGGTGGAGGTCCAGTGAGAAGTGTAGGAGAGGGGGAGCAGCAGCAAAAATGCTAGGGGTGGGGTGGAAGGGGCCGAGCTGGTGCCCGGCATACATGTGCGCCTCCACGCATGTGCACGTACGTGTTTGCTGGGGTCCCGGGTCTGGGGTACAAAAATGGGAGAAATCAAAAAAAGTATATATATATGGAAAAAGATAGCAAATAAGGGAGAGGTGCTGCTGGTGAGGGACTTCAATCTGCCGGATGTAGACTGCAGTATCCCAGCTTCAGCTAGGAGCAGGGACATTCTGGAATCCCTGCAGGGAGTGTTCCTCAGGCAACTAGTAAAAGAGCCCACTAGTGAGGGGGCAGTACTGGACCTTGCACTCACTAAGGGGGACAGTGTTGCAGACATCACAGTGAGTAGCCACCTGGGGACCAGTGATCACCGTATAGTGTGATTCAATATAATTACTGCAGCAAAACTGTACCACACAAAGGCAAGGATCCTGGACTTTAGGAGAGCCGATTTAAAAAAAAATTGGGGAATGACTCATGGATATCCTGGCAGGGGGAGGACTTGGCGATGGAGAAAGAGTGGCAAATCTAAAAGGAGGGCTAGAGAAGGCAGCAAACCTCTGCGTTAGACAAGTAAGCAAAAGCAGGAGGAAAAAAAAGACTACTATGGTTCTCAAAAGAGGTGGCTGGGAAGGTAAGGGCCAAAAAGCTAGCATTCAAGAGGTATAAGGAGACACACAGAGAGGAAAATAAAGAAGTGTATCAGGAGAAACAGAGGGAGGCAGGGAAAGCAATTAGGAGCACAAAGGTGCAGATGGAGGAGAAAGTAGCCTAGGCAGTGCAGAAAGGGAACAAGGTATTTTTCAGATATTTAAGCAAAAAGAGAAAGGCCAGGGGTAGGGATAGTAAAGCTTAGGAAGGAAGGTGGGAAGTGTGTGGAGGGGGACCAGGGAAAAAGTGGACATTTTGAATAAATATGTTTGTTCAGTGTTCACAGAGGAAGGGGGAGGAGAGACCACAGATAAGGGCCAGGAGCATTGAAGGAAGGGAGGTAGACACTAGTCCACTTACAGATTAGAGGGTTCTGAGGGAACTCACAAATCTAAAAGTGGACAAGGCAATGGAACCATACGGGGTGCATCCGAGGATATTGAGGGAGGTGCTGGCTGCACCGCTGACAACCCTGCTCAACCACTCACTGGAGACAAGAGTGGTTCTAGAGGACTGGAGGAGGGCAAATGTAGTCCCCACTTCACAAAAGTGGAAGCAAAGAGGAGGCTAGCAACTACAGGCCAGTCAGACTGAATTCGGTGGTGGGGAAAATAATAAAACCACTACTGAAGAAGAAGATTGTGGAATATCTGGAATTCTGTGGCCTTCAGGATCCACAGCAACATGGATTCACTGGGTGGAGATCATGTCAAACAAATCTGATATATTTCTTTGACTGGGTGACCAGGGAATTAGATCAGAGTGGAGCGGTGGATGTAGCCTACTTAGATTTCAGTAAAGCATTCAAAACCATTCCACATAGAAGACTTGTAAATAGGCTGGGAATGCTAGGAGTGGATCTTCAGGTGGTAAACCAGGTGAGCAATTGGTTGAGGGACAGGAGAAACAGGGTGGTGGTAAATGGAGTTCACTCCGATGAAGGGAGGGTGACAAGCGGGGTGCCACTGGAATCAGTACTGAGACTGGTCCTCTTTAATTCCTTTATTAGCGACACTGCAGAGGGGCTAGAAGGGAAGATATGTTTCTTTGCAGATGACACTAAAATCTGTAATAGAGTACACATTCTGGGGGGGATGAATAGTGATCTAGGAAAACTACAGGAGTGGTCAAGGATGTGGCAGCTAGGTTCCAATGCAAAGAAGTGCAAACTCAAGCACTTGGGGCACAACCCAGGAGCAGAGTACAAAATGGGGAAGGGGCAATCATCTACGTTAAGGATGAAATTGAATCATCAGAATTATTGTATGACCAATAGTATGACCAGAATTATTGTATGACTACTAGAAAGTGCTCAGCTGGAAGCAATAGCTCAGACACAATGGGCATACCTATGAGGCATACCCCAAGAGTGGTCCAGCCCCTAGCCTTACTGTCTGTTGTACCCACCACTGAAATAGAGGTCAGCTAATATGAAGCTCTCAGACAGAAGCAACCAGAAGCAACAGCTAAGACACAAAGTGCAACCCTAGGAGGCATACGCCAAGTGCGGTCCAGCCCCTAGCCTTACTGTCTGTTCAGCTTCTCTGATCTTCACCGACTAGGAAAGAGACCTTCTCTCCTCCAGTCTCTAGTTGTGCTACTAAGTGGCAGACCTTAACAAATTGATTGGGTTTTTTTCAGCAGGAAGGAGTAACAAAGGTTCTGCCTCACCTACCCCCTAATCCCACCTATCCCCGGATCCTCTTCCTATATAGGTTCTGCATGTCACCACTCACAACCTGCCTGACCTGACTAGAAGACAAAACAAAAAAAAGCGTTTCTCTTTCGTCCGCCTGGAACAGATGGTCTTCCTCTGAATTTGAAAAATGATGTACTCTTTCTTTCCGTCCACTGGCACACACATGGATATCATTGGCTGTCAACACTGCGGGACACTCTTCAATGGTCATGTCGCCCAAAGGCAGGGCTGCTGTCCCATATGCTCGGACATATGTCACTCAGGGCTCAGCTGCAGGAGGCATGGGGTGAGATCAGCATCCTGCATAACCACCTACAGGGAAACATTTCTTTTAGGAGTGCACCTCCACATCGCTGACACCAAACCAGCACACCTCTCCCCCAGAGAACAACCAGGCCTGTGGGGGTGGCAACTGGTTGCAGGAAAAGGGGGCAGAGCTTGGTCAACTCTCCCAAAGCACTCTAAACACAGCAAACAGGTACACACCATCCGTAATGACAGAAGATGTCTCAGGCCAAAGCCAAGCCACCCAGACTGTCGCTGTGTCAGTGCTGTTTGGGACTCTTTCCATATGAGTGGCTAATGAAAGAGATGTCCTCGAATAAGATAGTACATTTACATAAGAACTTACCGTAACAGTAGTTATTCAAGAGAATCTATTTCATCAGGCCATGCCGTCCCACCCTCTTTCCCCCTCTAACTCAGAGATTCTTCGGTCACAGAGAGTGGTGGTAAATGGTATACAGTCAGAAGAGATGCAAGTCACAAGTGGGGTACCTCAGGGATCAGTCCTGGGGCCAGTCCTATTCAACATCTTCATTAGTGACCTCGCAGATGGACTAGAGGGTAAGGCTTGTCTGTTTGCAGATGACACCAAGATCTGCAACAGAGTAGATGATCCAGATGGGGTGGGCAGAATGAGAAGAGATCTGGATAAACTAGCAAAATGGTCAGAAGAGTGGCAACTGGGATTTAATGCAAGAGGTGCAAAATCATGCACATAGGGAAGAGAAACCTAGAACCACTTATAGGCTGGGAGGAGTTGCTAGCAGTCACAAAGGAAGAAAGAGACTTGGGCATCATCATCACTGATGACCTAAAATCATCCAAGCAGACCTCTCTAAAGAACAATGAAGCAAGGCTAGGGGGTGTTAGGGTGTATTAGTAGGGTATCACAAGTCGTAAGAGGGAGGTAATAATCCTCTGTACAAGACATCAATAGGCCCCATCTGAGTACTGCTGCAGTATTGGAGGCCACACCTTCACAAGGACATTAACCAAATTGAGGCAGTCCAGAGAAGGGCAACCAAAATGGTGCAGGGACTGCATCAGAAGACATATGAGGACAGATTAACGGAGCTCAATATGTATACCCTTGAGCAAAGGAGGAGAGAGGTGATATGATCGAGACATTTAAACACCTTAAGGGCATAAACAAGGTGAAAAGAGTCTAACATGTTTAAATATAAGAAAAATTGCAGGACAAGAGGACACAGCATGAGATTAGAGGGAGGCCGATTAAGGGGAATGTGAGGAAATTCTTTTTCACAGAAAGGGTGGTAGATGCATGGAATAACTTACCACAAGAAGTGGTGGCTATGAATACAGTGCAGGGCTTCAAACAGGCATGGGATAGGCATAAGGGAGCAATACAAATGACTATGAATAGATAGGTCACTGACAGAGCAAAGGCCGATGGCACATTTATAAGGTAGAAAAAGAAATGGGCAGACTGGATGGGCCTTGCGGTCCTTATCTGCCGTCAACTTCTATGTTTCTATGTTTCTATGTCTCTCTTTCCAGAATGGTGTACTATCTGCTCTGCATCTTATTTGGTAGTGGGAACCTTCAACTCCCTTGGTTCACTTAGGAGGAGGCCCTCTGAGTATGATCACTGGCGGGGAACTGAGGAAGGCATGGGGCCACCCACGTTTATGTAGTATAGGACATCGATGTCTGATGCTGTCATGGGAGGCCCCTAGTAGACTGCTAGCTAAAAAGTTTTCATGTGTTCCTGGTGCTTGATGGCTATAGTTCCATAAGTGTGGCCTGATTAAAGATATTCTCTTGAAGATCTACAGTTACGGTAAATTCTTACATAACTGTACTCTTCTATGCCCACTCTCTGCTGACAGGCTGTTTCATATGATCACCGCCCTTTGGGAGAAAAAAAACTCCCAGTATTGCCCCTAAATTTAGCACTCCTGAGCTTTAGGGTGTGTCCTCAAGTATTGTTGCAAGATAACAATTAAAACATACTGGTATTTGACTGCACAAGCTGGGGCTATAGGAGTCGTACCACTTGCCTAGCTTGTTCTGTCCTGCTGAAGCTTGTCCACATCCTCAAGGGAGTCCACCCCACTGGCTAGAATAATATGATCTGCAAACCTAAGCAGTCTGATGGGCACTTTAGCATCCAGATCAGTGATAAAGATGTTGAAGAGCAGTGGCCCCAGGGCTGATTCCTAAGGAATACTGCTGAGTTCTCTTCACTTGGAGCAATGCACGTCCACCACCACCCTCTACTTCTTGCCCCAAGTCTTCCTGTGTATGTATTGTGTACACTGCACTGCTTGATTTTTTCCCAGAAACTTGTCTTCTGACACAGTATCAAAGGTCTTTCTGAAGTCCAGATAGACTATGTCCCTGCCCCTGCCCAGCTCCCTGGTCACCCCTCAAAGGAGGTGAGTAACTTGGTTTGGCATGAGCTGCCCCTCATATCACCATGCTGAGAGGGGTCAAGAACCTTGGCCTCAAGCAAGTGCTTCATTATTCTGTTCTTTATAATGACTGCCAGGACCTTGCCCAGCACTGTCAGGCTGCCTGACCTGTGGTTTCTGAGGACCAACCTTGCCCCCTTCTTAAAGATGAGGACAATATTGGTCACTTTCCCTTTCTCTGGCACACCTGTCTTGATATACGACTGAAAGTTTATTGCAAGGGCCCCTGCCAATTGTTCTTTAGTTCCCCTATGATCCTTGGATGTATCGCCCTTTCGGATTTACCTGGCTTGATCTTTGCCAGGTAGTTAACTATCAGGGCAGGTGTGATGTCTAGAGAATGTATCATAACTACTGCGGATGTCATGAGCCCTCTCAGTGAGCTCCCTTCCCCACTACTGGCCTTTGGTGGGCAATGAAGTGAAGTATTCATTAAGCATCTCAGTCATTGCCTCTGGCTGTCTCACAGATTCCCATTTACCCTGTTTTCAAGGGCCCAATCCCCTCCTTCACCTTCCACTCTCCATTTATGTACTGGAATATGGCTGGTTCCATGTGATAAGGGCGAAATCAGAATGCCGAATCCCCCCTTATCGCAACTCCACATAGCCAAAATTGAATTTCGGCAATGTGGAATCCCGGCACCAGTGAAAGTGGTGCAAAACAAATAGTTGTATTGCTTTTAAGTGGGGGGCTGTGCCCCCCGCACCTCCCCACCCTCCGAAATTAAGATTCTCAACTACAGGGGGTGCATGTCGGGGGGGGCAGGTGCATTTCGAATACAAAAAAACCCCAAACACTGTCTTGGGCCGGGTGCAAAAAAAAACACTGGCACCGGTCCCAAATCCCTGCAACCCTGCCACCCCAGGCCAGCACCCACCCCACCATGCCACGACACCAGTTCACAGGCAACCCGCGGCACCATCCCTAACAAACCCTCCCGCCCCACATTCGGTGGGTTCCCCCCCCAGGCACGTATATACACGTGACATCCTGTTGCCTTTTTGTGATCCTACCCATCCGGTCGCCAACCCTACACCCTCGCCGTCAGGGCAGTCGCTGCAACTGGGTCGCCGTTTTGGCAGGCGCCCACTTGCGGTCCGCCCATATCATGGGATACCAATATGGCTTTAGGGCTGTCTCTAGCACCTGTTGTTATCCTGGCTTCCAGCCATTTCCTTAGCATCTTAATGTTTAGTTTTACAGTTCCTTAGTGCTGCACTGCACTCCTCTCTGGACTGGAAGAAACCCATTTCTTTCTAGCGGTCATAGACCTTTTTATTTAGAATCAGTTGCCATAGATCTCGGTTGATCCATGGGGCCACGTGTCCCTTTTTCCCCCTAATTGCTTACAGGAATGCAGACCTCTACAGCTACTACAAGCACCCTCCTTCTTCAATGAACACCACGTGTGCTCTGTATTATCATCCTCATTCAGTCATTCCAGACCCTTGGATACTAAATCCTTCATCTTCGCAAAGTCTGCCTTTCTGAAGTTTCTGGTCTTGGTGGCTGAGACCAAGCTAGTTTTCCCTGATACTGCGGAGAAGGTTACCTGGTTGTGGTCACTGCTGCCCACACGTTTTTTGACTTTTACAATGGAGATTACTCTATCTCAGCTGCAGGAACAAAGTCAAGGGTAGTCTCAAGCATAGCACCCTGCTGGACATACTGCTCTAGAAATCAGGCCTTGAAGGTGGACAGGAATTCTGTGTCAGCCCTGCCGTGAACCTTCACAAAACACCAGTCTACACCAAAGAGATTTAAGTTTTACAGGATTACCACTGCATCCGGTTTGGCTATGCTCATGATTTCTCTCATTAAATCTAAGCCCCCATTTCTTTACCTTCCTTAATGCGTGCATGACTCTCTGTAGTGCAGTCCTCCTCCTATTGTGCCCACAGCCCTCCTCCTACTGTGCTCACTTTTCTTGCCAATTTAGTGTCATCAGAATATTTCAACAGCCTACTGTTGACCTCCCACTCCAGGTCATTAATAAATATTTTGAAGAGCACCACTGACCATACCTCTCAACTGCTGTGAATCTCGCATAGCGTTATGAATTTCACACTTAAATTTGCACGTACTCCTCAAAGGTTAACTGATGTTCCTCATGATGTAACAACTATTTCTGGATGCACAAGCTATTAAACATTGAACTAACTTGATAGAAACATTCCTTAACACTACACACATGGGATCCACAATTCTTAGCCATGACATTCTTTTAAATAAGAAAGTACTATACATTCTGGCCATTTGGTCTGAATTTTGATGGCCAGTGCTATGCATTTTAATACTGAGAGGTTGAGAGGTAATGCCACTGACCACTTAGGTACTCCACTCAGAACCTCCTTCACTCTGAAGGGTGACCATCCATTGACTCCATATTGCACTACTTTCGTCATAGGTGTTCCATGTGGTACAGTGTCAAAAGGCCTCACTGAAGTCCAGGTCAGTGCAATCCACCAGAATCAAGCACTCCTGTCGCATTTTTGGATGTGATCTCTTACAGGATACTGCAGGAATGCAATGTAATCCAATTTCAACTACTCCAGTTTGGCATGCGGTAAACTGGTAAATCTCACACTGAGCAAGTGATCCTGAGATATGGCACTCTAGACTATGTCCACTGCATGGCTCTGTCAACCTCCCTAGTAACCTCATCAAAGAAGGAAAGCAGGTCGGTTTGGCTGGATCTACTTTGTACCTTTAATGAAGCCATGCCGTGGACTAGAACAGCTCATTTTCATCCATGTGCTGAACCACTGAATTTTTTATGACTACCTCATAAACTGTGCCAAGCACCATTTCTGTAGTAACCTGGGTCTAACTTTGCCTCCTTCTTGAACGGGAGGATAACAGTATCTGTTTTTCAGTCCACTGGCACTCTCCCTTACTGTAAAGAATTCAGAAAGATATCAGCAAGTGGTCTGGTCAGAACCCATTTCAACTCCACTATTACCCTTGTAACCTTGGGCTTTTTCTGTGTAAGCCCCCTGTAAATGCGGGGCTTATATTCCCACTGTTGGGCATCTCTTTTCCCTCTACCCCCAAGAGCTAGGAAATGGGTTTAGTGCTGTGGGAATATTGCTCTGGACACCTCAGGGTGGCAGCAGAGAGTAGTGAATGGGTATATAAGGGGACCGACAGGAAGTAGTGGGGCCTTTCCAGCCCAGGCAGTAGGCCTGAGGCTGGAGTGGGGAGGCTGGAAGATTAGCATCAGGAACAGATAAGGTGGGCAAGTGAGGGAGCTCGGTGGTCCAGGAGGGCCAGAGGGGGAAACCACCCCCTACAGAGTGCAGTCAGGACTATTCTATGCACTGTGGTCGACAAGGAGTGGGGGTATAGAGCTCCTTGGGGGCACAGGTAGGCAGGTCCTGCATCATTTGGGGCTAGGGCAGTAGGAGGCTTTAGCAAGCCCAGAGAGTGGAGATCCTAGGAAGCCCGTTGTGTGATGTCCCAGATCCTAGGGCTGGGAGGGCAGTGGTAGGGCCCTCCCAGGAGGGAACAGGTGGCAGTGGTTTCCCTCATACCTGGGTGTAAGCAGCCTGGGGAGTTGAGGAGCTGGCCTTTCACCCAAAAGCAGGGGGCCTGTTTGGAGGGACAGGTCCTGGTGAGCCAGTACATAGAAGTTCGGGGGTTGCAGGCCAAAGAAATGGCAGACCTTTGAGGGTAACCCCGTGTTGTAGCTTAATTCAAGCCCAGGAGTTGAAGCAGGGATATGGGCCTGGCAGGGATCCCTGAGGAAGTCAGTAACAATGAAATCTCTGGAGTGAGTTGGGACCATGATGTGTTGAGGCAGTGCCGAGTGATTGCAGCAGGGGTGGTTTTGGCCCAGAAATAGTGCCAAGGTTTGAAGGTGAGTCGGGGCCTGGGTCATCAGGTAAATTTCTGGATGCCCTTGTGGCTTGGGCCAGTGCCCAGGGGTCCAGGTGGGGAAGGCCACTCGCCTTCCTACACCAGAGTAAGTGGGGACGACCAGTGTCAGTGGATGTGACCCAAAGGAGAGAAAAGGGAAGGCTGGCCTACCAGTGCCAATAGAAGCCAAGAGATTGCAGGGATCTGTGTTCGAGTAAGTCTCAGGTAGAGTACCTGGGGTAGAGATAGTAGGCAGAGGAGAATCCTTGCTTGTGTCTGCTTGAATTCATTCAGTTTCTGCTGCCTAATGCTGTCCAATCAGTATTGTAGAATCAATAATAGCCCCATAGAGTTGCTTTATCTATTTTTCTTAATGAAGTATGGTGACCCCTGTATCACTGGAATCATTTGCAGTACAGGTGCAAAATAAAAGCCAGTTCAGGGAGACAGAGTGGGTTGTGCATTATTTGACTGTGGGGGAGGGGGGGGAGGTTAATGAAATGAAGTTCTGTTTCCCCCTGTACTTGCACTCTAATTAATTTTCCATGAGTTGCATTTCAGTGGCCAAAAAATATCCGATCCAGTCTGGTTGGGGCCACAAGGGCATCTACGACCTCTGAAGGTGCACAGGGAGGTCTTGGTCCAGTAGACAACCTGGGGAGGAGATCAACTGCAGAGAGAGAGAGAGGAGGTAAAGTGCACAGCTACGAAGATGCTGAGCAGGTAGAAGACAACTGATTCCCTGCTGAATTTTTATGTGCAAAAGGTCTCGAATGCTAGCACTTAGGAGTGCTCCCCTTTTCCTGCCCGGAACTTCTGCGATAGAAACGTATGCCCCTAGCTGGGGCAGGAAGGGGGTGTGACACTGTGGGACTCATCCAGGATGTTTCCTGAACCCCAAAATAACTGCCAGACCCCGAGCCTTGCGGTCCACGGCAGTGCCAGGCTTCCTGGCTTGGTCGGGCCCTTTGGCGCAGTACAGAATTGCTGTGAGGTAGGCCTGGAGCAGGTATTAGGCCTAGCCTGCTGGTGTGATGTGCGCGCCTGACTGGCTGGTCACATGACCCACAGGCAGGGTCCTGATTGGAGGATGGGCGAGAGGGAGCTATAGCAGCTGCAAGCAGAAGCACCATCTTGGGCAATCAGGATGAGTGGAGCTGAGGGAGTGAGACCAGCAGTAGTAGGCAGATAATGCTAGAAGGAAATACTGATAGCGAGAGGAGAGCAAAAGACACTGTGTCCTTAGCACATTGTCAGAGCAGGCAAGTGAATTGGGCTGCACATTTTTGGAGCAAATGAACATTGAGCTCATTGTGAGTGTGAGAACTGGAAGGGGAAAAAATCAAGCACAGGCATCCACCATGGACTGGCATCAAGTGGTAGCAGGGGGAGATGCAGAGAGACTTGAGGCGACCTCTCAAGAGGAACCCCTAGCTACAGTTCCTGCCTCACTTCTCTCCTGGCTCTAGAAAGCTGGGGGAAAATGCAAAGGGCATGAATGCTATGGGAGGTGTGGATTTATGGGGCAGGCAGTAACCAGGTTGCCTATATGCCCCTATTGTAAAGGCAGTCCACCAGTCCCTTGTAGGGGGATGTATGCTTCCAATTTCACCACCAGCTTATTTATCCCATGGCCACCAATCAGTGGGGATTTTGAGGGGTTTGCGAGACTGTCCCTGAGAGAAAGCACCGGTGTCCAGGTGGATGAGAACTAAAGCGAATTCCCGGATGTGATAGTAGAGGCTGTGGAGGAGGACGGTGCAGGTGCACCAAAGAGGGACAAAGGTGACGGGGAGCACAATCATCTGCCCAGCTCTCCACTACCAGCTACCGACTGTCCCACTGGCAGAGGGAGGGGCAGGGGCCTCAGACAACCTTACCATGGCCTCTGTCCGGTGGTAGCCAACAGGCTTTATCCAACAAATTGGAGTCTGTCTCGGGAGCCAAGTGCAGAGTTAAATCTATAGAGAGTGGTACTGAGCCTGGGCATGCACCAGTGTCAGCCGGAGGGAGGGCTGGTGACCCAATTGACCTAAGGGAGCTGGATGAGGAAAAGTATGTCAGCAGCCAGTTCCAGCTCCAGGACCATATGGAGGTCAAGGCAATCCCTAGGCCTTACCATGCCCGGTTATCGCTTTTGAAGATACCACCCCACAGCTTCCAGTCCGGGCTAAGACTCAGACCCGGATGCATGGGTTAAACCCAAATGACCCGTTGTACCTAAAATATCGACGGGGGATATGGCTACCAATGGGACATGCCAGGAGAACCAGCGTGAGGGACCTGACTGAGTAGAGTCAGACTGAAAGGTGGGTTCGCAGGAGGCTGCAGGTAGAATATCCCAGCTTGAATTATCCATATGTGCCAGAATGAATTTGGGACATTATTGAGGAGATGCGGGAGGACTGGATTTTCAAGGAGCAGTTGGAAGAGTTGAAGAACTGTCCAGGAAGAGGAAGTGCCCCATCTCAACAGTTGCTCCAGCAGGCATGGTCGATGTGTCACACAGGGACCTGGTCTGGATTAACTATATTCAAGCATTTTGCTATGGTCCAGGACTTAACTGGGACCCTGATAAAGTACCACCTTTTGGACCTGGATTCTTTTCGAGAAGTGACCACAAAGCCAGATCCAGTGTATTACTTCCCTCCAGGTGGGGGGCCTGCAACCTAGGCCTCTTGGATTGAGACTTATGGACTGTGCCAGAACAATTGCTCCACAGAGCTGATGTGGTGACTCTGATTCAGTTTATTCAAATCAAGCTCTTAAATTTGAGGAAAGTTTTGTCCTGTAAATGTTTTAGGATCATGATAGAATATGTTTTGGAAAGGTTGGTGAGAGAATGTGTTTGTGTAGGTGTGAGTGAATGGTCTGGGGTTGTACACAGAGAAACTTATTTTAAAATTTGGTGGGATGTATTTGTGGGGAATGTCTAAACAGTTTCTACCTTGTTATTACTGTTAGTGAATGCTTAAGGAAAATTTCTTGAAATGTTTAATCACTATGAAAAGTGAATGCAATTACTGTTTAAAGAAATAATGAAGGTTGCGAGTAGCACTTTAGATTTATCTCCTGGTGCTGGTAAGGTTTAGGGATTGGTTTTAGATGTACTTTGGGTTAGGTAGGTAGGCTGGATGGTGCCTGGTGGCCAGGTATGGTGTGTTCATTACCAGAGGGCTGGGGAGCGTGCATACTCAGTCCGATGGGAGAGGACCGTCACTGGACCCTTGCCATCATTCCCAGGAGGGAATGATTTCCTGGGTGGGGGAAAAGTATAAGCCCCTGTAAATGCAGGGCTTATATTCCCACTGCTAGGCATCCTTTTCCCCTCTACTCCCCGAGCTAGGAAATGTATTTAGTGCTCTGGGGGAATTTGCTCTGGACACCTCAACGTGGCAGCAGAGAGTAGTGAAAGGGTATATAAGGGGACTGACAGGAAGTAGCGGCGCCTTTCCAGCCCAGGCAGTAGGCCTGGGGCTGGAGGCTGGAAGAGTAGCATCAGGAACAGATAAGGTGGGCATGCAAGTGAGGGAGCTCGGCGATCCAGGAGGGCCAGAGGGGGGGAACCCCCCTACAGAGTGCAGTCAGGACAGTTCTATGTGCCATGGTCAATGAGGAGTGGGGGGGACTGGAGCTCCTTGGGGGCACAGGTTGCCTGGTCCTGCGTCATTGGGGGCTAGGGCAGTAGGAGACTTTAGCAAGCCCAGAGAGTGAAGGAGCCCTTAGGAAGCCTGTGTGCATGGCATTCCAGGTCACCAGGGCTGGGAGGGCAGTGGCAAGGCCCTCCTAGGAGTGGTTTCCCTTGTACCCGGTGTGGCAGGGCAGCTTGTGGGGAGTCGAGGGAGCTGGGGAGCCTTTCTCACAAAAACAGGGGGCCTGTTTCGAGGGAGAGGTCCTGGGGCGCCAGTACATAGAGGTCCGGGTGGGTCGCAGGCCAAAGAAATGGCAGACTTTGGAGGGTAGCTCCATGCTGGAGCTTAATTCAAGCCCAGAAGTTAAAGCAGACATGTGGACCTGGCAGGGACCCCTGAGGAAGTCAGTAACGATGAAATCCCCAGAGTGAATTGGGGCCATGGCGTGTTGAAGTAGTGCAGAGTAATCGCAGCAGGGGTGGTTTCGGTCCAGAAATAGTGCCATCATTTGAAGGTGGGTCGAGGCCTGGGTCGTCAGGAAAATTCCTGGATGCCCTTGTGGCTTGGGCCAGCACCTTGGGGTCCAGGTGGAGAAGGCTGCTAACCTTCCCTCACCAGAGTAAGAGGGGGGACGACCAGTGCCAGTGGAAGTGACCCAAAGGAGAGAAAAGGGAAGGTTGACTTACCAGATCCAATAGAAACTAAGAGATTGCAGGGATCTGTGTTCAAGTAAGTCTCAGGTAGAGCACCTGGGGTAGAGATAGTAGGCAAAGGAGAATCCTTGCTTGTTTCTGCCTGAATTCATTCAATTTCTGCTGCTTATCCTGTCCAGCCAGTAATGTAAAAAAGTTAATAGCCCCATGGAGCTGCTTTATCTATTTTTCTTAATGAAGTATAGTGATCCCTGTATTGCTCGAAACATTTGCAGTACAGGTGCAAAATAAAAGCCAGTTCTAGGAGAAATATTGGTTTGTGCATTATTTGACTGTAGAGGGGAGGTAAATGAAATGAAATTCTGTTTCCCACTGTATTTGCAGTCTAATTAATTTTCCATGAGATGCATTCCAGTGGCCAAAAAATATCCGATCCAGCCTAGTTGGGGCTGCAGGAGCTTCTACGACCGCTGAAGGTGCAGAGGGAAGTCTCGGTCCAGTGGACAGCTCTGGGAGGAGATCAGCTGGAGAGAGAGAGAGAGGAGGTAAAGTGCACAGCTACGAAGACGCTGAGCAGGTAGAAGACAACTGATTCCCTGCTGAATTTTTATGTGCAAAAGGTCTCGAATGCTAGCACTTAGGAGTGCTCCCTTTTCCTGCCCGGAACATCTGCGATAGAAAAAGGGGGTTACACCTGGATTCACACCAATAAATCAAAATTCAGATTTAATTTGCCCTTGCAGCACTCCAGTTATACGCCTCTCATGCCATGCTATTCCAACATTGTGGTGAGGTAACAAAGAACAGAAGAGATATACCCCCCTTCTCCGCTTACCAGCATGAGGCAAGAGATACAAGGAGAGAGAGATGGGGCATACTCAATTATTTAGCCTAGAAATGAGAAGGCTTAGAGGGGATGGGGCATGCTTTTCCCAAATATGAAAGGGATAGAAAGTAGGGAGCATTCACTGATGTCTGAGCTGGCAAATTATGGCATGTCCTCAAACATGGGGGCAGCATCCGGGAAACATTAGAAAGCATTTCTTCATATTTCATATATACATATGAACATACGAAAGAGCCAGCAGAAGACCATTTGGTCTATCGACTCTGCTCGCCATTGCAGGGTCCCTAGCTTATGCCATTGACCCTGCCCCAGTCTTCCCTTCCTCCTTGACTGCTGCCCCACAATCCCATGGGATCCCCCTATGCCTATCTCAATCCCTCTTAAAGCTGCCCACCGTCTTCTCTGAGACCACTTCCTCCGGCAAAACAATCCATGTGGCCACCACCCACTGCAAATGCTTTCTAACATCCCTCCTAACCCCCCCACCAGCCTCAAACTGTGCCCCCTTGTGGTTCGGTTGTCTCTGGGCTTGAAGCGACCTCCTCTATCCACTCTGTTTATCTCCTTCAAGTATTTGAAGGTCTCTATCATATCCCCTCTCTCGCTCCCTCCTCTCCTCCAGGGAGTACATTCTCAGGGCTCCTAACCTCTCCTCGTCAGACTTTCCCATCTGATCCACAGTCATCTTAGTTGCCCTGGTATGTGATTTGTCCCCCAGTTTCTTCCCCCTAAGCCTAACATACCTGGCTGTGGCAGCCAGAATTGCATCCTTGATGATGGTCCATTTCTGGTCCACCCCCATGTCCGCTCTGATGCCCTCTAGGTGCAACCTTAGCACCTCATCCATCTTCTTAAAATCCACTCTCCTAATATCAAGGAATTTGGGTTTGGTGGAGATGCTTTCCCTGCCCATCTCCAACCTGAATCACACTGTGTCGTGATCACTACCTCTCAGGTCTTTGCCTGACAATTAACTTCATCCGTGGCTCATTAAGGAGACATCCTGTTTTTCACAAAATGTTCTTGTCAGTTTCTTTGCAGAGCAGGCTTGCAAAAAAAACAGGGTACCAAGCTGGCCTCCTGCTGACAGCTCTGCAAAACAGTTTGCAAACAAGCCCGAGAGGAGCTCAAACTGCATCTCAGGTTAACCCCGTAAATTTCAAATAGCTTTTTGCAATCATTTCAACAGTATTACTATATACATTTCAGACAACGGGATCCCAGTATCACTTACAGTTTCCCACAAAGATTCACATATATTTTTATAACCGCAGCTATGTAAGGGGAAATGAAAGACAGAAACAGCAAGTGAAGGTAGAGAGGTGGCAACAGGCGGAGAATTGCAAGACCATCAGAGTAATCAGTTCCTAGGTTTCAAGAGAACATCTGGATGCGCAACCAGACAGACAAGAGACAGAAAAGGAGAGGATAGAATAGATCCATGTGTTTAACTCTTTCTGCATAACAAATGGGACAGGGTCTTATTCAACCCTGTCACATAATCCCCTTATAAGAAGGAACCTGTTAAAAAAAAAAAAGGTTTCCAAAACTTTCTATTAATTCTCTTCTAACAATAACTTATTTATTTTTTTATTTATTTGGAAAATGTTTCACCAGAAAAGACAACATGAGCTGTAAACAGCTTGTCTCCAGAAGCGTTGGGGGGGGGGGTGTTACACTAGTTGGGAGAACAGCAATCACATAGCAATACAAGTACTATTACTAAAAATATAACAGTGAGTACAAGTACAGAGCAGAATGACCCAGACCAACCAGCGAGGGTAAACAAAGCATATCTGGATACGCAAACACTGTAACAGTGCATATGCAGTATAGCAAACAGAGAAGTTTTAGCTCGCACATTTTGTTTTTTCAACCTTTGGAATTCTCAGTTCCTGATCCATACCTTGACAGGAAATCAGTATTGACATTCTCTTTCCCAGATTTGTGCATCACTTTAAATTAAAATGACTGTAGTGCCAGGTACCACTGTGTGATCCTGAAATTTTTATCTTTCATTTGGTTAAGCCAGGAGAGAGGATTGTGATATGTTATAAGTACAAAGTCAGCTCCTTGCAAATAAAACATAAGGGACTCCATGGCCCACTTTGCTGCAAGGCATTCCTTCTCAATGGTGGGGTACCTTTTCTCTGTTGTGCAACTTCTTACTTATGTACAAAACAGGATGTTCTTTCCCACCTATATGTTGACTCAGGACTGCATCTAGGCCCCTAACTGATGTATTTATGTGTAACAAAAATAGTTTCTCAGAGTCTGGGCTTCGTAAAACAGGGGCTTAATATAATGCAGCCTTATTAGCTTGAAAAGCCTCATCACACTGTGGGGTCCATTTCACAGTATTTGGGCACTGTTTCTTCATAAGTTCAGTGGAGGGGGTGGCTAATTGGGCAAAGTTGGGAATAAATCTCCAACAATAAGCAGCCAGCCCTAAAAATGATCTGACGTTTTTCTTTGTGTTAGGGATTGGACTGTTCGCTACAACTTCTGTCTTAGAAATCTCTGGGTTTACACATCCATTTCCTAAAACATAGCCCAAATATTTGGTTTCCTGCTTGCCCAATGCACGTTTGGTAGGATTAATAGTCAGACCTGCCTTTTTGAAAGACTGTATAACTGCTCGTAGGTGTTCCAGGTGGCTTTTCCAGTCTGGACTGTACACCACAACATCATCCAGGTACACTGCACAATAACCAGTGTGAGGGGATAAAATTACATCCATGTACTGTTGGAATGTAGCGGGTGCACCATGTAAACCAAACAGCATGGTGGTTAACTGATAGAATCCAACAGGAGCTGCAAATGCAGTTTTGTCCCTGGATTATTTAAATAGGGGGATTTGCCAGTAACCCTTGGTGAGATCGAGGGTACTGATGTACTTGGCACTCCACAATCTGTCCATCAAATCATCTATCCTGGGCATAGGATAACTGTCCAGTTCTGACACTTGATTAAGTTTCCTAAAATCAAGGCAGATTCTTATATTCCTGTCTTTTTTATTTACAATCACCATTGGTGATGAGCAAGCACTTCTCAACTCTTCTAAGATATCCAGCTGTTTCATTTTTGTATTTCCTTAATCACATCTGCTCTTAACCGCTCTGGTAATCTGTATGTCTTTTGTCTGATAAGGCATGCATTCCCTGTTACTATTACATGCTCAAACCCTTTTGCTTCACCTGGCTCTGTGGTAAAAGTACTGTTAAATGTTTTTAGCAAGTTACAAATTTCTGCAGTTTGTTTAGAGGTTAAGGAAACATTCATCTTTATAGCATCAGTAGTTACAGTTTGTTCCAGTCTGTCATAAGCTATATCAATATTTTCTGCAGAAGTTTCTGGTAAAACTTACAAAGTAGCCTGTGGTGATTGTTCAACCTATTTCTTCAGGAGGTAAGCGTGGTATATCTTAGTAGGAGTTTTTTGTAAAATGAAAATGGGTTATGGACTGTCTGTCATGAGAGATGCTGAGAAATCTGATGCCCTTGGAGTGACCTCGCTCCCCCTTCCCAGGTTTCAGGTGAAAGATGAAAGCCATGAGAAAATGCTGAAACAGCATGTGAGATCACACACACACAGGTTTTATATACCAGGTGTTACGTGGAAGGTGTGAGCTGTATGAGAAACTCTGCTGGCTCTCACCAGCTAGATACCTTGATTTTGGTTTGGGATGCCTCTCTGGGAAAGTGATCAGAACTAGCACCCCCCAAGGGCTGGCCCGGCTTCTGCCTAAACTGAATCCCACCCCCTACCAACTTAGGTCTGTCACATCAGGGATGCTCAAAGTCCCTCCTACCCAGACCCTCATGGGGGATCTGAACTTTGCCATAAGTGCGCCCAGACTCTGGAATTCACTGCCTGTGGATATCCGAGCTGCCCCCTCCTATCTGAGTTTTCAGAAATTCCCTGTGGGGTTTCCTAAAACTAGCATCAGAGTGTGACTGCCCCAAACCTCCCTAGAGTAAAGTGTCAAATTGTTTTGTCTGAACCTCCCCAGGGTGTCTCCATTGAATTCCTGGAGATATTTTCCCCACTGTATCAATGACTTCTGACTTCTCCTGCCTAAAAAGCCTTGGGCATTTTTACACCCATTATTGCTCCACGGTCATAGGCTAACCATGACATATTGCACCTTGGTCACTTGGTAGAAACTTGTACTACCTAGTGTTTCTGTTTCTGTCTAACATGTGCATATTTAGAAAAATGTGATGAGCTGTATATACCTGTCCACGATCCAACTAGCCTAGGGGGTGTATACGACAATGTTATAAGTTATATTGTGACCAATCCAGTCCTTGAGCTATGCTCCACTCCTATGTATGACGACCTGTATATATCTGTCAGTTGAACTAGCTAGTCTAGAGTGTATAATCTGAAATGTGCTTACTACTATATGTTTCCCCTAGCGTCAAATGATGTATTTCCCACATGTTTGTTTACTGTGAAAAAAACTGTACTCTCTTTGCCATGTCTCCTTGACTGTTGTTCCTCATGTTGTATTCTCCCGGGTCGTTCCTGAAAATAGGCATAAATTCTTGTCTAGTGTACTTACCCGGTAAACAAAAGCTGAATAAATAAATAAATACAGTCTGGAAGAAGCTTAAGTTGAGCATATCCATTTTATGATGTTTCAAGAGGAGGAAACCAGGTTTAGTAAACTGGTGCGATATCATAAATGCTGATGTCTGTGTGAGAGGGGAAACTGATCAATAGATCAAAGAAATGTCATTTGAAGGACATGAGTCATGCTGAGGATTGCAAAATTTAATTCTTGAAAAAGACATCCTGTTTTTATATAGATACATTTTTTTGTATATTCTGACAGGGAGGAGACAGGTGACCTCATGCAAAGTAGGTGGGGAAAACCAGCTTTTAAACATTAATTCTGTTTTCCTTCATGACAGTTCTATCTAGACTCTGACAAAGAAACATCTTTGGGGCACTTTAAGCAGGTATTTAGAGAGGAAAACAAATCTAATTTCTGTAGTAGGAACTGCACTGTTTAAAACCTTGTTCTTTTATAAGATTTGTATGTCTTGTGATATAATAGTTCTGTATTGTATGTTTTACATATTATTATCTATTTTAGTAAAACTCTTTTTAGAGCATACTTGTTCTGTCTTTGAATTTCTTTAATTTGTAAGAAAAGTATATATGGTTATAGCTGACACTAGGCATAAGCTTTAATGGTGATACCAAACTGGAAAGAGAAGCGTTTTAAATCTGAGGTCTTTATAAAAGTTTTTAAGGGTTCATTTCTGTACACCTGGTTAGGTGCCCATAGGCAAAGATATCTGGCCCCCCAAAGACAGAATTATCTGAGCCTGTACATTGGGTACGCTAACAAGAGGTTCACAGTTTGAATCCCTCCAAGACTTGAGACCAAAGGTTGATCCGAACACACAAAACAGACAAGAGGGTTACCTTGTTCTGTTAACTGTACACAAGACTGCACGCAGAGCTTGGCACTTTGGGAGTAGAGGGCCTGACCTGCTGAGTGGGTTTGCGACAGTTAACATGTGGACTAGCCTACCCAGTGAGATTGTTGAAACCAGCACTGTTTAGATTTTTAATGCAGGACCAGAGGGAAAATGGTATTGAGCGTTACACAGTATGAACAGTGGTAACATTCCAGCTGTTAAGCTTGGATGTGTGCTCATACTCAAATAGGGTATAGGCACTGCTGTGCAGCAGGAGGCAGGGACAAGATGGACTCTATTTCCCTGCCATTGTCACAGTAGTATTTTACTATGCTTTCTTACTCTAGATTGCAGTTTGTTCTAGCCCCCTCCCCAAATCCTACAAACCGATGGATTCCTAAAAGCAATTCTTTTTATTTTAGAGTATACTGCGAAAGTAATCTCTCTTTTGGATTTTCCTCTGATACACTTTTTTTCTTTGTTATTTTATGTTAACCGGGTAAGGCCCACTAGGCGCAAAGCCTGTTTTCAGGGTCAACCCAGGAGCACTGGGGAGGTTAAGTGACTTGTTCAGAAGTGGAGGCTTTAGTGATTCCTTTGATGCTATTTATTGTTTATTCCCTAACAGGCCTTGTAAATTTGTTTATTCTTTAATGTCATCGCATATAATTATACCATTTTATGTTTGCCTTCGTGTGCAGTGCACAAGAAACATTTTGAGGAGAGCAGAGTATTGCAGAGATGTGGCAGTGTTTGGCTAATCCAGCCAGCACTTTCAGGGGTTCATCCCTCGGCCACCAAGCAACATGGAGGCTACCAATGATGGCAGTTTCAGAGCGAGTGCCAGACTTAAAAGATATCTGCCACTCCAATCACGGACAGTTTGTCATTGCAGAGGCAGATCTCTTCCACCCCTTCCCAGCAACTGAATTCCAGCCATACAATACAGTGCTACAGTACGCGCATGGCTGACCTTCTACGAAGCAGCTCATTTGCTCAGTGTGTCTTTCCTGGTGAAATAAATAAATGAGCCCTGCCACACATAATTGCCAGCTCCTGCTGCCCACCACAAACTCCCCCCAAAGCCGACATCAGGGTGCCCAATCCCTGTGTTGGCATGCTCCCCCAGCCTGAACATATATTTTTCCGACAACGGGGTGCCCAATTCCCATGTCAGCATGCTCTCCCCCTCTATTGTGGCACACTGGGAGCCCACCCCAATATGCCAAAGTAATTTTTATGTTTTTCCAACATAGGGATGCCCTCTCCTGGTGTTAGACATGTCCCCATGCCCTCTTTTTGTCAGCCAACCTTGGGGTGCACAATCCCTGGGTCAGCATCGATCCCCCTCCACTAATCTGGCACACTGGGAGCCCACCCCAGTGTGCCAAAATCTGTTTTGCTTTTACCTGTAAAAAAGAAAACAGTCCCACAATGAATTTTGTTTTTAAATCTGAAAAAAATAGAAAACGGTCCCTCGTCGTTCCCGCCGCCCTCCCAACCCGGCACCTCCCCTCGCGCACCCACCTCCCAGCACCCCGTCACCCATATTTACGTCCAGAGGTTGGGAGCAGCAATCTTCTGTGGACCAGAAACATGTCTGCAGTCTTCAAAGACCAACTGGGAACTGAAGAAATGATGGTAAGCCCTATAATTGCAGTGAATGGGAGGTTTTCAATTTAGGTTGATATCTCAGCCAATTTTTGGAGTTTTGGTCCCAAATTTTCAACATGGTGTTCTTGGAACCCCACCTCATGAACACTGGCACTGTCATTTCGTTTCTCAGTCCTGAAAGGTGATTTCAAAGTCGCTGCACAGAATCACCTTCTGGGACTGATTAGTGAAATGGAAGTGCCACTGTTCATGAGGTGGAGTCCCAAAGAGCCCATGTTGCAAGTTTTGTGAAAAAAAATCCAAAAATATGACTGCATTACGAGCGTGCATTGCACAGTTTGTATGCACGCTCATAACTTTGACAATTTTTAATATTTTCACTCCAAATTTCCAACATTGTCATTTTTTCACACCTCCTTATGAACATTACAGCTGTTATTTTTTGCATCCTGCCTGAAATGTGTTTTCACACCTATGGCACAGAATGGCACAGTTGCTGTGCAAAATCAACTTTTGGGACAGATTAATGAAATCACTGTTCATGAGGGGAGGTCCCAAAAAGGCCATGTTGAAAATTTGGTGAACAAATTCCAAAAAATGACTGCGTTACAAGCGTGCATTACACAGTTTCTATGCATGCTTGTAACTTCACCACTTTTTCATATTTTCACTCCAGATTTCCAACATTGCCATTTTTTCACACCTCCTCGAGCATAGTGTAGATGTCATTTTTCAAATCCTGCCCAAAATGTCTTTTTGTACCTGTTGCACTGAATGGCGCATTCGCTGTGCAAAATCACATTTCAGGATTGAGTAACAAAATGACAGTGACACTGTTCACGAAGTGAGGTTCCAAATAGCTCATGTTGAAAATTTGGAGTGAAAAATACCAACAAACGCCCGGGGCATTAGGGTTTCCAACTGTTACACCTACCTGTACAGACTGACAGAGGCGTTGGGGGTATTGGGTTGTCGGCCATAATGCTTCAAGCAATCCACCCCCACCCCTGCAGCCACTGGACAGTATTGAGGTGTGCCTTGGGGTCTTCAGCCCTAATATTCACCCCATTCTCCTATACTGCACCCATCTCAGCTTATTTCCTTATGGAATGGGGTGAGCGTAAGACTGAAGACCCCAAGGCACACCGTGACACCTGTCAGTGTCTGCAGGGTGGGGTGAGGTGGAATGGTGTGAGTGTTATGGCCGATGACCCAAAGGCACACCCCAACACCTGTCAGTCTCTGCAGGGTGGAGGAGGGGGTTGGCATTAGTTCAGTACTTCACTGCCATTCCTATTATGCATCTCTCTAACTCATGCAGTACCAATGCCAATACCAGCAAGCAAACATTCAGCATTGACAAATGTTTGTTTATACTTACCTCTGTATGGACTTGGAGTTGTATTATTTCTCTTACTGCATCATTAAAATTTTTAATACAGGAAAAATAAAAATATGCTATTTAATATGAAAAAACTTGAATTATTTCACAAGCTCCCTAGGTGCACTACTTATTGAGCAAGCTTTCTGTACCTCTAACTAAGTTTATCCGCACTATGTATGTTCTTTCACTCTTGTTTCTCTGTATTGTCTCAAGTTATCAGCTTTAAACTGACTCTGTAACAAATTTTGATGGGGAACCGTTGAAAAGAGCACTTGTACTTGAAGGTATTTTCTGAACATAATAAAATAAAAAATATATTTTTCCAGCATAAATGATCATAAAATTTAACCGGGTACTAGAGCAAATGGGAAACCCCCAGCTCTCCCTGACCAGTCCGCATCAAATCAGAAGCCTTTGATTCACTGCAGGCAGACTTGGAGTGCAGCGATTGACCAGACTGGACAGTTAGAACCTTGACAGGCTGAGGTATAAATACTGTGGGCACCAGAGGGGACTTGGCCACCACCCCCAGTCTCATTTTGATTCACCCCTGTATATTTCTCAGAAAACATACTTCAGTCTACTACCTAAGGACACCTGATGAAAACCAGTATATTATGATGTCATTGACAATTATTCTAAGCTCTGTATAAACATGGAGTTGTGTAAAAACCTTTGCAATAAAAACTAAGTTTAAAAAAAGCCTTTGACCGCTCCCATGTCACAAAACATAAATCCAAGAATACAGTAAAAAGACAGGCTCACCCGACTCTGACTGAAAGTGAGTGACCCTTCACACAGAGAAATTTTAGCACGCAGTCCTTCTCCAGTGGCCCCATGGTGATCAGAAGAGTTGGAGAACTATTACCATCCTCCTAGTGGCTTCTTGGGGTTATATGTTGGCCTTGATGGATTCAAACCCCAGGAATCCTTCACATATGCTTAGCAATCTGCAATCACTCCCCTGGAGTGAGCTGCCCCAGAGCCTTAGAATTTCATGCTAATTAATGAACTTAGAATGAAATTTAAAAATGCTGCTGCGTGGATTTGCTCACCTCTGCCCTCTAATGGCAGATGTACTTCTTCACCTGAAAGGAAGCATCGCTCTAAAGCCTCTGTTAACATTGCAAGACGTCTATGGTTAAACAGTTTATTTTTGCTTTTAGTGTTTTGTTTTTAGTTATTTTGTTAAAGCTCTGCATTAGCTAGACTAGGGTTTTTATGATTTTTTTCCGGTTCCTCATCGGTTCCCGAGAACCAAATAATGGAATTTGAAGCTCGGTTTCCACCTTTGGGACTGCCTTTTTTTTTTTTTTTTTTTTTAAAGATTAGTTTTGTGTTGTAAACCACTCTTGTGGTTCCTTTATCGTATAGTCATGGCTCTGGTGCAGCTGAGGTGATTTTCTTCAGTTTTTATTTTTCCAAACTTTTTTTCTAGCGGTTACCGTTTTGTTGGGGAACCAAGCTGCCATTTTACTTCTGAGTAGTGGAACCGACTTTGTCATCTCCTTGAATGTTTATACTTTTATCATGTATTATGTACTTGATTTGTGTTTTCTACCCTCTGTAGTATTTGTTACTCCTCCCTTCCCAGGTTGCACCTGGAAATGAGCTTTGGCTCAGTGTGCCTTTCCTGGATATCACATTTTAAATAAATAAATACATCTTGGGCTGTCAGTTATTGGCATGTCTGAAAGATGTCAAAACAAAACAGAACTCTTTAGGAATTGTGCAAATTGTTTTAAACTCCTGGCTAAGGCAGACTGCCTTGAGCTGTGTTTTAAGTGTCTGGGTCCTAATCATGATTTTACCAGTTGTGGGCTGTGTATTAAGTTTTGCCCCAAAAGGGTTAAAAAAATAATTGCTTAAAAAATTTGAAGTTGCCATTGATTCTCAGTCAGTCTCTTCATCACAAACAGGCTCAGGTGAGGGTTCAGTCCCTCAGAGTAAGCAGAAGGACAAGTCTGCTAAGGATGTCACAAAGACCAGGGTATCTGGCAGGGACAACCATGAATCCAGTAAGTCTAAAAGAGACATTGGGCAGGCATCGGAACCATTGCCTGTTAAGAAAAGCACAAAGAGAAACATGTCCCTGCCCCTCCTGCTAAAAAGGAAAGGAGACACCAGTTGACAAATGCAATATGCCCTCACTTGAGGACATGACAAAAGCATAGCAGTTTTTCCAAGCTTTCCAAGCTATGTAGGCCTTTATGACCATGTCTGACCACCCCCTCCAGCTGCCCCAGGCTCCAATACTTGTAGTAATGCCTGCTGCAAAGGAGGTTGAATTGTATTATGAAGAAGAGGAGGAGGAGGAGGAGGAGGAGGAATGCAATCCAATAGAGCCTGACAGCTCCCCTGAGTTGGAGTTTGGTTCCCCTCCTCATTTTTCAGAGTTTCTCAGAGGATTACACCTCACACTATTCCTTTCTGAGGCAGATGGTAAATACCCTCAATCTCTCACCCCATGAAGTGGCAGAGGATGAGGATGAGGATGAGGTTGCATTCCTAGACATGAGGAGCATAACACCCACAAAAAGGGTGTTCTTGCCCATCCATAAGTTTCTCAAGAAAGCCACCTGCAAGGTGTTAGCAGCACCCACCTCTGCTGCTGGCATTCACAAGAAAATAGAGAGAAAGTACCAGGTGGATAGGCAGGGTGCTGAGTTTTTGTATATCCACACAGACCATGAGGGAGTGGTACAGACTGCTACCTTCGACAAGGCTAAGGCACCCCTTTGTTCTCAGCCCCCAGAAAGGGATTCTAGGAAGTTGGACAGAATGGGCAAAAAAGTCTGTACTTCAGCTTCTTTGCTTCTGAGACAGGCCATGTATATGGCTTATACCACTCAGTATCCAAAGGCGCTTTGGATCTTAGTTGTGGCCATGAGTGAAAAAGTGGCTGGTGAATGGTTGAGGACCTAGCAGACACAGGAAAAGCTGCCTTGGACACAACTAAGCAATGTTTTCATATGACCATTGATGCCAATGACACTGTGTACAGGATCATGGCACATGCAGTGTCCCTTAGGAGGTTTGCATGGCTTAGGACTACAAACCTCTCTCAGGTCATTCAGACAAAGGCCATGGATTTTACCTGCAAGAAAAACTTGTTTGGTGACAAGGCAGAGGCTTATATGAAAAAGGTGGATGAGTATAAGACCACCTACAAATGTAACACTGAGAAGGAGAAGGCCTTCACTTCCCATAGGCCTTATGGAACAGGCGGTAGGGGACAGGGTTATTACCCTGTGCTTATGTGACCTATGACTATGCTTCCCAGAGGGGCTTCTTCGGAGGTAAGGGCAAAAGGGGTAACAGGTGTGGGGAAACCACCCCAGCCCTCAAAGCCCATGCTAAACAGAACTCCTGACATGTTTTTCCAGGTTGCCCAACCATTGACAGTGGGAGGAAGGCTATCTCACTATCTACAGGCATGGGAAAACATTACCACAGACAGTTGGGTCTTGAAGATAGTGAGTCAGACTCTTTCCCTACAGTTCAAGAGACTCCCAAAATGCATAAACACAGTCTTCCTACCTCATACTCCAGCAGAAAAACTCCTACTGGAGCTGGAGATAAAAAACAAAACAAAAACAAAACTGCTGCAACAAGTGCAGTGGAAAAAGTTCCCCCTTCCCAGTGCGGGAGGGGACTGTACTCAAAATATTTCCTAACCCACAAGAGAAATGGAGAGTGGCAACCCATTTTAGATTTGAGATTTCTGAACAAGTACTTGAAAAAGGAAAAATTCAAGATGGTAACACTGGGCACAGTGATTCCATCGCTGCAACAAGGACATTGGTTAAGGTCACTGGACTAGAAAGATGCTTACTTCCACATCCCAGTAAGACCCTCTCACAGAAAGTACATGTATCTCAGATTCAGGGTAGCGAACTGCAATTGCCAGTTCACAGCCCTTCCCTTTGGCCTTTCCTGAGCTCCCAGGTTTTTCACAAAGTGCCTGGCAGTAGTAGCAGCACTTTTGAGGAGGCAGGGGTGGTATTTTTTCCCTAGCTGGATGACTGGTTGATCTCAGGAAAGTCACACTAGGAGGCCAGGGCCTCCCTTTTGCTCACCCAGCACACCCTGGAGGAACTGGGTTTCTTGATAAATTTCCAAAAGTCCCAGACAGAATTGGTTCAGGTGCTGGATTTCATAGCAGCAGAATTGGATACCCATGGGGGGGGGTGCATTACTCCCTCAGGAGAGAGTGCAAAATCTGACAGTACTTGCAAGGTTGTTCAGGGCAGGGCAGGGCAGCCCAGACCTGCAAGAGGCTTTCTTCAGTTACTGGGTATATGTCCCTCTCCGTAGCATTAGTACCAGGTGCCATATTCCAAATGAGGGATGTCCAGTACCACCTGGGGTCTCACTGGTCCCAAATGCCGGATCCTCTGTCAAAGCTAGTACTCATTCCAAAGTGCCTGTTAAGGGTAATGGAGTGGTGGAAGGAAAAGAAAACCTCAGGGAGAGGGTTCCCTTCCTCCAGCAGTCACCAAGGTAGTGCTAACTACAGATGCCTCCCTTCTGGGCTAGGGTGCCCATCTTGATGTCCTCACCGTAAGCTGGAAATGGACCCCTCTGGAGTCTCAGCAGCACATAAACCTCCTGCAACTCAGGGCTGTTTATCTGGCAATGCAGGCCTTTTCCTACCACATTAGGGGTAAGTCTGTCTAGATCAGGACAGACAACACCGCTACCATGTATTATATAGACAAACAGGGAGGAACAACATCTTCCAACCTGTACACAGAAGCAATGAAGATCTGGAGCCTGCCATACTCACTAGATGTACAGTTATCTGCAGTGCCCTGACAGGGAAAGACAATGTCCTCGCAGATTCCCTGAGCTGAATCAGTCAAGGATGCCACAAATGGACTCTCAACAAGCAAGTGCTCTCCGCAGTGTTCAGAAGGTGGGGCACACCAGAGACAGATCTGTTCACCTCCTGGGAAAACCATCAACTCCCCTTCTTTTGTTGCAAGCCTCCCTCTGTGGGGAGAGTCCCAGAAGATGCCCTAGTTCTCAGTTGGACAAGAATATTCCTTTATACATTTTCCCCATTCCCACTCATACTGAAGGTGCTGCTGAAATTCAGAAGGGAGTCTACAACAAGATTTTAACTGCTCCAGACTGGGCCAGGCAGACTTGGTACTCTCTGCTTCTGTCTCTTTCTTCATTAAGCCTCCAAACATCCTTCCTCTGAGGTACAATCTGCTGTCCTTTCTCAGAGCAGGTTAACATTTGCAGACCCGAGAACCCTGCACCTCAGAGCTTGGTGCTTGAGGAGTTAGAATGTTTCGGGCTAAACCTCTCAGAAAAGGTTTTCCATGTCCTTATGCTTTTCAGGAAGCCAGCAACCAGGAAAGCCTATGCTTCAAAATGAAAAAGGTTTTCTCTGCAGCTCTTCCAAATGGCTCAGACCTTCTCATGTGAGCTTATCTAATGTGTTTGGATTATACAGTCCACCTACAGTTCCTTGGCTTTCAGCCTTCAACCCTGAAGGTATATCTGGCAGCAGTTTTGGCGTATGTCTCAACTGGCAAGGATAGGTCCCTAGCCTCACTGGCTATTTTCAAGAGGTTCTTCAGGGGACTTACTCAGCTAAACCTCCTTTATAAGAATCCATTTCCCCCTGGGATCTGAATCTGAGAATTGCACATCTGATGGAGACTGCATTCAGGCTCATGGAAGCTGCTGACCTGAAGTATGTCACCTGGAAAACTGTTTTCCTGGTGGCCTCACATCTGCCAGAAGGGTGAGTGAACTTCAGGCCATCTGTACAGATCCTAACTACATCATTTTCCACAGGGACAAGGTGGTCCTGAAGACTGACAGGAATTTCCTCCCAAAAGTGGTGTCTGAGTTTCATCTGAACCAGTCACACTACCTGTGTTATTTACAGACAGTTCTACACTGTGGGAGCAAAAGATCTACAGCCTGGATGTTAAGAGAGTTTTTGGGTATTACTTGGACCACACAAAGATGTCAGGTTAATGAATTCTCAGTTATTTGTCACCTACAGTGAGGTAGGCCAAGGAAAGTCAGCATCTAGAAGAACCGTTTTTCACTGGATAGTGGCCTGTATTCAGTTCTGTTATAGCAAAGGTGGCAAGCTTCTGTCTGACGGCCTAATGGCCCATTCTACAAGGGGCACCTCCGCTTCTGTGGCAGCATCCAGAGGTGTCTCCATCCAGGAAATTTATAAGACAGCTACCTGGAAAACTGTGCACACTTTTACAAAGTAGTACTACCTGGACATACAGTCCAGAAGGGATGCTAGATTTGGCACTCCTGTCTTGCAGAACCTTTTCCCAAAATAGGTTCTGTATCCAGCCTCACAAGCTACTGCAATGGAGTCTGAAGATTGTTAAGCATACGTGAGGGAATCCTGGGGTTTGAAGAAAAAAATATTCACCATAGTAATGTTGTTTCTTCCAAAGGGATCCTTCACTATGCTTAACAAGCCCATCCCTACCTCTCCTTCCAGAACATGGGAAAGGTTCTTACAGGAATTAGTTTGCTTTTATTATACTGAGTTTATACTGGGGAATGGATGGAAGAAGGTATTACTGCCCATATTAACCATCCATCTGCATTAGCGGGTCCAAATACACCCCCTGTTCAAAAGATATTCATCCAATTTCTTCTTGAATAAGGTTACATTACTGCACTCAATTATAGTTTCAGGTAATTTATTCCAAAATCTGCATGTTCTTTGTGTAAAAAAAGTTAAATCTCCCATTCTTTATTGAAGAATAACTTTTTATTTGTTGTTTACATATTCTTAAACCACTAGGTTTCTGTTGAAACTCAATTTCTAACTCTTGCATTAATTTCCTATCTTTTGTAATATTATACAACAATAAATCACCACTTAATCTCCTAGTATCAAGACTAAATAATTTTGATTTCTATACTCTAGTTTTATAATTTAATCTTTTCCAGCCTGATACCATTTTTGTTATTCTACACTGAATTCTCTCCAATTTGTTTATCTCCCCCCTATGATGGGGGCTCCATAACTGCGGCCCATAATCCAAAAGAGGTATGATATAAGTTTTGAATAGTGAAAGTACCAAAGTAACCGACCGACTTATGAAGGATCTTTTAATGTTCCTAATCATATAATTTATTTTCGTAATCATACTTGAACGATGCTCTTTGAAATTCAAACAGATATCAATTATAACTCCACAATCCCTTTCTGTGCACACTTTCTTAATTTTTTCCCCATTTAACCAATATTCACGTTTATCATTTGATTTACCCATATGTATGACCAAGCATTTATCCACACTAAAGTGCATTTCATTTAACCTTGCCCGTTCTTCCACTTTTTCCAGATCTTGCAATAATTGATCAGCAGTCCCTAACTGTATTCACTGTTCCACCCAAGTTTACATCATCTGAGAATTTCACTATCCAACTAGCCACATTCTTGTGCAAGTCACTAATATAAAGAGAAAACAACCCAGGGCCCAAAACGAACCCCTGGGGAACTCCACTCATCACATCTCCCTCATCAGACAAACAACCCCTTACTCTCACCCTTTGTTTCCTACCTGACAACCAATTTCTGATCCATAACACCAATCTGGAATCAATCCCTATCTTTATTAGTTTATTTATCAACAAATTATGAGGTACTTTATCAAAAGCTTTTTGAAAGTCTAACATAAGTACATCAGTTGGAATATTATTACTAATGTTTTTATTTACCTTATTATAGAAACTAATCTGATTTGTAAAGCAAGACCTATGCTGCCTAAAACCATGTTGGGTAGTATCACAATAATTTATAGCTTTTAGGTTTTCTTCTAATTTAAGCTTGAGAAAGGTTTCATCCAGTTTGCTTACAAGCGAGGTCAGACTAAGGTCTGTAATTAGAACATAAGGACCTATTTCCCTTTTTAAACAAGGGGATAACAATAGCTTGATGCCAATCTTTTGGCACTAATCCTGTTCTAAATAATGAGTTTAGTATATGGGATAATGAACCTATCACAGTTCTAATAGTTTCTTTTAACATCCTTGGGTGTACCAAGTCAGGCCCAGCTGATTTATTCGGTTTTAATTTATTAACCATCTCAAACAATTTTTCATGACTTATTCTCAAATCAAAACCTGTATTATTGCTATTAATAATATTGTTATACCCTGATTTTGATAACGAAAAGACTGAGCATTACTTGTTACATTGCCATACAACTGATACTCAGCGATCATACAGGTTGAATCTGGTTTTCTGCCATAGTGAATGTTTCTTCAGAATTTTTGGAATAGGTTTGGTAATCAGTCAACTAGCTTTAGTGCCACTGCTAACCACAGCTTGAAAAATAAATCTGCCATTAGAGGGCAGAGGTGAGTGTGACCACAAAACAGAATTTTTGAATTTCATGCTAAGTTTCCTAATTAGCATAAAATTGTAAGGCTCTGGGACATCTCATTCCAGGGGGGAATGACTGCAGATTGTTAAAGAGCAGTTGACACTTTCAAGAGAACTTTAACAAAACATAATATTTAGATAAAATTCAGCTTGTATTTCACATTAGTTCTTTTATTCCTCCTCCCCATTATTTGTTGCTGAGGTCATTTGCATGAAAACAGGCTTTTTGCTCCTGAAGAGTTCATCTATTTTTGTTGCGGTCTCCCTACCTGAGGTCAGATTGTGATGTCACAACAGAGTATTATGACTTGAAGTAGGGAGTAAGCTATAGAGGCAGATTAACTTTAAAGTAACTGCAAGGGGATAAAAATCATGTGTTCATGCACATTTTCTCAGTAATTAATAATGGGGAGGAGAAATCTAGAATATATGTGGAATACAAGCAGAATTTTACCTAATTATTATGTTTTTCAAAGTTTTGTTTGAGGTGTCAGTAGCTCTTTAAGCATAGTGAGGAATCTCTTTGGAAGAAACAACATTACTACATTGTGTAATTTTTTCTTCTTTGTCATTGTAAAGGCCTTGTGTGCTGTACTAACAACATCCTATGTGGACATCACAGTGGCCTCTGATACCACAGAAGTAATTCCCAAGGACCTGGGTTTCAGTGAAGACATAGCCAGTCTGAACATTTGCAGGGACCAGTCAGAGATGGACCAGAGTTTTAGTAAAAATCAACCAGGCTGAGCATTTGCAAAGATAAGCTATGTGAAAACTTGTAGGTATTGCTACTTGCAAGGTAGCTACAGGAAATTTAGTTAACCACATGCATCAATTTTTAGTAAGTACTAACTATATGAAGCCCACAAGTAGCAAGTGAATGTGGTTAGGAGCTGGAGTGATGGCAGTGATCACGGGTCTGGGACGGCAGAGAATGCATATGGGAGCAAGTGTGATGGTGCTGCAGTTAGAAACTGCAGTTTACAAGAGAGGCAACTGTGAAGCAGCTGAGATCAATTGCAAAACAGAGCCAGCAGTTGTAAGCTTAGCATGAGTGTCACTCCAGCGCTGAGGAAAGCATGCGACTTCAATGTGTTGTTTAGCGAAAAAAATGAAATGATGCTTTGGGTTCCAGTATAAATTTACAGTATAAAATTTTAAGAACACAGGTAAGGGAGAAGAAAAATGGCAGCATTTTCAAACTGAACATTCTATGGGCACAGGGATAATAGAAGGTAATCAGGCAGTCAGAGACTGAGACTCATTATTTCCCGATCTCTGTTGCCTGATACTGGACTGGCTGCTTAGTGCCATTAACCAATCAGAAATGAGAATTCTCCCCATTTTCTAATGAGCTCTTGCTCCCAGCATTGACTGCCTTTCTTGCAACATTTAGTGGTCAAGACTAGAGACTACTGGGTTAGGGGATAACTGCTTTATAATATGAATGCAGATATTATCGTGCAGTTCTATTGGGTTCGTTTGGGGTTTTGTTTTGTCATATGAATGCTAATATTGTTGTGCAGCTTAGTTAGGTTAGCTTGCTTTGTAACTTAGACTAAAAGTTAGGGCTATAGGTCATAAGACCACCAGGTATAGGAAACAGTCATTTTGCTTATTGCTTTTACTGAGTAAAGAAAGAATACCTTTGGACATAGTTTTTTTTAACTCTTTCTGATATGAGACTTGTGAATATGTACTTTTATCTAGTTCGGTGATGGAAACGAACATTAGTAATAACAACATTTGAACTATGCCAGTATGCTCCAGGTGCCATCTATAAATGCAAAATACAAAACAGAGTACTCCTACTCATACTTTGTCATTTGAATCTGTGATATGACCATCTTCTTTCTGGCAGTGTGAGCTGGACATTAAAGCAGTCAGACATCTGATTAATCATGGCATTGGCTACTGGTAAGACCAACACTTGGATTGCATTCAGGATGATCTGCAGTGTTGGCTCAGCTGAGTTGAAGGATTACACACCCATCTAAGTGGCATAGCCCCCTCTAGGTCTTTGGCCTCTGACTTTAGAATTTTGTGGGCTCACACACGCTCTGTCTATGACAGACCATAAGCTTGTCAAACAGAAATGAGAAGGAATAAAGTTGCCTTGATCAAGTCAGCAAACAACAGTATGGAGAGACAGAGAAGACAACAAATGTCTCAGAAATAAAAGTAAAGGCAAGTGCCTTGGCTGTGTTTCAGGGGAGGGAGAAAAGGTAGAAGATCAACCACTGGCTAGGCAGATAAAGCCCTGCCAACTCCCCACATCCAATATTGGACACTCCTCTTCTCACTTCAGTGTACACTCCTGGGCTTCACCTTCACTATGGGTAGCCTGATATAAGGGCGGAACTGCTGAATGAGCTGAATGGCAGGCAGGAGTTTAAGCTAAGGAGACAATACAGCTTTGAGTGCCAGTGGACAAGGGTGTCCCCAGGAATAGAGGTTAGTTGCGCCGTGATGGACAGGAAGAGGCACTGTCATTGGCAGAAGAAGCTCCTAGCCAGTGGGCTAGGAGGCAAAAATAGAATTAAATAAAAAAATGAACAGATCAAAAGTAAAGTCAAGTGGTTAACCACACAGCCAACTTGTAGGGCAATAAATTCCATGCGCCATAAGTAAATGGACCATAATTGCAATAGCATCTTGTAAGTCATAAGCACAGAGGGAAGCCTGAGCCCCGATACTGAAATATCTCTGTTATATCTCCGCCATATCTGCTGTACCTGCATTTTCAGAGACTGGACCGTTAGCATCATGTACACTGCTACATCTTGCCCTGACCACTGTAGGTGATCCGGCAATGAATCAAAGGACTGGCGAGACTGTTTTGGGGATGGGGCTTTAGCACATAAAAGCCCACACCACACAGGAGAATTATGAGCAGCCAAAAACACTGAGGGGGAGATTCTATAACATCTAACTCTCTAAGCCCTGATACTGAAACATCTCTGTGTTATGTCTCTGCCATATCTGCTGTAACTGCATTTAAGAGACTGGACTGTTGTTAGCATCATGTGCACTGTTACGCCTCGCCCTGACCACTGTAGGTGATCCGGCAGTGAATCAGAGGACTGGCGAGACTGTTTCAGGAACGGGGCTTTAGCACATGCCACTCGGAAGAGAAAAAGGTTTCTCTTTACTGGAACACTTATGCTATCAGACTGCAGCTAAATTCCCCTTTTTCATTGGAAGTTTCAGTTCATAAGCTAGTAACAGATTAATTTGTGACATAACCTCAGCTGTTTCAAATAATTTTGATTGACTTGATAGCCGCAATGTTTTAAATTGCCGCATGGATTAGTTTATAGCCAGTGAGAGACTGAAATTCATAAACCATAATCCAGAAACTCTGGTAATCCTGCAGAACTTCAAAAGTACCAGGCTGCTAGGAACAAATGCACCAAACTCACAAGATTAGCCAAAGTGAAATTTTATAAAGAACAACTTGATAATCGCTGGGGCAATGGGAAACACTTCTAGGATAATATTAAGGACCTGCTTGGCAAGGAGAACCGAAGGCACCCAAGTATGCTTAGCATCAATGGCTTCCTTACCCTTGATCCTCTCTTAATTGCTGAATCCTTTAACCTGTCATTTTCTGACCTCAGTTTTGTACTCCCTCTTGCCTATCTTAACTCTCCGGGATCTTCCCAGCCAAGACCTCGTGTCAACCTCTCCCACCCAAACGTCTATTTTAAGCGTGTCATGACCAAGGAAGCCAGAACCTATATAAATAAGGTGCTCAGAAAAACTAGGCCTGGAAGTGATACCATCGATATAAAGTTGGTGGCAGTTGCACTGGACGAGCTCGTGGTTCCTATCACTAAACTCTTTAATAAATTGCTTGCTCTTGCAAAGTTCCCAGCTGTCTGGAAGTTGGCACTTGTCACTCCTGTGCTAAAAAGTAGGAACCAATCCAACTACAGGCTGATCTCAATTCTCTCCCCCCTTCTCTAAGGCACTTGAGAGGATTGTGGCCAACTAGCTATCTGAGTACCTCTTGAAGTATGGTCTCCAGTGCCCACAGCAGCACGATTTCTGTAAGTGCAACAGCCCTAATCGACTTCATGGACTTCGCCACAAGGGCTTGGATGGTGGTAATTTATTGGGATCTATTTTCATAGATCTCACTAAAGCTTTTGATACTGTCAACCACCCCATCTTGCTGGATCAGCTTCTTGATATAGGTCTTGCCCCCAAAGCTGTCCTCTGGTTTAAGGACTATTTATCCAGCAGAGGCCAGAACGTATCAATTGGGACAGCAATTTCTTCTTCTAGGGAAATTAAGCTCGAGGTTCCACAAAGGTCCATACTGGGCCGGCTCCTTTTCAGTCTGTTTATTAACCATCTCCCTGAAGCTTACAATAGCAAAGTCATCCTTTGTGCTGATGGTGCGGTTATCCTTAGTAGAAGTGCCCGGTTGCATCTTCTGCAGGATGAGCTACAGTGCTCCTTCCATCGCCTGGAGGACTGGTTCAGCTCCCAGAAACTATTACTTAATTATAAAAAGATGAAGACGATGCTGTTATCCAGTTATCAGCTAAAGAAATCCACCCTGGCCTTGACTATCACCAATAAAATGGGTGACACGCTAGAGCAGGTTCAATCATTCAAATACCTTGGAGTCATCATTGATGACACCCTCTCCTTTGTGCAGCATATTGATCTGGTCATAAAGGCGGTTCACACTAAGCTAGGAGTCCTCTATAGGCATGGGCATTATCTCACACCTGCTGCCCTATGATTCTCTATTTCCTCCTCCATCCTGTCTCAAGTGAGTGGTCACAGCCCTCAAAAAGGCCTGTAGGCTGACTCTTGGAGCTGACTGACTCACCCACTCCTGCTCCCTTTAGGAGCAAACCAACTGGCTCACGCTCACCAATAGGATTAAATTCCAGACATGCCTGTTAGGCAAGAAACCACTAATCGGCAAAGCTCCTCCGTGTCTCAGCGAATTGCTCCATACCTGTTCTTCAGGATACCAGACCAGGGGCCAGATTCGGGGCTTGTTAGCTGTCCCATTTAGGAAAACGTCTCTTGGACAGTGGTCCTTTGCCTATAGGGCTCCCTTGTGGCTTAACAAGATCTCTGCTCTCCTGTTATTTACTGACAGCCTTCCCACATTTAAGTTGGAGTTGAAATGGCACCTTAATGCATCCAGGGCCTGCTGTTGCAGATAGATGGTGTACTACCAGTCCCTCTCTACCCATCTCCTAATACGTGTGAGCGTTGATACCCCGGGCCCCTCCCTCACCTGCCCCACTCGTAACTGTCGTAGCTGGCCTTAGCAGTGGGCAGAGTTTCCTCACCTGTCCTCTGCACTAACTGCCCCTACAATTAGCTTGGATCTCTCCTCTACAGGCATGCACTCTGCTCTGTTTTAGCACTTACTGTCCTACTGGAGGACATGCCTGGTACTAGTTGACTCCCCACCCCCATAGCCACCTCCCCCACAAGTCAGCTTTTTTCAGTCCCCATCCCCGTTACCAGGACAAAGCCTGTACTATGGGCTGCTGAGGTCCTTGTATTTGTGTTCCCCCGTAAGCTCATAGTCGTATTCTGTTTAAGGTTTTTGGCAGTAGCTTTGGTAGCTGGTTACTTGTTATTCTGTACCTATATTCCGCATTATGTCTCTGTTTGCATTACCATTGCACTGTTTGTTTAAATGTACCCTGAGTTGTTCTTATTGTGCACACTCCTTCCCATGAAGTGTGAACCACAGAGGGGGCAGTTCTCCTTCTGTTGTACTGTATATGCCATGTACTTGACATGGAACCTTTGCAAAAGAGCTTTCGCTCAAAGGTTTTTCCGAACAATTGAAATAAATAACCGTTTGGTATACAGTTGTGTTGCATGCATTGTAATACTCTCAGATTTTCTTACATTTCGTATGTGTTAAATTTCTGTTTCTATTTTTGAAACTGGGATTACTAAGGCGAACATTGTTTTGTTTATTTTGCTTTTTCAAATATTTTTTCAATATTAACTTAGTGTTAAATCATAAAGATTTAGAGAAATGTTATGCTCCTCCATATCTTTCCTAATGGCATTAAGAGCATGCCTTTTATGCATCATTGTATGCACCTGTTTTACACTGGAGGATATTTTTGTTTTTAGCAGTTTCAGCAATTCAAATGCCTAATCTCATGATGCATTTTCTGTTTTTAGGCCCACGACTGACTTTAACATTGTGAACGTTGCCACCATAGATTTGGTTTGCAAAAAGCAATGCATAGGGCCAGATGCTCAAAAGGGGCTTAAAGCGGTGCAAGCTGTGACAAACAGCAGCTTGCACCAAAGACCCTTGTGCCAGGGACCATGCACCAGATTCTGGTACAAGAGTAGTCCCAGCGCCTACGTCTCCACACTTGCGGCAACCCCTCCCATGTGGCAAACACTTGGCACACTGGAAGGGTCAGCTGCAGTCCCCCTTCAGCAAATGCAGGCAGTCCCCCCAACCCCAAGTACAATAAATATACCCCTTCTCTGGTGGACTAGTGTCCCCCCACCTTCCAAACCCCAATGCTGCCATAATATTTATGTAATAAGATGCCCTCTGTCACAATCTCTGGTTGTGCCATGCTCATTATTAAATAATGTATCATGCACTCCAATCCCCAATTGTACCATGTTGTGTAATAAATGACCCACCCCAATCCCCGATTGTGCAATGATCGTTAATGAATTAATTTCCCATGCCCCTCTCCCTGATCCCCGATGCCACAGTTGACACAATAGGCCCCTTATCCTGGTGATCTAGTGGCCCCCCACCCCCCCAAGCAGGTAGTGCCCACTATCCATCTTCCCACGATTCCATAATAGAGCCGGCACTGGTACAGCCCTCCTCTTACCTCCGCGGCCGGAGCTGACTGCACTGTCATTTTGCTTGCTGTACTCTATAGTTTTATTTATTTATTTATTTAAATCTAGGATTACAAGTACCTTTGAGCCAAGGCTCTTTTACAAAGGTTCCACGTCAGTTTGAGGACAGTACAACAATCAACAAGATCGCATGGTAATACATCAAGGCAAGGAATTATAGGCAGGATAAACAGGTAGAACAGGTTAACAATCAGTTACAGAAAGAAATGCATACACTTTGGAGAAGACCGGTCAAGGGCAGTTAAGGGTGTACGACAGCAACACAAGACATGGGTAGGACACAGGGAGGTATGAGCTACCAGAGGCATTGTTACAGCACTTAAAGAAGTGCAGGTTGCGGGGGTAGAAGGGAGGATGGGGAGGATGAGGAAGGACGGGAGAGAAGAAGAAACAAGGGGAAAAAAAGGGGGTAAAGTGCTAGAGGGGTGCTGAGGCAGCACTGATAGGATAGCTGGGAGGGCTGGCTAGATGAGGCAGTCACAGGTACTGGAGGCAGAGAGAGCAAGGCGGAGTCTGAGTTGAAGGGGCCAAGCTTGGGAATGGATGAGATCTTGCTGTTGAGGCTATTCAGCCAGCTTGGGGCCCTGTAGGCAAATGAACGCTGACCCTTGGATGTTCAGCATCAGGAAATCAGCAGGAGTTGTGAACCAGATCCCCTGGTATGGCGGGGGTTACTTCTTGGGCTGAGGAGGGCTTGGACACCTGGGGGGGGGGGCAAGGCCCCAATGTAATCTTCTTTGCCATGATGCAGGTTTGGTATTTTAGATGGTTAGATAGTTGTAGCCAGACAGTTTGGACGTATATGTCGCAGGGCAATGGGTGCCAGTTACAAGACGACAGGCTTTGTTTAGGGAGGTGGAAATATGTCTGAGGGCAGTTGAAGTGGCAGAGCCATATATAATGAGGCCATAGTCGATAACGGAGACTACCGAGCTTTGGACGGCAACCCTTAGGGCTACAGGGGTAAGGTGTACCCATAGCCTATAGAGGAGACCAAGCTGCATGTTAGTCACCTTGGCTATGCCGTCAACGTGGGCCCCATAGGACAGGTCATTGTCAAGAGAGATACTGAGATATTTAAATGAATGCAGCTCTTCAAGGGCCGCTCCAAGGCAGTTTGTGACGGTCAGAAGGTGCTGTCGGTTCCTATTGTGGGAGTTACTGAAGAGCATAGATTTCGTTTTTTTATAGTTAAGGATAAGTCTGTGTTTTCTGAACCAGTTCTCAATGGAGGTGAAATCAAGCTGGAGTTTGTTCTGTAGGGGTAGTGGATCCTTATAAAAAGGTGTGAATTACGGCATCATCAGCGTAGAGTATGATATGTTCCGGGCACGACTGGGGAGGTTATTCAGAAATAGACTGAAAAGAAGGGAACCCAGTATGGGACCCTGAGGTGCTCCAGAGTGGACTGGTCATGCATCGAAGTAGACACCTGCAATTTTCACTCTTTGCAGTCTGTTCTCCAGGTAACTTTTGAACCAAGCTGTGGAGTCTGGGGAGAACCCTGCATTTAAGAGCTGTTCCAGAAGCAGACGGTGGTGAACGGTATCAAAGACCTTAGTTAGATCTATAAAGACCAATCCAGTTAGGTGACCATTATCCAGAGAGCTGTGGATTGCTCCTGTGAATTACAAGAGGGCTGATGTGGTGCTGTGTCCTTTTCTGAAACCATGTTGCTGTGAGCAAAGGATATTGTGTTTGTCCAAGTAATCTGTGAGCTGGTCAGCAACTAGGTGTTCGATGGCCTTGGATAGTGGAGGCAATATGGAGATTGGTCAGTAGTTTCCAGGGTTGGTCCGATCTCCAGCTTTATGGATGGGGTGGTGACGGTGGCGGATTTCCATCTATCCGGGAACTGGCTGAGGCTGAGGGAGAGGTTGAGGATCTTAGTTAGTGGGCTAATCACCTCATGAAGGGTGAGGGGCAGCAGTTTTAGGTCAAATGTGTCACCACTATTTCTTGTTCTAGTGATTGCTTTAGTAATGTATTTGCAGGCTTCATGCATCTTGACTGCTTTGAAGTAGAATGGAGGATGTGTAGGGGAGAGTGGAGTGGTAGTAGGTTGATCAGGGAAGTGAGATTCATCGAAGAAGTTGGGGGGGGGGGGAGAGAACATTACTGAGGTCCATGAAAGCAGTGTTGAAAGTATTGGCAATATTTGCGGGGTCGAGGGTTACAGTCCCATCCGTGACTAGCATGGTTGGGGAGGTTTTTGGTTGTTTTCCGGTTACTTCTTTAATATTATTCCAGAAAGCTCTCCCATGACCCCATGTATTGGTGAGCGGCTTCCTTACAGTAGGTGCTTTTGTGAAGCCGGATTGATTGTGTTCAGGCATTACGGGCACATTTGTAATTCTGGTTGGTTTGCGTGCTGAAGCCTGAGCCAGAAGCCAGAGGTGGTCTTTTGATTTTAGTTGCACAAGTAGGTCGGAGGTGAGCCAAGGATTGCAGAGGGCTTTGACTTTACACTTTTTGAAGGGGGTGTAGGAGTCACAGGCTGCATTGAAGGTGGTGATGAAGAAATCCAGTGCTGAGTTAACATCTGTAGCATTGAAAACAGGAGACCAGTCCTGCTGCCTGAGGAGGGATTTGAGGAGTTTCAGCTTCCCACGGGGAAGGAATCTGCTAGTGGTGACTGATGGTGGGGGTTTGCAAAATTTATTAGACCATTCACAGGTGATGGGAAATGGCCGCTTAGAGAATCAGAAAGGACGGAAATATTGGTGATACGGGTGGTGTGGCTGGTTAGGATGCAGTCCAGGAGGGAGCTAGTTCCTGATTTGTAGTTGCATTGGGTTGGGGAGGCAACCAGCTGTGTGAGGTTTACAGAGGTGATGGCATCCCTGAGGATCCCAGTATCAGAGGCGAGCCAGTTAATGTTAAAGTCGCCAAGCATGATTATCTCAGAACCACGGGGTTGTGTGTGGGTGAAGTCCAGGACTGCATTAAGGCCTTTTATCTGCTCTTTTGGTGGGATGTACACCACAGCAACTTTGAGGGCTTTGCCATGAGCCCCTAGGATGATACGAATGGGAAGGATTTGTGCAGATGAGTCCGAGAGATGGGTGTTTAGGGGATGGCCCGTGAGAGTCTCTCTGAGGTAGATAGCGCATCTCCCTCATCTTTTTGCCTTACTATCTAGCCTAAAAACATTGTATCCAGGCAGGGTGATTGCCAAGTCAGGGACTTTAGGCGATAGCCAGCTTTCGACTACTGCAATGACATCCAGTTTGTACTGGCAAGAGAAGATTTGCAGGGCATCAAGCTTTGGGAGAAGGCTGCAGATATTTAGAGAAGCTAGGGAAAGTGCTCCAGAGCGCTTAACTTGGTTGTTTGACCCATGAGTTATTGGGCCAGGGTTGGGATGGATGTTGTCAGACAGAAACAGCAGGAGGGGCAGTAGCTTCAGGGTACACAAGCGCAATTCCCTGATGGAGAGTTTATGGGAGCATTTCGTATTGATGGGTGGAGAGGGCTGATGGCGCTGATCCCAGAGTGATGTCATTTGTACCAAGAGTGAGTTTTTAGATAAAATAGTCCATGGCCCTCGGTCATGGGTATCTGGGAGTTACCATTCATAATTTGTGGAGGGTGAAGGAGGGGAATGCGGCAAAGAGTGTAGAGTGCATGGGTGGTAGTGGACAAAGTCAAACTGGAACTTGATAGAGAAGAGGGGTAATATGCTCCAGGGAGGTAGAAAAGGGGAAGAGATGACAAGAGAATAAGTAGTGGAGGAAGCATGGTGGGGTGAGACATAACTGCCAGCCGCCGAGGCTGGCTGAGCAGGGTGGGGTGTAGGAAGGAGAGAGTCTACCTAGAAAAGTGCTAGGAGGGTGGGGAGAGTCGGAGTTAGAGAGTCAGAGAGAGAGAGAGAGAGAGAAGGAGGGAGGGAGAGAGAGAGAGACAGAGAGAGAGACAGAGAGAGAGACAGGTAAGGGGCAGTCCTTGCGAGAGGCCCAATGGCGTTAAGCAGGGAGGTAACACAGCCAGTGGGAGGAGTTAAGGACTATTTAATAAAGGTCGGGGGTTGGGGGCGGGCGCAAAAGTTTGGCTTTTTAAATGCAGTTCAAATGGGCGCAGAGGCCTCGGAAAGCACAGAGAGAGAGAGAAAAAAGCCAGTCCAATCAGGGGCCGAAGCATAAGGTACCAGTCCAATAAGAGGCAGCAGTAGAGAGCGCTTGCCAATCAGAGCTTCTGTCAGCTTTCACTGGCCAGGCCTGAGGTCTTACCTGGCTTGGCGGAGCTCCTGGGTGGCTTCGGAGATAAGAGTAGGTGGGCGGCTGTCTTCATGATCCGTGGCCGCTCCAGTGGCACAGACAAGCCCGGTCAGGGGCTGGAGATCCAAGGGAAGGAGAGAGAGAGCAAAGGAGTAACTAAAGGGGCAGGGAGACAAAGGGTAATGATACAGATGTAAAGTCGGGGCCGGGGGAGACTGCAGGGAGTCAGAGACAGAGGCAAAATTAGCACAGCAGAAAGAAAAGAGCTTAGAACTGGGGGACAGCCAGAATAATCAGCCCTGGTGCCACATAGTATATGCAATGTGCATACAGTACACAGTACAGCTATCAATATGACAGTACAGTTGGCGCCGGCCGCAGAGGTGAGAGGAGGGCTATGCCGGTGCCAGCTCTATTACAGGAGGGGGGGAGCTGGGTGGTGTGCACTACCTGCTGGAGGGGGGGGGCTACTTGATCATAAAGATAAGGGTTCTATTGTATCAACTGCAAAATTGGGGAGAGGGGCATGAGAAAATAATTTGTTAACGATCATTGCACATCGGGGATCGGGGGTGTGTGATAAGTTCATTTATTACAGAGCATGGCACAATCGAGGATTGGAGGGTATGGTAGATTACTTTAATAATTAGCATGGCACAATCGGTGATCAGGGGGCATGATACATTAATGTAATAAAGAGCATGGCACAATCGGGGCTGGGGAGGGGGGCCGAGGCACAATGCGACATACAGATGGACTCACCCAGAGGGAGATTTTCTAAGTACCATTAGACCAGCCTATCTGGTCTAAGGGTACTTAGAATTTCTCCTTCTGGGTGAATTCTGAGAATCCCAATATCAGGGATGTGGCAGCTTACATCTGCCACATTCTCCCTTGTGCATGTCACAGCCCAGTTGTGGATGCACAAGTGGCGTAAGCCCTGCTTGGAGCAGGCAGCCTGTGGTTGATGCAGGCTGCCTTTGAGAATAGCTCTGGGGGCAATAGCTGATGCAAGGTACCACCTGCGCCATTTACGTCTGGTGCAGGCATTTTGCATCCCTCTCAGGGCTTTGTGAATCGGGCCCATGATGTTTTTTCATTCATTGAGGTCCATTCACTCTATTAAGAAGTATTTGCCTCTGGCTGAGGTACTTATGTTATTAATTTTTTTATCAGGAGACACAAATGCAATCCTGACCCTCTAACTCAACCCTTGGACTACGCTGGAAATGGCTGTTGGTCCAACACCAAGGACTTGCATATCATGAATTTGAACATGCAGTCTTTTACCAAAACTGACTGAACTAGAGAAAAAAATTGCAATGTATAAACCACATATCTTTGGTATAAGTGAGAGTTGGCTCAGATCCTCAATATTGGATCATGAGGTGGCCATTTGAAATTATGTTATTTCTGGAAAAGATAGACCACAAAAAAAAGGGCGGAAGGGTTATGTTTTATGTGAGCAAATGTTTATCTGCTGAAGTCTGTATCACTGATTATATAGTAAAGATTGCTTGTGAGTGGTAGGTTGTAAAGTTAAAACTGGACCCTAAAAATGTATATCTATTATATGTCTATAATCCTCAAAAGGTGGACATAGACGGATTAAAAGATTTTATGGCTATGCTATCCCAGTAAGGTACTGCAGAGGTTATTGTCCTTAGATATCTTAATTTGGACTGGACTGGCAACACAATCACCTACTGTATAGGGATGTACTGTATAATTACCACTTCAGCCAAACTATTTGTGAATATAGCAGATTGAATAATAAATCTTCCAAGCATTCTTTTGTTAGATTGGATTATGGTCAACAGAGTCAATAAGAATTAGGAATTTTGACTCTCTATCTGACTCCATTAGTGACCATGCAACATTTTTTTGTATTCTCTTTTTATTAATTTTCAAAAAAAAATAATTAGACAGAGAACTGCACATTACACCTTATGTTATAGTATCAGACTACACAAAGATCTGAAAATTATCTTCAGTACTCTCTTGTACATCATTAATATACATCCAGATTCATGAACCTATTTACATTAGGTCCATCACCCATAACTAAACACTCAGTTGGGGGGTCGGGGGAGTATTAAAACACTAATAGTCATGTAATCTAGGAATCGAGTAGACATACGCTGGGCAGGAATAGGCACCCCCAGAACCAAACTGCATAAGACAGAAAAAAGTCCTGTTCCCCCAGAGCAATCGTCCCCTCCCTCAGACCATCCCATCAACCTATACCAGTCCCTCCTGCAGTGCTTGAGCCTCTGAGGGAGACAGGGAATTCAAAAGAGGTTCCCAAATGGCAAGGAAGTGCTCACCCCTGCCCTTCACAACAAATGAGAGGCATTCCAAAGCCAGAGTTTGGACAGTCAAGGCTCTCCAGTGATGGACTGTGAGCTAAGCACACGAGACCCATGTATTCATTATACATTGGCATGTTACAGTAGTACCAGTGAAACCTAGATCCACCGAGGAAGCAACTCCCAGCCCTCATCCTCCTTGTCCTCCATGCCAAAGAACAGACTAATGGGAGTCATGGCAGTACGAATTTTACCCTGTAACCCTCCCGGGTCGCACCTGAAAATAGGCACTTGGCTGTCTAGTGTGCTTACCCGGTTAACAAAAGCAAATAAATAAATGAATCTGGTGCTCCAAAATGGCCATTACTGCTAGTGACACTGCTTTCCAAATGGTCTGCAGGACCAGACAGGTCCAAAAGTAATGTATATATGAGCCAGGCGCTTCCTTACATATCTCACACAGAGGGAAATCACAAGGTTATACTTACGCACTATCACAGGAGGACAATATACTCTATGAATGAATTTAATTTTCTTTGTATTTATTACATAGCAGAATGCCCATATGAGATCGTAATAGCAGCTCCCAGTCTTCCTCTTGAATAGGCACCCCAAGGTCCCTTTCCCATAACGTTGTACTCTTATTAGATAGGTCAGGGAAGTATTGTCTATCCTTGTGCACTACTTCCTGTATTATGCCCTTGGAGTCTTTTCTAGCCACATAAACCAGTTGCTCGACTTGGACCAGTGTTGATGCGGTAACTGGGTCCCTGCCCATCTTCCTTCCATATGTATGAACCTGTAAATAGTGAAAAAAATGGGAGTGTGGCAGGCCCATGTTCCCTTGCAGGTCTGCAGAGGAGTGCATCATCTCATGAGTGAAGAGATTACCCATATACACCATTCCCCTGGACTCCCATTCCCTGAACTTTCCATCACATAGGCCCAGCAGGAAGAGGGGATTCCTTGCCACAGGCACCAACAGTGACTTATCCTCCTGTGTTCCCCTACAATGCCTCAGTTACATAGATACATAGACAGTGTCGGCAGATAAGGGCCTACAGTCCACCCAGTCTGCCCATTTGAGCTTGTAACTTCACTTTATGTTTTCCTAGAAGTCTGTTGCCCCTTGCCTCTGACCTCCAAAATTCCTTTATGTCTCTCCCATGCATTCTTAAATCCCATGATTGTTTCAGCTCCCACCACTTCCTCTGGCAGAGTGTTCCACTTGTCCATCACCCATTCTGTGAAAAAATTCTTCCTCACGTTTCCTCTGAATCGTCCTCCCTCCAACTTCATCTCATGCCCTCTCATCCTGGAACATTTTTTTCGATTAAAAATAGTGTACTCCTGCACCCTATTCCTCCTAGGGTTGCCACCTATCCAGTTTTTGACCGGATAATATGTTTTTTAGGGTCATTATCCGGTAAACCGGTTTTGATTAAATGCAATCAGGTTTTTGGGCCATTTTGAGTACTCACATACTCTCATAACTGATGTATTAAATCATTCACTGTTTTGGCTACATTGCATGTCCAGGTTACAAAGAAGTTCTGGTGTCACAGTCACTCAGACCTGCCTTTGTTTGTAAAACCAAACTGTCTGGGAGGTGAAAAGTATGGCCATTAAGATCATTAGTATGAGGTGTTGGTCACCACACCTCGCGCCATGCTGGCGACCCGAGTTCGGGAGCGAGCTTGGGTGCCGGGGGTTGGCAGGGGAGGGTCGGGATTGTGCACCCGCTGGGCTGCACTCCTGTCCCAAGGGGAGGGCTTCAGGGAGCTCAGCACACCGGTGGCCCCTAGTGGAGACTGGGGGATGCTGCAGTTGTGCGAGCAAGCACATAAAAATAGTGTGCCTGATGTTGGCAGGGTTGCTGTGCGCCAATGCCGGGGTGCACACGCTGCGGGGGACCAGAACACAGGAAAAACCCTGGCTCATGGGGTGGGCGATGGCACCGATCCCCCATGCCCTCAGCCGGGCTCCTCCCTGGATGGCCTTCCAATATCCTCCCAATAGGGTCCCCCCTGCAGTTTGGAGTCTGCCTCGATAAGAAGCTCAACAGTCGTAGGGCTACCCTCCCTGGGCAGGTGATACTGGGAGTGCTGACTGTGGAGGGGGAAGAGAGGAGGTACAGTCCGGGGGAGCCTCTGGCAGGCAGGACAAGGACTGGATGCCCAAGAGAGGACTTCACAAGCCGCGACCGGAGTGAAAGTATGTTGAAAAAAACCCCAAAAAACCAGATCATTAGCAGTAAGTTAACCTACTCTTTTCCACTCTGAATTTTAAGTATGGTCTTTTACTGCTATGACAGGAAACAGCTTTTACACCTTTATGTGCTCTCATGTGTTTCTTTTTGTTTGTCCTATATTCTGGTATGTTTTAGACCCATTTTTGTTAAATTAATAATCTAACATTTGTTGCCTTTATCACTGCATCTGATCTCATTTTTTGTATTACCTGAACATTCCACGATATTAGCTACACGTTTACAGGTCATTCAGATAAACAGCATGGAATGGTGTGTCTGAAATTGTGGAATGTCTCAAAATATGAAAAGAAACAACAGTAGCTGCTGAGGTAAAGGGGGATACAGTGCAGTATTAAGGGTACCACAAGCACCAACAATTAAGTTATCAAACATTGGTCAAAGGATATCAGAATACATGACTGACCTGGAAAGGAAAATGGAAGACTGTTTAACAGAGGGTTGAGCAATAAGCTGTGAATGAGCTTGGCACATCCAACAGACCTGAGTTTGATTCCTGTAGCCTCCACTTGCATACAATGTGACCCTGAGCAAGTCACTTAACCTTCCTGTACTCCTGGGTCACTCCTGTAAAATGGGCTATGGAGCCTATGGGAGTTAACCTGGTTGCCAAAGAATAAAAAATAAATAACTGAATAAATAAATCAAATAAATAATAGTACAGAAATGATTTTATATCACTAGTAATGTCTATTGCAACATTACAAATGACTTTGGGGGAGGAGCGATATACTTGCCAGTCATAAAAAGGGGGTGGAGCCAGAGGTGGAGTTTGGGATGTGGTTTAGCATCCGTTTTTTACCTAATTCAAAGGTGGTGACCCTAATTCCTCCCTGTAAGATACTTGTATGTCTCTATCATATCCCCTCTCTCCCTCCTCTCCTCCAGAGAGTACATATTCAGGTCCTTCAACCTGTCCTCATAGGACTTGTGATGCAATCCATGTACCATCTTTGTTGCCCATCTCTGATCCTTCTCTACCCTGTCTATGTTCTTACGTAGGTAAGGTCTGCAGAACTGTACACTGTACTCCAGATGGGGCCTCACTAGTTGTTCCCAAGCTTCCAACACCCAACCTGTCAAGTGGTTAGATAGGCTCAGATCAGTATATGCCTTACTGTACATCCTCTCATTGATAGATAAGCAGACAGCTGGCCAGGGTACCCCTCCTCCTCCAAATCCAACCAGCTTTCCTCAGGCGGTGGGTTTACCCAGTCCTGTATATCTATCTGTGCTGTATTGCCACATAATAACTTTTCAAGTCTGGGAAATTTAGCCCCCCTTTAAAAACACCCACCTGGAGGCACTATAAGCTCATCCAAGGTCACCTGCCCTACCACAAGAAAGTGGTAAAAGCCCCATCTAAGCGTCTTAGGTCCTCTTTGGTAAGCCCCATCGGGAGCATCTGCATCATGTACAGTATCTGTGGGAGTATATTCATTTTATTGAGATTGATATGGCCCAACCATGAGATAGGAAGTGCCCTCCACTGCATCAGGTCCTCAAGGAATAGTAGTAAGAAGCATGTAGTTCAACTGATAAAGAGAGCCAAGTCTTTTATTTAAAGGAACCCCACAGATCTCCCGCAAACCCCAAGTGTTCCCACATCCCATCCCCAGAGCCCATCCAAGGGACAGTAATTCTGCTTTACCTAAATTAAGTTCATAACCAGAGAAGGTAGCAAAGTCAGAGATCACTTGAAGCAAAACTGGCATTGACTGGTGCAGCTCTGTGATGTACAGTAACAGGTCGCCTGCGTACAGGGTTATTTTGTTTGACCATCCTGATTTCCCCTGCAGCCCTTGTATGATAGGGTCATTCTGTATACATATTGCCAGAGGCTCAAAGACCAGCACAAATAGGAGTGGAGAGGGGCAACCCTGCCTTGTCCCTCTAAAGAGAGGAAATTTATCCATAAGGGTCCCATTCCCCAGAATTTATGCCTCTGGTGCTTTATACAGTGCCTGGACCATCCTCACAAAATCGTCCCCCTGACCAAACTGCCGCAGGACCTCAAATAGATAATCCCACTCTATGCAGTCAAAAGCCTTCTCGGCATCCATGGACAACACACAGCTATGCCCTGGATGCTGAGAGGCCCACTGCACCACAAAAGCTTGTGCATATTGTGATAAGACAATCGTCCACACACGAAACCAGTTTGGTCCGGGTGTACCAGACCAGGAAGCAGCTGTTCCAGGCGACTCGGCAAGATTTTGGCTACAATTTTCAGGTCACAATTTAACAAAGAAATTGGGTGGTACAAGACACATTCACTGTGGTCCTTACCAAGTTTTGGCAACACACAAATAATAGTTCCATAACATGAGGCAGGGAGAACCCCCTCCCCGCTGACCTCCCGTATCAGCTCCCATAGAGGTTCCACCAGGAATCCACCATCTCTTTATAGTACTCAGCTGTGAAACCATCAGACCCACTAGCCTTCCCCTTTTTGAAACCAGTAATGGCTCTACTAATATCCTCCCAAGTGACATTGGAATGTAAACTAGTACATCGTACTGCAGAGAGCTGGGGCAGGGTAATCCCATCGAGAATCCAACATGCCACAGAAAGCTCCCCAACACATTCCACCTTGTACAGTTGTTGACAAAAGTGCTGAAACTCTTCCATAACCTGCCCCTTTTTCCATACCAAATCTCCCTGTTTAGTTTTAATAACTGGGATATGCATCGGGTCCCCTTCCCGATTGAGTTAACCAGGAAAGGGCCTGGCTTATTCCCCCACTCAAATAATTGTTTCCTGGTGAAAAACCATGCCGCATGGGCTTCCCCAACTGGTAACAGATTGAATACTTCTTGCACTGCGTTTAACCGCATTGAGGCATCCCTATTGTGTTCCACCACTACCTGGCATCCTAGCTCCTTCAGCTGCTTCTCTAGAGCTGTCTGCTTTTCCTGTTTCTCCTTTTCATACCTAGAAATGTAATTAATGATGGCCCCCCCATGTAAGCTTTACCTGTATCCCACACCCCGATCCCAAAACACTTTCTTAGTCGGGGCCGAATTGTAGGTCATCTCCTTATAGACCTGCCATTGATCCTTAAGATAAGTAAGAAAATCTTGCCTTGCCAACAAGTAAGTGGGGAACTTCCAAGAGGGAGGACCCTCCTGTTCCTCCACCAGTGCTAGAGTAAGGAATACCATGGCATGGTTGGCACATGAATGGGACTCTGCCAGACCCTTACCACCCGATGATACTGCACACGAGGCATATAAATGTAATCTAGCCTGGACCACGTTTTGTGGGGGGTTGGAATAAAAAGAATATTCTTTAGCATCCGGGTTTGCCATACACCAGCTGTCTATCAACTCTAGATCACAGACCCCGCACTGCCACTGTGACATAACACTTCTATGGTGACCCTCCCCTTCCGAATGATCCAATTCACGGGTCCATCACACTATTAAAATCCCCACCAATTATCAGACTTGGAAACTGTTCCCACATGACAATATCTAAAATAGACTGGTAAAATTTAGCATCGAATACAGCTGGGGCATATATACTAGCATAAGTAACTCATTCCCCATATAATTCCTGTTCAACAAATATATAATACCACTCCCGGGGGTCAGCCACTATCCTACGAACCTGCAGGGAGAGATGCTTGTGGAACAAAACTGCCACACCCCTTTTGTGTAAAGTATATGAAGTCACATAACAGGCTCCTACCAATCCCCGAGCCAATTTAGCATGCTCCCTGTCGGCGAGATGTGTTTGATGGAGCAGCGTGATTTGTGTGTGTTGTCGTTTAAAGGCCACGAGGACACTAGTTCTCTTAACCGGTTGGAAAAAAATCCCTTAACATTCCACAAAACAATTGTCATATTGTTAACAGAACCCATCATACCGACTAGAGGTTAAAACCCTGCGGGGAGACATCCCCTACCCAGCCCAGCCACTGGTATGTCCCCAGACTTCCCCCATCTTACAAGAATTAAAAGCTAGGATGGACCATGAGGCAACACAACTCAACAATGGTAACCACACAAAATAACAAATGTAATGGCAAAGAACTTAACTCACCCCCCGCTCTCCCATAACAAACAGTAAACTTACAGAACATGTATATTACCTCAGCTACATAGTCATTAAACCTACACAAATTTATGGCACTGGGTTAGACTGCTACACAATAGGTAGTCAAAGAATTCCCCATACAGTGAATAAGCTCCCCCTCCAACAGTCCTCCAGAACCAGTTGTATTAACAGTGCCATATAACCATGAACCAAAGGAGTTAGCCGACATAGCAGGTGGTGGTTGTGGACCCCCCACCCACTGTTCTAGCAACTGAGTCTCAGATAGAGGGAAGGTACTCCAACACACCAAGACCAATTCCCCCCATGCACTGACCCCCCATCTCAATACTCCGGGCTCAATGGAGCCCTCAGCACACAGCAGGGCACCCCTTCTTACTGAACAGCCTATTAGCCCACTCAGCCACCTTTCGCGGGGATGTCATGCACAAAGCTCCCACAACCCCTCACCCTCACACCCACACACAGGAGGGTCCATGCTGTAGTACTAAACACCATCATTCCCACGTGGACCTAGCCAGTCCATCTAGCACCTACATATAGGAGCCAGCCAGCATGAGGCGTATCTGACCCCCCTCAGCATCTGACCACCAACAAGATCAGGAAAACAGCAGGCAGCCAGTTCCTAGTATCCCCCAGCCCCCTCTAGTTAAATCTGCTGAGAAGTCCATAAGAATATAAGCTGCCATTCAGAGACCTCTCCATCCATTGGGGGCAAATGGCAAACTCCCCCCCGCCCCCTCAGATGTCCCCAGATGCGGATGGTAATCTCTCCTTGCACGTGGACCCTAAGTGAAGCAACCCCCCACCAGACTAACCAAGTAAAGTGCCAGATATATGTATAATGATCCAGAGCACACTGCAGTGACCCATATAACAAGGATCATCTCCCCCCCCACTCCCCTGTCCAGTCTTCCATCTATAGGCCTGCCACCCCACAACTTAAAGGAAAGCTACCATTTCTTCAGGATGGCAGGCATAGTCAAATGGGAAGAAAAAGAAAGTTCACTAAAGCGCTCCTTAGGAGTACAGCTTATGGAGTCCAGGCAGGAGATGTGAGAAGAAGCTGCGTGGCCCACAACACCCACACGCAGCATCCCCCCCACCCCCATCCTACCTAAACCATGCAAAGTTCACCTAAAACTGATTACTTCATCCTTTAGGTAGTGCAGTCGGAAAATGATGGTAAAAACCAAGAAGTTACATCATCACAAAATATGCAGTCTTCCACCATTCCTGCAAGACCGCCACTGCCCCATGGGTCAATGCTATCCACTTCACTGATCGGTCCCAGCCTCCAGAAACAGCACAATCCCACAGCTGCAGATCCACATATGAATGGGAGTAGTCACAGGGAAAATATTGAAGCTTGGCAGGGAAACAGGTTCAAACCATCCACTGGGGTAAACTAAGTCTCCCCCGTCCACGCAGCAGCAAAAGATTTGGGAGTCAGTTCAGCAGCCGGCCCACTTAGGCCATTCTCAAGTCCCCAGCTATCCTCCAAAAGAATCAGTGGGTAACCTTCTATAGATCCTGAAGAAAGGCCGATGCCTTATCCGCTTCCCAGAAGAAAGTCAGGCCTTTGTAGTAGTAGTTGTAGTAGTAGCAGTTTTATTATTCTTCCAATACTTAAGTAGTGGACATTACAATTTTATAAATGGAGTAAAAACAAGATAATCTTGTGAAAAAACATCACAGTTGAAATACATGTACAAAAAAATTTAAATACAATGATGTTCTGACCTACCAATATTCAGACATTTATCAGTCTATTTATTTATTTTATTTATTTGTATCTTGGAAAAATACCTTTGAGCAGAAAGCTCCTTTACAAAGGTTCCACGTCAACATGAATAACAAGGAAATTACAGTGTGAGACAGTCAAAATAAAAACAACAGCACGAGTAACATTTCAACAGAGAACTACAGGGAAATACAGGCATTATATGGGCAACATATCAGTCAGGGTAATACAGACAAGTTTTAGGTGTATATGACAATATACAGGCAAATAACTCAAGCAATTGGATACTATGGTTTAAGAAGCAACACAATTTGCATGAGGTAACAGTGTAGCCCATTGAACAGAGATGTGGGAGGGTATAAGTGAACAACTCTAAGAGAGGTGGGGGGAGCTGAAGGCCTTGTCACAGGAAAGGTTTGAGGTTCATTGTATGAGGTGAGAGAGCTAAAAAAGGAGAAGGGTGGTTAGATGGGGGGGTGATGGCCATCAGCTGTAGCAGTGGGAGGTGTATATGCAACAGTGAGTAGTAAACTCGAGGGAAGGGTTGGGATGGGAGTTAGGAAGGGGAGAGGAGGGGAAAAGTCGAGGGTGGAGGACAGGGAATAGTGTGTTTTAGAAGTTGCAGGTACAACTACTAGCTGACCCTAAGTGATCATGTAGTTTAGACTTGAATGGGCCTAGTTTGGTTTCGGAGAGCAGGGCATCCTTGAGGGAGTTAAGAAACCAGCAAGTCCAGAAATTTAATATTAAGAAGCAAGAAAGTGCTTTCTTTTGAGCTTCATCACATTGGCATGATATTTTGCAACTGTTTCTGCATCACCTCTCATCATGGGGTGAAGAAGAATGAATGGAGGATCATAATCCAATTCTGCATATTTCACCAGACAATTTTTTACAATTTAATCCTGTGAGGTCTTAAATAGTGGATATTGAATAGTAATATGATATAAAGTTTCAAGAAAGCCCCTATTACATCGACAGTAGTCTTGTTGCATAGTTTCTGGATTTGATTTGTTAAAATAAATATATTTTGAGCATATGATACCAAATCTAGCCCACGTAATAGTTTTTCTAACATTGGGAGTTAGTGGGAAAGTTAAAAAATCCTCAAGAACAGAATCAGTCTTATTAGTGCTAAGCCAGATGGCTTGCTTCTGGGCCTTAACCTGATCCATTTGGTTTGACTGGGTGGCTGCAAAAAGTTTCTACTTTATGGTATCTTTGAAAATTGGTGAGATCAGAATCCCCTTCTGAGAATCTGACCATGAGTGATTTAAAGAGACATTAGGAATTATAGATCTGAGAGCTGTTAACCAAAGAGATGAAAAATCTGAAGCCGGCCAGCCAATTTTCTCCTGCAAACAAGCCATATGGAGTAAATTATCCTGGTTATTTAGAATTTTAAGCCAATAGCATGCCAGGCGTAATTCAGCTATGACAGCTAGAGGTAACCTGCCCAGTTCAGCTCTAACAACTGGGTTAGAAGTAAAGAGAGGAACTTGCAACAGAGCTTTATAATAAAACAATAAAGGAGATTCTAAAGAAGGAGTGTTTGAAGATCCCCAGACTTCTGCACCATACAATAAAATGGGGTTAATCTGAGCTTCTCTAACTATAAGAGCAGGTGCAACTTTATGCCCAGCATATTTATAGTTAAAACGGAACAATGCTTTAGCTGCCAGTTTGGCCTTTGAGAACAGATCTTTCCAATGAGCTGTCCATTGACCATTTGAAGTAAATTTTACTCCTAAATAAATGTAAGAGGAAACAACCTCAATTAAATATCTAAATAGAGTTTAAGTAGTACAGTATTTAGATTATTTGACCCAAAAATCATAATCTTTGTTTTTTTAGATTGATTTTCAAGAGGGCTGGATACGTGAGGAAAAAATCCACCTTAATTTCTCTGAGCCTATTCATTATTGGGTAGAACGCTCTTCTCTTCTTCTGCAGCCACAAAGAGTAGTCTTGAAAAATGAACAGTCAGCTCCCCATATATGACAACTCTTTTATTTCGCTAAGCATTCAAGACAGCCTGAAAATCCATAAAATTATGAAAGAGCATGACAATTTGTTTAGGGGGTCGGACAGCTGCCGGTTTGGGCATAATGGCCCTGTGATCTCTCTCCAATTTAAAACTGCTACCTTTCAGTGTCAATCCTAGAAGAACAGGCAAAGTCGTAGCACAAAACTCCTCCACACTGGAGCCTTCCTTGCCTTCCAGCAGCCCTCTGTTGAGGAGATTCAGTCTCTGATGGTAGTTCTCCTGATAATCGAAGAGATCTTTGAATTCCTCAAGTTCTCTTTCCAAACGGGCCACCTTGTCAGGAAGAGGGCCAGCAATGTCCTCTAATGCTGATATCCTGAGCTCAGCTTCATTCAATCTAGATGTGTGAGTAGCATTTTACTCTTCTATTTCTTGCAGTTTAGTTTCCAGTTTGTCCAATTTAGGATTTAACGCTGCCATAACTTCTTCTGAAACTGTGCTTCCTAATGCAGTCATCTTGGCTGCTGAAAGTGAAATTGGGCCCAATACCTCCATCGATGTGGTGAGCTATTGTTTCTTCACAATTTTCACTGCTCTTCTTTGGGATTTTCTGGCATTTGACATCAGAAATCCCTTCATGGTAACAGTAAGAAATACCTTTTTTTCCCCCTTTCTTTTTCCCTCCAGTCACTGGTCCTGGGGCATCCCTCAGGCATCCCCAGCTTATTCCACTCAGTCTGAGAATCCCTCACTCTAGGTCCCTCCAGAACCCTGACCTAGCACCCTTTTCCACTGTTGTCCACCTGGCTTGTGCCCCCAGGGCAGGGCCGCCCTCCTCTTACCTTGGGCACTCATTCAGTCTAGTTCGGTGGTATGGTACCAGCTGGAGGATATTGGGACCTGGGTAGACGGGGTCCAACAATGGGTGTGGGGCTGAAGTGCCATCTTCTCCCCAGGAGCCAGGGAGTTTCCTTTTTTCTGGTTCATGAATGTGACCCCTACAGAGGTGCGGATGTGCAATGATGCTCAGAATGAGTTGGGCACGCTCCTGCACCCTGCTCGTGAGCTCCACCATCACCTCCACTCCTTGCATGCACAATCCCGGCTTTGGCACTCCCAGTCTCAACTGGGAGTTACTGCTGTGGCAGGATTGCAAGCCCACCCTCTCCAGGAGAGGAGAGTTGTCCTCCAGACGCTCAATACTCTCCTTCCTGACCAACTTCTGGCAACTCAAGCTTGTCCCCGACCTCGGGTTGCTGGCATGGCACAAGGTGTGGCATCCAGCTCCTCAACCCTCAGTGCCACCAGGCCAGCTAGTAAGAAATATCTTAGCAGGCTGGTGCCAGATCAAAAACCTGGGTAAATAATATTTTAATTTGGTTCTGGCAGGATGGAGCTCAGGCAAAGCACACCTACACTCTTAGCTGCTCATTAGCACCCCTGCAACAATTTTTTGTGTATGTGCATATGGTCCAGTGGGGCCACACAGAAACCTGCTGTTCACTGGTTTCATGACTGCTCAGTGCTGATTCTTTCAAAATTTTTAGAAGATCTTTTTAATATTGATTGGTCTTATCTTGATTTAGTGCCAGACGTTAATTATGCTCTTGATTTGTTTATAACCAAATTCACTAGAACTGTATATGAACATGTACCATTAACTAGAAGAAGGTTTAAAGGATTAGACTTAAAGTGGCTAACAAAAGAACTTTTTAAACTCATGAAAAATAGGTATCTGGATTGGGAAAAAAACAAACTTAAAATCCGATTGGAAGCATTTCATGGATGTTGCGTAATGCAAAAAATCAATAACCTTAGCAAAAAAAAATAATTTGATATAATAGCAGACCTCTAACCTATCTAACGCTAAGACTTTTTGGAAGTGTCTGAATAATTTGTTAAATCCACTAAAGATGTACCACAACTTAGCCTGGAACATGGAGGTAATAATATGTTTGACCTGTCAGAAAAATCTAATATTTTCAATGACTACTTCTGTGATTTCAAAAAACATCATTCTTTTTTAAATTCTAGTCCATCATCCATGGCAGATAACTTAGAATTACCCAGTTCTGACTGACCATTGTTTTATGTTAAAGTAGCTACTATACACAAGTCTACAAGTTATTAAAGGGTAATAAAATAGACAAGTCTGCCAGGGTTGTCGGATTTCTCCCAGAGTTTTTATGACTTGCTGCTCCAGCTATAGCTTATCCAATAACAAGGTTAATTAACCTCTCATTTGAATTCCAGCAAGTGTCTGACCTTTGGAAGAGAGCGCATGTGGTTCCTTTATATAACAAACTCTGGTCAGTGGAAAGCTTTTGGAATGCTTTTACCCATTATTTCTAATGAAGTTGCACAATGCAGATCTGCTGAGAGGCAGTTTCAATGTGGTCTTCCTTTTACACATTTTCACAATGTATTTTCCTAGAATATGCCTGCTGATATTAAACCTGGATAGTTCACAGAAGAAATGGCATCTTTATTTTTGGGTGGTGAAGCACTGGCAGTTGGATGCTGGAATGTGTCATACATAGGCATGAGCTCTGTGCGGGCGATAACGCCCAGTGGCCATACACCTCAGGTGCTAGCATGCTGATCCATCGTCCTGGTGCCATTGCACTGCTTAGTGCAGGTGACAGTCAATGCTTTACCCCCCTCACACAGGTCCCAGAACAGGCATGTTACAGCTGACTTCCCATTCATTTGTACAATCGGGGAACCATGGATGCACTATCCATATCCTGGAGCGTACACTGCAAATGGCATTGCAGGATACTGCACCCCATGGCACCCAGGATACTTCAGCATTCTGGAGGGTGGCATATTACACAGGGGAATGTGGAGGAGTGTGGGCCTGCAGCAGTGTATGACAGCAGGTAGATACAGCATCGGAAAAGCATGCATTGGAAGTATGTCAGTTGCCTCTTACGGTTTGCCAGGGACATACACATGGCTGCATACACTGATGGGTCTGCAGCTGGCGTAGTGCCCCAATGCATGGTACAGCCACTTGGGTCATTCTGGAGTGCAAGTCCCTGACCCGGGTCCAGTGCAGTCGGCTGCTGGCCATGTCAGGGTGTGGAGAGCAATGCCAGTGTCCACAACAGGTTGGGTATGGGGGGGAGTGAGGGTGTCTACATACCTAGGCAGTGGATGAGGATCCTCTATGCTATGAATATGGAGTGTAGTTTTCTCTGGTGTGATTGGGTCCAGGGGGATCCTACATTATGGAGCTCTTCGAGGATGGAATTGGATCAATCGGGGATGGGAGGGGGTACTTCTAGTCCACCAGGGCTGCTGGTGGTTGGCCAGGTTAGGCTAGCTATTCATGTCCTACCTGTGGGTTGTGCTACTCTGGACTGCAAGGGTTGCAGTCCCACTGAGTATGCCACAGCATGACATATGCATAGGAATGCACCCTCAACTTGCACGGCATACTATTTGTGTGCACCCTGGCCCATTTCCTTGTGGCCAGCGCATCCCGCACATTTGAATATCATGCTGCAGTGCATTGTTGGAGTTGCATGGCACATCTTCCTTTTCCGCTAGGATGTGCTGCACATCTCCTTTGAATATGTGGGCCCTGGACTAGGCTACCCTGAAGAAATACATTATCAAAATGGTAAAATCATGACTCCACTGAAAACAAAATATTACATCTAATCTGGGACAGCCTGAGTAAATACAGTGCAAAAATGTGCAAATGAAGATCCCATGACAAGGAGATGTAGCTTCTCCCCTGCGCTATCCAGGATACAAAATATAGGAGAAGAAATATTTAAAGGAAATCTACTCTAAACTGACATCACTGTGTTCACTGACATAAACAGTTTCTTTAAGCAATAATGCATGAGAGGGTGTGGGTCATGCTGGGATAACTTCATACCTGGGTGGTTGGGCACAAGACTGCAGGCTGGGGGCATCCAGTGTCCCAGAAGTGAGGTTATTCCAGCACGATCCACACTCTGGAGTGCATTATTGCTATTATACAATGGCTCATTATTATACAAAATGCAAAAAACATTTAAAAAACATTTTTAGTAGATTCTTAGTGTGGCAATATATCTTTGTTTCTTAAGAGAAGATGCAAACAATGTAACAACAAATCAATACAGTGAGGTTGTTCTCAGATAACCTCACTGTTGCCAAGGGATGACAGTCAATCAGGGTCTAGGATTTTTTATTGCCATTTTATAATTATTGTTTTCTAACATATTAGAATGCAGTATTTATTTTGAATGTTGTGGCCATGAGGATGGTGTGTACAGAGTGTGTGTGTGTGTGTGTGTGTGTATCTAGGATACAAAATATAGAATAAGAAATATTTAAAGGAAATCTAAACTGAACTGAACTTCACTGTGTTCAACGATATAAACGAACAGTTTCTTTATTTGTTATAACGTATTAGAATGCAGTATTTATTCTGAATGTTTTGGCCATGAGGTATGTACAGAGTGATTCTGAGTGTGTGCATGTGTTTGCTGTAGCTCAATATAATTTTTTTTACCAAAAAGCATAGTAGAAAATACCTGCTGATTGCTACATATTCACTGAATAGTAGTTTACTGAAGAACTGGCATATGTCTGAGACAGTGCTTATCGTCAAATAGTGTCTTTAGAGGTTAAAAAAAACAGTGTAAATTATAGATGTGCTGGGGAAAGGGTGACATTTATGAGGTATGAATCTTTCTTGAAAGACAATACATTCCCAAGTGAAACTAGTAACAAGAAGCTGTTTGAATGTTTAGTATTTAAATGTACAAGTTGTAGCATTCTGAAGGGGCTGAACAAATCTCCAGTTTAATCGGCAACCAATATTTAACAAATATTTAACAAGCTGTTTCAGTTTCCTAATGGCATTTGATAAGCAGCTTGGAGTTATGTCTCCAACATTCTTAACAGAAAGATGGGGGAGTATTTTATTTCAGTTGGTATGGAAGGATCCATTGAAAAGTCCAAAACATGTGTTCCACGATACTCCATTTTCCAGCTACAGATAACAAGATGGTTGTAGGCTCCACCCACAGCCATAAAAAGGGTAACACTAGGCTGGTCAAGAACTATAGGTCCATATCTGTCCTATCAGTGCTATCTAAGATTTAAGAGAGAATTACCCATGCCCAATTAACTGAATATTTAGAATAGTATCACTTACCGAGTGAAGAATAGCGTGGCTTTTGACATAATCATGGAACGAATACTGCCTTGGTGGAGTTCATGGACTCCATGTATAAAGCTAAGGATAGCGGCATAATCACAGGAGCAGTGTTCATGGACCTCACCAAGGCATTTGATCAAGTAGACTATGATTTATTAATCAGTAAACTTAAAAGGCTGGGCCTGGGGCCTCCTGCATTCAGATGGCTCACAAATTATTTAAGTGACAGGAAAAAACAGATCCCGTTAGGACCAATGATCTCAAATGCTAGGAACATTCTGTATGGAGAGCCGCAGGGGTCCATACTTGGACCCCTGTTATTTTCGCTGTTTATAAATGTTGTCCCAAAAGTCTGCAACAAAACAAGTATGCTGCATTATGCAGATGATGCAGTGCTCTTTACCTATGCAAAGGAGATTTCAGTTGTTAACAATAATCTAAGGGGTTATGTATGCTGGTGCGACAAAAAAGATCACGACCAGCATTTCAGCATCGGGCTCCATGTCGACCACAAGTTGCATTCAGCATGGATCTGCACAGCTCAAAACTGTTTCTTACATCGGGGGGGCTTCACCCCCAAACCCTCCGCACCACCCGAACTAAAGGATTCTAACTCTAGTTCAGAGTTAGCTCGGGGAGGGGGTGCAGGTTGGGGGAAGTGGTTGCCCTCTTCCAGCAGGATTTCTACAGCAACATGGCGCTGTAGTCTATATCGACGCATGTCGCTGTAGAAATGTTGCTGTTAGAGTGGCATACCTAATCTAAGTACCAAATTTAGTTCTCTGCACAGGTGGATTGAGAATATAGGTTATTAATAAATGTTACAAAAACCGAAGCGATGCTTCTGGGTTCAGCACAGAAAACCAGATCTAATGCCAATACTTTCTCAGTGTTAACCCATATGGGTGAACTTTTATTTATCTATTTTTTTATTTATTTAAAATTTGGTAACTGGGAAAGGCACACTGAGTTGGAGCTCATTTCCAGGTGTGACCCGGGGAATGAGGGAGACAAAACAAACAACAGGAATAACAATTATCATAGACAGAGTAACAGTAGAGAAGTACAAAAATGACAAATACACTTTCAGTGCTACAATAAATGAGACAAGGACAGGCAGTAAGCGGCAAGTGGTTAATTACAGGAATTACTAGGGTTCTGAGAGACTGGTTAAGAAAATGGGGGTTGGGAGACACGAGAAGTAGAGGGGCAGGAACAAGGGGCAGCGGGAGTGAGTCAGAGCAATCACTTGAGGGCATTTAATGAGGGGACTGGCGAATAGCAGGGATTCCAAAGAAAAGAGAAGTGATAGGAGAAGGCCGACTGACCAGCAATTGAATCAGGATGAGGGAGGGTGAAGCGGCGGGATTCCCTGGAGTGCAGATGGTAGGAGGAAGGACTGGCAAGTGATAGGACAGAGGAGAGGTAGGTGGAAAGGGTCCTAAACCTGGTGAGGCTGAGTATTTATGGCCTCCCAAAAATTCATAAGAACCGCAACAATTTACCCATGAGGCCTATTGTCTCTAGTATTGGCCCTATCATGGAACCATTGGCACAGTTTGTAAATTTCTACATTAAACTGGTTGCCCAGAAGTCTAGAGCATATATTAGAGACACCACACACATTTTGGGTATCATCCAGGACAAGCCAGTAGAACATGAAAGGATCCTTGTCACTTCAGACATAAAATCCCTATACACCAACATTCCCCATGATGAGGGACTTGAAGCACTCAGGCAAGCTTTGTGTGAAGACACCATCTATGACACCAGATCTGTTGAATTTTCAGTGGACCTCACTGAGGTAATTTTGACTAAAAATGTATTTTCTTTTTTGTTCATCATGTACCACAAATTAAAGGGACAGCAATGGGGGCAGCAATGGCCCCCCAATTATGCCACGATATATCTGTCCCAATGGGAGAAACAGCATATACATGATGTTGAGTCAAATCCCTTCTTTGAATGCACTGATTTTTATCATTGCTTTATTGATGATATTATTTTAATTTGGAGGGGTGGGGTCATGGAATTAAAAAATGCTGTCACATATCTGCAAGAAACAAACCCCAACCTGAAATTTTCCCTGATGTATAATACCACTAAGATACACTTTTTGGACCTGGAGATTATGAAGGATGGTCAGAGGGGATTGAGCTCATGTCTTTTTAGAAAGGGAATGGATAGAAGTTCTAACTTACATTTTCAGAGCTGTCACCCTAAGCATGTGACCTCGAATATACCTTATGGACAGTTTATGTGTGTGAAACACAATTGTAGCATCAATGAAAAATACAATGAGAATACTAATACTCTGACTGACAATTTCCGGGCAAGGGGCTATGGCCAAAAGTGCCTAGAGCCAGTCAGGAGGAAAGTACATCAGTTGGATAGGCAGTCTCTTTTACTGTACAATAGATCAATCAGGAATGCTAATCGTAATAATGATAACAACAAACAATCTGAAAATAAGAGATTTCGAGGTCCTAATTTTATTACGCCTTTCAATACACAGGTTTCAGAACTCAAGGCAATCATTAGAAAGAACTGGCTTATTCTAACTGTGGAACCAGCACTGAAGGAGGTGGTTGATCCAAGCCCAATAATTACGTATCGGAAAGGTCGAAATGTATCAGCCCTTCTGGTACACAGTTTTGAACCAGTCCCAGAGAAGAAGGAAAAAACTACCTGCAGGAGTATTTAAATGTGGGAACTGTTCCGTATGTCTCTTTCTTATGCTGGGTAAAGAAATGTTCTTTTCTAGAACCCTGGGGAAGCTTCAGGTAAAATCCTTTATTTCACGTAGTACTGAAGCAGTAGTATATCTGGCAACCTGTACCTGTCTATGTTACTATGTAGGAAAGACGAAGAGGAAATTTAGGGAAAGAATGCTTGAACACGTCAGACATATTAGACATGGAACTGAACAAAATGCCCTGGCAGCCCACTGGGACACTCTTTTGTTTTCATGGGACTGGAGAAAGTTACTTTGGGTCCGGGGGGTAGCTATCCGGTCCTTAATAAACACTTCCAGTTGGCCCCCTTTTTGAAAAGGAGATGATGAACATATAAAAGACTAAAGTTAATGAGAGATGATAGTTTCCCCTTCTTGGTCCCTTGATTGTACCTATCTTCTGGGTTTTTGTGCCATTACTGAATTTTGTGTGATGGATTATTGATGTTTAAGCATATTTTCTCAGTTCTGCTAACTTGTTATGGAATGGAATCTTTAGACTACCGTTTCTTATATGAGATTCTAATTGGTAGTTCACTGATATTAATGCATTGATGTACTATGGATTTTTTAGCATTACTTATATACAGTAAATGCCCCCTGATTTCCCCCTCCCCCTTCCCCCTTCCTTTCCTCACATGGAGCTAGGACCTCTGGGAGCCCTCTGAGTTGCTCCTCTGGCTTTTTTAGCCTAAAAAAGAAGTGGTTTAGAATATAACACACTATTTATATATCCGCCTTTTATTACCTATGTGATTTATATAATATAACATATGTATCTATGCAGCATAGGGGGCTTTGAATTCTTGCTGTTTTCAATCAATTTTTATTAATTTGTAGAACACCAGAGCATTCATGCTAGCTTTTCATTCATCGTCTTTTGCACTTCATCAGTAAGTATTTTTATTTGCCCTATTCACTATTGTGAACTTATATGCACTTGCAGTATGTTTGTTTGCATTGTCACTTTAAGAATGGGAAATTACCTTTGCAGCATAAGCACTATAAGTAGGTGGCTTTTCCACAGCCCCCACATTTTGGAAAAAGCATCAGAGCAACGTGAAATGTTGACCATGCCCATTTGTACAAGGGGGTGTACTCAAGTCCATGTAGTCCGTTGTTTGTATTTATTTAAGTAAATGTTTTATTGTTTTTCCATCGTGTTTGGATTTTCTGTCTTACCAGTGAGCCAAGTCCTTTTGTTTCCTTTGCTTGCAGCACATTATTTCTTGGCTCTTGGCTCCTAGGTCAGTGCTTTTTGAGCCACCTGACTGTATGCACGTCCTAAACCAGTGTTTGGCAATGATGGCCACATGATGGGGTGGTTTACAGGCCCAATCCATGCTGGCGAAAGATCTTGAAGAGTGTCTAGTTGCAAATATTAAGGATCACTGTTGTCAGAGTGAGGGCAGGGTGGTGGTATTGGGGGACCTAAACATGCCAAGGACTGATTGGAGAACTATGACATCCCCATTTTCCAAGGAGCAGAGGCTGCTGGGTGTCTTCCAGGATGCATTCCTAAACCAGCAGGTGACTGACCCAACGAGGGAGGGTCATATTCTGGATGTGATCCTGGCAGACTCCTACCTGGTTAGGGACCTAGAGGTGGGGGACCCACTGGCTGGGAGTGATCATGACAGTCTGGTTTTCCCTGGACCTGGGGGGAGAAGAAAATCGCACAAAGACTGTGGTAATAGACTTTAGGGGTGCAGATTTCAAGGGTATGGAGAAGATCCTTAAGGATCCTTTGGAAGGGATAAGGCCGGGCATGGATGCTGAAAGCAGGTGGGAAATTATTCAGAGGGGGGATACAGGAGGCTACCAAGTCCTGCGCAAAGGTGAGACACAAGTTCGATAGGGCCAGAAAGCCGAGCTGGTGGTCTTGGGAGGTCCAGGAAGCAGTGAGTGAAAAGAAGGCTGCATACAGTCAGTACAAGAGTTTGCGTGGGGTTATGGATATATGGACAAGGGAGAGTATGACATGATGGCCAGGAAGGTCACCAGGGTGGTGAGATCAGCCAAAGCAAGGACAGAGTAGAGGTTGGCATGGGGGATCAGCAGGGGGGACAAAGGGTTCTTTAGGTATATCAGGGAAAGAAGGAAAGTGAAGGAGCAGATTAGTAGGATGAGGTCAGGAAGGGGTGGGTGAAGGAGGTGGGAGAGCAGGCAGAGGTACTCAATGAGTACTTTGCATCAGTCTTCACTAGGGAGGATGGTGTGGCTGCACCATATGGGTGGAAACAGGGTGGACCTGCAGAAGAGACGGGAGTCACAAATGTTGAAATCCCTGATGGTGCTGGGGGGATGCCAGGGCTGCATCGTACGGGGAGAGGCAGACAGGGCATGCAGAAGAGACGGGGTCACAGATGTTGACATCCCTGTTGATAGGGTGTGGGAAGCCCTCAAGTTCCTAAAAATGGAAATAGCTCCAGGTCCGGATGGACTTCATCCAAGGGCACTAAGGGAATTGGCTGATGTTCTGGCTGCACCCCGGCGGCGCTTTTTAACACTTCTCTCCAGATGGGAAGGGTGCCTCAGGATTGGAGGGTGGCCCACATCATGCCTATCCACAGAGGTGGCTCAAGAGAGGAGCTGGGGAACTACAGGCCTGTCAGCCTGACATCGGTGGTGGGCAAACTGATGGAGGCCATCCTAAAGGAGAGGTTGCAGGTGTTCCTGGAGGAACGGGGATACCTGGATGATCGCCAGCATGGCTTTGTCCCAGGCAGATCTTGTCAGACTAACCTTGTGGAGTTCTACGATTGGGTGACTAAGGCGCTGGACCAGGGTAGGCGGGTGGATATTCTCTTTCTAGACTTCAGCAAGGTGTTTGATTAAGTACCTCATACTGGGCTGCTGGGTAAGCTGGGGGAAACGGGGGTGGGAAACTGATGGTCAGGTGGATTGGGAACTGGCTATCTGGGCATACTCAGAATGTGGTGGTTGGGGGGGATGTCTCATCCTCTAGGATGGTCATTAGTGGGGTCCTGCAGAGACTGGTTCTGGGACCATTCCTGTTTAACGCCTACATCTCAGACATCAGAAAAGGTATAAGGAGCAAAATGAGCCTCTTGCAGATGACTCGAAGTTGGGGGCAGTGGTGGATGGGGAAGAGGGTAGAGTAGCCCTACAGGAGGACCTGGAAGCACTGCAGAGGTGGTCATATACCTGGAAGCTGAAATTTAATGTGGGGAAATGCAGGGTTCTTCACCTGGGGTCTAGGGACTCAGTGCATGTGTACACCCAGGAAAGGGGATACACTGCAGGCTTCGATTGGGGAGAGAGACCTAGGGGTGGTGGTGGATGCCAAAATGAACAACTCTGAGCACTGTAGGAGGGCTGCGGCAAAGGCAAACAAACTGCTGTGGTGCATCGCCGGGGGTAACCTCAAGAAGCCGGGATGTAATTCTCCCTCTGTATAGCTGCCTGGCTAGACCACATCTTGAATACTGTGTGCAGTTTTGGTGTCTGCACTTAAAAAGGGACATTGCACTGCTGGAGAGGGTCCAGAAAGGGTAACTAGAATGATCCGGGATCTGGAGGATCGGTCCTATGAGGAGAGACTTGAGGAACTCAACCTGTACTTTCTGGAGGACAGGAGAGATTGGGGGACATGATAGAGGTCTTCAACTATCTAAAAGGGGTAAATAGAGTAAGCCTGGATGGGGTGTTCCAGCAGAAGGAGGGAGGGGCCACCAGGGGGCACAGTTGGAGGCTGGAGTGAGGGAGACTCAGGGGTGAGAGAAGGAGGTGTTACTTCACTGAGAGGGTGGCAGAACCATGGAATGCACTGCCTGAGGAGCTGGTAGAAATGGATTCTGTGGAGGGGCTCAAGAGAGGCTGGGACAGGTATAGGAGGAGAGTGAAGCTGAGTAATGCCATCTCTAGGGGGGGATACCTCAGATGGGGGGTGGGGTGATCCAAGGGGGTTGGGAGGGCAGTAATGGTGCCCAACACGAGTACTGACTCTCAAGCAGATTCGATCGACCATGAGGCCTATTCTGCTGGCATTTTAGTATATTAGTATGTTAATTTAAAAGCGGACACAGCTTCGAGGGGAAAGCCATCTGAGGTGGAGAACACAGATAGAATCTGGAGCCTAGCTAGTTTTTGTCTGAATCCAAACGTCATTGAGACAGTCTTCTTCATGTTGACTAAAAGTTGATTGGCCTGGAACCAGCTTAGCAGTCTATTGAAGTCATGCTGGAGGGAGGCTTGCATGTCTGATGTGGAGGGGCCTGTGGTGTAGATGGCTGTATTGTCCGCAAGACCACAGACTCTGGGAGTTTAACAAGGAGGGAAGGAATGAAATGGGGTGGTAGTTACCTGTGGAAGATGGGTCACTACATATATAAAGGTGCAATACATTGCAACTTTCCAGGCTATTGGGATGGTGCAGGAGGAGATGGAGAGATTTAAAAGATATGCGGGGGGTAGCTATTGCCAGAGTGCAGCTGTGGAAGAGCTTCAGGTGTAGTCTGTCAAGGCTGAATTTGGCAGGATTTAAAGACATTAGAGCTTGAAGGACTTCCTGCAAGGAGACTAGGGGGAAGCTATAGCCTCCAGAAGAGGGAAGGAAGGTGGGGTCAAAGGAGGAAGGTGGAGGGTGTCAGAAAGGGCGCAGGTTGTGAAGAATTTGTTGAATAATGCAGTAACAGAGGAAGGATCAGAAACAGGTAAGCCATCCATCATTAGGACTGGGGGAGCGGTATGGGGGGAGGGTCAAGAAGGGAATGGATGATGTTCCAAAATTTAGAGGGCTAGCTATGATTAGCTTGCAGATAGATCTTGAAATATTCTGCCTTAGCCATGTGAATTGCCTTTGTGAAAGCATTCCTTAGAGATTTAGACAATTGCCAGTTAGTCAGGGATTGTGAGGCTTTCAATTTAGCCCAGGCACTATCTTGAGACTTGCACATGGCTATAAGGTCGGTTGAGATCCAGGGGTGATGAAGATGCTTAACTCTGGGTTTTTTATGGGGAACATGGGAATTCCAGATGCAAGTCTTCTTGATACTGTTAGTGTCTTTAAATATCTTGGCATCTTTATCAACTCTAATTTGACATTTCATTTCATTTTCATTTAGTTGTTTAACCAGGTATAGCACACCCTTTAGTTCCCATATTAAGAATCTGACTTCTAAGCTGTACCAAAAATTAGACCAGCTGTATCGGATAAATACATTGTTGATGTACGATGCTAGACTTAGTATAGCAAAACAACATCTGCTTCCTTTATTAGATTATGGCTCTTTGGTTGCAGATGCAGCACCTAGTATATCAGAAAATTGCAAAGTTCGCCTTCCAGAGTGATAATAGAGTGTGCCACTGTTCGATTTTGGAGGATTTGGGTTGACTTCCCTTTGATGTGGAATCGAAATTAACTTTAATTTTAGCTTTAAATTATTGGGTAAGAAGCAACCTGCTAGTTTAGTATGTTTGCTTCAATCGGTTACACTGAATTTCAGCTTGAGGTCTGTCCAAAATCTTTGTTTGTCTTTCCCTCGTACGCTAACAAATATGGGTCAAAAATCAGCCGGTTGCTGGGCTTCTTTGTGGAACAATATTCTGGTGTCAGTTAGATCATTAACCAATTTTAAGACATTTTCAAAAGAACTGAAGCTCCATTAGTCAGCAATGAGGAATTGTGTCTGTTCCGCTTGAACTGTATTCTCATTAATGTTTTTTTTTTCTTATATTGAGATGTACTGTAGTTTTTGTAATATATTTATCATGTATGTACTTTGTCACTTTGTACACCGGGTCGTACCTGTAAAAGGTGCCTCATGGCACCAGTGTACCTTACCTGGTTAACAAAATAAAAACAAACAATTCTTACATTTACATTGGAGCTGCTCACAGAAACTAGACTTTGAAGCTGAAGCTGGCAAGATGCTGACTGATTTCATAAGGAGAGGATGTACTCAGAACCTTTTAGGCGATGCTTTACAGAAAGTAAAGGAAACTCACTGGAAAGATTTGCTGATACAGAAACAGAGTTACTGTTGAGGAAAGTCTAACAGTTAACTTCACTACCCAACACAATACACTTGCTCCTAAATTAGGAGAAATTGTTTGTCTGTTGAATAATATAAATCTGGCACACTCAATTGGCAAAAACAAAACACACAAAGGAAGATGTCTGGGAGACATGCAAACAGTAAACACCAAGAAAGGGGTTCACACCATGCCATGGCTGCAACATCTGTCTGTTTGCTAAGAAAGAAAATAATCCAAAGGTCCAGTGGAGAGCAGGGTGGTAGCGATCCACCTTGGGATAATATGTACAATAAGGCACAAACAGAGGAATCATAGAATCTTGATGGAAGAAAAAGACCTCCAGCCCATCTAGTCTGCCCTTTCCACCCCTTTATTTATTCTGCCCCTTTCCTGCAGCCTCCTTCCTGTTCCCACACTGCCCCTTATGTCTGTCCCATGCAATCTTGAACTCCGACACTGTTCCAGCCCCCACCACAGCCTCCAGAAGCCTGTTCCATGCCTCCATCACCCTCTCCATGAAGAACTGTCCCCTCACGTTGCCTCTGAATCCCCCCCGTAGTCTCAAACTATGTCCCCTAGTTACTTCACCATCCTGCCTATGGAATAGATTCCCTGCCTTTGCCTTGTTGATCCCCTTGACATATTTGAACGTTTCAATCATGTCCCCTCTTTCCCTTCTAGTATTCAAGGAGTACAGCCCCAATTCCTTGCATCTCTGCTCATACGGTTTACCCTGCATACTCTGCACCATCCTAGTCGCCTTCCTCTGAACCACCTCCAACTTGTCTATGTCCTTACATAGATGTGGCCTCCAGAACTGGTCTCCCTACTCCAGGTGTGGCCTCACCATGGCTTTGTAGAGGGGCATCAGCACCTCATCTCATCTCATCTGGCAGTGATGCCCCAGCCAAGATAAGCCAACATCTCATTTGCTTTTCCTACTGCCCTGCTGCATTGTTTGCCCACCTTGAAGTTACTAGATACTATTAGTCCTAAATCCTTGTCCTGTTTTGTAACCCTAATAGCCTCCTCCCTAGGGTGTATATTGCTTTCCGATTCTTGTGCCCCAGGTGCATCATGGCGCACTTTCTGACACTGAATTTTAGCTGCCAAGTCTCTTCCCATCCTTCTAAAGTCCTCAAGTCTTGTCTTACGTCCTCCACCCACCTGCGGTGTCCACCTGATTGCAGATCTTTGTATTGCCTGCAAAAAGGCCCACCTGCCCTCTCAGTCTTCCACTATGTCACTAATATAGATGTTGTAGAGGAAGGGACCCAGTACCAACCCCTGGGGTACCCCACTCATCACCCACCCCATTCCTGAGAAAACCCCATTAACCACCACTCTCTGGCTTCTATCTGCCAACCAGTTTTCTACCCACCTGGTTATTTTATCACCCACCCCTACTCTTCACAGCTTGTTCTCTAGCCTCCTGTGGGGAACGGTGTTGAAGGCCTTGCTGAAATCCAGATAGGCCATGTCCCCCACCCACCCCCGGTTGATTACCTGTGTCATACCTGTGTCATCCAGTCAAAGAATTCATTTAGGTTTGTCTGGCATGACCTCCCCTTCATAAATCCATGCTGTCTATCAACTAGGAGCCCATTATCCTCTAGGTAATGTATCACCCTCTCCTTAATGAGTGCCTCCATGACTTTCCCCACCACTGATGTGAGGCTGACTGGGCAGTAGTTCTCTTTCATCTCCCTGCTGCCCCTCTTATGCAACGGCACCGTGTTTGCCCTCCTCCAGTCCTCCAGCACCCTTCCCGAATCCAGAGACAAGTTGAACAGCCTCGTCAATGGGGCTGCCAGCTCTTCCCCCAGATCACCCTTGGGTGAAGCCTGTCCAGCCCTATGGCCTTATCCGCCTGCAACCTGCCTCATTCCTCCCTAACCCCGACCCCTCTGTCCCACCTCCCCAATAGCCTAGGAGGTCAACAAAGGGATAAGACTTTCAGGTAATGTGACTGAAAAAAACGGAAAGCAAGGGGTGGGATAGTGAGGATCAGGAGAACGGGGGGGGGGGAATGGGACTGTGAAGAGGAAGACCAAAAAAAACAAACGGTCTTTACAGTAGAGTGGGGAAGGGATGAACCAACATGTATCAGCAGGCACTGGGGGTAGTGGACACAAGTCCATTTTCAAAGGAGAGGGTCTGAAGGGGATTAGAAGCCCTTAAGGACAACAAGGCAATGTGGCCAAATGGGATCCACCCAAAGGTACTAAAAAAACTGAGCATGGTGCTAGCCATCCCTCTTGCAACATTATTCAGCACCTTATTGGAATCAGAGGCAGTGCCAAAGGACTGGAGGAGGGTCGATGTGGTCTCTCTGCACAAGAGTGGCAGCAAAGAGGAGGCTAGCAATTACAGGCCGGTCAATCTCACATCTGTAGTGGGGAAATTAATAGAAATCCTGCTGAAGGAGAGACTGATGGTGTATCTGGAGGCAAATGGGATGCAAAATCACTGCCAGTATGGCTTCACAGGATGGAGGTCATTTCAAACAGATCTCACAAATGTATTTGACTAAGGAGCTAAATCAGGGGACTCTTAATTTCAGTTAGTCCTTTGACACTGTGCCACACAAGAGGCTCATTAAGAAACTTAGCAACCTGGGGGTTGCGGAGAAAGTGGTAAGCTGGGTATCAAACTGAGGATTGGAGGCAGAGGGTGGCAGTATATGGCAGTAACTCAGGAAGTGGGAGAATGAGCAGTGGAGTACCACAGGGATCAGTATTGGGTTCTGTCCTCTTCAATGTCTTCATAAGTGACATTGCTGAGAAACTAGAAGGGATGGTACATCTCTTTGTGGATGACACAAAAATCAGCAACAGTGTGGACATACAGGAAGGACTGGAGAATATAAGGGGATCTGGGGAAACTTGAGGAGAGGTCTGGGGTGGCAACTGAGTTTCAGTACCAAAAAGTGCAAAGTCATACACCTGCAGTGGGGAAACCCAGGGTCTGTGTAAAAGACAGTGAGGGAGGTACTTACAGTCACCAAGCAAGAAAGGAACCTAATGTTAATCATATCTGATGATCTCAAGGTAGCAGGGCAGTGCAACAAGGCAGCAAGCAAGGCTGATGGGTGGTGGGGTGCTTAGGAAGGGGGATTTCTAGCAGGAGAAGGGAGGTAGTGATGTCACTATATTGCTCGCTAGTGAGATCCCACCTAGACTGTGTTCAGTTCTGGAGGCCACACCTCCTCAAAGATATTGACAGGGTGGAAGCAGTCCAAAGGAGAGATACCAAAATGATGTGGGGGTTGCATGAGAAACCATTCAAGGAGAGGCTTTTGGAGCTCAACATGTTCTCTCCGGAGGAGAGGGGAAGTGATTGAGTCCTGTAAGTGTACCTCACAGGAGTGAACAGTGGGGAGTCAGTGCAGAAGGAGCACCAGAACATGGGGGCATGCAATGAAGCTTGAGGGAGGACATATAAGAGGGATGTGAGGAAATACTTTTTCACAGAAGGGGTGGTGGATGCCTGGGACAGCATGCCAAAAGAGGTGGTGGGGGCAAAAACAGGGGTGAGTTTCAAGCATGCATAGGATAGGCACATGGGCACAATCTGTAAAGGAAGGGGAGAAGAAAAGGACAAGTATACCACCTATCAAATAGGGTCCAGGGTGAAGAAATTGACTGGGAAAATAGGGCAAACTAGATGGGCCTACTCGTCCTTTTCTGCTGTCAAATTCTGTTTCTACGTAGGATGAATTTTTACTGTATATGCTCCATGATGTGAATGTTCCAAATTATAGATTGGCAGAACAATGCACTCCTTAAAGGAATGCCTGCAAGAGCATGTATGAGTAATGTTTAACAATAAAAACGAAGCAGCACAAGGACATCATTTCAATGGATGCCATGGAGGAAGTACAGAAGGTCTGCCCTTTGTAGGAATAGATCATATTCCTAAACTGGAAAGGGGAAGGGTCAGAAAGAATTTTCTTCTTAGAAGTGAATCCTGCTGAATTTTCACTCTCATTTCATTAAAACCTAATGGATCAAATGATGAGTTAGATTTTGTCCATTTTTTGTAGAGCTGAAAAACAGTAATCCTCTCACTGAGTTCAGATTGTAGACTATGGTTATACCTTGATGTTTAACTTGATTTCACAGTTTTTATTTTGTCTTTTTTCCCTCCTTTATAGGCATGACACAGATTTTTGTAGCAAACATTGCCTTGTTTTTATAACATCATTTGGAATTATGTTTAGCATAATATGATGAATCTAGTCATGCTGCTGTAGTACAGCCTTTGTGTGACTTAAATATATTTCTGTAGTTACAGTGAATGGCTAGTGTTACATGTTCTGCACTTTATACCTCCGCGTTAACCAAAATTGCAGTGAGGTATATCGAATGTAGTGTAATAAATATTGTATAAAAATCTAGGGGCTGGCATGGCACACCATCAATTGGCCTTTTTCCGATTGGAATAGATTACTTTTTTGTCTTAGAATAATTGAGCCGTGTTTGTATTTGATTTTTAAGACAATGGGGTGTCTATTTTTGAGACGTAGCAGTGCACACATTTCAGATCAGTTTTATGGTGTTCCTCAGAATTTTCTTTGATGTTACAAAATAAATGACCACTTAGAAATAAAATAAAAAATGTTTAATCTTTAGCTCATAGATGAATTAATTTGCCAAATGATGAGCAGCATTGCATCCTTTGGAATCAGACGTGTAATTGCTGTTATATGCAGAGTCTCATCACCCCTCTGTTTTCTGTTCTGATTGTGTTGTTTCGAATATAATTCCATTCATCCTGTGATACTATTGAGGTTTATTTTGATTTTGATTTACAGAACTAATATACTGTCTGGAAACTGCCTGGAATTCATTGTAACTTTCAGATATAGTCAGCTATCACTTCTTATATCTCAAGCATTTTTTCTTTTCTGTTTGCTAATTTGAAGATTTTCCACCTGGCAGTACTAGGGTGATGTGTGGAGCAGCACTCTGGAGGCTAAAAAAAAGTCAGTTCTGTTCCTTCCACTACATCAATGCTGCTGCAACATTGATGCTGCTAACAAAACAATGCTACAGAAGATGGACACTCTTTACCACAAAATTGCCAGATTCGCATCCAGTAGCGATAGCAAAACACATCACTGCCTTTCTCTAAACACTTTAAACTGGCTTTCACCAGAGCTCAAATCCAACCTGACGCTTGCCAGATATATTGAAAAAACTACGATCAAAAATTCCCTCACTTACTCGGCTGAACAGCTTGAGTTTGTCAACTTGCCCTCCTCTTGATCAACCTTAAAAAAAGACCTGACAAATTCCCTTGTTTCGAACAAACATTGGACAGCGCTCCTTCAGCTATCGTGCCTCCTCATTCTGGAATGCAATACCCCCCATTAAAGAATCACCAACTGTCTGCTTTTTCAAAGAATCTGGATGAATTTTACTTAACACTCAATGCCTGTGACTGTTTTGTGTAAATACCCCATATACCCTCTCTGCAGCTGTACTCAGTGTAGTGTAACTAAACAAACAAATGCAGTATCTTTGGTAATATCTGCATTTTTATTACCTTAACTCTACCAATTAAATTTAGGGGAAGGAAGCGCTGTTTATCTATCTCTATTTTAATAATCTGCAGCTGTGGTTCTATATTAAGTAAGCATTAATCATCGACAGAGGAGGGCTCTACCGGTGGATTAATGCCCGGGTGGGGGGTGTCGGCCTCGTGCTTCCAACAACCCACTGGGCATTAATCACCTGGTAGAGCCTGACGCTGGAGGTGATTAATGCACTTGTAACATGGGCGCTACATAATAGCTTTCCGGTGCTGTGTATCGTGTTGGTATATCAGAGTGGTAAACATCGATGGTGACATTCAGTGAGGTACAAAAGGCACTCTGGTTCATTAACCGATATTTGTTTGTGTTACGATTTGTTTTGTGCGCAAAGACAAAGTTGGACACTGTTAATGGTTACAGCATCGTTAGTCTGCCAGTACGAGAGCCGATGAAATTGAAGCGTACGATTGCTAACAATTTGCTTAGCAGAGTGAATACGTGCACAATTCTGCTGTCTGTATCAGTAGCGCTCTGCTTCATTTGCATAGTGTTATATGTCCGTTACTCTTACCACTACAGCTGTCGTGTCGCTCGCCACGTTACTGCTCATCCACCCATCCTACTGTTCACTTCACTGTACAGAACCGGGATGTGCCTATGCACTTTTCGATGTCTCGGGGTCCTGGACACATCGGCAGAATGCGCACTGTGAGACCACGATTTTCTACTCATATGTGTATGTGTATGCATGGGTTCACAGCCGTTGTGCTTTCTGCTACTGTTTAGTTGGATCTCCAACCTCTGATTCCCGTTGCAGTGCTGCACCATGTGGCTACTTGTGGTAGGGCGCCAGCGGGCTCTACTGGTGGTTAAATCACAGCTGGATTTCAATCAAGTGACACATTTTGACCAATGGTATCTGTGTATTTCACTCTTATCTTTCAGCCCATGTTACAAGCTTATATAACTCATTCCAATTGTTACTTAATCTTCCCCCAAAGTAATTAAACATCTACTATCGGGCACATACAGTTCTTCAACCCTTGTAAATTACTATCTCTATTATTTTTAAATATTAATGTTTTTTGTACATTAATTTTATAACCTGATTCTTTTCCAAATGCTTCAATTACTTTAAAAAACTGATTTATGGATTCTTGAATAGTTGTAATATATAAGAGGGCGTTGTCTGCGTATAAGCTAATCTTATGTTCTTGTGTATTGTACATTATTCCCTGCATTGCTGCATTTTGCCTGATTTTTTTCTGAAAATGGTTCTATAACTATGGTGAAAATTAATGGGGAAATAGGGCATTCTTGCCTGGTACCTCTTGTCAAACAAAAAGTTGGAGAGAGCAAACCATTGACTTTCACTTGTGCTTTTGGTGCTTGATAAATTATTTCAATCCACTTCCTAAACTTAAACCCAAAATTCATCTTTTCCAACACAGCCAACATAAATTCCGATTCCACTCAATCAAATGCTTTTTCTGCATCTATTGTTAATAATAAAGAGTTGTCTTTTTTAGTATTCAAAATAATATTCAATGTACGTCTTGAATTTTCTGTAATTCTTCTCCCTTTAATAAACCCACTCTGATCTAAGTTGACCAATACTGGTAGAACTTTCTCCATCCTATTGGCCATTATCTTTGCCAAAATCATATAATCAGAGTTTAGCAGAGATGTTGGCCTGCAGGATTTACATAGCTGTGGATCTTTATCCTGCTTATGGAAAATATGAATATGAGCTTCTAGAAATGTACCTGGGATCTTTCCTAATTCAATAATTTTATTAAACACAGTCATAAGTATTGGTATAAACATGATCTTATATTTCTTATAGAATTCTAACTGTACCCCATCCGGTCCAGGAACTTCTCCTGACTTCATTCCTTCAATTGCTATCTCCACTTCTGGGTTGGCAAAAGGTGTATCCAGCAACAATTTGGCCTCTTCTGTCAGATGACTCATTATAAGATCATCCAAAAATCCTCCTTGCCTTTGATTTATTCTTTTTTACTGTGATGTATATAATTCCTTATAATATTCAGTAAATATTTTATTTATATCTTGTGGATCAGTATATAATGCCCATCCACATCTTTTATTTGTTTTACATAATTTTGTTCCTGATCTTTTTTTTACTGCCATTCTAATAATTTCAATGGTTTGTTTGAATTTATATAATAATTAGATCTGGCCCTCAATATCTGACTTTCTGATTTTTCTGTTATCAGAGCATTGTATGCATCCTTTGTTTTTATTAATTTATTAAAAATATTGGAATCCAAAGAACGTTATGTAATTGTTCTAATGTATACATTTTTTCTTCTAATTCTTTCTGTTGACCTCCCATTTTCTTCTTCTCTTTCCCTGTATTTCTTGAAATTTTCCCCTAAGCCATGATTTGAAAGCATCCCAAATTATCATTATATCAGTGTCCCACTCAGAATTTCTTTCAAAAAATTCCCTTATTTCTTGCTTTAGGGTGTCACTAACTTCTTCCCCTTTAACCGATGTCATATCCATTTTCCAATTTCCAAATCTATATGGCATTTTGTTCCACCAAATATCTGTTATACAGGGTGAATGATCTGATATTAATATGCCTGGATAAGCAGTTTTATCTATATTATATTGTATTGAACCTGCTACTAAGAAATAGTCTATTCTTGAATATACACAGTGCACATTAGAATAGTAAGAGAACTGATTATTCATAGGATTACTACAATACCATGGGTCTATCAAATTCAAATCAGACATAAAACCCTTAATAGTGCCCAAACTGAGCCCACAGAGGTAAACCTGGTTACTCCAGATGGGGGTCTCCCACCTCTTGCTCCCAAATCTATACCAGTCCATTCATTTGGAACAACATCTTTCTTCAAACTATTGGTTGTAGATGCTATCTCGACATGTTTGTCACATTTAACATTCTACACTGTATTCAGGTGGTGTCCTGACTTACAGAACTTTTTTAAGTGGCTATGTCCATTCCTTAGACCCCCACAGTTTCAGATGCTTCCAAGCCATACACAAATTAAAAGCACTGTACTTGGCAAGTCTTCTCCTGACCCCACAGTAGGCAAATACTTTTACATAACTCTCTGTCTTGGTGAACATAGGCTCTATATCAGAGCAGACTCATCATAGTATAAAGGTGCCCCAGGGCTTCTTTCAAAAGAAACAACAAATTCTCTGGTACTCTCAGTACAACTTCACTTTCAGGCAGCTTTTCTCTTTCCAGGCAGGGCCAGGGGATTTCCCCTGAAATGCTGGAATGCCCCCATCCCCCCAGGGATGGGGCACTGGACCAACACTTGGTACGGTCTCTACTGCTTCCTTCTGGTCTCTTCTGTGTTCCTCTCTAGGGTGAGAACACACAACCCACTTTCTGATGTGGCTCTAAAGCAGAGCTAGACTCTGAAGGGCTGCCAACTGCAGCACACCTCTTCCTCTGACTGCTCCCTCCAGAAGACTGACTTGAATTCCCCAATGTTCTACAGGTAACCCCTGCTGCTGCATTCCAATGTGGCTTATGCTGCTGTGAGAATTCTAAGGTGATGTCATCCCTCTAGCTCAACTGAGACTGAGGACAGAGTGAGACAGTGTGAAACCCATTTAACTGGTGTCTCACAAGATGCCTTTCCCTGCCTGCCACTGGTTCTAAATGGGATTATAGTAACCCTGAGGAACAAGGGGGTTACACCCACCCTCGGCCAGGAAAATGACTGTCTGCAGTCATTACTTACCCGGCCCAGGCCACCCTACCCTGTGTGCTACCTAAAGAGAGGGGTGATCAGGCTCTCTCCTACCATGTGCCAGGCACAGGCAGGCAACACTAAGGGCCCAGAGGCCATCGGCTGATGCATCAGCCTCTACTCTATGATCTTGCTATGGTTACCCAGCAGCCCTGGAAGAATTGCCCAGAGTATAATCCTAATAGATCAGTACTGTGGCCCCTCCAGCCAGTCAGGACCACAGCCTGTCTATCCCCCTAACCCTCTAGGGAAAACCTATCTGACCAGAACCCGAACTATCCAAAAAAAAAGGGAGAACCTTCCCCTATCCCTGGACACCTGCAACCAAAACACAAGGGAGCTAACACTACATCTAAGCATTACTCCCACACTTCCCTACAACCATACCTGTGGAAGGAAAAGTTAACACAGTTAACAACACTGCACTTTAAACACAACTACTTTAAAGCACTTGGGACTCCGATGAGTCCCTCACTCCTCTTCTAGTTTTCTCTTCAGTCTTCTCTTCTTGTCTTCATCAGGATTACCTGCAAGAGAAAAGACAAAAACAACACCTAATCTGAAAACACAGTAACTGCCTAACCCCTACTATCAAAACACTGGAGAATCCCAAAAACATTTTTTAGAAAAGTAGAAAAACAGTAGAAACAGTAAAAACAGCAAAGAAACATTAACATTATTTACAATACACTTTTTGGGGATGTAATGTCCTAAATTGTCCCATCTAGTGACAACAGTGCCCGAAGGCAAGTCCAAGAAAGAGTCTCTCCTGGAATGGATCCTGGTGAAGCACAGTTCTTGTAGGACTGTAGTCCCGAGGGGGAGAGTCTTTGTGGACAGTTCAAACAGTCTGTAGTCTGCTAAGTGTAGGGTGTGTATTGCAATGTCAACAAGATAGAAAAGTCTGGACTTAACCAGTCCCTTGAAGAATGAAAATGACATGGCACCTGGATCTCCAGCTGAAGACTCTCCATGGAAGCATTTTTCAGATACAGCAGGGTGGACATTTTCCGGAAATTACAGGGTAGCACGTCTGGAAACTGCTGGATGATGTCATCTAGGAGATGGAACCTTGGAACAGGAAAGAAAAGCTGGTCTGAAGTCATCCGAAATCCCAGATAATGAATCAAAATACAGCTGGGACGGTGTCCTCTCTGGATATGATGTCATCTGGAAGGCCAGGCGATGGAATCTGGAAAGCCAGTTGATGGAATCTGGAAGGCACAGTGCAAGGCTAATGAATCTGGGGCATCTGAGTCCTGGAATGCCAGTCTGGTGAAACAACATAGGTACAGCAACGGCTGGATGGCAGCATTGGCTACCACTGCTCTGCTCTCCACTTGGTAGGCATGGGCTCATTCACAGGAAGTTGGTTGCATTGAGGAAAGTAACACAGTGGGTCAGGTGAAAGAATTATTACTTCGTCTGGGCACTCATAATTCACATTGTAGAAGGTTTCATGTCCCTATCCATCCACGATCCGAACAGTGTCTATGAATAGTATTCTGCCCACTTTCCATTGTTTAAATTTTTCTTTGAACACTCTGTCTTGGACATATTGACTTGCACCTGGATGCACATGTTTTGTTGCTTCTTCTACTAACCAGGATTTCCTGTTTCTGTCTATCTCCTCCCAGACTCTCCGAGGAAAGGATATTCCATAGATCTCATTCACCTTCCTATGCACCAGTCTTTCCTCTTTACTACACTTGGTCAACTTTAGACCTCTGGCCTGGCTTGGGGGTGGACAGTCCTGGTTCTGCCAGCTATGCATACTCAACGCAATGTAAAATGGATCTCTGACTCCTCCTTGTGGAGACTGGGCTGTGAAGTCACCAATCTCTCCTTCTTTCTGCTCCTCCGAGGCAAGAGCCCAAGGCTGTGGACTAGCACCTTCATCACAAGAACACATAGGTTACCCCTCATCCTCTTCCTCGCTGAGGATCTGAGCCCAGGAGTGTGTAGTCATCCTCACTCCTGAAACTATCCACTGTTCACTGGGTACTGAGGTCGACACCTCCCATTCAAGAGTCTCTCTCATCTCATCCTTTCCTATGAGACTAGGGCTTGGCCCCTCTCCCCATGGATCTGCTGATGCTCCCTCTGCACTGTCTCTCTGTGACCCGGACTCAGATACATCAGCACTACTTTGCTCTGCCTGTAGATCCACACCATCTTCCTTTGTGCCACACTCTGTTGGGCTTCACCCAACAGGCTCCACCTGGTGCTGTGTGCTGCCACTTGCAGAATCTTGAAGCTTTGTCCACGTGGGAGCCAAACAAATCTTGGGTGCCCTAGTTAGGCCATATTTCTCTAGGCACCCAGAACAGTGAGGAACCATGAATTCATCCCTTCCAGCCTTTAAGCACATCATGCACACTCTAACTGGATATCCAGGAATCACCACATGAGGAGGCAAACGTCCCCTGTAGTAACATCTCTCAATGTCTTTCAGCTTGTTAACTTCTTCTACTATCATAGCCCAGGCATGATCCAGGTAGAAGGCAGATCCCGAAACCATGACTGCAGAGAAAAACAAAAGTTCACTATTATCTCATAACTCACTTCGTTTAGAAAAGTCTTAGAAAATGGCTCCCCAGCTGCTGTGTTTACTTTACTACCCCACCCTGTCCTGGTGGCAGCAGCACTCCTGGCGCATCAACGTTCTGTTTTTGACTCAAGCCACTGCGCATCCGATTTACACGCTTACTGATAAAGTTCACTCAAACTGCATAAACTGCACTGTTTGCTCTCTTAGCACATTTATATGATTTTTTTACAGGACTTTTCATTTGCTTTAAATCACTGTTCTTGCTCAAAGTCCCTAAAGCTACAGTATTTCATTGCACAGGATTGCCTGTATTTTTGTTGCATCATTCATACAACCCACAGTCTCTCACTTTGCTTTGAAAATCATACTGTTGCTGAACCCATAATTATGCTCACAGTCTAATGCTCAGATTTCTTGCTTAGCTTGATTAACTTGACACAGTCCTTCTTTGCAAAACAATCACACTGTTACACACAGATTCAGCTGGCTTTAGTTAAAATCACACACAGTTTGAGCTATTTCACTGGATGGTACTCACTGAATCAGTAGCTTGCTATTGTGATGGAAAATTCAGCCTACAGCTGATTTTTGGAGACCTCTGGATTTAAGCAGGCTGGCAGTCCTGACGATTGTCCCTCCAAACACCACGCTGTCTTCCCAGATAATTGAAATGTGGGTTGAGCCCAATTTTAAAAAGAAAAGTCACATTTTATTACTTTTACAACGTTTTCAGTCACTGTGACGCTCCTTCTAGCAAGCCAGTCTGCACACCACTCTCTCTCTCCCTTTTGAACACTGTGCAGTCACTCTAGAGCTGGCTTGGGGGGTGGGACTGACTGCAGTCTCACCAATCACTCGACGCCATGCAAATGAGCCTCTCTCTTCTCGTGCTCCTCTTCTCCATGGAGATTGTTGAGCAGGCAAAATTTAAACTGCAAACCACACTTTTATTTTTTCAACTGTGACTCCTCAGCGGGAGCACCATTTTAACCATTTTTTATGGTATTTTACTCAGCGACTCCCCCAGTCCAGACAACAAGCACTTTAAACTTCTAAGGTACAACTCTCTTTGTCTCCCACAGTTTTCCATTCTTTTTCTTGTCACAGTTTGAACTTAGTTTGAACTTTAAAAGCTGGCAAATGTTATATTTCGATGCAGGACAAGGGGCATACACAATCTGGCTTTACTGCTCCTTGGTAAACTGGTGACACAATTACAGCAGCACATGAACAGCAGCACACAGCGGCACATTTAGGTGGCAATGCTTCCAACTTTTTGGGTAACCTACTGCCAGACAGCCAAAACACTAGCCATAATCCGAGCAAACCTTTCTTATTTTCTCCCTAAATTCAAAACAAATCCTCAGCGGTGCCTCCATTTTGTAACCCCTAGGTTTGGGGAGAAAATATATTTACTCAGTATTATGCTAGGTTTGTACCTCTGGCAGTGGTGCCCAAGTAACTCTGGACACAGGAAGCAATAACTGAAATGTCCAAACCAGGAATGGGATTCTAGAGTGTGGCTTTTATTCACATCAACACAGGAATAACAAAGCAAAGATGGACTCCCACAGGGCTACACTCACTGGTAATGCAGATTACAGAGGTCAGAGCACATCTTCTTCACTACACGAAAACCCTCAGGTTCTGAAGTACTCTGGGCTCACACGGCCCAAACTGGTACTCTTCTACTTTGATTCCTTGCCATGGCACCCTGGCCAGTACTTGGACACTTTTCCACATAGCATGGAGTTTGGTGGTGGCTCCCTAAACCACACATTAGCACTTTCTAGCTCTAAAGGGAGAAACTATCCTTAATCCCACATCTGGGTACTTTCTGCAGACACTGGCTAAGTGCCTGGGAGAAAGTTATAGGTGCCCAAACTGAACCCGTAGAGGTAAACCTGGTTACTCCAGATGGGGGTCTCCCACCTCTTGCTCCCAAATCTATACCCGGCCATTCATTTGGAACAATACCTTTCTTCAGACTATTGGTTGTAGATGCTATCTCGAAATGTTTGTCACATTTAACATTCTACACTGTATTCAGGTGGTGTCCTGACTTAAAAAAGTTCTGTAAGTGGCTATATCCATTCCTTAGACCCCCACTGTTTCAGATGCTTCCAAGCCATACACAAATTAAAAGCACTGTACTTGGCAAGTCTTCTCCTGACCCCACAGTAGGCAGATACTTTTACACAACTCTCTGTCTTGGTGAACATAGGCTCTATATCAGAGCAGACTCACCATGGTATGCAGGTGCCCCAGGGCTTCTTTCAAAAGAAACAACAAATTCTCTGGTACTCTCAGTAGTACAACTTCAATTTCAGGCAGCTTCTCCCTTTCCAGGCAGAGCCAGGGGATTTCCCCTGAAATGCTGGAATTCCCCCCCGGGGATGGAGCACTGGGACAACACTTGGAATGGTCTCTACCACTTCCTTCTGGTCTCTTCTGTGTTCCTCTCTAAGGTGAGAACACACAACCCACTTTCTGATGTAGCTCTAAAGCTGAGCTAGGCTCTGAGGGGCTGCCAACTGCAGCACACCTCTTCCTCTGACTGCTCCTTCCAGAAGACTGACTTGAATTCCCTAGTGTTCTACAGCTAACCCCTGCTGCTGCATTCCAATGTGGCGTATGCTGCTGCGAGAATTCTATGGTGATGTCATCCCTCCAGCTCAGCTGAGATTGAGGACAGAGTGAGACAGTGTGAAACCCATTTAACTGGTGTCTCACAAGCTGCCTTTCCATGCCTGCCACTGGTTCTAAGTGGGATTCTAGTAACCCCAGGGAACAACGAGGTTACAGTTGTATCCTCTGTATCTGTACTCAATGTAGTATCCTCTGTATCTGTACTCAGTGTAGTATCTGCATCAATTTTCTTGCAATTAATTGCATTGTCTCTGCACTGTCTGTTTCAAGTATGTCATTTTCACTCAATGATTGTATGTTTCAGTTATGCAATTTGCACTCAACAGTTATATGTATTTCTTTAAATGTCTGTGCAACCGTACCAAGGTCATGACTGAAAAAGGTACTTGTTGCCAGTGCACTTACCCAGTTACCAAAGTGAAAATAGAATAAATAAATAAAACACTGAGACCACACTGACTGTGACATCACTAGTAACTAAGTGGAACCATTTCTCACTACCAGGTTATTCTCTTTCATATGAAGCAGCAGGGACTAAACCTTCTTGGTTGCTAGTGATGTCTGAAGTTCCTGCATTTTGACTGGTAACTTGTGAAAGTCACTGCTCAGGCTGCAAGGATTATGGTGCTGCAAGGTGTTTGGTCATATTTCTGATTATGTAGTGGGAGGAACAGAACTGACTGTTTTTAGCCTCCAAATAGACTGCTGCTCCACCCAGCAGCCCAGTACTGCTAGGTGGAAAATCTTCTAATTAGTATACAGAAAATAAAACAGTACTTCAGGTATAGGAAGTGATAGCTCATTGCATCTGAAAATTACTAGAAGGAGGTTGTGGGGTCAAAAACAGTGGGGGAATTCAAGAATGTATGGGACAGACATACGACAATTCTGGTGGAGGGTAGGAAGAAGTAGGCTGTTAGTTAACTAGGATCTGCAGCGTATCCAATAGGTAGGGAAGTGGGCAGACTAGGTGGGCCAAGCAGTTCTTATCTGCCATCAAAGTCTACATTTCTATGTTCTATGTTTCTGTGTACACTATCTCTTTAATAAGTGTTTTGGTAATTTACAATATTCCACAAGATATGAATTTGAAACCAAAGTGTTTGCAATTTTTGTAGAACATTTTTAATATTGCTGGATTAGATATAATATTGTTTATAATACTTTCTATGCACTTATGGGGTTGCACTAGAACTTCCTTTCCTAAACAGTGATCTCGTGAAGATGAACAGGTAAGAAACGAAGTAAAGAAAAAAGTACAGATGTCACCCATTAATGATGCAGTGTGATGTCATACTAACAGCAGTATTTAAGAGACCTTTAAGAGCTAGACACCTACCCCCAATAAAAGAGTGAGAGCCACCTGAAACCTTGGGGTCAGGTCGTTGCAGATTTCTTGTATTGTATTTATGTTTGCAGTTCTCTAGCATTTTAATGCAGCATTGATAGTTTTGGAACAGTGCACTTAATAGTGTTTGCCCTTGGCAAGCTCCTGAATCAGCACCATGTTGAAGAACTTGCTTTAACACTTGTATGTGGCAGCTTTAATAAAACCACTTAACTTGCATCTTTGCAGTGCGTTATATTTTGTATTTCTCACTGAGTGTCTGCAGTCTGTAGTTAAGGAAATTTTAGATCCCTTCCCCGTGACATTGACTCCAGTGTGCTGCAGGAGTCAGTCATGTCCTGTTGTTGTTTGCTGTGCTTTTGCTACCACTTGGAGTGGTAATACGAATGTGCTGCTTAAGTTTCCACTGCTCTGCAGGTGACCTTCATCTCTATCATTCATTTGTACCAAATAATGGTGACCCAGTTGTGGTTTTGGAGAAAGGTCTTGCTGAGATCAGAGGGTGGATGGCCTTCAGCGGGTTCATGTTGAACCCTGATAAAATGGAACTGTTCCTAATAGGATCTGTTTGCCTTAGTGCACTGTGAAGGATAGCTCAGGTTCTCCCTCTATTGATGGGCTTCAGCTAGAGGCCAAGTGTGCTGTGTGCAAACTGGGGGTGTCTCTGGGCAGTAAGTTGCCACTGGAATTCCAGGTAGCAGCAGTCGTGTGGAGCAGCTTTTACCATAAAACATTGCTAGGTTTCTTTTCTTTGAAAATGAGGGGCTCACGCTGAACCACAAGGCCCATTTTCTTTTGTTGAGGGCCAGAGCCCCCCTTCCTGTGGAGAGACTTGCATTGAACTGACTAAGCCTGCAAAATCCCTATGTTTTATGGAGCTCTTCTGGGGCTCCCAATTGGCAGAGTCCACTTGCCAGTTCCAACACAAATGGCTGGATCCACTTGTTTGTCTCAGAAATGATTAATCATTAGCCTCCTTAGATGCTCAATAGACTCCCTGTTTTGGCACCTAAATTAAGTCCCTGCTTTTCTCCCACAAGGCCTTAACAATGTCCCAAGAGTCTCTGGCACTGTCCCAACAATCCTGTCTCTGAAATCCTGACTTCCGATTGGCTGCTTGCTGCTCAATATGGCTGCTCAAACACACAGGCCCAATGCAGATCAACAAAGTCCCAATAATAACATTCTGGTGCAGCCAGGTAAATTAGTAGCCATAGCTGTGCCCTCTCAGATGTTGCCCTTGTTAAACATTTTAATGCAGTCCAAAGCCTGTCGCTGCTGCCGGAATATGTAGTCTCCAGATAGCAGACATGCAGCTTATCAGAGCCCCGAGTACTACTCTGGTACAGCCAGTACCAACATTACTTTATGTATATAACCCCCCTTTATTTAATAGCTTCCACCGAGTCCTCTTAACTGTCCCCATTTATTTATATTTATTTACAATTTGGTGGCTGTCACTTGTGCTATTATTTAAGGTCCCAGCACTGTGACAGGCAAATCATGAATATTAATGCAGCCCTCATTAATATTTATGATCAGGGATTTAGTGTGCTCAGCGCTCTTTAGTTACAAAATTAGAGGAGGCTCACACAGGGTTTCGCTATGGTCATTGTTCCCCACCCAGCTTTACTATAGGTCCAGGACCAATAGGGATCCATTCAGTGACTGCGACCATGGTCAAGAACTGGAGCACACTTCAGCGCATGTGTGAGCTCACTGGCTGTAAAGACGATAGGGAAAATGCCCATTAGCTCCGTTAAGCTCCTGGTGCCCACAGAGGGAGAAGATGAATAAGGGAGAAGATGAATAAAGGGGGACTGTCAAGGCTTTCTGGAACACACCTGGAATCAGATCAGCAGCACTGCACTTCAGGGACAATCCAGGGGATGCAGCAGGCATAATGAGGCAGGCAGGAGAAATGGGCAATAAGGTAAGCCCCATGGGGGGAGGGCGTTACACCTATGATCAAGACAGGTGGAATTTTTTAAATCCCATCTAAATGATGGTTTTGCAGAGTGACTGCAAAAACATGTTTCAGAGGGGATTTATAAAATGACACCTGTCATGTTCATCACATGGGGTAATGAAAGCTCTGTTTTGCACTTTTGATGCCAACATCTGCAAAAATCAGTTATGAGTAAAGCTTGAAAAAATGCAGCATTTCCTCATAACTTCATTGTATTTTGACCTCACATTTTCAGCATTGTCTTTCCACGACCTTACCTAATGATCAAGACAGGTTGAATTTCTTAAATCCCGCCCAAAAGGTGATTTTATGAAGTGACTGCAAAAACATGTTTCAAAAGGGTTTTTAAAATTTTTATTTATTCATTTATTGAAATGTTTCACCAGGAAGGGCACACTAAGCAACAAGATGCTCATCTCACGGTGCGACCTGGGGGAGGGGAGTTACAGAGGAGATCAGATGAGTACATGATACATAGAACTGAGTTACACATTGGAACATGAAATTAGAGTAACATTGCATACATTGTGACTAGGAATTTGAGTTACACATTGGTACAAGGAGTGAGAGTAACATTGTACAGGGATTTACAACAACCTTACATTCAAGGGGGGAGGCTACATCAAAAAGTGATACGACATGGTTAGGTTTAAACAATACTATGTTGTCAGCCATGTAAGAACATGGAATTAGGTAATGACCTGGATTATGTTTTCACAATACGTTGGTAACAGCCACTATCTACAGGTAACACATTAGACAGAGAGATAAGGCTAGAAGTGCAGTAGGGGGTGAGTGCAGAGGTTGGTGGATATATGGCAGCATTTATAGCCGATTGCCAAAGCCACTGGTCAGGCTTCATAGGATCTAGGGGGGAGCAATGGGGGGGTAGGAAGTAAGAGTGGGGGGAAGGAGGGATTGGCAAGTGGAGGGGAAGAGGAGGTCAGATACATGAACAATTTACCACATGGAAGTTTGTCAGGGCAGAGGATAGGGAATGCCTAGAGGAGGAGTGACAGATTTGGACTGGCAGGTCATTCCAGAGCTTCAGGAGATGGTAGGAGAAGGCCAATTGGTTTGCAGTGGTCCAACGGTGAGGGATTACCAACAGTCAGGAGTCAGAAGACCTAAGGGCACAACAGGGGGTTACAGGAGATGATAGAGAGGAGGCAAGGTAGGGTGGAAGGGCCCCGAGCCAGAGGTTAGAAGCAAATTTGGCACTGTGAAGTAGGTGCCGGTTGCTAAGGAAGGGGAGGGCCAATGAATGGTAAAGCTCACAGTGGTGGGTACAAGGCGGGGACATCGAGGGCAAAACGACAGAATGCATTGAAGAGAGGATCCAGTCTGGATAGGGTAGACTTGGGAGCAACACTGTAGACTACATCACAGTAGTCGAAGGTAGGTAATATCATTTTCTGCACAATTTTGTGTCTCACAGGTAGCAGGAGGCTACTGCAGGTCCTAGAGAGAGTGCCTAGCTTTGAACACAGTTTTTTCAGGATAGTGTCTGCATGGGCAGAGAAGAATAGGTGTCAGTCAAGCCAGACACCTAGGTACCTTAAAGTTGTCACATCCTCAAGGACTGTCCCGCCAAGGGTGTGGAAGTTTGGGGGTGCAGTAAGCCTGACTAGTCTCTGCCTAATGCCGAAGGTCATGGAGACTGTCTTCTTGGCACTGAGGAAAAGTTGGTGGGAGCTAAACCAGAGCTGAATTTTATTGAAATCAGCCTGTAGACTGGTAGCAACCTCCTCGACGGTCCAGCCAGAGGTAAAGAAGACTGTGTCATCTGCATACATGTAAATTGTGGTAGATGAACAGGTTTGTGGCAGGTCATTTAGCAGGATGGAAAAGAGAATGGGGCAGAGTACTGAGCCCTGGGGAACACCAGTGTGGATTGGGAGTGGAGGTGAGGTGGAATCAGCAATTTTTACAGACTGAGTTCTGCCTTGTAGGTAGGCTCTGAACCAGTTGGTGGCAGTTGCAGATAAACCAGCTTCAGAGAGGCAGGATAACAACAGGGGGTTGGAGACAGTGTCAAAAGTTTTGGCTAAGTCAACAAAGATGGCTGATGTAATAAGACCTTTGTCCATCCCCTAGAGGATGGTGTCAAAGAGTCTTAGTAGGGAAGTGGCAGTAGAGTGTTTTTTTTCCTAAATCCAGACTGGAAAGGTGTGAAGAAGCTGGATTCCGAGACACCTGTTAAGTTCATGAGGTGGGGTAACAAGAGGGCTACATTGAAAACATTTGGTGCCAAAAATCTGCAAAAAATCAGAAAGCTATGATCAAATGTTAAAAAAATTTAATGTTTCTTCATAACTTTTTTTATTTTGAAATTTTGTACCAAATTATCAACATAGTCTATTTATAAGAATAAAAACTAAAGGTGCTGTGTCAGTGTGTGGTCTGAAAACAAAACAAAATGATACTATTAAAAGCATGTTGAAAATGGAAAATAAAGTTAAAATTGATGTTTTGATCTTAGGTCTTCTTCAAGAATTATCTCAAAGAGATAAAAGCAAAGTTATCCCTAAAGAAGACCAAAGGTTGAAACGTCAGTTTTAACTTTGTTTTCTATTTTCAGTGTGCATTTAATATTACCACTTTGTTTAGTCTCCTTATAACCCCATCGTATGAAAAAGACAGCTGTACATCCCATCTGAAAGGTGATTTAGCAACTGTTACGGTGTGAGCATAAAGCAAACACGTTAGGCAGGAGGTATAGTGCATAAAAAAATGCACAAACACGTTTTTTTATTTTTATTCACAAATCAAATATATCAATATATACAGAAATCAAGAAAAAAACAGGGTGTTAGACAGCACACCAAAAGAAAACTCTTCCCCAGTCACTTCTCCAATACTTCACTTCAATTTCCACTGCTGGTGTGAATACTGACACACCTTCCTCCTCAAAGACCAGCAGCACGTTGGCCTTCCTACCTAAAACTCACTCCTAGTGGTGAGATGTTATAGTGTCTTGGGTTATGACATCATGGTCACGTGACCAGTTGCAAGGGATACATTAGAGTTTTATTCTCTTATTCTGTAGAATAAAGATGTCCCATATTACTAACTCTCAGGGCACTATAATCCCCTACCAAACAATATACTTTATTCAACAAAACATATAGGTAGGGATCAAACATCAGATCTATTAGCTTTAGGGGGGCTCATTATGGAATTAAGCCCCTCCCTTGCAATGATGTCACTGGTACCTGTTCATATATGAACAATCATTCTGTGGGCAGCCAGCCCTATACAGGTACTACATGCAACCCAAACGGTGATTACACCTTTACTACTTGTTCTTCTCTCAGACGTCTCTGGGTTGGCATGGGGAAGGGGAGCTTGAGGCCACGCTCCTCATCTCCCTTCTCCTGCCAACGCGGGAGATCTAGACATAAATTGTACATTTATAACTGTTTTTTAATCCTTTTATACTTTTATTATTTCACATGGCTTCCTTAATCATTCATATTTCCAGCTTCTTTATAAATGATAACTAGGCATGGACTCAATTCATGTGCCCTGCTTAATTACCAACATACAAAACCTTTTCCCACAGCCGACAGCTGAAATTACAGCCCACAGCTCAACTTTTCATTAGGGCCCTTTTGCACAAATGTAGACATTTCCTTCATGATTTTATTTATTGTAGACCCAGCTACAACATTCTGGGCTACATGCAGTTTAAGGCATTTTCGTATCCTTTGCGGTGCCTGTTGCATCCTGCATGTATCTGTGCGCTTTCCTAAGAGCTAAAAGCCGCATCTCACTAAACACTTTCCTGAGCACACCAAGCAGCATTTAGCTAAGCACTCTCCTGAGCACATCCAGTGGTGTCACCAGGGAAACAACAAGGCTGCTCCTAAGCCGTATCAGAACAGCTCCTTGGCGATTCCTTCAGCCGCTATGAGTGGTGGGTCACGGCACATCAGTGCCTTTTTTTTTCTACAGGGCACCAGTGACTCGAGGCACTTTTAAACACATTTGGGGCACATTTTAAAACATTAGTCACAGTGTGACTGGTGCTAGTAAACAACTCCCAGTGGGCAGTATTCAGCAAAGCACTACTCAGCACAGTCTGTGCACAACACTGGGGTTCACAGAAAAAAGAGACAGCAAAGGTTAGGAGTTTGTCTGTCAGGTTGGCCACCCTGACAAGAAAAGAGTAAGAACAGCTTCAGAATAAGATAAAAGATGGCAGAACAGTGTGAAAGGGAAATGGGTGGAGGGGTGCATGTTGTCAATACCAAGGGGGGGAGATATGTGTATATCAGGAACAGAGGCACCCTGTTACAGTGACACCGCTATGAAAACATGTTTCAGGGGATTTAAAAAATGTCACCTACCTTGTTCATGAGGAGGGGCCTCAAAAGGTAATTTTGAAAATTTGGTACAAAAAATAAAAGTTATTTGTAAAAGTTCAAAACACATTTAAAAGCAGTTAACTGAACCTACCTTGTTTTCCTCAATTTACGATTGGTGTTGGAAGCAGCAAGATATGCCATTTGTTGTTGGAGCAGGACCAAATAGGTAAGTGAGGGGCTTTGGGGGATAGAGTGGGGTGGAGGGTGCTGAGAGGGGGTTCAGGTGGGGATGAAGGATCAGGGGAGAGCAGATGACCAGAAAAGACAACAAGGACTGTTTTCTCGTTTTCAGGACCCTGGTACTTGTGATGGTGGTGGTGCTGGGGTTGGACACCTGGTGTCACATTGTCTTTTGGTGGAGTTCAGTATGTGCACAAGCGCCACCTGACTCATGTGGGGAGGAGACAAAGGCTGGGTTGGGAGGGAGGGGTACCGGCAGCGTGGTTCAGCATCTGCTGCCAATGGTATGTAAATAAACACTTGTGGGAAGAGGGGTGAACACTGGGTTGTGCAGGAGGTGGGAGCGGGGTTTGGCACCCGCTACTGGTGATATATAGATAAACACTGGCAGGGGACGAATGCTGGGTTGGGTGGCAGGAGGATACTGTCAGTGGGGCTTGGCATCTGCATGCAGTAATATTAAAAGAGTGATTGGATGGGAGGGGGGAATACTGGTAAAGGGGTTGAATGAATGCCTGCCATCGGGTTAGCCATTAAACAATGAATCAGGTAGGAAGGGTGATTACCATGGTGGAGGCAGTAGCAGGAGGCTGCTTTGGTGCTGATGATTATGCCCAGTCGGTATGTTAATGGACAAAAACTTCATATGGTAGCAGTGGCTGTGTCCTTTCATAAGTAAAAAGTTTCCCACCATCAACAAGCTGACTAGCGTCATCACCAACCAGCTTGTAATAGGGCTACTCACAGCCCAGTCTCCCCAGTGTTGAACTGGATTGGCTCCAAAACACAGTCACACCTGAAAAAGCCCTACAATTCTGGAACACCGCCAATACATTTGCTGTGCATGTGTGCAAGCAAACATAAAAATAATATGTTGCTCAGCGCCAATTTGATCTGACCTTGTGGACTGATTTCCAGGTAACACTTTAAGTTTTCATAACTACGCAGGGAAAAGCCTCTTGGTCACCAGCAGGAACACCATCCTGTTTAAGGAGAATTATTAATTCTGATGGTGTCCCTCCAACTCTCAGGGATGCACTATCCTTTAAATGAACAGTACTTTAACATACTGTATGGTGAAAATAGTGTGCATGTGTCAAACCTTTCTCACAAATCAGGCCCTGTATTTATTCGTTCATTCATTCATTTTATTAAATGAGTTAGACCATTGAGTAAAACTCATTTAAAATGGTGACCCTTGGTTAAGCAGAAATAAAGTTACAACAATTACAATAAATGCAAACATACAGTATATAACACAACAAGATACATACAATTACATGCAACAATTATATTACTATAACCAGTTAGCCACAACAAGCCTTAGTTGGAGCAAAAAATGATTCCAAGAACCAGGTTTTAACAACTTTTCGTGATGGGTTTTTGCTATTGTACAAACAAAATTTCAAGGGCATCATATTCCAGAATTTGGGGACTAGCTGGCAATTTAAGCAATAATGACCATGAAGCTGGTCATTTCTGAGGCATTGACTGGATGGGGATGGGCCACCTTCCTCTAGCCAGTTGTTAATCCAAGGAAATGACCGGCCTCGAGGTTCTTATTGCATGCATTAGTCAGATCACAATAACAGCTTTTGTTTTTACTATTTATTTTTTACTTACGTTTAGGTTTTGAGCAGTGTGGCACGAACCATATGTGCTACACAGCCTCAATTTGCAGCTGGATCGGTCATTTCAAAGATGTTAGTGACAAATTCTGTAGCCAGTCACGAGCTTCACTTTAATTAGACTTATAATTCTGCTTTTATAAGCTGTGGAAAGGTTGAACAACTGACAATGATCCAAAATGATTGATTAGCATATGAAACATGAGGCCAAGATATTACATACAGTAGAAACATTAAAACATAGACATATACTGGCAGATAAAGATGGTGATGGTGAGACCACAGTGCCATCTAGACTGTCTGATCCCTGCCTTAGTCAAATTGCCAGTCTATGCTGAAAGGAGTTAAAGAGCAACTTCCACGTTCTGGGCAGGCAACTCATACTGAGGAGTTGCCTGCCCACGGAGCTATTTTAGCCCATAATGGCTTTTTTCTATGTCGCAGTTTTTTAAATATTTATATTTGGTTGCCCAGCTAATAACATTTGACTATGAGCCAAGCGTCCACTGAACACTGCAGCCCTGCTCCTAAAAATTGCAGTTTGATGACGTGTAGTAGGGAACAGGGCTGCAGGCGCGCTGCATATAGAATACTGAAATCAGGGGAAGGGGTTCTCTAAACATGCTGAAAGTTTGTTTACTTCCATTTCTACATGTAGGAGACTAATATTTATTTATTTAGTTAGTTTTTGACTACTGGGTAAGTGCTCTAGACAAAGAAATTGCCTTTTTTCAGTCATGACCTGGGAAAGTTGCAGACATAGGTAAAAGCACATCACATCATAATGGTTACTATTACTTAATACAGACTTGGGTCAAACACATTACAGTATAGACAGGTATGGTAATATGTAATGTACAGGGGAAATTGGACATTATACTAGGCTATCCATAGATACAGGGGAATACACAATACCATTTCAAGGAGGTAGACCATACGGTATAAGTAAATGGGGAAACTATTCCAGGCAGTCTCATGGTGGGTGACCTCACAGCCTGTCCTTGCCTGCTATTTTAAAATGGGCAAAAGTGATAAGTGCCTGAATATGTGCTGAAGGGACATGCAAAGGAAGCCTAACTAGGTGTTCTTCCCAGGGGTTAGGTTGCAAGTGCATCTGTCAGAGGCCAGGAGGTAGGCACAGAGCTCATTTTTAAAAATCAGGTGTGTAGTAGAGTACCTCACAGTTGAAGGCAGGGAGTTCCATAGCTTTGGGGCAGACACTACAAATGCCTGCTCACCCATACTAGTAGTGCATTTGGGTGTATTAAGGAGAGACTTTTCAGTAGATCTCAGCGGGTAAGTCTGATGGGCCGGGTTCATCAAGCATGCAAGGGACACTGGCTTTCCAGTTCTGATTATACTGTCACTTGTGCTTCCTGTGGTATAGACTCGGAAAGAGGTGGGAGAGAGCTAGCCCAGACTGGAGTAAAGTACACAATGGTGGGTGCACCTAGGTACTGATAGTGCAAAGCGACAGATACTGTTATAACAGGTGTCCCACTTCTGCAATAGTCCCTTGTTTGCATCTTTATAGGAAGTGATTCCGTAAGTCAGGATGGGTCACAGTACCCCCTTCGTGATTGATAATTTTGCCTTGGAGTTTAAGGATGCTGTGTCTTCGTCGGCCAGCCCAAGCTTGATATTGACCACCTAACAAGTGTTAGTGATATGGAGGCTGAAATCCAACGAAGGGTCGAGGTTTATACCCAGGTATCTGAAAGAGTCACCAAATCCAGGAGCGAGCCATCTGAGCCACGTATGACCAGTGTTGCAGAGCTAGCTTTGACCCTTGGTGCTGATCCAAACAACATTGTCACCGTCTTTTAGGTATCGGGAAGAAGTTTGTTTTGAACTAGCCACTAACATAGGCAGGCAAAGTCCAACTCAAGTGTGGTATTAATGGAAACGATGTCCTTGGCGCTGGTGCATAACACCATGTTACCCGCGTATAAGATGGTAGAGGTAGTGCTCAATATTTGAGGCAACCTATTCACAAACAGTAAGAAAAGTAGTGCTCTGAAAATTGAGCCTTGTTGAACAGTACAAGTCACATTAAACTGTTCCCTCAACTCACTGGTGTAGCATTTTTCAATGAGTTTCCTAATCTGTGCAGGGTTTAATTCAATGAATTAGTAAAAGTTTAGTATTGGTTTGCATCTAGCTGTTAGTGCTATAAGCTTTATTTTCAGCCGAGTGCTTATGAGTTTCATTTCAGAAGGCAGACTAAACAACTCTTAAGGAATACTGTGATATTTATAAACAATGATATGAAAATGCAGCTACTGCCATTTCACTAAACAGTTACATGTGAGCTGAATAGGCAGTGAAGGATGGTTGAAAAATAGTTTGAAAGTTTCAACAGTTTGAGCTGCCACTCCAGTAGCATCACAAAAATAAAAATTCTACACCAGTGAGTTGATGGAACAGTTTAATTTGACTTGTACTGTACACCTATGCTGGTAGAAGAGAAATCAGATTTGCAATTGTCAATCTGAACAAATTGCGTCCACCCAGATAGGTAACTGCTGAACCATGTTGAGGAGCCTTGGGAGAATCCAAGTGTGGCCAGCGTATCTAGTAGCAATGTGTGATTCACCAGGTTGAACGCTTTAGTTATATCCATGAAAATTGCTCCAGTGTATAGCCCATCGATAGCTCAATGTCATTAATGAGTTTGATAAGCACCATGGCCATGCTGTGCCCCTTCCTGAAGCCATGTTGGGCAGAGTTGAGAAGGTTGTTTTATTGTATGCAGACCGTGACCTGGTCGGCTACTAGTTTTTCAAGAATTTTGTTTAGTACTGATAATATTGCAATTGGGCAATAGTTGTTCATGTCTTTTGTGTCCCCACAGGGTCATCCATCTGTAATTTTGGGCAACTGCTACAGGCCTCCTACATGCAGTTACAATGAAACAGTTAGTCTTTGCTCTGAAATCACAGAAGCATCCGAACTAGGAAATGTTATCATATTGGGAGACTTTAATTTTCCAGGTATCGATTGGGCTAATCTAAGGGCTAAGTCTGATATAGATCCATCCAATTCAAATAAGGTCAAATATATCAACAAACAAAAAGAATTAAAAAAATTGATTAGGAAGGCAAGATACAAAATGGAATTTAAAATATCTCATAGCTAAGATGTTATTATTTATACTCATACCTTAATACTAATAAATCATCATTTAAGGTTATTGCTAAAATCAAATCAGATGGTAATACTTTCAATGATCCTATTGAAAAAATGGCTGTTTCAACAGTTATTTTGCATCTATATTTAGTCCCAGGGTAGAAGAACCCCACTTATCGATAAATGTCACTGAACATAAGTATTTGTTTTCAGTGGAAGAGGTGAGACTAGAACTTCAGAATGTCAAAATAACAACTACACCTGGCTCTGATGATATACATCCTAAAATACTCAAAACTGGAGCACACATATTAGCTGTTCCACTGATTATAATTATTAATAGATCATTGCAAAGTGGGATTGTGCCATTGGATTGGAGACTTTCTATTGTGACCCCTATATTTAAGAAGGGCGAAAGGAATCTTATAAAAAATTATAGACCTATCAATCTAACCTCTCTCCTCTGTAAAATCATGTTGAGATTGATCAAAATTCGAATGGAACAAGAGATTGTTACACTAAATATTAAGGATAATATTCAGCATGGATTCCAAAAGGGGAAATCTTGCACAACAAATTTGATCTCATTTTATGAGAATATAAGTGCTAATCTATATATAAAATGTGCATCAGATGTGATTCTGATGGACTTCTCCAAAGCCTTCGATAAAGTACCACATATAAACTTGGTAAATAAATTGATAAATTTGGGGTTCAGTAGTATACTAATTAGATGGATTAAAAATTGGTTACTAGAATGTGCACAAATGATTAGTTAAATGGTACATTATCTGATAAGGGTGAGGTTACTGGTTGAGTACCGCAGGGGTCGGTATTGGGCCCGGTCCTCTTTGGTATCTATATCTGTGACATCCATCATAATATTAATAATAAAATGGTTAAATTTGTGGATGATTTAAAACTGGGTGGGGAGGTAGATACCTTCCAAAAGTGTATATCTATGGTCAATGACCTAAACAATATTATGCAATGGGCTAATAAACATCGCATGCAGATTAATACTGAAAAATGTGTGGTTCTGCATTTTGGACATAAAAATCCAAAATAATAAATACATATTGAGAGACCAGCTCTTACGGGCAGTATCATCAGAACATGACCTAGGAGTTACAATTTCTACCTCTTTTACTCCTAGTGAACACTGTAGTCAGGTTTCTCTTAAAGCAAGGGTTCTTATTTAAAGGATCAAATGTTCCTTTGTTTGCAGCTCTGAGCAGTGTATTATACCATTGTATAAGAGTTATATTAGGCCCATGCTTGATTTTGGGTCACCATTCTGGTCTCCTTACTATTCAAAGGATACCAAGATGATAGAAGGGGTGCAACACACTGTGACCAAATTGCTTCATCTTTTAAAGGGACTACCATATGACTCAAGGTTTAAAGAAACTGAATTGTATTCCCTGGAACTTAGAAGGCAGAGAGAGGACACGCTTCTACTCCACAAAATAATGCATTCACATGATTTAATGGACCTATGCAGTTTTGAATTTAGTAAGTCTCGAGAGAATCTTAGATCCCATGGTAGGAAACTAACCATACCCAGGGTAAACACTATAAAAAAAGATAAATTTTACACAGTTAGGAGTGCTAGGACTTGGAACAGACTCTCACAAACAGTAGTGGAAATTGAAGATTTTGGTCAATTCAAACACACTTTAGATAGATTGTATTGTAAATATGGTATTATTGTTTAAAATACCCGCATGGTGCGGGGGACAATACTTAGGGGCATTGACTGCTCCCTTTTGTCCTATACATCCTAGTAATCCTAGTAGTAATCCCCTTTCTTAAGGATGGAGACAACTCACGCTATCTTCCAGAGAGATGGTATTTCCTGCATACTGATGGAAAGGTTGTAGATCCTGGCAACTGGTGCCACTATAACAGGGGCTGCTAGTTTAAGGAATCTTGGTAGTAGGCCATCTGATCCACTGAATGTCTTACTATTATTGGTGGTTATCGCCCCCTCATCTGGTGGCACTGACATCCTCACCATACTTAAATCCTTAATAGCCTTCACCAACAATGAAACTTTAATATTTGGGGATTTTAACATGGACTCACTTGCTCCCAAGTCGCACAGCCTGAAATCCTTCAGTGACGAAGTCAGCTTAGCCCAGTTAGTTGGCGAACCCACTAGAACCAATACATCCAATCCTGACAACAGTTCTCTCCTTGATGTCATACTTTCTACGCATCCCCACAAAATTCCTCACTCTGCAGTGTTCCACAATGACATGAGTGATCATGGGGTGGTTGTTTGTACAAGATCACAAATTATAGCCTGACAGCAATCAACACTCATAACTTAGCAGTCCTTTCACAAGTTTAATGCATCGGACTACTTATCTGACTTGAGCAAAATTAGATGGCAAGACCTCTACTTTGCCAAAATGATCAATGAGGCAGTCACTGTCTTAATGACAACCCCACCGCGCTGGCTAACAAGCATGCCCCTTTGATCAAAGTCAGGGTGTGTAAAACATTCAATCCATGGTTTACATCAGATCTCAAGGCTACACTCCTACACTGCGATAAACTCTGGGCTAAGGCTAGAAAATCCAAAAGCCCAGCTGACTAGCAAGCATTCAGAGCAGCTAGAAACACCTGCATTAAACAAATCGGTGCAAGCAAAGCCAACTATTATGTCTCCAGCCTTGAACAGGCAAAAGGGAATTCCCAAAAAATCTGGAAGACACTCAAGTCCATCGAAGGTCAGCCTACAGACCCCTCCATCCCTCTGAAGATCCTCAGCAATGGTAGAGCTGTGGAAAACAGCTGCCTAATCCTTGAGGAAATCAACAATCACTTTGTAACTACTGGCCTAGCTTTCAACTTTTCGCCTTATGCAGCCTGTGGTAGCAACCAAGATTGTAATAACATTGACTTGCAAACTTCGACCTGCTCACTCCAGTTGTGCCCGCTTAGCTATAAAGAAGTCAAAGATTCACTTCTTAACATAGACATTCGAAAAAGTGCAGGGGACGATGGTCTAGAACCTTTTATTCTTAAACTTGACTATCTCGATCTCACTGCCTCTATACTTCACATATTCAGTCTTTCCGTTTCCACTGCCACTGTTCCCTCCTGCTGGAAATCTGCCCACATCCTTCTATTATTCAAGTCAGGGGACCCATGTGACCTAAACAACTATAGGCCCATCTCAATCTTACCTGTCCTCTCCAAAGTCCTGAAAAAGCTAGTTTACTCCCAAATGAAACTCCATATCGAATCATCTTCAATCCTCAACCCTGTGCAATCTGGCTTCTGGCCCAACCATAGTACAGTCGCTGCTCTAGCCAAAGTTACCAATGAGTGGATCACAGCCATGGACTCCAAGAAAGTTACTGGTGCAGTATTTTTAGATCTCAGCAAAGCTTTTGACACTGTGACCACAATCTGTTAGTCTCAAGTCTAATAAAAGTAGATGACACCCCCTTGCTGCCCAGTGGTTTACCAGCTACCTATCTGGAAGGACCCAGAAAGTAAAAGGTGGTGGCCTCTTTTCTGCATCCATCCCAGTTGTCAGGGGAGTCCTGCAAGGCTCCATATTAGGTCCCATCCTCTTCTCCCTGTACATCAATAACCTTGACGCACATATATCCCAGTTCCATCTGCATTTCTTTGCTGATGATACTGTACTGTATACATCAGGCCCTACACTGGCTGAAGTGAGGGATGTACTCCAAGCCGACTTTGCACAACTAGAAATCAACCTAATCAATGCCAAACTACTCCTCAATGCCAAGAAAACTAAGGCCATGATCTTTGCCCCAAACACCACCTCCACTTCCCTTGCAAACACGCACAAAGAATTCATCACTACCTCCCTAGGTGAACCCCTTGAAATCACCTCCAAATTCAAATATCTTGGTATAGGGCTAGACAACAAGCTTTCCTTTCATGACCACCTCGACGATCTGGAAAAGAGGCTAAAAATTAGGCTAGGTTTCTTCTTCCGTAACAAGTCCCTCTTTCCATTGGATACCAGAACTAGGCTGGTCCAGGCCACTTTCTTGCTGCTACTCGACTATGGAGATCTAATCTATTCCTTTGCAGCAGCCTCAGGACTCAACAAACTAGATGTCCTCTACCACCGCGCCATACGGTTCACGACAAAGCTACCCTACCGAACCCACCATTGCAATTTGTATCTAGCCACTGGCTGAACATCAGTTTCAACTAGACGAACGCTTCATGCTGGTATCTGGATTCTTAAACTACTCCTGAACAAGCTCCCGAACTATCTCACAACCCTTTTCCATATTTCCCATAGCGCCTACTCTCTTAGGAAAAATGACCTCCTCCTCCTTGATGTACTCAGAACTCACACCTCACTCGGCAAGTGGGCCATATCGAGCGTACTCCCAACTATCTGGAACCAGCTCCAAGGTGTACTGAAGCTTCCCGGTACTGTCCCTGTCAGCCTATTTAAAAAGGTTGGCTGCAGCAAAAATAAAAGATACATGCAGCTGCTTCTAAATTCTAACTCACTGCTCTAACCCTAGCCCACTGCTTCCTCTTACTTACTTACCTAGAATTAGCTGCCTTGATACTCCGAGATAAGCACTTTGTAACTTTTTTCTGTACTTGTAGTTTTTTATGTCATTGTCATTTTTATGCAACATGTTAATGCTTGCCCATAATTCTGTACTTGAATTTGTACTGTTTTTTCGATTATGCAATCTGTAACTACCTGTCTGTGTCAAAGGACCTCCTTGTGAATGAGCTTGCTCAACCGAGTTTTCCTACAATAAACTTGAACTTGATCCCGCTGATCCATGCTTGAGTAGTTTCCTCAAAGGTCTCAGAACCTCAAGCATGGTGACCTGCTTAAAACTAAGCAACATGGAGGCCTGGGACGGGGACACAGTTGGAGAGACAGAAGGTTGACTGGTCAGCCTGTCATAGTCCAAGAGACCGGAGAAGTGGATGTTTAGGGCATTCACAATGGTACAGGTGTTATTGCAGTTGGCACCATTAACAGTCATATCAGTGATTGCCAAGCATCCACCTTGTTCCAAGAAAGTCTTAATATGGTTCCAGACACCACGCATGTTGTTGGCCGATTTCTGTAGTAGCTTAAGTGAGTAAGCCCTGTTTGCTGCCCAGATTTCTCTCTTGCATGTGTTCCTCTGCCTACGATATATAACATATATTACAGCCCCATGTATATTTAATTAGAAGCAAAGAAACTGTTGGCATGTTTAAAGAGCCCCCCTTCCCTGATTTCATTATTCTATATGCAATGCACCTGCAGCCCCATTCTCTACTGTATGTCACCAAACTGCAATTTATAGGAGTGGGGCTGCAGCACTTGGTAGCCGCTCGGCTCATAGTTGGAAGTTATGAGCCAGGCAAACAAATGTAAATATTTAATTAACTGCTGTAAGCCTCCCCTCTCTGGGCAGCTTATTAAAATCATCCTCTCCCTCTGGTTAGGCGGTTTGTTGGGCAGCTTGGGTCCTCCCCCTTTGGGAGTGTTTCTTTCGAGGCCTTCCTGACCCTTAAAAATGTACCCCTTGGGGTTGGTTAGGAGAGATGCCAGCAGGTAGTAGCTCATGCAAGTGGGCCAGGGTCTCAAACCCCCGGCCTGGGAGATGCAGTCAATTTTTCTTTCCAGCACTGGTTGCACAGCTGGTTTCTTGGGGGGAAGTTGTAGGAGCAAGACGACTGTGGGAGTGGGATCCTCAGGAATTGAAGAGTCAATCATTTGGACTAGAGATATGGAAGTAATCACACGCAGGGGTGGGACTGGGTCCTGTTTTCCAAATTTAAGAGGTATGGCAATTGGGCTGTTACAGCCGTGGCAGGGCTGTGACCAGGCTTCTTGGTGGTGGCAATACTGAGAAAGCCATTTACCCAGTGTGGCACACTGCCGAGGTTAAGTTTGGTGACCTGGTTTTCAGGTCAGCCTCCTTTGCATAGGCCATTACCCATTTTTGTGATGTTCTCGGGAGGAGTAAGTCACTCCTCCAATGTGAGTAAGCATCATACTGTTTTATCAGTCTGAGCTCATTCTGGCTCAAAGTATCTTAGTGAAGCCTGCATCCAGCCCAGTTTCAGCTTTTTGTTTGGTATATACATCCATATCAACTTAGTGCTGCATTTCAGTCTCAGCTTGTGTGCCTATGTGACCTGTCTGACCCTCCGCTCCATGGAGCTGTGCACTTTATATTGATTTAATGATAAAATTATTTTAGTTATTTTTACCCAGGTGTGTGCCAAGCCTGTTTTTCTGCTAACTATATTGCTCCTTCTATCAAAACAAAAAATTGCATCTGTCTCCCTGGCCCGTTCCTAGAAGCACTTCAGCCTGTTGCCGTTTGTTCTAGCTGATTAAGTAAGAGCCATGGTTTCCTGCCTTGTGAGATCCTGCAGGCAAGGTAATACTTTCTGGTCCTTTTTAAAGGCTGTGTTTCCCGGGAGGTTTCTGGTTTGGAGCCCTCTCCCCATTTTTTACCATCAGGACCTCTAGACTGGGGGAAGGGGGCTACAAATGTGGGGGCTCATCCGGGATTGGAATTTTGGATGCTTCTTGGTGGACCGGTCAGAGCAATAGTTTGGCCGCTGTAGCAGGCCCCTGTTAAAATTTTTGCTGCATCACCATCAGGCCCCATTTTGTAAGTGGTTCATGCCTTCTCTCTCTCTCTCTCTCTCCTTGGAAGAAAGGGCACCAGGCAGTCTAGTGGAATAATCAGGTGAGATGAGGTGACATTGCTGGCTGTGTGGGGAATGTGCTGAAGGAGCGCCAATTTCTCCTTGAGCCTGTGGTGTGGAAGCAAGGACTGTGGAGACAGAGAGAGAGAGCACAATAATGGCTGAGAAGACTCCTGTTGATGAGCTCCAGGTCATCATTGCAGCATTGCTGCTGTCCTGGCTTTGGAAATCAGCCAGCAGGGGAGTGGCAGAGGAGAGATGTTTTCATTGCAACCTTCGAGGTGAAGGAGTGATCTGATTGCCTCAGAGTTCTCTTTGTGCAAAGCAACTTGTGTAAGAATGGCTGGAGTGCTCAATAATGGCCCTGAGAATGTGCCCTACTGGACCGGAGTATGGTTGGAGCCGGGCCAAGCCTGCTGGACCAGTGTCTGGGACCTCCCAGAGTGGTCACAGGCTGATAGGTGGGTGCGTCACCAGATGCATATAGAATACCCCAACACAGACTATCCATACAAATCGGAGATGCTCTGGGATATTGCGGAAGGGAAGTGCCCAGACTGGGTATTCGGTGGGATGGTTCAAAAGCTGCAACTTTGATCTGAAGCACCCGACTCACCAATGGAGGAACTCATCAGAAAAGTCAGGTCCCTGTGCTTCTTGTCACCCTGCACAGGACTCACCATTTTCAAGCATTATGCTCTGATTCAAGATATTGCTGGCTGCAGAATGAAGTACTACATCATATCCCTGGATTCATTCGAAGAAAAGACCACCAAACTGGACCCTACCTTCTGTTATCCCCACGGCGGGGGGCCCACCTTGTAGGCTCAGCACCCTTGGGTTTGTATTTGTCAGGACTGTTAATACCAGTTAAGCTATAGTTACAGTTTGCTAATTAAAGTTTGAACCCTTAAAGACTGGTGCTCAGTGGAGGTTGCTGCAGGACTGTTTCCTGTGACTGTTTTAAAAGTTTAAGGTGTAATGAATTACCCATTTTTGGAGTGTCCTTGGGAGGAGTCAGTTACTCCCCCAGTGTGAGTAAGTATCATACCGTTTTATCAGTTTGAGCTTGTTCTGGCTCAAAGTATCTGAGTGAAGCCCGCATCCAGACCAGTTTCGGCCTTTTTGGTACATACATCCATGTCAACCTAGTGCTACATTTCAATCTCAGCTTGTGTGGCTATATAACCTGTCTGACCCTTTGCTCCATGGAGCTGTGCACTTTATATTGATTTAATGATTAATTAAATTATTTTAGTTATTTTTACCCTGGTGTGTGCCAACCTTATTTTGCTGCTATGTTGCTCCTTCCTTCAAAACAAAAAATAGCATCTGTTTCCCTGGCCTGATCCTGGAAGCCTGTTACTATTTGTTCTACCTGACCATGTAAGAACCATGGTTTCCTGCTTTGTGAGAGCCTGCAGGCAAGGTAATACTTTTTGGTCCTTTTTAAAGGCTGTGTTTCCCGGGAGGTTTCTGGTTTCGAGCCCTCTCTCCATTTTTTACCAACAGGACCCCTAGACCCGGGAAGGGGGGCTACACTGCTGCACAGAAACAATCCATTATGGGCTAAAATAGCTCCTCAGCAGGTAGCTTCTTAGTTTAAGTTGCTTGCCCAAGGCTTAAAATCGTGACAGTTGCTCTTTAATGAACGTTGTTCCTTGCTAACAGTTGTTTTTGCCCCCTAAAGCAGAGGAATCACTAAAAGTGTCATACTGAAAGGCACGGTTAGTGAGACACTAATCTGCTAGTGAGCAGCACTAACATATGCTAGGGCATCTATGAAACTGCCTGATTGCATCTTGCATACTAGCATTCTGGCATAAAGAAAGGATTATGCAGGCATTAACCAGCCCATAGTGCTGCACTATTTATCATTTCCACAAACATGGTACTAACTACCGTAGTGGTGCACCCCTCCCCAGTCACTGGTCTGATCATTTCAACAGTCTCTGGCAGTCTAATGGCCCCCCACCTCCCGAACGCTGTTAATGACGTCCCCCATTCTGGGTAGTCTAGTGGCCAAGTGCCTTGCCTGTGCTGTGAAGTCATTTGCATGGGGAAGGCGGAATATAGCAGACTGACAGGTTATAACAGGAGTAATTGCCTTTTGCAAGCAGTAACAGCACATTTGCTCCTGCCATTTCTGTAGCTCCCTATTGACCACATACCTTGTATGGCCAGTAGGATGTTGTGGTTCATGGGAGCAATCGGGCTACTGCCTCCCTTCCCTGGCCAGTGTATTGGAACATGCTACTGGCCCTCAGAATGTACCTCAAGCATGTTCCAGTACTCAGTACCTGTAGTTCACTCCAGGCACTGATTTTGTTCCCTGGAGCAACTTTTAGCAAGCACTATTCCAGGGCTTCGAATATCCTGGCCCAGATGTCAGACTGAAAGTTTCCAGTGCCCATGATTTGAATAAAACATGTTTTTATTTATATTTATTCAAGCAATATTTAGAAATGACTAAAAGTGAAGAGATTATTCATATCGTTACTCCTGCCAGAATATATCTCACTGGTTTCCTGACCAAATATTGAAAACCAGGCTTAGTGTCAAACACAGATGTAGCAAAAACATTTTTGCATCAGATTTTTAAGCAAAACTACCAGCATCTTCATGCTGTATCAGCACAGTTTCTTTTTTAAAATTCATTGCACAGGCAAATATAGTAGCAAAGTGCTCTCAAACAATTTGAGATGGGAAACAGAACATATTAGTGGATCAGCTTCAGCAGAAAAACAGGCGCGAGTTTCCTGCTACTTTACTTAATGAAACTAAAACACTATAACACATTTCCTGCTGTACTCTATGGCAGGATATTGTTATTGATATTTACACAATGGAAAAAATATCACCTACTCACTTAACAACTACGCTCATTTCAATATATGTAAACAAAATGCACTTTTTTTACATTATGCAGAAGCGACCAGTGTTTGTTCCTTAAGATCCTATAGATGGAGGTGGATTAGGGCTGGAGGAGGGGCAGAATCCTTCAGCAGACTGACTGATTTGATGTTCTGGCTGGCAGAGTCCAGTCTCATTGAAGAAATGGTGGATTGGTCTGGGGTGCCCCCCTATTCTCCTGCTGGTTGGCCTCGGGCACTGGGTGTGAAAACTTTTTCTCATACTTAATAACAATGGGGCCTATGCATTACCAGGCAGAAATTATGTGCCAGAGGCACGTATCCCTCCCGCATAGCTCTGCACCTGCGGACAGATGCGCACTGGCCGTATACATCAATGGCTGTCACCTGTCCACAGCCCCACCCCCCCCAGCGCACAGGACTCCACAGGGCAGATGGGGGCGTAATCCCGAAACCGGCTGGGCATCCAATCGGATGCCTTTGTCAGGCCCAAGAGTGGATCCTTTGCGTGGGATGACACTGGTCCGGGTGTGTGAATAGCACCTTCAGGCACCCAGACCTGCACTGCTGTGCCACTCAGGCCAGCAGTCCAATACAGTGACCCACCACATACCGGGCCACGGCCCCGGCATGGCGCAGGAGCCCCCCCAGCTGTGCCTTGTACCACAAGAACCTCCCCGCACATCCATGCCCCAACCCCATATGGAACCAGCATACTCCCACCCCAACACATGCCTTCCCCGGTGTTGAACATGTAGCCCACCCCACCACACCCAGGTGGCCCAGTGCCCGGAGTCCTACTAGACCCCCCTGCACATAGGCACCTAGGCCATGTGAGGCAGACTCCAGTACCCCACCCTCACAGCTGTCCAGTGGTCACCCCCATGGCACCAGCAGCACCACCCCTGACCTTGTACCTGCTTGCTAGTGCTGTGGCTCTGGGTGGCCAGCGGTGCAACCCTCTCCACACCCCTCGGCCGCTGGCCATCCAAGTGATGCTGGAAGTGCAATCCTAAGTATATAGGTGTTGTTGGCCCTTGGCACTGCTGACGACCGGCGGCGAGGTGTGAGGAGGGCGCACCGTTAATCCTGGAGCCACTGCACCAGCAAGCAGATACAGAGTGGGGGGGTGGTGCTGCTGGTGTCTTGTGGAGAGGTTACAACTGGACAACTATGAGGGGCAGAGTAATGGAGTCAGCATCACATGGCCTGGGGTACCTGTGCATGGGGTGTCCCACTCCCACACCGGGATGGGGACCCTGTGTCCGGGTAGGGGGATGCTTTAGCCTATGGGGAGGGGGGCACAGCTATGTTAGGCTACCACACACAGTGGGGGATGGAGCAGCCATGTGTGAGGAGGCCAGCACTATGGTGATAGGCCGAGGATCCGGTCCTGTAGGGAGCCACACTATCCTGCCGGGTCCAGGGTGAGTGTCCAAGTGTGTGTGGGAGTAGGGGGGGGAATTCACTAAACCTGCCGGGGCCATGCGGGGACTGGTGTGCACAGTGCAGGGTGCATAGGGCACTTATGGCAGGGTTCCACCTGGTGTAAGGGGTGCCCTTCTACACTCCCTGGTGTGCTGAACTATGCACCATAGTGCATGGTGAGCAGTGCTGGCACACCCCTTCCTGCCCCCGGCACATTGCTGTCCACGTGGACATGGGATCATGTGCATTGGGGTTGCATGCCCCGGTTAGTACATCCCACATGGGGGGTACAATTGGTGCAGAGTGGCTATGTGCCATGGATGTGTGGCACGTAGGCACTCCACCATCATTCATAGGCCCCAATCACTATTATAAACAATGCCTAACCTACATTGTATATTAATGTCCTAAAATCTGAGCAGTTGTCTCTCTTTCCTAGATATTATCTGACATTGAGAGAAATACACTGAACCTTGTTTATTGTTAATATTCCAGGATGTACCTGGATCTATATATATGGAGCGACTTTAATAAAAATTAAGTTGAAAAAAAACAAAGCTTCCTCAAAACACTAGATCAGCATTTTCACATGTTTACCCATCAGCTAAAAAAATATTGTATTTTCAAAAAGTGTATTTTTAAGGCTTCAGTCCAGAGTCTAATGAAAAAAGGTGTCTAATCTTTTTTCTCTTCCCTGTCAAATCACACCCTGCGTAGAAGTCCCTACCTCAAACTACAAATATTGGGCCCAATGCACAAACAGGCGGGAAGTACACATCAGAGGCACGTACCCGCCCGTGTAGCACCACAGCCCCGGACAGGTGCAGGGTGCACGGTATGCACGATCACAGGCACCTGCTGGGCACCTGTCTGCTGCCCCGCCCCCCAGCATACAGGACCTGACTGTCCTGCCCAGTGGCACCGACTATCAGGTACAGGGGTTGTGGGGTTGTCGGTACCATGGCTGGGTGAGGGGTCCACTGTCCAACATTGTTGCAGCTGGGATACTGGGTCTGGAGTCATGTCTTGTGTACTGGGGCACCGCTGTGTGTGTGAGGGATGGGGCTATCTTGGGTTGGGGGAATGTTGCTGCTACTACCAGGGGGACGGGTCTGACATGTGTGTGTGGGGTTGCTAAATATGTAATGGGTTCGGGGCCGATGTGTGGGTGGGGGCTGCTAAATATATATAACGGTTCAGGGCTGCATTGTGGGGGGCTGCTATACATATAACAGGTTCAGGGCTGACATGTGTGGGGGGAGCCTCTACATATATAATGGGTTCGGAGCTGATGTGTTGGTATGCCTACTTAGAATATTATGGGGACTGGGCTGACATGATGTGGGTGGGCTGGGGTGTGCTTGGTACTAACGGGATGGGGCAGACCTGTGTTGGGGGGTATGGTCGGAACACAGGGACTGGGTGGATGAGCGCACATCTGGTGTAGATCTGCGACAATGGGACACATTGCCCATATGTATGTGCACTTGCCCGTTCAGCTGCCCCACCCCTTCCCATCAGCCTAGTGGGCTGGAGCAGCAGGGAGGATCATTTTCCGGTCCCGCCATGATCAGCGGGTGGAGTCCATGGGGGCACACAATGGGTTATGGCAGGGTCCCAGCTGCCATAAACTGTGCCCCCCTGTTCCTGGCATTATGCGCCTTTGTGCATGGTGTGTTGTGCAGACATGCTCCCTGACTGCCCCAGCACATTGTTGTCCACGTGGCTGGGGGATCGGGCACATAACTGCCATGCGTGTGGCTTGTGTATGCTGCTGGGGTTCTGTGGGTCCCTTACTGCACGGCTATCCAACTTAGGGTTGCCTACGCATCTCAGGTACGCGACGCATAGGCACTCTTTTTTTTTTTTTTTGTGCATAGACCCCATTGAGGGAAAAATGTCTCTACAGATATACACTGTTTCTAAATGGTGATCCAAGGTTCAAACCTCATCAGAGCCAGTTACTCACTGTGTGACCTGAGCAAGTGCCTTAACCTTCCTCTGCTTCAGCCATCCTGGATATAACAATGGGCCGAAGCAGGGCCCATCTGAAAAGGAGATGCTGCATTTCATCTAGGCAGTCCTGGATAAAGACATTTTTTACATTATCTTGCCCACTGATCTCATGAGGGATTCATTTCTCCATCCTTGCTTCAGAGTTACCCAGTGGTACCCCTCTCCCAGTGGATGCTTGGGGCCAGGGGCATGCTGGGGAGGAGGAGATGTGGTGGACATCCTTGGGGCTGTGGCATGGAGAGTACAGGGACATCATAAGCCATTTTTTTTTCTCTCATACTCTATATGTTCCTCCCTCCCACTCAGTCTTATCACACTGCCACCCGATACCGTAACTTGGCCTGGATGGAATACCACATGCTTACTCAGAGCACCAAGTCCAACCAACCTCCCCACAGGAGGTAATGTGCAGAGTAGGGGTGCTATCTGCCTGGAGTTGGAAAACACTGCCTCCACAGCACTTATACAGACTCCAGCAGCTCATTTATCTGTCTGTCTGTCTGTCTGTCTATCTATCTATCTATCTATCTATCTATCTATCTAGCTATATATCTATCTCAGTAGAAATGATGGGTCAATGGGTCTTTTTCTGATGACAGATCCTATAGTACGTTTATGTGTTTCTGTACATAATAAATGGGTAGACCACTCTCCCCACTGAAACAGACATCTCTACTTATGGTCACATCACTGATTAGAATTGTCGACTGAGCCACAGGTCCTGCACCCTGAGAATAGACCATCAGCAGCAGCACCCTAAATGCAAATTTTGCAGGATTTGAAGACTCACCAGCAGCAACCAGAGAACAGTGATCCTGAGTCCACCAAAAAACAAGCCAGCAAAACTGAGTGCATCGAAATTCCAGTAATTCCCCATTGAGGGCCTCAGAGAGGATAGTTGGCTCCGGTGGGGACAAGGATGATGACATCTCAATTCAGGGCAGCAAATATTTGGAGGCCTCCTGTACTGCAACCATTTTCACCATGCTTCATAGAATCAATGGAAACATCTCCAAAATAAAATAAAATATGAAAAAACTGGAGAAATAAACAATCATACCTCTCAACTGCTATGAATTTTGCATAGCGCTATGATTTTTACACTCAAATTTACCCTAGCTCCATGAAGGCCTGCTGATGTTCTTCATAACGTTAGAGCTAAATTGGACACACAAACTATAAAAATATTGAACTTACTTGATAGAGGCAATCCCTAACACCAAACATATGGGGCACACTATTCCCCTATACATATTATTCTTTAAATCCCAGTGCTTCGGAACTCCCTGCCATCTTCTATCAGGCTCTCCTCGTCTGCATCCTCTTTCTCTGTACCCCTTCATAACTTCTATTCACTGAACTATATTTGCCCTTAGCCCCTCCTCTATCTTCCCTCCAGCCCCCTTTTCCCCCAGTCCTGCCAAACTCCTAATTGCCAAAATTCACCAGCTCCTGGCCTTCTTCTCACCCCCCTTATCCCATCCCTGTGCTTATCCCTACCCTCTCTCTCTCTCTCTCTCCTCTAACCCTTTGTCACTCCTTCATGGCTCCCAAACTAAAAACCACCCTCCCTCCCTCTTCCTGCCCCCTCTCCTCTTGGTTTCTCCCTGACAGTGCTCTGGCCCCCTTGTAGAGTTCTCTACATCCTGAAGGGGTGCATGTCCTGGCCCTGCTCTCCTTTTCCCTTCATCTATTCCTCCCACGTCCAAATCCCCTTACTGGGTTCCTTGCTGCCAGTAGGGTGCACATTTTAATTCTACTGATTCCTCCCACCACTTTTCTAATCTTTCCTGCCACCCTTTTGTCTCTCCACCCCCTCCGTCTTCTCACTCCCCTCCTGCTTGTCCTGACCCCCCTTGCAGGGTTCTCTGCACCCTGAAGGGGAATGCTTTCTCTAGCCTTCCTCCCAGCCTGCCTTCTCCCCCCTCTATTCCATTGCTCTACTTTCTACCATTGCCCTCCCTCTCCCCACCCATCCTCCTTCATCCTCTCTTCCATTGCCTTCCCCCCACTCTGTCTAAAATACCTCCCTTCCTTTTCCCCTCCAACCCCATCACCTTGTTCCTCCCTCCTGCCTGGTCCCAACCCCCTTGTAGGGTTCTTTGCATCCTGAAAGGTAGTCTGCTCTAGCAGCCCCCACCCTTCCTCCTCCCTCCCCTCCCCCTACTTTTCCATTGCCCTCCCTTTCTCCCCTCTCTGTCTTATAACACTCCCTATCTTTTCTCCCCTCTCCCCTCCAAATATACCCTCCCTTTTTTGCCCACGTCACCTAAAGCCAGCCCTCCTCTATCCCTACTAAAGCACTTCTCATCGTTTGCTTCAACCATCTTCTAGCACTTCAACTTTGACTGTCTCCACTAACCCATACCCTGCAGGACTTCCTGATTTCGGTTGTTACTCAGTCATTAATTTAAACACGGCCTGTCGCCCTGTCTTGGAGGCCTGGGTCACTCTGCTCTGTATGACTATACAACGTCTTTTTGGATAATTGTGCTTGCATTACTCCTGTATTTGTTGTGTAATCACTCTGTACAATTAATAGGATGCCTGTTTTGTTAACTGTGCTTGTATTACTCCAGTACTGGATTTGTAATTGTTCATTCTCCCAACTTTGTAATCCTCCCCCCAGGATGCTTCTGGAAACTAGCTGTTCTCAGCTCATGTTGTCTTTCCTGGTGAAACGTTTTGCAAATTAATAAATAAAATAAAGTAAGAAAGTGCTATACATTCTGACCATTTGCTCAGGATTTTGAAGGCTGGTGCTATGCATTTTAATGCTAGGAGATTGAGAGGTGTGCGGACAATGACCACGGAACATGTGGTGGGAGAGCTGCGCGATGAAGCCAGCTGCACGGAAAGGATGCTCCAGTATTTATGCCTGAGGGAAAGGGAGATAACAGCATGTACAGAGGACATGGAGAAACAATGAACCCAACAGGTTTTCTCACAGCCTTCCTCTTGAATACACTGGACTTACCAGAGCTTACTGACTTAGACATAGATCAGGCACATCGGGCTGCGGGACCTCAGCTCCATGAGGGCGCACGCTTCTGTTCTATAACAATTACATTTCTCTGGTACCAGTCAAAACAGAAACTTCTGATGAGGGAATGGGAAAATAAAGATATAAAATGTGACAGCCACAGGGTTTACGTTGACCAAGATTACTCCCCGGATCACTTTAGAAAATGAAAGCAAGTACAGTTAGTGACAAGTGCCCTAACGGAGAAGATATGAGCTCAGTTATGCTTTCCAGCTAAGTTCAGAATATTTCTTGGAAAGGGAGCAAAAACATTTGACACTCTATGCTGCACCTAAAGTTCTGCAAGTAGTTGAGGTACCAGTGCCGCTTCTAGATAATGGAGGCATATGAAAGGGAGTTTGGCAAGATGGTATGGGAATAATTTTGGAAAAAGCAATGCTACACAACATTGCCAGCATGCGAACGGGTCCACCATGCAACCTGAGGGACAAGTGTATATAAAGCAGTGGGGACTAGTGGTCCAGACGACAGAGTGGCAGGTGGGAGACACTTTTTTGTTTGCTGATTGAGACTTTAGGTATGTTTGCTGTTGTACTGTGAATAATATTACCTACCTTGAGTATGCCACACATGGCTTTTGGCACTCCCTCCTAATGACTGCTCCACTGCAAGTGAAAAGTTGGCCTCTTCCTTCAAATGTTACTGATGAGGGCTGTCATGACACAGCTTTATTTCTACTTCAGATGTGGAGGACATGCTTTGTCCAATGGAGGCCTACTTCAAAGGCCAAACCACATCAGAGATATAAATGCTGGCCTTCAGCCGGCCCCTGAACCTGCAGTTTTTTCCACATTTCCCCCAAAACTCTTTACAAACCCAGGGACAAACTGCAGACCAATGAGGACTGGTGGTTCCTTTTGTCTGGGTCATGGGGGGTTTGACACAATCATAGGTATCGTGATCTACCCTACACCTGGACCCACATATATTGAAAATGGAACTTTAAACATGAAATTTGATGCAAGCACAAATTTAGTTTCCAGAAACCAATCAGGTTGGGGTGACACAGTGAACTTTTATCTCTCAGCAGAGGCTTAATGCCAAGGGACCTTTTATACAACACTGACTCTAATATATTTAAGAATGTTATACACCACTTGATATCTGTAAATGGAAATCTTTCTTAATATAGATTCATATGAAGTCCAAACCATTCATTGATTAACCTGATACAAAATGGTCGTCCAAGGTATAATGAGTTAATCCCTTATATTCGCTGTCAAAAAATGTTCGCTATGTCCACGGGTGACTAATATCATGTGGAATTACAGTATATTGACATAGAATCACAGAATCATAAAAAGATACAAGCTCATAGGCCAAAAGACCATTGATAACTTGCCACTAAACTTTAGTGGAGATACACATACTTATGTGCCCCCATATAGCAATCTAATCTATTTTTAAATGCATCCATAGTGGGGCTGAATACCACACACATATTCCAGCAATGAAATCATCTTTGTACAACCTTTTGTGTAAACCATCTTTGTCTTTTATTGGTCTTACTTATATCTCCTGTTAATTTCAAGTTATGACTGCACGTATGTTGTAGACCTATATAGTCTATCAGGCCTATGGTTTCCCATAGATATCTGTCTCTGGTGGCACTATACACCAGACACAGACCGCCCCTCAGTTACCTATATTCCAAGGAGTTCGTTCCCTAGATATCTCAGCTTCTCTCCATAATTCCTATGTCGTTGCTGCACCACTAATTTGGTTGCTCTTCGCTGAACACACTCACTCAATAACTTTTCCCTCTTTGATCCTGGAGTGAAATAGGGAGCACATTATTCCAACTGTGATCTAACCAAGGATATATATAAGGGCAGTATAACTTCATGGGATCTACTCTTAATATTTCTTTTAATGCATCCCAGGATTCTATTACTCTGTACTACTTCATGTGTGGTGTTTATATCAGAAACTAGCCTATTGTCCACTATTGCTCCTAGGTCACGTACATTTGTTGTAATTTGTAGAAGTTTACCATTGCGGGTTTATGTAAATTAATGATTATTCCTCCCCAGATGTGCCAGAGGGACAAGCTTTGGATTCGCTACAAACAAACTGGCCTACAGTCAGATCTTATTGTCTATCGTGAACTAAGGAACAGATGTAAGAGACAAGTTAGAGCTGCTAAAAGCAAATACTGCAAGGACCTTCTACAAAGCTCAGCCTGAGACCTGAGGAAATTCTGGGCCCATGTCAAAACATTTCTCAGTACCTTGCAGTGGATCACTCCTGATGAAATGATCATAAATGGGGCACATTGTAATGACGCTAGGACCATCTCAAACAGTTTTAACAATCTTTTCTCTGATCTGTCATACTATACCTTGGCTTTACAACCTAGTGGATCACACTCTAATCTACCTACCACACTACCATCAGACAACCATACTGCCCTATCATATGATGCTCCTCCAGCGCCACCATTCTATTTCAAGGCTGTATCAAGAGTGGAAGTTCTGAAATTACTGAGATCCATATCTGTCAATACCAGCTCTGGTTCTGACTCACTGGAACCTCATCTTCTTAAGCTGGCTGCTCCGCTTATTGCCTCTCCAATTGCCAGAATCTGCACTTTATCCCTTATCCATAGCACTGTGTGAATCTATGGAAATCTGCAGAATGCGCCTGTCTTTAAAAAGGTGACCCAAAGGACATGGCCAGTTACAGACCTATAGCAATTCTCTCTGTCCTTAACAAGATCCTAGAGAAAATAGTTGCATCACAGACCATTGACTACCTTACGCTATAATCTCCTCTCAGACACCCAGCATGGTTTCAGAAAGGTCATAGCACCACCAGCTCTTCTTCAACTAACTACTGATATTCTTTCCAACATGGACTCTGGAAAACTCACAGGTGCCATCTTCATTGACCTCACTAAGGCTTTTGACCTTGTAGATCATTCCCTGCTTCTCTCCACTCTCCATAAATTCCATTTCTCTACCCCTGTTGTGGACTGGTTCTGTATCTACCTGTCAAACAGGTCGAAAGCTGTCAAATTTAACTCCGCCCTGTCCAACACGTCTACTATCAATTTTGGGGTCCCCCAGGGCTCTATCCTTGGGCCCCTTCTGTTCTCAATTTTTATCAACAATGCAGCTGAGGTCCTGGAATCCTGCTCAGCTATTCTCTACGCTGATGACCTGATCATCTACACTAGTTCTTCTAGTATTGCCTGCATAAACACATCACTTACTTCAGACTTCAATAAGCTCTTAGACTGGCTACTAGACCGTAGCTTGTACTAAATGAAAAGAAAACAGAACGCCATGCTCCTAGGTTCTGCGAAGATTAAGACCTGTTCTCATTTGCTGGAGATTCTTCACCCAGGAGGATTTCCACTTGAAAATGTTACTTCCTTCAAGTACCTTGGGATCCTGCTGGACCAGTCTCTGGTTTAATCTTCACATTCAGTCCTCATACAGCTGTAGGCACAAAACTGGGGTAAACGCCACAAAATGAGCTACATGCTTACACCCTCAGCCAAATTAGCAATTGTCCTAGGTATTCTACTTCCAACCCTTACTTATGGTGCCTCTATTCTTACCTCTGCTCATAAAACCTCCCTACTAAAATGGGACGTAACTTATAACAATATATGCCGATTTGCCTCTTTGTCGCTTCGACTCAAACATCACTGCCTTCTTTATAAGGGTCTGAATTGGCTCTCACCCTCTGCCAGTAGACAATACTACCTTGGATCACTAATGGACTCGATCATCTGTGAAAAAAAAACATCCCAGCTGGTGGCGTTGCTGGTTCCTCAACCATCCTCCCATGGCCTGCGATCAGCTGACAAATCCTTGCTCTATGTTCCGAGATGTCGGATGACTAAAGGCACAGGAGCCTTCCAATTCTCTGCTCCCAGGCTATGGAATGCTCTTCCTCAACCTCTGGCTGTCTCAGTCTCACTTTGGATTTAAAAGTGAATATGTATTATCTATCCTTAGCTGATGCTTGTACATGCTTTGACCTAACCTGAAGCTCCTGAGACTTACCAGTAATGTCACCCCTTCTCTAATCCAGCTCCAAGACTGTCTCCTCTTCCCCTCCTTCTCTTTGTAAATAACTTCTTGACTACTAGCTCTCTTCCTTCTCGAACCTTGTCGCTGACCATCCACTGTTGTTTTGCCAGTTACCACCCCTGATCTTCCTTCTGTCAGTCTTTCTTGTTACGTTTTAACATTCCTCACATTTCTGTCTATATAACCTTACTATCTTATTAACCCTTTCACTCCTCAGGTCGGGTCCATGGTTTCTGCACTTATTATATATTTTACTGCCATTATCTGTATAATGCTTGCCATTATTTTCTGTTGTTTCTACCCATTGTATTTTTGTAGCAGTGCAGTACTCTTCCTCTATTTGTATTATTGTACCCATGGTGCTGTTCTCCTTTTGTTGCACTCTCCCGGGTCATGCCTGAAAATAGTCATTTTATAGCTAGTGCACCTACCCGATTAACAAAAACTAAATAAATAAAAATAAATTACCTTTCACTTATCATAATTGAAATAAAGTTTATTGTTGTTTGACCAATTTTCTATAGCAGACAGGTTTAGTTGAAATTTGTCTGCCACTTTAATGTTATTTAAAACTACACCCAATTTATTATCATCAGCATATTTTCTCATCCATATACCCCCTGTTACCTACATGGTTGCTATGACCAGGTTAAAAAGTGTTGGGCCCAGGACTGAGCCCTGAAGTACACCACATGTAACTTGGGCCCAGTCTGATGAATATTCCCTTATGAAAACACGTTGATACAGTATCTCTTAGTCAACCAGGATTTAACCCATGCAATCAAGTGTGGGGGCAGCTGAATGGAAATCAGCTGCTTAATCAACACGTCATGTGCCACTAAATCCAATGCCTTTGCATAATCTAAAAAGATCACGTCCACAGGCAGTCCCCTGTCCAGAGCTGCACTTACTGGCTCAAAGAAACTCAATAAATTTGTTGGACAAGACCTTCCAGTGGTGAATCTATGTTGTGACAGATCAACATATCCTTTGCTCTTAATGTGGTTAACCATATAATCTTGTATTACCCCTCCTAGGAGCGTACTTATAACTGATGTTAAGCTCATGGGTATATAATTTCCAACCTCTTTTCTATTACCTTTTTTATAAATAAGAGTAATATTAGCCTCTCTTCATTGTCTCAAAGTGCTCCCCTCCTGAAGGGATGCATTAAACAATTGGGTGACTGGGTCAACTATGCTATCCTTCAGTTCTTGTAAGAAGGTAGGGGTTATTCCATCAGGTCCTGCAGATGAGTTATTTTTTAATTTATTAAATTTATCCATAACTTGTTTTTCTGTGATAACGATGTTGGATACCTCACAGTTAGGATATGCACATCCATTTGCGATATCATTATTAATTTTTGGGTTGATGTATACTCTGAAAATATTGATTAAAGTTGTTCACAATATCTTATTCATTGCTTAGTAAACCCTGTTGTGTATCTAATGGCCCTATACTTACTTGTTTACCTTTTAAGTGACCCAATATAACTGTAAAAGGATTTTTTATTGTCCTCAACTCTAGCGGTGATATGAAATGCTGACAGCTAATAAATTTTGTAAGTGAACGATAACTGCGTTGCCCGTGACCACGACCACATACTGTACTGTCATTCATCTACCACCCCACTCCTATTCATCCACTTTCATCCCCTTTCATGTGTTTACCCTTATGTTTATCCTTATTTGTTTTGTTTTGCAGATTTCTAGTTAGTTGAGATGGGAGTCAGCAGCAACAACATAGAGTCGCCGTGTTTGTATTTACCGTGACTGCGACCTCACTGTCAATTGTCTCCCTGCCCACTCATGTTCATCCCTTTTCATTCCTGTTCATCTGCTTTGTTATTGTTACTCTCACTCATTTTGTTTTGTTTGCAGGTTCCCAGTGAGTTGCTGCAGTAATGCAGAGAAGTGTAGTCAGGGGTTGGCAGCAACAACATTGAGTTGCCTTGTTCGTGCCTCAGTAGGTAGTCCGTGTGTACAAGTGTGTGTGTATCATGTACTGAGCTTTCTTGTTTTAAACTAGATTAATTTTGAAGCATTTTACCACACTGAATTTGTTCAAGTTACTGTAGGTTAGTAATGTGTCTGTGTTGTGTTGTCTGCATGTCCTCCCAGTCCTGTCACTAAGTGTTGTTAAACATGGGCAAAACAAAAAAGTGCTACTGTCTGTGCTTGTGTTTGAACTGCAATAAGTGATGTCAAGGGGTAAAGGAAAAAGGGAGTGGATGGGAGTGCTTATGCTTTAGCTTTCTGCACTGCATACTGTTAAAACAAGTGCTTGTACTTGTGTTTCAACTGCTACAAGTGATGAAAAAGGAGCATAGGGAAAAGAGAGCGAATGCGAGTGCTTACACTTTAACTTTCCACAGTGCAAACTGATAAAACCAGGAAAGTATAAACTTTATTGGGAAAAACTTCATTGAAATCATGTTCAATAATTGAGGCACTGTCATACCTCTCAACGTCCCTCATCACAAATGAGGGACAAGGCTTAAAATGATCGTGAACAAATGACCAAAATCAGGGACACATCTGAAAAAATAGTAATATTAGTTCCAGAAGCTGTGTACAACATGCTTCTTAGTATGAATAGCATTTTCTTAATGAGAACTAGACTGTAACACCAATGGCTGGCATTATTTTGTGTTTTAAATCCCCACTCTTCACTGACAGACGTGCCAAATTTAGAAGGGACAGAAGAAATTTCATAGGCAAAATCAGGGACATTCCTGGAAATCAGGGACAGTTGAGAGGTATGGGCACTGTGTGTGAGCATCGATTATTCCAGCCTGGCAGAACCCCTTGATGATAACATCCTCTCTTTTAGTTTTGCAATGCTTTTCACAAGCCACTTTGCATGTTGTACCTTCAGTGTTTGCATCCTTAAAGTGATAGAGTAAGGTTCCCCAAATGCCTTTTTCACATAGTATGCCATTGCCAGCCATGATTCAGATGTTGCAGCTGCAATTTGATTTGTAAAAAAATCTGTCATAGTCATTTGCTTTAATGTTTTATCAGCGTTTTGTCCTGCAGTTTTCTGTGTGTGGCCACACCCCTAAAATGATGTCATACCAGGGAGCTGTCAATTTTTACATATAGCAACAGGGAATTCTGGGTAATTTATAACGTTGGCTTAAATGTGCCTTAATCAGAAGTAAAGTCCCATATGCTGATAGTGGTGAGCACTTATATGTAAATGTACATAGCAAGGCATTGTGGGTAAAATAAGAATCTGTTTTCCAATTTCTTTACTGTGAGATGCTGTCTCATATTTCTGTAGTGGTGTCAACAATATAAGATTTTGTATGTTTATTTTCACAACAATGCATTGTGCATACTGTATCTAGCTACAAGACTTCTATACTGAGAGATGTAGTCTCCTATTTCTGCAGTGAGTACAGAAATATAGTATCCTGTATACTAATTTACATAGTGAGGTATTGTGGGTACAGTACATAGCTGATTAGTCTATCTAAAACTAAAAAGTGGGACTTCCGGTCTGGACCTCTACCTAAGGGTGGCTTAGCTCCAGAACTCTGACCAGACCTGAGAACAATCCGCGGTCATCATAGTTACAAACCTTTCATCCTGTCGCTTACTCGCTGTATAACCAATTACTTAATGCCACCAAAACAGAGACTGAAAGAAAATCTGGCTGGTGCAGCTGAGAGACAACATGAACATGATCCCAACATAGACCAACAGGCTGAGGCCTGCTCCCATACAGAATCACTGGCTACAAGTTCAGGCAGTGCTGAAGCTGATGAACTGGAATGCATTATTACTTCCAAACAGCTCTGCTACGCCTTAAAACAAATTACTGAAACTCTACAGCGCCTGGAGACAAAAGTCTCGGACCACTGTAAGGATATTGCTGATCTCTCACAGAGAACCGGAGCCCTTAAATCCACTATGTCTGACTATACTACTATCACAGACATACACAATACAGCATTGCTGGAACTCCACCACTCACCCTTACCCTAGAGCAGCGGCTTGAAGAGCTTGAGAACCACAGTCGCCGCAACAATAGTAGAATACATGGGTTGCCAGAGGGCACCGAATCTGGGAATATGGTGACATTTATAGACTCTTTCCTGCAAGAGATTCTGAATCTGCCAGCAGACAAAACCCTCAACATAATAAGGGTTCACAGATTGCTAATTCCCTCGCCCTATGGACCCTAAGGCAAGGCTCCGCTCGGTTGTTTTGGCTTTTCTGGACTTCTGGATCAAAGAGGAGTTTCTAGTATATAGGAGTATAAAGTGACCAGTTATTGTGCACCCAGTGGGCTTGATATTATGCTGCAGAATCCTTAACTACCAGCTGTGTTTCTGGTGGCAGTTACTGGGGAACTGCACAAGCTGAGTACTATACAGTGTAGCTCTAGGAGAGGGCCTCTAGTTGTGGGGGCATTTCATACCTCTCCTTCTTCTCCTTTCCCTCAAAGATTTGCCAACACAGAGGGGGAGGGTGTAAAGAGATCCATTTTCATGGATCTTCAACCTAGGAAGTAGTTCATGGTTTTACTGTTAGCAGCCCTGTTAGCTGTTTATGAAATAATTCTAAATAGTTTTGTATGGTTTCACCAGGTATCAAGTGGTCCAAGGAGGTTATTAAAATATACCCCATAACTGTATGAGTGTAGGTTCTGGTATGGAACACTCATGTTCAGATGTTTTTGGTTACTGACAACCCCACAGCAAAATGGCTAGGTCAGGTACTGTTATAAGTTCATAATTGTAAATGGGATTACTAGCCCTGTTAAAAGAAGTAAGGTGTTGAGTTATTTACAGAAGACCTCTGCCAATTTTTTTTATGTACAGGAGACACATTTATCGGGACAAGAACATGCCAAGTTACTAAAATTTGGGTTTAGTGACATTGCGGTGGCCTGTTACAAAAATGCCAGGAGGCGTGGGAAGTTGTTTTAATTCCTGCCAAGACTCAGTTTGAAAGATAGATGCCCTAGTAGATAAGGAGGTCTGCTATGCACTTCTGAAGGGGAGGTTTAGGGGCATAGTCCTTACCTTGGCCTCGGTGTACTTTCCGCTGGAATTAGCCTTTCATCACTATCGTTTCTTTTTTGTCACCCTGCATGACTGGGGAGAGGGAATGGTGCTGTATGTGGGGGATCTGAACCTGTCCTTTAACCCTCAGCTTGACACGACTTCCCAGATCCTGAGGAGAGTGCATCAAATGGCAAGGAGGGTCCATACTCTGGTGGGAGAGCTGGGGTTGACAGATGTCTGGAGGCACCTACATGGGTGGAGGGGGATTAAACACTTTCTTTTGTCCACCCATCGGATGTACTCAAGATTCAATTATTTCCTGGTCCCTAGGGAGGAAATGCATAGGGTTCAGGATGCCTGGATGGGGAACTATATACTGTCTGACTATGCTCCCCTGTTCATGTGACTGGACTTAGGAGACATCCATAGAAACAACTTTTGGAGCCTTAATGTCTGGTTGCTTCGAGACCGGGAGGTACAAGAGGCCATTCCTGAGACCTACACTACATTTTTAGAGGAAAATCCCACATAAGACACCTCCCAGGCAATTCTGTGGGATGCGGCAAAAGCAGTATTGCATGGCAAGTTTATTGAAATAGCAATGAGGAAAAAACAAGAGAGGGAGGCTACAAAGTCCAGATTAGCTACCCAGATCAAAATTTTAGAAGACCAGCAAAAAATAAAAGTTGATAGGGACTGCACAAAGCAACTTAAGGACCTTAAGAAGGAGCTGTGAGACTGCTAGACTATTAGGTGGAGCAAAATCTCCTCTTTCTGCATCAGAGGTACTATGAGGTGGGGCCTAGACCACTACAATTATTGGCCAGCTGGCTTCAGGCCCAATGTGCCGGGGCCACAATTTCTGTAATATGGCATCCGCTTCGTGGCGAGCTGGCACATTGGGTTCAGGATATAGCTGATGCCTTTCAGGCCTATTATTCAAAGTTATTCACTCCAGATGCTGCCCCAACTGAAATGAGAGTTCGAGAGTTTCTGGATAGATTACAATTGCCTGACTTATCACAAGAACAGGGTGAGGCTTTGCTTTCTCCTGTGTTGATGGCTGAGGTAAAGGCAGAGGTTGGCAGACTTAAAACCAGGAAATGCCCAGGCTCGGACAGCCTTCCCGCTGAATTCTATAAAAGCTTTGGTGGATTGGTACAGCCCCTGATCTTAGGAGTGTATAGAGGGGTGCTGCCCAAACCGGGGAAGGACCCCACTCAATGTGCTTCTTTCTGTCCAATCTCCCTCTTAAACACAGACTATAAAATATTGACATCGACCATAGACCGATACATATGGCAGTTTCTACCTAATCTTATTCATATTGGTCAAACCAGCTTTGACCCAGGCCACCAGGCCCAAGATAATCTATGGAGGACAACTCATGTTACTGATCACATTAACATGACAACAACCCCTGCCCTTCTTATGAGCCTCGATTCTGAAAAGACATTTGATAAAGTATTGTGGCCCTTTATGTGCTAGGTCCATTACTGGTTTGGGTTCCTGCAGGAGTTTGTCTTGGCTCTGTTCCAACTTTATAAGACCCCTAGTGCCTCTATTTGAGCAAACAGGCATGTTTCTGGTGCTTTAGACTTGGGACGGGGGACCAGACAGGGGTGCCCCCTATCTCCGCTACTATTTGCGCTCTACATAGAGCCACTAGCCCAAAGCATAAGGCAGAACCCAGAGGTGAAGGGGACTCAACTGCAGGATCAAGAACATAAACTGGCATTATATGCCAACGATGTTCTTTTATCTGTGATGGAACCTGGTGTCACAATCCCACTCAGCAGGTCAGCTCTGTACTCCCAAAGTACCAACCTCCGAGCGCAGTCTTGTGAACAGTTAACAGAAACAGAGTAACCCTCCTGTCTGTTTTGTGGGTTCAAATCAACCTTTGATCTCAGTTCCGGAGGGATTCAAACTGTGAACCTCTTGTTAGTGTACCCAATGCACAGGCTCAGATAATTCTGTCTTCGGGGGGCCAGATATCTTTGCCTATGGGCACCTGACCAGGTGCATAAAATGAACCCTTAAAAACTCTAATAAAGACCTCAGATTACTCTTACCTTTTTCCAGTTTGGTATCACCATTCAAGATTATGCACAGTGTCTGCTTTCACCATATATACTTCACTTGTTAAAGAAAATAAATTCAAAGACAGACCAAGTAGGCTCTAAAATAGAGTTTTATTAAAATGGATAAAAGTATGTAAAACATAAAATACAGAACTATATATCACAAGAACCATACAATCTTTTAAAAGATCAAGGTTTTAACAGTGCAATTCCTACTACAGTACTTAGATTTTGTCTCTCTCTACCTGTATACTTGTTTAAAGTGCTCAAAGATGTTTCTTTGTCAGAGTGTAGATAAAAGCGTCTCTGAAGGAAAACAGAATGTGTTTAAAAAACTGTCTGCCAACCCCTTTGTGTGAGGTCTCCTTGCTCCTCCTCTGTTTATGAAAAATCATATACCCGGGATATTTTATCATATTAGAAGGTAAGACAATTAAAGTTACATCAGCAGAAACTCCTTTCCCCATGTGACTTCCCCAATCAAGTCTGTAAATTTCCTTTCATCTATAAGCAGTATCCTCTCTCACACAGACATCAAAGCATTTAGGATTTCACATCAGTGTGCCATTACCTGGTTTCCTCCTCTAATGTCATAAAATGGATATTGATTTCCCTCTTAGCAGTTAAAGCTATATTTAACTTAGAAAAACAGGAGATTCTTGATTAAGGCCTGTTCTAGTCTGTAATTAACTTCTGGCCTTCCAGGTAACACCTTGTATCTAAAACCTGTGTGTGTGTGTGTGTGTGTGTCAACTCATATGCTGTCTTAGCATCTCAAATGAGAGACAGTCCATAACACATTTTTATATTACAAAAAAATCATAGTGTACTCAGAACTAGCTGTCCATGTGCCACACCTGGGACCTCTCTCCCTGCAGTATTTCAACAGACTGAGGAATTCACCTCACTCTCAGGATATACATTAAACAAAAACAAAATGGAGGTTTGGTGTTTCCACTATACCCCGCCCATAGAAGTTAGGCAAAGGTTTCCTATGAGGTGGATATGTCCACCATTTGGTACCTGGGGATTCGGGTAGGAGTGGAGATGTCTCAATTATTCAAACTAAATTATCCCCCACTGATTAAGCAACTCAAGGCTGATTTTAGGTGTTGGTCATTGTTACCACTTACATTACATGCCAGAACTCAGGCAATGAAGATGAACGACCTGCCTCAACTTCTCTATTTATTTCAATGTGTCCCATGTATAGTTCCCCAGACAGAACTTGAGGTTTGGCAAGGTATGTATTTTGCTTTTTTGTGGGGCTCCATGAAACCCAGATTGAGGAGTGCTCTTCTATTTCTCCCAAAGAATAAGGGAGGTATGGTTTTCCTCCATCTGCAGGGTTGTTGGACTATGGCCCAGATGATGGTTGCACTCCTCTGGGGAAACCCAAACTATGACTCACATTGGAAATGGATAGATCTCAGGGAGCAAAGAGACCCTCCCCTCCGAGCAATATTATTTCAGGATAGAAGGTTCACTGGTGCCACAAATTACACAGGCACTGCCGCAGTTTTGGAGGGCTGGAGGAGAGGGACCTACAGGGGCAACACCAAAAAGCAACTCTGGCAGTTTCTATGGTGGGCCTATGACCCACAGTTTGCCCCGGTGGCATATGATGGATGGTATCTGAGGCAGTCCAAAAGAGGCTTGCACTCTCCCTTTCAACTACTTTTGGGCTTCACGATGCTCACATTTGAGGTTGTGCAACAAAAGTTCAGACTGGACCAGGCTGATAGATTCTGGTATTATCACTTACATCATATTTTGTTCACACAGATGAGAAGACTCGGTCCAGATATACAGGAAGGTATAGACAGCATCCCTTTTCAGAGAATCTGGAATTCGCTCAATTCTGAACATGCTATATCCCTGATATATACTAATTACATATCTGATCTCTCGCTCTCTCTCTTCTCATTATATTAAACATAAATGGGAAGGGGACTTGGTGGTCTCCTTCATGGACCTACAGTGGTTTTTAGTGTGGAGGAGTATCTGGAGCACCTCAACCTCACCAATGTGGTGAAAGTTTGGCTTGAAGGTGAGGACTTGTTTTTTCTTAGTGCCTGGCCAAGCTGTCCATTGTAGCCCTGGAGTCCAGCCATACTGTTGGTGCAGATGTGGTGAAGGACATTAGTCCCAAGCGGATATTTTTTGGTCTTGCCCAGGCATTGTACCCTTCTGGGTTGAGGTTGACCGACATATGACTCTGATCTTTGATGTTCAGATGCCTCTAGGTCTGGAGCATTTAATTTTGTGGATTGTGCCACAAGACATTCGTGGCAAGGAGGCAAAGTACATCTGGCTGATTTTAGTGATTACTACAATAAAAGCCATCATGAAAAGGTGGTTGCAGTCGGAACCACCTGAACTATCAGATTGGCTTAATGTGGTAGAAACCATCCAGTGGCTTGAAAGGCTGATGTTTAATCTTAGACAGCAGTCCCACCTATATCAGAATAGGTGGACTAGATGGCTTTTGTATGAGGGGCTGACCTAGCCCCATACACTAGTGGCACTAACCGGGCAAGGGACGGATGTGGGGGTCTTTTCTGGATTTAGCCTTCCCCTTTATGAATGGATGGACATGTTTAGTTAATACTCTTCATATACCTGGCTAATGCTGATGGAGTTGTATCTATCCTCCTGACAGCTGATATACAATATTTTCTGTATTGAAATGTGATTACTTAGTAACATTTTGCAACTTGGTAATATATTGATATTTTGGGTTCTGTTCATGTTTTGTTTGTGTCATGCACTTTAAGAGTTGTAATTGATCAATGAATGTTACAATGTTCACTGGGCACTCTGTATGGGTGCAAATCTTTGATATGGATGTCTCCATCTGTATACATTCTCTACTTACCAAAATAAAGCAAGTATAAAAAAATAAATTAAAAAGTGACACTGTGCCTTTAATAACTTTGTTTCTCAGGTATGATGTCACAGTTGAGTGTTGCAGCACTGAGAAAAAAAAAACTTTCAAGTTATGCAAATGAAGCAAAGCACCAAAATAAAAGGATTTATTTCATGGAAAACAGCACTATTTGGCAGTTGGAATGGTAAGAGACTGATTCACAACACCTACAGTTTATTATTCCCAATTGTTATGGCAAACATTAGTAGATCCCTTTAAGTCTATGTTGATGTCACCAGAGGTGTGACCACTCTGTAGCTGGCTGGAGTCTACATCAGCATACCATACAGTGAAATGCTGCTTTAATTCATCTTTAAAGATTTTATCGACAGTCAGATCAAGGGGTTGTAGCTAGTCAGTGCAAGAGGCAGGTACAAAAATGGGTATTATCCCACTCTGATCAAGCAGTTGTAGCACAGGTTCTGTCGTATGCCCACAGAATAGATCCATGATCAACATAGTTTTCTGTTCTCGGGACAAGTCCATTCTGTCTTTAACAGTGTTGATGTAAGGCACCAGAACATCAGTAATGAATAGCAGCATTGTGCCATTGTTTGCCCAGTAATTATCCTAGTGGCTAATGAGCCACCCATCAGTGAATTTAAGGGCAGGTTGACAGTTTTCAGTCTTTCCTTTGTAAATAACCTGGAGCGGCAGTGGACTGCCAATCATTGAGCAGGCAAGAACAATGGAAACTTGTCGTTTATCCCCCAATCCTGACACCTCTACCTGCTTGTTTCCTGTGCTTTCCATTGTCCACTGACTGCAGGGTATTAGCTGGACACCGGTCTCATCAAGGTTTAGGATGAGGGATGGAGGGATTAGCTCCTAGCTACAGGTGGCAGCAACTATGCTCAGGAATTTAGCCTTCAATTGGGGGAAATCAGAGGGTATTTTGTGTCCTGCTTTAGTAGCTTTTCTCTTAGAGTAGCTCATCCTGCTTAACACCTTCCATGACCACTGGCGACTAAATGTAAGTGTCCCTCCATTTGCACAAAGGAGTTCAGGGTTATGAGCTTTAACAATGCCACTCACAATGGCTGAGACAACCCTGGCATTTACTATGGCCCCCTCTGAATGCAGACTTTTTATTACACTGCACAGCTCCTGCTCCACATCTTCTAGCAGAAGAGCAGGTCTTCCCCTGAGCTTTGTAGGCAGTTCAGAGGTAAGTTTGGTTGAGTCAGTTGTGTTATGCAGTTCTGCCATGTAGTCTTTTTTGAACCCATGAACTGTGCTCCTGTTAATGCTAGCACCGTACTTGCTGTTATAATGTCCCCCATTGCTGTACAATGTCCCCCATGTCGGGGGGGGAAGGAATGGACAAGGATATGATAGAAGGCATTCTTAGAATGGCAGAGAAAGGGGAGATACTGTTGATGGGAGACCTGAATATGCCAGATGTTAACTGGAGCACATTTGCTGCAGCCACATCCAAGAGCAGGGCCATTCTTGATGCCCTACAGGTGGCAGGCATTAGACAGCTAGTTCGGAACCCACTCAGTGAGGAGCAATCTTAGACCTCATACTCTCAAGCGGGGCAGTGAGAGGATCTCAGATCTAGAAGTGGGTTGCCATCTGGGGACAAGTGACCATCAAACAGTGTGGTTCACGTTGAACTCAGCTACAGAGTCAAAGCCATACAAAAGTGAGGTTACTGGACTTTAGGAGGGCTGACTTTGGCAAGATGGGAGGAGTGCCTCAGAAAGCACTAGCAAACAGGCTAGAAGGAGGTGTGGAGCAACAATGGAATTATCAAAACTGCCATCACAGAGGCAACAAGCCTTTGTGTGAAGCAAATAAACAAATCAAAATGAAAGAAAAAGCCACTATGGTTCTCAAAAGAGGTGGCTGTGAAAGTCAGGAAGAAAAAGACAGCATTCGGAGTATAAGGAAACACAGAAGGAGCAGGACAGAAGCTGTACCAGTTAAGGCAGAAGAAGCAGGAGGAAGTCAGAATAGCAAGGCCCAAACTGAGGAAAAGATAGCCAACTCAGTTAAGAAGGGATAAAACCTTTATAGGTACATCAACGACGTAGAAAAGACAAAGGGAGGGATAGTGAGGCTGAATAGAATGAATGGTGGGTGGCAGAGGGGACAGTGAAAAAGCAGGAATACTGAACGAATATTTCTGCTCAGTATTCTAAAGAGGAGGAAGTGCCTAATCCAATTAACAGAAGCACTCTTGATAGGAGGTCGATCCAGTCCTTTCACAGAAGAAAGGGTTCTGCAAGAACTCCTAAAACTGAAGGTGGACAAAGCAATGGGTCCTGATGGAATTCACCCAGAATTCTAAAAAAATTAAAGGAGGAACTAGTGAAACCACTAGTACTCTTTTTAATAAATCATGGGAGGATATGGTGTGGTACCCGAGGACTGGAGGAAGGTGTGAATCCCTTCACAAAAGTGGGTCCAAGACAGAGGCAGGAAACTACAGACCTGTCAGTCTGACCTCTGTGGTAGGAAAGTGATGGAGTCATTTCTGAAGGAAAGAATAATCCAGTACCTAGAGGCTAGTGACACTGGGACCCAAGGCAGCATGGGTTCTGCCGGGAAGGTCATGTCAGGCAGATCTAATAGATTTCTTTGACTGGGTGACCAAAGTAGTAGACCAGGGAGGGCTGTGGACATGGCCTACCTAGACTTTGTAAGCAAGGCATTTGACACAGTCCCACACAAGATTAATAGTCAAATTAACCAGCCTGGGAGTGGGACCCAGGGTGGTAGCCTGGATAAAACATTGGCTGGACAACAGGACACAGAAGGTAATTATAAATGGAGTCCACTCTGAGGAAGGGGGTTACTAGTGGAGTACCGCATGAGGTTCAGTATGGGTCCAGTCCTTTTAATGTCTTCATCAGTGACATTGCAGAGGACTGGAAGGAAAAGTATGCCTTTTGCAGATGACACAAAGATCTGCAACAGGGTTGATACACAAGGAGGCGTGGAAAGGATGAAAAGGGACTTGGCAAGGTTGGAGGAATGGTCAGAAGTATGGCAGCTAGGATTCAATGCAAAAGTGCAAAATAATGCACCTGGGAAACAAGAACCCAGGAAGAATACACAATGGTGGGGAGGTAGTAACAACAACAAAAAGGAAAGGGACCTGGGGTAATCATATCAGATGACCTTAAGGTTAGCAAGCAATGTGAGAAGGCAGTAGGAGGGCTGAAGGTATACTGGGATGTATAGGGAGAGGCATCATCAGCAGAAAACAGGAAGTTGTTATCCCTCTGTACAGACAGTTGGTGAGACCCCATCTGAGTACTGTGTCCAGTTCTGGAGACCCCATCTCCATGAGGACATAGACAGGATAGAGGCAGTCAGAGGAGGGCAACTAAAATGGTGCAGGGTCTGCAGAGAAGCCGTATGAGGAGAGACTAAAGGAGCTTAATATGTATACCCTTGAGGAAAGAAGGGAGAGGGGGACATGATAGAGCTTTTAAGTACCTCAGTGGAATCAACAAAGTCCAAGAGGTAGCATCTTTCACAAAAGAGACTTACAAGAACAAGGGACACAATTTAAAGATAGAAGGAGGCGGTTCAGGGGCAATGTGAGAAGTATTATTTCACAGAGAGGGTAGTGGATGCATGGAACAGCCTTCCTGAGGAGGTTGTGGGGTCTAAAACTGTGGGAGAATTCAAGAATGCATGGGACAGACATAAGGCAATTCTTGTGGGGGGTAGGAAGAAATAGGCTGTTGGTTAACTAGGATCTGCGGCCTATCCTGTAGGTAGGGAAATGGGCAGACTAGATGGGCCTAGCGGTCCTTATCTGCCGTCAAAGTCTATGTTTCTATGTTTCTATAATAACACACAGCATTCATGACCCAATTCTGAATTGCATACTTGGCAATTTCAGATCTCTTGGCACTGGAGTATCTGGCATACTCTGTACAGCACGTCTTTGGTGGTAATGTATGTTAACTAGGAAATGTACAGTGAAGATACATGCAGTGCTGATGGGATTTGACTTGGGGGAGAGAATGACACAACAGGTTTTTACTCCACAGAGTTAAACACCACACGTTCCTGATAGAAACATGGAAACATAAACTTTGATGGCAGATAAGGACTGCTTGAACCACTCAGACTCTCCATTTTCTTCTCTGGCTATACTGTCTCTGCAGACCCTACTTGATCTCCGGTCCCCCCTTGCTTCCCACTAAGATTCCCTTGTGCCTATCCCATGCATGCTTGAAGCCCACCACTGTTTTCACTCCCACCACCTCTTCTGGAAGACTGTTCCATGCATCCACCACTCTTTCAGTGCAGAAGTACTTCCTCACATCTCTGTTGAATTTACTCCCTTCCAGCTTCGCTGCATGTCCACTTGTTCTCATACATCTTTTCCTCTGAAAAATCCTCCCCTCCTGTACCTTATTTACCCCCGTGAGGTATTTATAAGTCTCTATCATGTCCCCCCTAACTCTTATCTCTTCCAGTATGTACATATTCAGGTCCTTCAGGCTGTCATGGCAGGCATTCTGATGCAGACTTTGCACCAGTTTAGTTGGCCTTCTCTGGACTGCCTTCACTCTGTGTATGCCCTTCTTGAGATGTGGTCTCCAGACCTGGACACAGTACTCCATGAGGGGCTTCACCAGCTATCTATACAGTGGCAACAACTTCTCCCTCCTTTCACTGGTGATATCCCTCCCTATGCAACCCAGCATCCTAGTGGCCCTACCCACTACCTTGTTGCATTGCCTCACCACTTTGAGATCATCAGATATGATTACTCACAGTCCCTTTCCTGTTTGATGACCATCAGTACCTCGTTTTCCTTATTGTACTCTACCTCTGGGTTTCTGTGCACCAAGTGCATGTTTTTTTCACTTTTTCACATTAAAACTCAGCTGCCATGCCCTTGACCACACCTCAAGTTTTTCCCAGGTCTCTGCAGATTCTTTCTGCTCCTCTCTGGCATGTCCACCCTATTGCAGATTTAGGTGCCATCCACAAAGAGGCAGACCTTCCCTTCCAGCTCCTCTGCAATGTCACTTATAAAGAGATCAATGCAGACTGGTCCCAATACTGAGCCCTGTGGCACCCTGCTGGTTACCCTCCCTTCCCTGGAGTGAACTTCCTTTACCACTACCCTCTGTGACCTGTCCCTTAACAAACTTGTTACTCAGTTTACTACCTTTGAACATATCCCTAAGCTGCCCAGTTTACTTATGAGCCTCCTCATGAACATGACAAGTATCATTGTTCAAATCCCCACTGAAACATGTTTTTTTGCAGTCACTCCACAAAGCATACTGCAGTGATGGGTCCATGGTCACTAACACCTCTACCTTCAAATACCTTGGAGTTACCCTTGACCCTACTCTTGATTTCTCGGCTCATGTCAATGCAGTTTGCCGGGCTGTCAATGCAAAAATAGGCGCTGCGTATCATGTACGCCACTCGCTGACTCCATCAGCCAGACTCAGGGCTGTAGCTAGAAATTCTAGGGCCCTGGGCAGGCAGTTTGATTAGGCCCCCAGAAGCTGTTTTTTTATGTTCTCTGGTGAGTTTTGGGGCTTTTACTGAAGCTAAAAGCAAGATTTTGTGAAGCTTCTCCTAACCCACAATCAATTCATTTATTTTTAACCAGAAGGCATTGTGACTAGGTTCATGGCTGACACAGCTGTCAGGATGATCCAGTTCACATCTGGATTACTAAGTTCTTCGATCATTACCACATGCAACTTGCTTACCATCCCATGTATTTTGTCAAGTATTGCCCTGCGTACCTCTTTGTCCTATGTTGCATACCAACAGATCACTCGTGCAAATACATATGTGTGTGTGTGTGTGTGTGTGTGTGTGTGTGTGTGTGTGTGTGTGTGTGTGTGTGTGTATGTGTATGTATAGGACTATTTACACAGCAGATAGTGAAATGCTACAACTGTATTAGGTGGACAAAAGTTGTTGTCAAAGTGTCCAACTTTATATATGTTGTACAGAAATATACAAACACAATTATTTCACAGTGAACTGCTTCCTATGCTATGAAGACACTAGTAAAAGTACAGCAGTAACACAGCTTTCAATAACTACAGTATGTGTTAACTAAGGGGATTACCACACAATCAATGTGTTTAGTACACCATGACAATCTCCAAAGTATGAATGTAGTAAGTCGATGAAATATTATGTCACACAGTACAAATATATCAGTACATATGTACTGAAGCCAACTGTAAGTACCTCACAGTAGAATGCAGTGAAGAATTGCTGCAACTCAGTAATAACACTCCCACCTGCACAATAATCAATGGGGACTGATCACTATAATAAATTATATGACATGGGGGGGAGTATGGAGCAGGAAAAGACGAGGGTAACAACAGATATTAAAGAAAACTACAATAATCGGTCATGACTGATGACTGTCACACAACATATATTGCCAAAATTACCAAACAGGTTGTTGGGATCACCAGTAGTGTCACTATGAGCAACCACATTGTTCAGTGATGCAGACTAATAATAAAAAAACTGTAAACAACAACCAGATCAAGTGGAAATGCAAGTCTCAAAGAACAGACGTAACACCAACACTCCCAGTAAAATGATGGGGAAAAACAGAGACTGTCACAACTGCACGTACTGCAAAATAGTAGTCTACCACTATGAGGAGACTGCCAGAGACACACACTCGCAGAACCTTCTCCCTGAGCAAGAGCTTGATCCCTGTGGTGCATCCATTCCAACTAGCTGTTGCTACTGACCATGGAACAAGTCAGACCTTTCTCCCTGAGCGGGAGCTTGACCCCTGTGGTATGGCTATTCCAACTCCTGCCGCTGCCGACCATGGAACAAGTTCAAGGGGGTACAGGATGGGGAACAATTTATGCATTTTTATTCATGGTGATGTTTTACCTGGATGGTGATGGTAGTCGTGGTGGTTGGTGGATGATGGACTGGATGTCTGGATCTGGAGTAGTCTCGGGAACCAGACCGACGGGGCGATGAAAGAAGTCGGCGAAGGGCAGACCATACTCCACACTACTGGACAGCTGCTGTCCTGATGCATTCCGGCGGCGGCCCAACCCTGCGACTTGTTGCTTTGACTGCCTGCCCAGGTTACCCTCGTCCCTTTAATACATTTTTGAGATGGGCTACAGGCTGCGACACGAGTTGCTCTGACTGAGCGAGAGACACACAGCAGCACGCACAAGGCACTAGAGGAGCTGTTCCCACTCATAACACCACAAAACACACACAGCGGATGGACAGACTACGGCATCACATCTAGGGTAGAGGAGTCTGCGCGGTGCCACTGTAATACCATCCAGGGGGTCATTTATGCAATAGTCCTATGGTAGGACTGTTGCATAAATGATCCCCCCCACCTGGGCGGCAAAGCAAATGGTATTACAGTGGCACCATGCAGGCAGCCAGCAATAGAAAAGGATAAATAAATACATGTAAGTGCTGTTCATTTGGGCCCCTCATAGCTCAGGGCCCGGGAAAAAAGTCCCAGTTGTCCCCCCATAATGGCAGCCCTGGCCAGACTGTCAGTAGCTTGAGGAGTACTTCTCCCTCAACTCCTTTATGCCCTCCCAGTTCTTTACCCTGCCAGTGCTAGTGTGCTCTGTAAATGGGACACTTCCTACAGTAATATTTGTAGGTTTGCCTTATCAGCCCCTCGCCTAACTCATCATTGCCTACTTTATTCTGGCCTAAACTGGCTGTCACCTAAAGATCTTTGGGCTTATTTCCTACGGTGTCTTATTGACTCCCTTACTAGACCACCAAGTCTGGCCTCTCTGACTGACCTGCTAACCCCGGTCTCCCAATCCTGCACCCTCAGGTCCTCTTCTGTCCCAATGCTCTCTGTATGATCCTGTGCTACCAAAAAGGGGAACAGACGTTCTCCAATTTTGCTCCTGAGTTCTGGAACTTGCTCCCACTGCAGATCAAAAACTCCACCTCCCACCTCATGTTTAAGTGTTCACTGTTCTCTCACATCTACGTCTCTGGGAACTGCAAATGCAAGTAGATGAAACTGACTCTAGTCTCCCTTTGGGCCTAGGTCTATTGTATAATGTACCTCATGGTATTTTACTTTATTGTGTCTTAATTGGTATACTTGACTTATCCTGATGTATCTCAATCTGTACTACATTGTCTGTAATATGCTGTTTTTACTTGTGAATTGTATAACTGTGCATATCTGTATTATGTCCTGTACTCTCCCTGGTCGTGCCTGAAAATAGGAAGGATTGTTGCCTAGCGCACTTACCCGGTTACCAAAAAGCTAATAAATAAATAAATATTTCAAATGGGATTTAAAAAAATCCCACCTGGATTTACAATGACATCATTGGGGAATGAACAGCTAAACAGAGGTGCTCCATGTCTGATCCTCCTGAATCCCTGCTAATCCTTGCTCAAATCACAGATTTCAGCACAAAACAGTACAAGTTTGAGCAGATCAGAATGTCCGCCTGCCAAAGACTGAAAGATTTTGGGGTTGGTAGCCTGCAAAAAAAATCACTTAGATTGCAGAAAGAAGACCAGCCATGCCCATAATCACCCAAATGCACAGAGGCGGAGGAGGTAGAATGCTTCAGCGATCTTGAAGAGGACGAGACACATTGTATAATAACCTTCCATAAGCTAATCATGGAATTGAAAAAAATCAGTAACACTTTTATTAACAGTTTCCAGTCAGAGCTGGCCGATACACACAGTGAGGTCAGGGAAGTGGAAGCCACAACCCAGGACTTAGAGAAAGGGCTCACGGAAATCACTGAGCAAAGTGACCATGATAACGTGTCACTCCTGCACTTACTGAAATGGGAGTGGGAAGTAACTGAAAAATTGGAAAACATAGAACAGAGAGCCCTACAAAACAGTTTTAAGCTCCATGGTGTACCAGAAGGCACAGAGCAAGGGGAGATAGAAGCCTTCATCTCCTCGTTTATCTTCGAGCTTCTCAGCTAGGATAAAGTTACTCTGCTACAGATTGAATGAGCCCATAGGGCTCCTGCACCAAAATCCTTTTACCCAAAGGCTTGCCAACAGTCCTTCATAGCAAGGTTCATGGACTTTCAGTAAAAATGAAGGTGCTATTGGCGGCCTGGGAAAAAAGGAGCTTATTTTCAAAGATGTAAAGATATTTCTGGAGCATGACATCAACCCATTGGTAATGGAGAAATGGCAGAGAATTGTGTCAGTAGTAAAGGACTTATAAGGAGAAAAATATCCAAATACTGTATATCAATTGATAGTGGCAAAACAACTAAATGTCTTCACCACATTGGGAATCAGATTTTTACAGGAGCCTGGAGGAAGCGTTACCCCTGTTACATCAGCTGGGGGTTAAAACTGGCAATGGACTGTTAAAGGAGGCCTCATGGGAGAAAGAAATGCAGCAGAAACTATGGACTTCAGTGGGAGCAAAAAGGCTCCAAACCGAGGCTTCCCTCTTGACCTCAAGGAGCTGAGACGCCATCTTCGAAAAGAAAGAACATTGTGCACACTCTACCAACAAAACAGCTGCTCCTACTTCACTGCAGGAAGAAGGCTGAACATTGGAGGGAGATGCCAACAGACTGAACGTGGGCAAAGCAAGTGACACTCAGTAACTGGACCTGAGCATAATGGAGGGGACAGGTAAGCCACTGGGCTTACTGTATCCAAAAACTAACCGCGGTTACCTTGGACCTTCAGCTTGTATTTCTTTGTTTGCAGGTTAAAGACTTTTTCTTAGTATAGACAGTAGGGAGGGTTACCTTATGTTATGTTTGGGTGGTGTGTGGAAAAATTGAGGGGCATAATTGTGAACAGGGAAACAATGACTCTGAAATGACTTTTTATCCAGCGCAAAGGCTAAATTGGGGGAGGGGAGGAGATACTTGGAACCTGCAGAAGTGTTAATGGGTTAAAAGTGGAATATTAAACCAAATATCTTGGGGGGTATGTTGGGACTTGTTTTATGAAAATATGTGTGAAATTGTAATATATTGGTGCCCTTGGAGTTAGAGGGGTAACAAATGCACATGGGAAAGGGATGCTCACATAGTAGGAGAGGGGTGGGCCACTTTGAAAGGCGCTGAGTGCAGCTCCTATAGTCACTGACTAAGGAAGGGGGAAAATTGTATGAATAATCCAAAACCCTCTGTTCCTGCTCCTGAAGTTTGATGGGGTGGGGGGGACCTGAGGTTATTTATTTATTTATTTATTGGAGATTCGGAAGTACCTTTGAGTCAAGGACTCATTTACAAAGGTTCCACGTCACAAGTATTGCATACAAGGAGAGAGGTTACATAGCAGTACATTAGTACATAGTCAGGTATTACATAGATCGTAGTTACAGAGGCATTTATGGGTCTCTCAGGGGAGACCTAGTTCAAGTTAGGGCAGACAGGCAACACAACATGGCATAACAATGCAGGGCAACAAGCACCACAATAAGGTATAGCAGAGCTGAGCTATACAATAGGGACGCTGTAAGTGGCAGGGCTATAAGGAGGGGGAGCCGGCCATAGCCTAGGTATGTCGTTGGATGAGGTATTAGTCAAGGACAGGCACAAAGGTTAGAGGCCTGTAGGTGGGATCTAAGCGCGGTTTTGAAGGATCCTAAAATGGTGAAAAGGCATATAATTGGAGCTATGAAGCATGCCAGCACTTCATAGGTGTCTGAGGACAGGGGGGGTTAAATCCGGATATTGGGACTGTGGAACTAGCCTCAATGATCTGTGAGTAACGTAAAATCAACAACAAGGAGTGGGAGGCAGGGAAACAAAATGGTGGTAAGGGATGATTGTTTTCCTGTTCCAGGCCTCTCACTTGGTCACAAGTTCCTTGGATGCAGCGCGGGGAACACAAGCACACATCCATGGTTTATTAAAATAACAAAGGTGGCCTGTCTTGAGGTGGCACCTCCTGTCCCAAGCTGGTCAGGGGAATGGGGTGCAACCAAGGAGGACATAGCCGATTTAGACTGGGATGAATCCCGGAGTCTCCAAAAAACATATGAGGTGGAAGACATGCCACAACTTATACAAAACTTCTCCCATGGTTTGACAGAGGGGACATTAAAAAATAGTGGAGGATGGAGGGGGAAGACTGAGTGAAGAGGATATTCACAGGACTTCTTTACTGATGATGAAGGAAGGTCTCCCTGAGGAGTGTGGGGGGACATCCATCATACCAAAGCCGACAATGGCAGGGGTGGTTTCTACCGCACCAGAGCACCTTGACAGCAAAGCATTTGCTGAATGTGCTTCCAGGAAACTTGCCAACACCTTGAAACCAACAGTTATTATAGTTCTGTATGTTTTGTTGAAAAGGATGGCATATTTGCAAGTGAGGCGGGGGGGGGGGTCAAATATTGGGGATTGTTGATGGTATCCCATCCCATACTTCCAGTTCTACTGGATTTCTGATTCAGTGGATGTTTTTGTTTCAACTCATTACCGTTGATGCAGTGGAAAGGGGACATAACCTGACATGTCAGTTTTAATAGTAATAACTTACAGTGTCAAAGGTTTACACTCATCAACAGAAAGGACCCATATTTGTGGTTGGGTGAGAGAGATATATTCGTCCTTATATTAGATCCACCCACACTGGAGGGGAGTAGCCAAATTAGCAAAGCGGGATGCACCCTTACAGGTAGAACAGATACTTGAAGATGATGAGGGCAGGTTTGTCCAAATTCAAGGGATGTATAGGGGAGTATCATAGAATCATAGAATCATGGAAATTTGACGGCAGAAAAGGACCCTTCTGGCCCATCTAGTCTGCCCAACCCTTCCCTTTCACATATCCCCCCTCCCCACCTGCTCCCAGCCTCACCCCAGTACTCAGCTCCATATGCCTGTCCCAGGCCCTCCTAAATTCCTCCACCATCTCAGCCCCCACCACTCCATCCGGCAGTCTGTTCCAGGGCTCCACCACCCTCTCTGTGAAGAGGCGCCCCCTCACATTGCCCCTGAACCTATTTCCTTGCCATCTGAGGCTATGCCCTGTAGTTCTGGATCCTTCCTCCCTCCTCAGCAGACCTCCTTCACCTACTTTACTGAGACCCTTTACATATTTAAAGGTTTCTTTCATGTCCCCCCTTTCCCTCCTTGTCTCCAGCATATACAGATTCAGCTGCTTACACCTCTGCTCATATGTCTTCCCCTGCATACCCTGCACCATCTTTGTTGCCCTTCTCTGAACCCTCTCCAATGCATCCATATCCTTATGGAGGTGTGGTCTCCAAAATAGGCAGGAATGTGGAAGGGGGCATGACCCAAGGAGGGAGAACTGACAGTTAGGGAGACTTATGCAAGAGGCCAGCATTATGGATACATAATGTTTGGTGAACCCAGGGGTAAGAGACTACAGCTTCTTCTCAAACATGCACTCGCAATATTACAGAATAGATTTGTTTTTAGTACTGCAGGACTGGCTACACATGGTGATGGACAGTCAAATCAAACAGATAACAGCCTTGGACCACGTAGCAGAGATCATAGAGCTCCTGGTTCAGTATGTCTGAAAAAAATCTAATCTGGAGGCTGAATGTCTCCCATCTTAATGATCAAAATCTGTGTGAGATGATATAGCAAGCGGAATACCTAGACAATAATAAAGAAGGCGAGACTTCCAAAGCTATATGGTGGGATGTGATGAAGGTGACCCTAACAGGCAAATTGACTGCGTATGCTTCAAATAAGAAAAAAGAGCAGGTGGCCCAGCAACATAGACAGACTAATATTTGACGCATAGGCCAATCATATGATCACTTTGGATGCCAAATTAAAGGAGAAATTGAAGGAACACAGGGACGAACTAACAGCCTTGCTAAAGAAGAAAATAGAGGGGAATCTAAGATATGCACACCAGCAATTCTCTGAAGTGGGTAACAGGGCAGGTAAGCTCTCAGCATAGCAATTAAGACAGCAAGCAGTCAGTAGGGTAGTCCTTAAAATCAGCTCTGAAAAGGGACGGGGTGGGGGGGGAGATTAACTAACCCAACAGATATTACTAAAAGCTTTGCCTCTTACTACTAAAGCTTACATATGGACGGAGAAGAGGAGTCCCCCCCCCCCACCGAAGAGATGTATAGGTTCTTAGAGACAATATACCTCAAGCATTTGTCAGAGTAGGAAAGTAGAAGACTGGAGGCTCCAATATCCCAAAGTGAAATTGCAGAGACAATAAAAAACCTGGAAACCTGTAAATCAACTGTGGTGGATGAGTTACCCTCAGAATTTTATAAAAAGATTAGTGACAAGATCATCCCAGTACTACAGTGAGTGCCAACTGATGGTGACTAGTCAGCAGCACAGTCAGGAGCACCAGGAGGGGAGGGGTGGCTGCAGGACACCTGTCATGCACATATGTGAACCACCTCATTGCAACCCCCCACCCTCACCCCAGGGGAGAGCATCAGCCAGCAGGAGAAAAATGACTGCTGTCCAAGCCAACACCCCTGCAGGCGCTCCACAACTGACATGGCTGGCCACCCACCACGTTGTAGTTCTGGGTAAGTGGGGGATAATCTGTAAGTCTGTGAGAAGGTCAGTGACAGGGCTAGGGGGTGCTGCCAGGTGAGACCAGAATGGGAAAGAGCTCTGTGGGGGAAAATAAAGCAGGACCCCACTGACAACAAGATATTGCTTCTTAGTTGTGCTGTCCTGGGTAAACATGATGTAAAACTGTGTAAAAGCAGGACCTCAGTGAAAATACGATATTGCTACTGTTCTGACTTTTAACAGCATGCAACCAAACATGTTTTGCATTGCCAAGTGTTTGCTTATATACTGGTTCACAGTCTTTTATTGCTCCAGCTTTACTGGCCTTGGAAAAATTCCATTGGTGTTTCTGACTTGTATACCAGTGCTAAAGATCATTTTAGTACTGTATGATGTAGTTTTAGTCCTTGTTAAGCTCTTAGATTGTTGGTACAAGGCATTTGTATTCTATTATTGAACTCTTTTGTTCAAAGGGACATAAACTGCATCATACAGTTCTAAAACAGAAATTACCTTGAGTGTGTAAATCAAAAACATCCACCAAGTTCACTAAGAGACCAGTAGAGATGGAACAATACCAGAAGTGTAAACAGTACTAGTTAAGTAGGAAGAGTTATTTTCTTAACTTGTTGTTTGATATATTTGTCCGCCTTTAATTCCTGTTTCATGATCTGCAACTTTTATTTAAAACTGAGCTTTAGTTTTCTTTTTTTTTTGTGCATTCCTCTGCACCCTCCAACCTCCCACTTATTCGGGCTGCTTAATATCCCTGTCTGCCCATCAGTCTCACCCTTCACTGCCGCTTTCTGCCACCTGGCTCCACAGGCTGTTCCCACATGCTTGGAGGGTCTGGCTTATCCTTGCCAGGGGCTTTGCCTTCTTGGGGGAGAGGAGGGGAGTAGCATTCCTGGGGGGGTCCTCTGAGGAATGCAGGGCTGAAGAGGCAGGAGCAGTGTATTAGGGGACTGTAGTTTGGGGGAGTAGGCTGCTGTCATCTGGCAGGTCAAGATGGGTGCTAGTTTCTATTTTCTGGGCCTCTACCCACACCCCAACAGCGTGTACCATGGTGATGCCCTGGAGGCAGAACCCAGCCTTTGTGTGGTCACCCATGCTGGCAAGGTCCCGCACACCACCAGGTGTCACTTTCCGAGCAGTGCTCCACAGCACCCTCCCCCTGGGAGGAGAGCATTCATGTGAGTGCTTTATCACCCTCCCTGCCAGCCTCTTCTCCTGATATCTTGGGCTTGGGGCTGGAACCCAGCTCACCAGAGTGCCACGTGGGTGCCCCACCACTCACTGCCACGGATCTGGCAGTTTCTTTTTTTTATATAAAATGTGTTACTGCTGTGGAGTCACAGAAAAATATGTCATGTGCTGTATTTACAGCTGTCCACCACCTGCACATTCCTGCCTGTTCTTTGTTTATTGCTGTTTTGGCCAAGTGCTGCTCGTTCATGATCACCTAGTGTTGGCTGAAGCTGTAATCACAATATGGAAAACAATAAACTTGTCAAAGTGCTACCATTTTAGCAGTGAGTGACCTTTCTGGTATGGTTTCATTAAAATGTTTTACCTATTACTAATGGATTTGTATTTTTAGTTTTATTTTTTATCCCCTGCTACCTTCCCTTGCTGGTCTGGCCTCTCTGCTAGTAGGCCAAAGTTCTGCTAAATCCCCATCATCATTTCCCATTCTCTGGTGTCCAGTGCCCCCTACAGCTCTCCCCTACGATTGATTATCTACCTGTTGCTCACTCTCCAGCCTTCCATCTGTACTGTTATCCCTACTTCAGAATCGCCCGCCACGACAATCCCTACCTCTGATGTGAGGCCACCCTCCTGTCATGGCAGTTCACTCCTGCACCCTCCCTAAGTAGCACCTAATCTCCCAGAAAAATGAACTAATTTAAATATTGTCCTCTGACGGTGACCGATAAATCCTCTCCTGTCACTACCTTAGTTGGCCACCATCTGAATGACAGTGAGTGACATGTGTCTACTTTACAGGTGTGCGGTCATTCACTGTCATTCAGATGGCAGCCAGCTGAGGTGATGAACAGAGGGGATTTGCCAGTCATGTCACTGATACCATAACTCATGTAAGTGGGGAACAGGGGTAGAGTTAGGGTCCTGAGCCAGCGGGACAGGGGGGTTGATCAGAAAACAATAGGAATCGAAGTGGTGACTGTCAGCAAGACAGGGGCCACTAAAGCCATGGAATGGATTTTGGCAGCATTGCTATATTTGGATCAGTGATTGGGAGGCTGGGTGAGAAACCACTGGACACCAGGGAATGTAGCCCAGTGGGGTTAGGACATATAATGTAATCGAAAAAAATACGATGACAGGACAACATGATATGGTTGGAGCTCTTGCTCATTCTAGTGGAGCTCATGCTGTTGACCACTGTCATGCTGCATTGAGTAGAAATTGTGCAGATTGTGAACGTGTATACAGAACCGGAAGAAGAGGACCAGAACTCCCATCTAACAGGGGCAGAGGTTTCGTGACTGAGAGGTGCAGCATGGCACATAAACAAACATGCTGGCTCTGCACTAAGTAACGATTTTGAACCTGAAAATGCAAGACGTTGCTCGAAAAACGCCAGATTTGTGAAAACTCAATTCATTAAAAAAAATCAACTTTCATTTAACTAGTACTGCTGCTTTAAAAAGTGGCTTCTAGAAGGGAAAAATGACTTATGGGTTCAGCACAGTTCTTCTTTAACCAGCAGCTGCTTTTAATGAACTCAGAGTTGCTTGCAATGAGCAGCAGCAACTTTTAATTAGTAGCAGCCGCAGCAGCTTTTAAGATCGGCACACAGGCTAAGGAATGCACTGCTCATGCCCAAAAGACTACTGATGAGTTTGAGGGTACTAGGGCAAAGAGTATTGACTGCTTTCATGGCAACCAGACTATAACGCAAGCTATGATTGGTCAGATTGCATATTACAGTACTAGCCAAGGGTTCAACAAACACATTTATGTGTACTGTAAATAAATATTTGTGTTTGTGCATTTTATTTGTGCCATTTATTACTAGAAATGTGACTACAGAGAGATTATGTGATCATTAGATTTTAAATATGGGATGATTACATTTCTACAAAAATTAATAACCCTTGCATGAGTACAGACTGAGAGAAGAAACACTTGTTCTGTGCCTACTGTATTTAACTTAAAAATGCAAATGTTATTAGTGTACTGATCATTGATAAGTGGGCCTTTGTACCACGCTTTAACCTCTATTAGTGGGGATTATAAGGACATATTCACATTGGCATTTTGTAAGTGTCACTGTGACAGCACTTGCTGCACAAATGCCTAGCTGTCACAGTGAGGTTTATCACTGAGTTTTCTCCTCCGAGTGCAGACTAATAAGCCCAGAAATTACAATTGCCTCCCTGCCGAATCTGTGATAGGCGGAAATAATGATATCAGTGCCCTGCTAATCTTCTTGCCTCCACGCTTGGCACCAGCCTATTGAGTCACCTGTCATACTTTGCTTTGATGAGGCGAATTCAATCTCTCAGCTATAATGACAATGGGGCCATTTTAATGTTTGGAATGATTATGTGAAGGCTTTTCTGGGCTCTGTCGTGGTATCCAAGCCAGTTCAGAACATGATGTAACATACCTTGGATTAAAAATACTTAATTGATAAAATTATTTCATAGGAAATTAAGTATTACCCAGGCATACAAAATATTAAAAGATATTTACTGCAAGTTAAAAAGGTGTCTGTGGCATATGTTTTTCAAATATTTGTACATAGTCTTAAAGGGATACCGTGTTTCCCAAGGTCTGAAAATATTTTTGTAACCACAACATGGATTTTAGCAACTATTAAACACAGGCTCTGCTTCATGGCTGCTCTGAAAAGGATTACATTATTACCTTGCAAATGCTGCAGAGAAGGAAAAAACAAAACTTTGCAAACTGATGCTTTTGTGGGGTCACACAAAAAAATAAGTCATGTAATGTCAACAGTGCTAAATTGCTCTTTGGGGCATTTTCATTTCAAAACAACTTTTCCCAAACAGAACTACTTGTACATGATTTGGTGAGGAAACTTTAGTGCCTGAAAAAAGTTACCTTTTTGGCAGCCCCCAACCCTGAAGTCCTCAGTTCATCCATACTGCAGGTATGATATGGATAACTGCAGTGCGAGCTTCCCCACACTGCCCTACCAGTATTCCCTGTCCTAGAGGTACAATACCACATCTAATGGGTGATAAGGTTGTTCAGACTCCATGCCCATTTCATCCTTGACCCTTCATGTGAAAAGGCCAACAAAGGAATCGATCATCGATAGTTGTGATGGTAGGTTTGTGATGTGGTGGACACCAGTCCACGAGGAACTGAAATAATATCATCACTGCTCATTCTGCGCAGGCCACCAGACAAGCGTTATCTGATAGCTGCTTCTGGCCACACCTAATCTGGATCTGATTTGATTCAGTGGAGTTCTGCAACCTAAATCTGACTGCTGAGAGGACTGAAGCAGAGAAATGCCAAATGGCTTGCTCAGGGTCACAATGGCAGGGGTCTTGTTTCACTGCTCAGTGATCTAACTAAAATGCATATGGAAACAACCATTTTGATTTACCCAGAGTAATATAAAAGTGAAGGTAAGTGGGAAAATTGAACTTCAGCTTCCTAGTAATATGAAAGTGAAGGTCAGTAGGAAAGATTGAGGTCCAGTCTGTCTCATAAAATTGGGATGCAAACAGAAACCTATTCCATAGGCAGCTGCCAGAATGTTTGTGTTTATGTTAATGGGTACACCACTGGATATTTTGTTGTCCAACTTCTTGATCACTGAATATTATGTTATGCTCCCTTGTAATCACTCCCCCTCCCCCGAAGTTGCATTTGTAAACAAGATTTATTTTATTTAGTTTTTATTTACTGGGTAGGTGCAACTAGCCATAGCAATGATTATTTTCAGGCATAACCCGGGAGGGTACAGAGCAAATGACAGAAAACAAATTACAGTACATATAAATTACAGTACATAGTAGACAATAGCATATCATATGAACAGTGTCAGCAGGCGTAGTAAAATGTTTTCAAGAAAGACAGAGAGAGAGAGAGAGAGCATGAGACAGAGAAAGAAAGAAAGAAAGAAAGAAAGAAAGAAAGAAAGAAAGAAAGAAAGAAAGAAAGAAATTAGAGATATTTTATTTTTCATTTCCTCCTGTTAAATGTTGAGGGTACTGGATTCTCAAGCATGATTAATTGCAATATGATAGTAAACTACGCATCTAACAAGTAACTGCTGATGTCAATGCCTGTGTATCATAATAAGAGGCAACATGTGTTCCTGTATATGTTTCTGAATGTTAGCAATAAATTAGTTTGACCATTCAATAAAAAATTACTTTGCACCAGTATTTTTGGTCATAGAAGCGAAAAGTTGGGAAGCTAAACAGGGAAGGTTTCTTCCATTACATTGCTTAGTAACTAGCATGCATTTAAAGGCAGGCTTAACTCAGGCCACATAGAGAATAACAATTAAAAAAAAGCATTTAAATATTTTTTTCAGGGTTGCCAAAGAAGTGGATAAAAAAAACCCTAATGGAAATCTTTAAGCTATGGAAGCCACATTTCTAAGATAATTTGCATTGCTGCGTTGCTGCCTGGTATTAACATTACATTAATTTCCCTGAATCTTGACTAATTCTTTGATGGGGATATATTAAGAAAGGGAGTTTATTTCATATGTCAAGCTTTCATTAATGAAAATGGTCATGGCCATCTTTGGATGGATACCACCGACCGCATTCACTCCGCTCTTCAGCTTCTGAAAGGCAATTGTTTAGCCGCACAGAGAGCACAGAGCAGAAACAAATTGACCTGCATGATACCAGAAGAAGCACTGAGTGCATTTAACTAAATGTTTTGAGGGTCCTTTAAAAGAAATCCATTTTATTCTGGAGAAGTACTAAAAATATTTCAAAGAAATACTGCTGTGCCACTGTCGGCATTTTAAATATTTGAATGGTTTGAAAATATAAAAAACAATGACTGTGCTACATGTTTATAACATCTGCAGTTTACACTGCTTTCTTTACTAGGAAGATTGTCTTGTGATTTCAACATCCTTTTTAATACATATTTGAAATAAGAACATTTAGAAAGTATTTCCCATTTGTGCCATAACTATTTGTGTCTTTGTTGTATTTCATCAAAACAACAGAGAGCTATACAATTTTTGTCTAATGTAGAACTACTATAGCTGATCAAGTTGTTTCTACCTTCTGGTGCTTTTTCAAGTATTTATTTTTCTGTGCAGCCTTTAGCTTCAGCAAATAGTATAACAACATATTTATTGTATGTGCTGTAATGCCTGCATATCCCGATATTTCTTATTTTAGTCATGCAGCTGAGGAAATACACCTGTTTGCCTTATGTTTTTTTTCTAGAGTGGTCCAGACCACAAGGCAAACATCAAAGATTAGAAAATGCCTCATTCCTAGACAAAGATTATACAATTAACACTCACTGTTGTGTTCCTATAGACATCATTTACTAACTATAAAGCAAACTTACTGTATGTTTGCATATACTAATGAAGCCTTAATTGTTGATCAAATTACTTCAAAGCCTTGAAAAGGTGATAAAAAACCTGGCAGATTGGAACATTGTTTTAGAGTAAACATGCAACTATGCTGCAGTTCTTCAGTTCAAAATGTTTTATTTCTTTAGTTTTAAATAGCTAATTATGAATATTGTGATAGATAGATAGATAGATAGATAGATAGATAGATAGATAGATAGATAGATAGATAGACAGACAAAATACACAGTCAGATAGATAAACACACAATCAGACAGATAGATGTATCTTGAATCTCTCTGAAGTGTGTAAGATGGAGTGACCCTGTTCTGAAAGCTTTTTTCGCTGGCATAGAATGGGAGGGACTGATTTGAGGATGGGGCTCTGCACAGTGGACTGCTTGCTCCAGCACATTTCTGTTTCCTGTAAACTATGATCATAACATGATCTGCTTTCCAGGGCTTACAGACTGTGTGAGACAGCTGATTCACAGAATACCACTCATACTTCCTCAACAGCTCATTTAGAGATTGCATTTCTTGAAAGGCACTATTAGGAAAGCAGTATAGCCTAGTGGTTAGAGCACCAACCTGTGAAATTAGGTCTGGCAAACTTGGGGTTGAATACTACAATTTCCTCTTGTATACTGCGTGGCCCATTGTAAGTCACTCAATCTTCCTGTGTTCCTGGGACACACCTGGACATGGGCACAACCACTGGTGGGGGGGGGGTCCAGTGCCCCTCAACTTTTTAGGCCCTGCAAAATGGCCAATGACATTGGCATGAAAGATTCAGTAGATTTATATCCCCCCCTCTGAACATTTTAGTTGTGGTTGCACCCACACATGTGGAAATAAGCTTTGGTTTAGTGTGTCTTCCTCGACCAAAAAAATTCTAAAATTAAATTTGAAAAATATATCACTGTTGCATTTGAAAATTGATTTTGGCATGGCAAAAGTAAAAGCAATAGTCAGACTGACAAAAGTAAAAACTGTTGAATGCTATTATTAGGACAAGAGTTCAGTAATAGTTTAGTTTCTTTCTGCAATAAAAATTATATCTGTACGTAAAAAAATAAAATTCAAGGTTAACAAAATACAAATTAGTATAATGTATAGCATGAAACATTTGCATATATGTAATTCAGACTCAGTTATGTCCTTCAGTGGTTTATGAAGGTGTGTTTATAATGCACACCCTGTCAATTTTCACTTGTAATTTACACCTGCCATATGTTTTCTTCTTATGAGTTGTCCCTACTGCTGAATTAACTAGCATATGATAATGTGGTTGTTGTGCATGATACGATATGTAACTTCTGCAAACTTTCATCCTGTTTTACTTTAGCTAGTAAAAGCGATACCCACTGCTAGCTGGTTGCAAGAAACAAAGAGATAAATAATACATAATTATTGAAATATGTAAATGCTTCACATCATTGTACTTCATGCTAGAAACTGAACTGAGAAAATATCTAAAATTATCTGGTATTTATTTACATATATTTAAATAGAAATAGATATTGTGCACATTTTATGTAAAATAAAATTGAGTAGCATGAAAATTATTTTTCTTTGAACATATGGAAAACGTTATTGTATATTTTCTAAAGGCAAAGCTTTTGACATAGCAAATGGCAATTCCTTTAGTACATGCTACAGTTTCACAAGCAGAAAGGAATAATTAGGAGTAATTGTGTTAGTATGCTTCCTGTTGTGAACTTTTTGAATTTGTTTGCTTCCTGTACTTTCACTTTGTATACTGTATTAGGCTGTACTAGTTATATGCAATGTATTATTATGCTACCTGTTGTGTACCATTGTAATTGTACTCTTTTAATCCCATGTTCCCTGTCCCCCAGGCCGCACCTGGAGATGAGCCTTGGCTCGGGGTGCCTTTCCCGGTCACCAAATGTTTAAATAAATAAAAATAAAAGCATTATCTTCAACATTAAACATTGCCTTCCTGTGTGTCACAGTATGCAACTGATATTATAAATGATGGATGCAATCCTGTCTCTTATTTGAATAGTTAAGATATTGTTACTTCCCCCTTTTGAATGACCGCTCATGTTCGTAGTTGTTGGTGTGGACGACCTATCTACTTGAGAATACTGTCATTTGACGGCTTAGTTATATTTTCAATCATAGTGTATACAAGATTAGTGGTGGTAAGAAACAGTTCCCATTGTAGTATTTACCATAGTCTTCTAGTAGAATTACAGATTTTCCTGAGTTTTCCTACTTTTACAAGAAGGCCTCTTTGGCAGTGGTTAAAGTGGAAATGTGTAGGTGGGGAAACTCTTACATTTAGAGTTCTAGGTGGTGGAACAGTCATTTCTAGGTGGTGGAACTCTCCTATATTAGTCAATGGAGAAAGGTAGCAGAGGTGGTGGGACTGTCATACAGTTTTTAAGAGGTGGTGCAACTGCATTCCTATGGGCTCCTGCCCAGTTTTACCACTGCTCTTTGGCTAGTAACACTATTGTATGATTGCTCTTCCACATCTAAACCCTACCAGAGATGTAAACAGGATGCATAATCTGCCTTCTGTGTGTATTGTAAATGATGAATTTTATTTAAACCCTTATTTTTGTTTGTGAAAGAAGGGGGCAGGGAATTGGAAGCATATGGCAGATGCACTCTCAGACTATAAGTGTTTCTTGTTAAATACATCAGAGGACTGAGTGGGCAATTACATGCGAGAGGCTTTTACATGTACGCAGAACTTATCTTTTCATTCATCTTAGCAATTGTGCCCCTTTATGATTACTGGGGAATTTACATTGTTTAAGTAATCAGTGTGCTGCATTTTTTTGATAAAACAGTGCACAGATATGTGCAAAGGCATTTTTTTTTATTTTGAGGTTATTTTTCTAGGGTAGACCAGTTGAGCTACAACATCTCGTTTGCAGTGGAATCCAGGTTCTACCCATTGTTGCCACTGGCAGGACTTGGGTACTGATAGATTAAATGACTTACTTAAAGTGGCACAGTGACTTTTCTATGCTAGTGGAGTTTGGATCAGTGAACTCCTGGTTCCTAAGCTGCTGTTCTAACCTGTAGACCACACTGCCTCCCAAAAAGAAATAAAAGATGTGAAGTTAAAAAAGTAACATCTTTAATATAGATTTGTAGCAGATTACATTGTTTAGCTGTAAGTATGAAATTATTTTTTTTGTGTGTGTGTGTGTGTGTGTGCTTGTTGTTTCTTAGGCATTTACTCTACAGAGACAGTTTTCTAACAATTAATTGTTCTTTGCCATAAATGTTTGTATCTGTTTCATTTATCAGTGCATCTGTGTCAGAACTATTAAAGAAGGCCAAAACTACAATGCAAGTATTAAGAGCCTGTGAGGGCAAATGGCATTGATAAATTGAAGAACAAAGCACCAGCATTCTTTTAGAACTTATTGTTTTGCCATCTGGGAGGAAGGAAGAGGGCAGTGGGAGATCTGTTCATTGAAAGAAAATAAATTATGATAACTTATTTTCCTAGTTTTCCTCTGCAACAAAATATCTGCAACTCATGTAAAGTTTGAGTTTAGCATCCTTGATCCTTGCTGCTTTGACAGTTGTAAGACTCCCCAGGGTTGCTTTAAACTACACCTTACTTATCCATGATTAATGTTCTCACTTTCTGACTGCTGTCCTTTTTATGTATGTGGCAACCAGCTCTTCTCATTATGCCATTTTGGATGTTATAAATAAAATGAGCTGCTTCTGGAAGATGCGTCTAATGTGATGGATATTAATACTATTTTTCAGGGGGGGTTGTCTGTTAAAGTTTCCACTTCACAGAAACAGACTCTTTTATCTTTTAATTGGTGTCATGAAGCTACATTATAAGCAAATATGCTCTTACTGCCCCCCTTTGAGTTAACTGGTTGATATCTCCTTATCCTGAAATTGAAATCAGTTATTATTGTTGGTAAAGTGCACATATAGATGTATATAGATATATATTTCCGTGTATCTAATCAGGCATTTTAATAATTTGTTTGTAATATTGAGCATAGCCACATCTCAAGAATTAATTAATTAGATTGCTATCAGGAAAACCAAACAAAAATGCCTCGACTAATGAACTGATTATATTTTAAACAAAAAAAACAACCTTTGTCAAGCTACCTTTATCTCAGATTTCTTGTGTGCCTGTCATGTCTTTCGTTTAAGGCAGAAAGAAAAAAAGTGCATTCTGATCATCTTGACAAGCTCTGTTCATACTGTAGGGGGTGAGCCAGCAGTACCCTCCCTTGGATTTTGAGACCCTTGGTGGCCTGATTTGGATGTGAAAACAAACCAGAGTGTGTTAGCTCAGCGGGGAGGCCTTTGTGATGAGGACCTCCTGGGATCAGGCAGCTAACTATCAGAGCGCACCACAGACGTGACAGTTCCCATTGAACAGCAAACTTTTTCTAATTAAGCCAGTCAATCTAATTATGTGCAGTTATATCAAATATTTCTCCAAATGCTTCCAGTGCAGCCTGTTGGAGTTGATCAAAGATAGCAGGATCAGTGATTAGGGATGTTGGACCTGATAGGCCTGACACAGATTTCATCTCGCTTGGGTGCATCTGCCTCCGGGCGCGGTGCATTCGCCCTTACTCATTTGCTCTGTTGCTGGTATAAAACACAGAACATAATTACTAAAGTTAAGAAAACATTCCCTGTAATTAGCAAGGCAACTCTAAGCACAAGAAATGGAAATTAGTCACAGTATAGTAAATTAGCTTGTGCATACATTACATTCAATTAACACCCTTGGGGCCCTATGTTTGTAGTTTTTCTTGTGCAACCCCATGTATCTCAATAAACCATTCATCCCTTGGTAATTATGTTTCGGTGAAAGGAATTTCACTGAATTACAAATTCCCTAATTCTTTTGTACATATAATTTGGATAAAGTCTGATATTCATCTGCTCTAAATTCATCAGTTTGGAAAAATGGGAAGCAGCCAGCTACGCATGCTGACTCCTTGCAGGCAATTATGAATCCAGGTTTAAGCGTGTTTGAAGTTTTTTTTATTTGGAAACAGCGTTGTTTCATTAATTAGAATCAGTAAGTTAGGCTTTTGATTTCTGCTATTTCTTCATCTTACATAATGGATCATTTTAGTTGTCATACCATTCACTTGTGGGGGGGGATACAGGAAATTGGACGTAGCAAAATTTGCTGCTGCAGCATTTGCATCAAAATAATACAGCAGGCAACAGAAAATCACAGTCAGATTACTGGGACGAAGGCAACGGAATACAAATTAAAGGAATAATGCAACTTTTTTTTTTTATCATTAAGCTTCAATGACCATTTGAAAAGGCACAAGGCACAGAGGTTTTTGATGAGCATCATCTAGCCTGATTATTCATACTTGTGTTTCTGCTTGAATTAAAGCAGGATACGAGAGCCTGTTAAAGCAAAATACTTGAATTGGTAGCGAACTCTCACCTTCCTTGTAACCATTTACTTTTCAAATGAATACCAGATAAGTTACTGCAGTTTATGATGGGCCTCGCTTTCCGAGGGTGTGAGCATTACATACTAATTTCAGTTGGATGGGTTTCCTAAGAAATATTAAACTCTTCAGATACTGTATCTGCCTTTACATAAATGCATGTTGTGACAGGTATTACCTATATAGGACTTGGCAACATACTGTGCTCTCTGGCGCAGTTATACAGTATGTCAAGGTACTATTTCTCAAATGGAAAAACGTAGAGACATAGAAACATAGACTTTGATGGCAGATAAGGATTGCTTGCTTTCCCAGTCTGCCCATTTCCCTACCTATTGGATAAGCTGCAGATCCTAGTTAACCAACAGCCTACTTCCTCCTACCCCCCCACCAGAATTTCCTTATGTCTGCCCCATGCATTCTTGAATTCCCCACTGTTTTTGACCCCACAACCTCCTCAGGAAGGCTATTCCATGCCTCCACCATCCTCTCTGTGAAAAAATACTTCCTCACGTTGCCCCTGAGCCATCCCCCCCTCTGTCTTCAAATTGTGCCCACTTGTTCTTGCACATTTCTTTTTCTGAAAGATGTTACTACCTTGGACTTTGTTGATTCCCTTGAGGTACTTGAACGTTTCTATCCTGTCCCCCCCTCACCTTCCTTTTCTGAAGGGTATACATATTAAACTCCTTTAGTCTCTCTCCATATGGCTTCTGGTGCAGACCCTGCACCATTTTAGTTGCCCTCCTCTGGACTGCCTCCATCCTGTCTATGTCCTTGCAGAGATGGGGTTTCCAGAACTGGAAGCAGTACTCCAGATGGGGTCTCACCAACTGTCTGTACAGAGGGATGTTTTCTACTGGTGATGCCTCTCCCTATGCATCCCAGTATCCCCCCAGCCCTCCTTACTGCCCTCTCACATTGCTTGCCTACCTTTAGCTTTAGGTCATCTGATTTGACTACCCCCAGGTCCCTTTCCATTTTTGTTGTTGTTAGTATCCTCCCCCCATTGTGTATTCTTCCCCTGGGTTTTTGTGTGCATAATAAATATGACCTATTCAGATGGATATCAGTCATATCAGAAAAGGTGTCTATGTATCAAAATCCAACACACACATGAGCATACATACACACATGCACACTGTCACACATGCACACACCACTCAGTATATATATATATATATATATATATATATATCATAATATTCTGTGGTGAGTTGCATATGCAGTCCATGATGCCTTGCATTATGGGGGCATAAGTGATTTTGTATTTCTTTGAAACTTGGCTTCCCGGCCAATGCCCTTTGGGGTAACCTCTGCCTCAGTGCTTGCGCACACAGCTTCTTTGTCTTTTAATTTGTTTTTTGTTTTAATTGGGTTCACCACAACCTAACCCTGATAGACCATCTTAGGGTAGCTGGTTCATTCCACTTGGGTGTCAAACAGATGAGGCATACTGACGAGTCCTGGTAGGATGAAACACATGTCTATGTCTTCTGTTGGCACCCTTTGCAGACTGTGTGAGAGGCCTTTCAGCACCACGCAATTTTGCTTAAAGTTGAACCAGCATAATATTCTGTGGTGATTTGCATATGCAGTCCATGATGCTTTGCATTATGGGGGCAGGAGTGATTTTAAATATATATATATATATATATATATATATATATATACACACACACATATATATATACATATCTATATATTAAAAACATGGTTGGCTCTTTTCCCTCATATGAGCCATTATCACATATTTCCTTGTATACATCACCAGTCAATCCTGTATACCTCCCAAATAAGGCTATATACCTCTGAAGATATACCTGTATATATCTCCAGAGGTGCACAGCCTGTAAACTGTGAGGACAAACTCTCTGCCCTCCCTCCAGGACATCTGCTAAGCTGTAGGGAAGAACATACCTAAAAAATGAAATCCTCCCCCATGGGGGAAAAACCCTCTGCCATGCCCTTAGGACACCTGAAGAACTTGAAAAAAAAAGAAACAGTTGGAGGGCACACACAAGAAACCCTCCCCCCACCAGTCCTAGCACTCTTAAAAAGAAAATGCTTGGAGGCCACCTATAGGGAACACACTAGAGCCTAGCCCCCTCTGATATTTACCAATGGCCTTTTCCTGCAATGCTCTGGCTCTCTTCTTGACCAACATGCCCTCCATGTTGCTGCCGCAGTCTCTATGCTGCTCCAGACCAATGACCAACACTGCTTCTGACCACAGTCACCAATGAAGCCAGGAGACAGTGCCAACTGCAAGCCATCCTTCTGACCACAGATGCCACTCCACACCACCACAGACACTCCACTCTGCCACAATCCATGACCACACCAGTGATCTATAGGACAGCCATCCTGGAATGCCCCTTTTCATAGGGGAACCCTACATTACAGAAAGAAGAATGGGCCATATGAGAGTCCCTTGCCAAAATGCCAGTACACTACAGAAATATGCAGTGCCACATGGTGATAATGCAAACCCAGAAATGGCCTCAACCATGACTCGCCAAGAAACTAGCCTGGTCCAACACAGCAAGTAAAAGCAACAAAAGCCTGCCATGTATTATATAAAATGTATGATGGGTATACAAGGCCACATGCCTACCTGGGGCTAATTGGATAATAAGAATAATAAGCATTTATATAGTGTTTTTCATACTGGCTGTATCCCAAAGCACTTTACAAGCAATGAGAGAATGGTAATGAAGTGACTGACTGTGTAGTGGCAGCCATTTTGCACATCAACACCCACACACAGGCTTGGACAGTTGCAGGAACTATTTGAACCAGGAAGGGGAATGTTGACCAGGGCACCAGGAAAAATTCCCTATTCATGCAAAAGGAGCCTTGAGTTCTTTTACTTCTACCTGGACACCCACTGAGACAGCACTGGAGATGGATAGAAGGGACCTCGGTTTAACATCTCATTTAAAGGACAGAACACCTCAATAGTACAACTCCTCCCAGTACTGCACTCAGGTGCCATTGTTTATGATATAAGCCCAGTCCTAGAATGGGACAAGAACCCACAACCTTCTGGCTCAGAGGAAGATGTACTGCCAACTGAGCCACACTCGCCTTCGGGTTTCTGCCTATTACTTAATTACCCCTCCACCCTTTTGGTGGGTATATTTCATTGTATACCACACGTATCCATCATATATTCTCCATATAAATAAATACATATTAATATATAATTACACATATTTACATTTCTGAACTAAAAACTGTGGTCATATGAATTATATTTATTATTCTGATTGGATGACATGCATTCTAAACAGTTCTGGAAACTTTTTATGTACAATAACCTAATTTGAATTGAAACCATAAAATCATTAATGTTTAAAAATAAAAACATTTTCATCACAACCTTAAGGCACTCCAAGGGCTGGGATACCTTTGCTTTTATGTATTTCTTCATATAGTGACATTTATTCAATCCAGGCAGGCAGGCAAGCAGAAATGGTGTACAAAGATCTTGTTTCCAGCTGTGACCTGGGGGGACAAGAGGAGAGGTCACAAACAGAGCAGGTGTGGAAAGTAAGTTACACAACAATGAATAACATTACATGTAAAAAAACTAACATAAAGCAAGACTAATAAAAACACACAATATAAACCTTATCAATCTAACCCAAAGTTCACAAGGCACTTGGCTTCACCTCATGCCTCTTGGCACCCCTCGGGTTAGGTTAACTAATGTTAAACCATGGTCATGCCTTATTGCTTAATAAGCAGCCATCCACCCTGCTTTTAGTCTTCTATGAGTGCAGTCCAGATTATATACTGGAATGTAATTCTTGTGCAAAATTAATATAATTAATGTGCAAGAAGGTTAAACTTTTTTTATTAGAATACATTCAAAATTAGGAAAAACCTGCAGCCTAGGAGATACAGGGAAAATGCGTTACAGTTGTCACCAGGATAAACATATGAACTGAAGATAAAAGTCTCCATGTCAATGAAAGCAATTTTTCTACAATTACACATTTTATTGCAAATAAATGTGCACATGGTAAATTGGATTGTTTAAAACTGAAAACATTTATTTTTTATTTATTTATTGAAATGTTTCACCAGGAGGGCACACTGAACAACAAGTTGCTCATCTCACGGTGTGACCTGGGGGGAGGAGTTACATAGGGTTATGAAGGATGATCAGTTACAATAGTATGTGGGTAGTACAAACAATACAACGTTGTAAGATTTTGCAACAGTTGGAACACAAGGTATTGTACAATAAACAGTAGTGGAACATTGGGTAAATTACAATACATGTCCAAAATCATACAAAACAGTAATAATGCGATAGAACAATTTATAGTGCATGAGTGTACCAGGAGCAGGCTTGAGATAGTATGCAAGTGCTGTAGAAGTAAAAAAGATGGGGTAGGTTGTGCACACTGGTGACCCAGAAAGGCAGGTGTTGAAGATAGGGGAGGAGAAGCAAGGACTGAATATGAGGAGTAGGGGTAGCCATTTCCTGATTTCCCCCTTCAGGGTATTGAGAATCCTGCTGGAGGGGGTCATGGTAGGAAGGCAGAAACTGGGGATAGGTATTAAAGTGAGTTAAAGCAGGAACAGCTGAGAGAAAGGTAATTGCGTAGGGAAGAGGTAAGGGAATAGTTGGAGGAGGAGTGTCGTATTTTGGGGGGAGGGAATTCCAGATTTTAGGGAAATGATGGGCGAAACCAATCTGACCAATGAGAGTGGAGTGGCGAGGGACCGTCAAGGTGTGGGCATCATTTGATCTGAGAGCGTGGATGGGGGGAGGTGGAGTGGAGAGAGAGGATGAAAGATAGGAAGGGAGCTCCCCAAACCAGAATTTGGAGGTTAGTTTGGCACAGTGAGAGATGTGTCTATGAGATAGTGGAAGGAAGGTTAGAGAGCGATAGAGTTCACAGTAGTGGGAGTGAGAAGGGGAGTTGATGTAGCAAAGTGGCAGAAGGAGTTAAAAAGAGTGTCCAACTTGGTCAGGGAAGATTTGGGAACAGCACCATAGATTACGTCACAGTAGTCAAAGATGGGGAGTATCATCTTCTGGACAATTTCGCGTCTCACAGTCAGCGGGATGCATCTACAATTCCTGTACAGAGCAGCAAGCTTGGGGCACAGTTTCTTCAGGATAGCATTGATATGTACAGAGAAGTTGAGGTGCTGGTCCCGCCAAACTCCCAGATATCTAAATGAGGAGGTGTCCTCCAAGATGGTCCCGTCAGGGGTGTGGAAGGTGGGTAGGGCCGGGAGCCTAGAGAGTCTCTGCCTGGTGCCAAAGGTCACTGAGACTGTCTTCTTGGTTTAGAGACAGTATAGCCTTGTGGTTAGACCACAGAGCTGCAAACATGGGGACTTGGGTTTGAATCCTACAACCACCACTCACTTACTGCGTGACCCTGACCAAGTCACTTAATGACCCTATGTTTAATATTCTCTCTCTAGTAGGCACATCAGTGCAGTGGTAAGGCTGCTATCTGCGATGCTAATGACTGAGGTTTGGGAGCAGGGTTTGATCTTAACATTGTTTTACTAGCCCAAAACCTAGTGCAAATTGATCAGGGCTAGTGCAACTAACTTTCTACTTGTCTGTCTTGACTAGTGCAGATTTGCCATAGCTGTTAATGAAGTTAAAAAACAGTTTCTACTTTAGCCGGCTCTAGTCCTCATGCTAATCTCTTTCAATGTTACTAGATGGCTTGGTGTAATTAACAGCTTATTAAGAGCTGCAGTTATCTGGCAGGACAAGAGGGGGATCCCACAAAAGACTCAATGTGAATCATTATCACGCCACTGTTAGGACTTTCAGCTAGTGTGCAGGGTGTGATCAAGGATAGAATTATGTTATTTATTTATTTATATATTTATTTCATTTTGTTCACCGGGTAGGCCCACTTTTTTAGGGGTGACCCAGAATTAGTTGCAGAGAAATGTTTGAGTACAGGACATTTCAAATACATGACAGTTTTAGGCACAATCACAATACATAGCAGACAAAAATACAACAATACAATGCAGATTCTTGACAGCTTTGAGGTACAGTCACAGTACATAGCAGACAAAAATACAACAATACAATGCAGATTCTTGACAGCTTTGAGGTACAGTCACAGTACATTGCAGACGAAAATACAACAATACAACGCAGATTCTTGACAGCTTTGAGGTACAGTCACAGTACATTGCAGACAAAAATACAACAATACAATGCAGATTCTTGACAGCTTTGAGGTACAGTCACAGTACATTGCAGACAAAAATACAATACAATGCAGATTCTTCACAGCTTTGAGGTACAGCCACAGTACATTGCAGACAAAAATGCAACCATACAGTGCAGATTCTTGACAGCTTTGAGGCACAGTCACAGTACATTGCAGACAAAAATACAACAATACAATGCAGATTCTTGACAGATTTGAGGTACAGTCACAGTACATTGCAGACAAAATGCAGCAATACAATGAGTAGACTCCTATCAAGAGGACTAAGTCACTAGCTTCCAGTGTGTCTCTGTCTGACAATTTGTCCCACATTAATAAGACCAGTGCCCCTAATTTCCCTATAGTTTGAGTGTCTATGTCCAACATTTCAGTGTCAAAATGCTAAGCGGTATACAGGGTCTGCCCTGCAGGTGGTGGGTTTTATCTCAGTCTCAACATAGCTGCTCTCTCTCCCCTCTAAATCTCTCTGAACTTTCCCGGGACACTACTGTAGACCAGAATGTGAAATGACCATCCATAGATCCATAGCTGTCATAACTGGCAAGTGTAGGGCTCCCCAGCTCTTCTAAGTGGACCATACCAGCCAGTGCCATCCATGCAGTCCCACCTTATTCCACCCAGCATGTCCTTTCATCCTAAAAACAAAGTTTTGGAGCATGTATGGTACAAAAATAAACCTCAATAAAATAAATAATTTAAAAGGTTAAACTAGGAATTCCTGGGGTGCATAGATCATCCTATATAGAAACAGAGGCAGTGCAGCTTCATGCATTGTTTCCCCTAGGCTGATGAAAGGACAATGTTTTAAAAAAAAATCTGTTATTGTTGGGGTAAGCATGTTAAAATCAATGCTTTAAACAATAAAAATGTCATAAAGGTTTCTCTTTCACAGGCCCCTTAGTTTGTGTAGCCCCCTCCCCAAAGAAATCATAGATGTGCTCCTGGCTCACTTGACTGTGCGAAAACCTCCAGAAGTGCAGGTCTCCAGTTGATCACAGGGTGGGGGCTGATAGTGTCTTTCTCTGCCTGACTCTGTTCATTGCCCTGTGTTTGGTGGTGAGAGTTTGGCGAGGTGCATGATGATGTCAGCTATTGTGTGTGCAGAGCTAGTTCAAGTTCAAGTTTATTGCAGGAAAACTCCATGGAGCAAGCTCATTTGCAAGGAGGTCCTGAGGAACGTATTACAGACAAAGGAAATTACCTACATAAAATCTTGGTACATAAAAGTATATGGTACATATGATACACAGTGCTCAAAATAAGACATAAAAGGGTAATATGTATAAATGTAGCCTGGAGAAATCATTAAAAGTAGAGAAACCACAGCCAAAAAAGTTGGAACAAGATCAATAGAATGCATAAGGTGAAGGGAGAGTATAAGATAGGTGCAAAGGGGAGTGGAGAGGGAAAAGAGAAGGGGGATCCTGTAAAGGGGGAGGAAAAGTGCAGAGAAATATCGAAAGTTAGGATGACTGAAATAAGGAATAAAGGGAGGGTGGGGAATGAAAAGGAGAGGTAAGCAGAACTAGAGAAGTGAAGAATTAGGGAAGGGAACTGAGTTGTTGATATAACAGTCAATGGTCAAGTAAGGACTAGAAACAGCTGCAGGCATTTTTTTATTTGGTTGCAGCAAAGGTTTTAAAGAGACTGACAGAAACAATACTAGAAAGTTTCAGTATAGACAAACTGGTTCCAGATACTTGGAAGTGCGTATGAGAAGGCACGTTTACCAAAGGAAGTACAAGTCCTAGGCACGTCTAGAAGGATAAAGACAGACTTTCTAAGGGAATACTAACTGTGGGAGATGCAAATAAGGGATGTTATATAGCGTGGTAATTTGTTCAGGAGGATTTTGAGAGTCCAAGTGCCAGAGCTAATCAAATGTCTGGTAGTATGTAACGTCCCGCCAACAGCTGCATACAGATCACAATGGTGGGTTCGAAAAGGGGAGTTAATAATGAACCGTAGTGCACGATGGTAGAGGACGTCCAATTTGTTCACGTTTAAGGCTGAAGTAGAATTGTAGATTATGTCATCATAATCGAGTAAAGGCAGGAATGTGGCCTGAACAAGCCTAGTTCTAATCTCAATAGGGAATAGGGAACTGTTTATGAAGCAGAAACCTAATCTGGATTTTAACCTGCTGGTCAAGTTATCAATATTGTCATTAAAGCTGAGTTTATTATCTTGCCATATACCTAGATATCTGAATTTGGAGACAGCCTCCAGAGATTCACCTAGAGAGGTGACAATAAAGTCATTAGGCAGGTTTAGATAGGCGGTGGTGGTGGTGTTGAGAGTAAATATCATGGCCTTAGTTTTTTTGGCATTAAGAAGGAGCTTTCTAAGGTTCTGTTCAAGCAGCGCAAAGTCAGCTTGTAGTGCATCTCTTACTTCAGACAGAGTTGAGATAGAAGTGTACAGGACTGTGTCATCAGTAAAAAATGCAATTTGGAATTAGTTATCCTATGGTCAAGATTATTGATGTAGAGAGAAAATAGGATAGGGCCTAAAATGGAACCTTGTGGGACTTCCCTAGTGATCGGGAGGGAGGCTAAAAATAGACCATCAGCCTTAACTTTCTGAAACCTCCCTGTTAAATAACTGGTAAACCACTGAGCAGTGGAGCGGGTGGCACCTAGGTTAATAAGACTACTGACAACTAAGTTGTGGTCTACAGTGTCATATACCTTACTGAGGTCTAGGAAGACTGCACCAGTGATCTTTTTGGAGTCCAGAGCTGAAACCCAGTCATTAGTAACTTTAGCAAGGGCTGTGATAGTACTATGATTAGAATGGAAACCAGATAGAAACATAAAAACATAGACTTTGACGGCAGATAAGGACTGCTTGGCCCACCTAGTCTGCCCATTTCCCTATCTACAGGATAAGCTGCAGATCCTAGTTAACCAACAGCCTATTTCTTCCTACCCCCCACAAGAATTGTCTTATGTCTGTCCCATGCATTCTTGAATTATCCCCACAGTTTTAGACCCCACAACTTCCTCAGGAAGGCTGTTCCATGCGTCCACCACCGTCTCTGTGAAAAAATACTTCCTCACATTGCCCTGAGCCACCCCCTTCTATCTTCAAATGGTGTCCTCTTGTTCTTGCACATCTGTTTTTCTGAAAGATGCTACCCTCTTGGACTTTGTTGATTCCACTGAGGTACTTAAAAGTTTCTATCAGATTGAGCTGGAATGAGAAGGGAGAAGGTTTTGCCTTTTTAGTTGGGAGTAGATCAATTTTTCAAAGATTTTGGAAAGAATGGGCAGGATAGAGATGGGCCTATAATTATTTAAATCACTTGGGTCGCCCAATTTAAATAAAGGAAGGATATGTGTGGATTTCCAGCAAAATGGAACTTTGGCAGTGACGATAGAAAAATTGCATATATGAAGTATGGGGGCTGTAAGATGGAAGTAGCCTAATTTTAAGAAGAATGGTTTGAAGTCCGTCATCACCAGCACTTTTCTTAGTGTCAAAAGTTGAGAAGTGAATCTTCAGCTTCTTTGTAGGTGACTGGATGCAGCTGGAAGGGATGAGGTGAGGTTGGGACTTCAGGGATAGTCCTGGACGAGGGATAATTTGCAAGGCCTGCATATGGAGAAGAATCAAAGGCTAAGCCAGCGGTAGCAAAATGTGAATTGCGTTCTTCAAGGATTTGACTATTGCTTTCGAAGACCTTGCCATTGGCTTATGTCTTGGCTGGAATGGAGGGAGCAGCTTGACGTCCTTCGATGGATTTGAGGGTCCTCCAGATTTTATAAGAATTCCCATTTGCCTGTTCTAAGGTAGTGATATAGAAGTTTGATTTGGCAGCACGAATGCATTTAACACAGGCATTCCTTGCAGCTCTGAAGGCCTGCCAGTCAGTTAGACACTTAGTATGCCTAGCTTGATCCCAAAGTTTGTCATGGTATGTGAGCTCAGCCTTGACGTCAGGTGTGAACCAGGGGTGAGAGGATTTACTCAAGCTAGATTTGATGAAGGGGGCATACTTGCTAGCCGGGGTGGTAAGATTGTTATTCAGAGTAGTGACAGCCTCATCAGCCATTTTAGCAAGATAGAGGTCTTGCCAGTTTAATTTACCTAAATCCGACAGATAATGCACTGCGTTGAACTTGTGGTAGGACCATTTAGTTATTAGCTTGGGTTGGTGATGACCCTTAAGTTGTAATCTTGTACATACTACGACCCCATGATCACTCATGTGATTGTGGAAAACAGCAGAATGCAGCATTTTGTGAGGGTGATTGATTAATATGACATCGAGTAGAGAACTACTGGTGTTATTTGCAGTATTGATCCTAGTGGGTTCATTAACAATCTGTGAGAGGCCAAGCCCATCACAGAGACATTTCAGGCCATGCGATTTAGACGTAAGCTAGTCCATGTTAAGATACCCAAGGATTATGAGTTTCGTTATTGGTAGCGGAGGCTAGGGATTTTATCATATTGAAGATGTCAGTGCCACCAGCAGGAGGCCTATAACAACCAGTTATAGTGATACTTTCCATGGAGGGAAGGTGGAGCTTCAGGGATATGATTTCATATTCCTTGGGTTTGGATTTACAGCAGATGTCTCTAATAGTATACTTGTTTTTAGAGTAGACAGCCACCCACCTCCCCAAAGTCCCTATCAGCCCTAAACAGTTTGTAGCCTGGTAGCAACATTTTCTGGTCAGCATTTCCCTTTTTTGAGCCATGACTCTGTAATGATGATAAGATCCCGGTTCAGTGTGAGTGGCCCAGGCTTGTAGCTGGTCACATTTCTTGGTCAAGCTTAGGATGTTGACCAGCATCATTCTGAGTCTGGGGGCAGTTGCAAAGTCACAGGGTGAAGTAAGAGGTAATGGAAGACCAGGATTTAGCTCCGAGCAGAGGAGGAACAGGTGTAGCAGCTTCTTTAAAGAGCACTTTAGAGATACAAGTGCTTTCTTTCTTTGTGATTGCCCACATTTTGGGGATAAAGATAGGGTTTTGGGGTTTGGGGAGAGGATACTAATATAATAATTGAGATTAATGAAAGTGCTCTGATAGTCATAGGAGAGGGGAAATGAAAAGTGAAGGAAGAGGGATGGGGTGAGGTAAAGGGAGGGCGGTGTACTAGAAGTAGGGCAGTGCAATGTATGGGGGCAGTGGAAGGATATGAGGAGAGTTCTAGGGCTGGACAGAATCCCGGAGCGGCGTTCGGAATAAATACATTGGACATGCTGGGAAGTGATAATATTATAATAGTAATAATAAGTGCCATATTGCCAAAGGACTATGGGCAGTGGAGAGCAATTGAGGGGGGCCTGTAGTTGACAGTAATAGAGCTTCTTACTTCAGTCACGCTGCAAAAAAGAACTAAGGTCCCTCTAGTGGCAGAGCTTTATAATCTGTTAATGGGAAACTAGTCAAGCTAGGACTGCTTGACTGAACATATGCTATTGTAGTATCCTCTGGCTTGGGTGGAGGGGGGCAAAAAGAGGAAGAGAGGAAGCCATGGTACAAAACAGTGGGGGTGCACTGTGTGTGATGACATTGTAGTCATTTTATTTTCTGTTGGGGCAGGAAGTAGTGTGGGAACAGGATAAATGTGCAATAATCAGAGTATTTCTTGGCTTGAATTTTCCTATATAAGCGATCACAATTTAATTTACCTTTGCAGTTGTGGGATAGTGAAACCATCTGAGGGCTAGTGCAATTCTAAATTAACTTGTCCTGCTGGCTAGTGCAAAAAAATGTTAAGGATGACACCTGTTTGGGAGTGAACCTTGGTTGCTGGAGGCCAGCTGAGGGAGAGGGCCTGAGCATCCCAGAGAATGATCTCCAGCTCTAGGGAAGGAGTCTGTGTGATGCCACCACTATAGCACCCTCTAAATGACACCACTGACACTACAGGCAGTGTGCTCCTTCAGGCAGGGGGTTGCTTACATATATCGCATTCCTTTATTTATTGCAAAGGTTTTACTAGGAAAGACATACTGAGTTGGTATCAGCTTGTATCCAGATACATCCTGGGGGAGGTGAAGAGAGGAGAATGTAATTCCTTAGGAATCACACACACATTGTAAGGAAACACACTTCAAAGTGACACAAATTGTTGGACTCACCTTGTCTCTGTTCTGATTAGATTCAAAATCTATTTGTATTTGATTAATGATAATTAAAGAGAACCAGGGAGAGCAAATCATTCATTCTGTATGTTCTGTTTATACTCTGACCCTGAATGTCATTTTAAGTTATAAAATGGTTAGAAACAATCTAGAAATTTAATTGGCCAATAGACTTCACCTGTCTGTGCATTAAATCTCTATAAACTCAGAGCCAGGTGCCAAATCTCATTTTCCTCCCCCCAAAAAATTACTTAGAGCCATTTTATAAGTGTAATAAGCCCCTCCAGAGTGTGCATCATGGGATTTTAATGCACTTCACAGGGGCTTAGGGACACTTGGCCTTTGTCCTTGTGCCTTACTACACCCATGGGGCATGCATTAAATATAGAATAATGGCTGAGTAGGTGGTTATAATGAGAATTTTACATGCCACATAAACCCCAAGAGCGAAGCTCGAGGGGTTTATAAAGTCATCCTACATCAAGGGTGTGTGTAAAATTTGAGCTTTACGCACTTACCCGGCCTTTATTTTATATAACTGCTGGGGAGCATTTTTTTGCCACAGGAATTCTATAAAATATAAATATATTGCTGTTCAGCTGTGGTCCAGTCAGGATGAAGCACGCTGTGTTGCTGAGCGGCTGTTGAAACCTTTCTGGGTTTTTTTAAAGGCTTTAACAAGGATTAAAAGGGTCAAAAACTTTAGTGACGAGAGGCCGGTTTGTTTTTCCTTTTTAATTCACTCACCACTGAGTGCTAGCAGTGGTGAAGTCTCTGGTGCTGAGGAAGGGAAGAGCAGTGGCTGACGCATGCGTGGACCGAGGGAAACCCAGTACGTGTTTGCCATTATAAACAGCTGGTTATAACAACAAATTATAATCAAGTTTCCCTATGGAAAAAAAACTCTCATCAGTAATTATAATCCTATAATGTATGGGAGAGGCTTATTATTAACTGTAATCAACCAGATTACAGCCTTGTTATGCCATCGCTATGACGTCAGGTTGTAATTAACCCTTATTGAGTACATCATAGCGATGGCATAACAACATTGGTGCCATTGCGCATGTGCGTCCCTCAGCATTGCCCTGCTGCACCAATGAAGCCATGATCGTTGTGGACCTTCCGGATCATTTGACCAAATTGTTGTGTTTAATTTTAAAGAAAGAGCTCCGTCTGACCCATATACTATAAAACATAATGTCTGGGATGTTGTTGTTAATCTCGCTGAAATCACCTCTCGCGGTTGCCAAGACAACAGTAAACCTCTTGAGCTGTGCTCTCGAGGTTTACTATGTTGTCCTAGCAACCGCTTGAGGTGATTACAGCATGGTTAACAACCACATCCCAGGCATTATCCTCTATATAATGCACACCTTGTGGTGGCTTTTTACCTGTTGTATAGAAAAGACAGGCACTGACATGTATATATATCTGTTTCCCTTTTGTTTTGTTTTTGTAAAAGAAAAATAAATAAAAAAAATATAAAGTGTCACAAGGAACAAGTGAAGCCATGTAGAAGAATCAGATTTGTGGGGATGAAATGTTGAACCCTTGCCACAAAATGAAACACTTGAGAGTAGCCGGCCAATCCCTAACTTCCTAGTCAAGTCATGGTTCTGGTGAGTGAGATATGGAGTGCCCCTTGCTGGAGAGGGTGGACAGGCTGTGGTGGACATGGAGGTGTGGCAGCATCATCTACTTAGGCCACTCCCTTGCCTTTTAACCACATCTTTCTTTTTTCCCATCCACATTTCTGCTTGGGTGGAGCTCTGATCCAACCCACAGCCTTCCCAATGATGTACTTGACTGCATTCCAGCACCAGGCTCCCTGGACTACCAGGGGAAAATACTGTGGTGGCGGATTGGAGCACCACACTCAAATCATCTGAAGGAGGAGGAGAGCATTCGGTCAGATGCTCAGTCCCCGACCACCTGCCTACCCATTTCCTTGTTCTGAACCTGAACCATAAATCCACAATGTCAGCATGGGAAACAACCCTTCTAGTTAATGGGTCAGGTTCATTTGTTTCTAGCTGATATATTAAATAAAAATATTTAGTTGTTTTTAACCAGGAAGGGCCTACTGACACATCATTTCCAGGTGCTTCCTGGGAGTGAATTACATGAATCCATTTTACCAACACATTGGCCAGGGCATCAGAGAAACTCTACATCTCTCAAAATAAGTGCCATGGGATCTTTAACTTCCGCTTGGAGAGCTACCAGAGATGGGCAAAAAAACAACCCATTATAAATAGATCACCAGCTTGGTAGCCACATTTGTGGCCCTAATATCTGATTTGGTAGCCAGTGTCATGCAATTTGAAGCACATTTTGCCGTATGCATTTTGGGCTACTGACTGTTGAGACCAAAAATAGTCCTCTGTTAAATGAAAAGTTGACAACACTCAACAGTTGTAGGATTTAGACTATCAACTAGGGAGTTTTGAAACTCGACTTGTAATACCATACGTGCCAACAATTTTTTTTTCTACAATAATTTTGTCCTTTATTCACCACACCTGTCAGCTACTGGGTCACTGGCCACCTCTTGCCCTGCATCTCCGGTACAAATGCTGGAGCCCCTTGTAGTACAGACTGTACAGGCACCTCACCACTATTTACACCACCACACCTCTCCATTTGTCCTCCAAGGCAGGGGTGCCTGCTCCAAGCAGTAGCTGTGTATTTGGGGGGAAGGGAGAGAATGAGACAGGATCACGAGGTCTGTATGGTTGGGGGGATGGCACAGTTGTGCAGCAGTCGGGTTTGGGCTGAAACTGACCCCATTCCTTAGCTATGCCAGTAAAAGAGATTTTTCTTCCTGTACAGCCCCTCACACCTCCTCTAGTGATGCATGCACATGCTCATGACTGCCTTGGGGCGCCTGTCCGGTGTTGTGTGGTCACGTGCATCATCAGTAGCATCACCACCACCACCACCAGACCTCTCCCTTGGTGTAGCTGAAGAGCAGTGCTTCATTGCCTCCCCAGCCTGGGAGGGCAGCATCTGTACTGATATTCCTAATCCTCCCTCCTGGGCTACGCTTCTGAAGTCCCAGTCTCAGGGCATGAACCTAGGTCGCCAGTAGGCCAAGCGGTTCGCCACTGCTTGGCACTACTGAACTGACCCCAACTGTCATGACTGTGAAACTGATAGTCAGCGTTTATGACCCCTTTTCTCATCATTCGTGCCTTTTAATTAGACTTAGAAAATGGGCCAAGAAATCCCCAGGCTCTGACTGGCTGATACCCCTGGCAAGGTGGGCATCTATCAGACAACAGAGCCTGGGTAAAAAAAAGAGCCAGTCTCAACCAACCTGATTTAGTTCCAAAGTCCTTGTGCCAATAGAACGTTCAGTTTCAAATTGCTGCCATGCTGTTCTCTCGCTTAGCAAGAGATTACCCCCCCCAACACACACAACACACATTTTGTCGGCGTATCACAGTAACAGTGAATTTTTTTTAAAGTAAACACTGTCTGTGCACCTTTCTGTTTTGCCACAGACACAAAGAACAGCTCTTTCATTTTACATTACCAGCGCTGGCACGTTGCATGCTCAGCGATACTGCTCCACAGCATTTCCCCCCAATACACCCCGTTCTATGCCCACTCAAACAGAACTACAAATGCAATGCTTTTTTTTGTATCGGTAAACTAGGCTGCCAGTAACTCATAACGGCCCCCTCCCCCTTGTAGCACTAGCACAGAGCGTACATACAGTGCCTTTCAGCACTACACACTATGGACCATGCTGACTGCTCAGCTCCTCCGCAGTCCCTCAAATGAAGTTCACTTGTCATCCTTCCTGATCGCAATAAAACTGACATAATACAAAAAAGTATTATACTGGTACAATTACTCTGCAGTCTTTAATGAATTAACTGCTATGTTTTTTTTCTTAATTAAAAAAAAATGACCAGAAGTCTTGCTTGTTTTAAGAGAGGGTTTGTGCCTGGGTGATACCATGGTCAAGACAATGCGGTCGGGAGACTGGTACAGTTTACATGAGCGAGGTTCGTTCGTAAGCTGACTGCAAAATGAATGTTTTTTTTTTAATTGACTGTTTGCACAGTGTCTAGGATGAAGTAGGCAGAATGGCAGAGATCAGTCTTCGGGGGAGCAGCTACTGTCATAAAGGTACTGCTAGTAAGAAAACTCAGCACAATAAAACAAACAGTTCCCTCTTCTGGTAGTCACAGTATAGTCAGTATAGGAACTACTTTACCAAACAGTACTTCTCTGTTCATTTCTAGTACTTTTTTAAATAATTTTTGGTCATTTATGAATCATTTTATAAAACTATCACAAATTACCCATTTTCTAAGCACAATAATACCCTCCAGGGTGGGCGGTAGTGTGCTATACTGGACCTTCCAGGGGCTATAAGTCCCTCCACCTGTGGCATCGGGCCTCATTACGCCCCTGGGCAGTCCATACTGCCCACCCTGTCAGGTATTATTGCTTACATACATCAATGGTATGCCACCACTCAAGGGAATGGGGATTAGTTTATAGCTGGAGGGTGGATCAGGGTGTTGCACAGCAGCCATCTCTCCCTCTGCAGTGGCCGGCTGGGCCCAACACTACTTCTGCTTAAGTCTGCAGTCAAAAGGAGATACTGCTGCCTCTGCATACCTGCACTGGGGCCCTACTACATCCTGAGTCTCAGCTAACTTCCAAGTAAGCAATAAGAACTGACATGGTGTTTGTAGTACTGTGACAACCGCACACCCCGGGGTGTGGTAGCTATGAACCACAAGCTGAATGACTTCAATTCCTTAAGATTTGGCGGGTTGTCACACTACTATCAACACCATGGAGTGTCTTATTGTGCTTATAAAACAGGTTTGAGAGGTACATTTTAAAAATAAAACAGGACATTTAAAACAAAAACATTAAGCCATTGGTAGTACTGTAGGTAAGAATGCAATACAACACATTATAAAATGGGTAGGGAGATCCTTGCATCCTGATTGACCAGGACTCGTGCATGGTGACAGTACTATCAATGGATAAATATTTTTGTTTTAAATGTCTTGTTTTAGTTTTTAACTGTACATCACAAACTCATTTTATAAGCACAATAAGACACTCCATGGTGTTAGTATTACAGTAGAAGCCGCTTTAATGGGATGGCTTGGTTTCAGCCTGAACACCCCATTAAAATTGTTGTCTCTACAAAATGAAGCTGCCTTTTTTTTATCTGTTTGTGGTGTGGGAACAACACCTGACACGAGGGGAGAGTGACTGTGATAGGGGTTGTGAAAGTTGTTTTTTTATATGCTTGTGCTTTAAATACAGTACAGCACTGCAGTGTACCACACTGTGTTGTGGTGTTTTATGTTTTATGTAGAAACTTTAAAGAACGGTGTAAACCTTTTCATCCATGAAGTGGTAAAACTGGCTGTCGTAGTCATCGTCAAACAGATCGTCCAATAGCAGCTCTGAAGCATGTGGCACACTGATGAGGGACGTAGCTTGAAAGGAGGTCGATGGCTGCTCGTTCTCATACACTGTACTGACACTTCTGGCACCGGTTCTTGTTCTATTTCACTCCGTATCTGTTCCTCTTCAACAACGGGTGCACTGGAGGAAAGAGGGGTAAATAACTCCATTATTCTGTTTATTTTCTTTCATGGCATAAGCTTGTATGTGCCTTTCAGCATCGAGCAATGAATCCCACATAGTGGTTTGCCCATGTTGCTCACACCACATTAGAGCAGTTCGTATCCCAGAGAGCACATCTGTGTTTGTCTCTAGCATCTGATCATCTGTTGTTTCCTCCTTAGTTTGGTCTTCAGACTCAGATTCTTTACAGATGGCACTTACAACCTCGGTGTCAGACAGTTCACCAACAGTAGGGTCATTGGAATCCATGTCCACAAAGTCATGGAATGCAGCTGTATCCATAAAGGAGAGGATGCCTACATCCTCCAAGACACCAATTGCTGGCGTTTCTTTAGTGACAGTGGCATGTGTCTCATCAGATGCTCTCCCAAAAAAAGCCGAAAACAATTTCCAGTTGTCTGAGCCTTCACAGCCTGCCAAGTTTGGTGCAGCATGTAAATGTCATCAGCCAAATTAACCTTTCTGGTTGTTTCTGTTGCATGGGCAGTCTCACCCTCATCAATTTAAAAGATTATTTTTGCTGCAACAAATGATCTGTAGTGTTCTTTTAAGTTTTTGATCACCCCCATATCCATAGGCTGGATTATGCTGGTGGTGTTCAGTGGAAAAAACACAAGCTTTATTGATTTAAGCTATTTAACCAGATTGTGAGGGTGCGCAGAACAGTTGTCTACAAACAGGATGATTTTTCGCCTGTGTCTGCATAGTTCTGCATCCCAAGCCATTAGCCATTCTTGAAAAACTGCACCAGTCATCCATGCAGTGGATGAACTGGTGTAGATAGCAGGCGGCAATTTTAAATCCCGAGGTAGATAACGTGGGCGTTTACCTTTCCCAATGACAAGAAGTTTTTGTTTCTCTCTGCCAGACTGATTAGTGCAACACAGCATAAAAATCCTGTCTTTAGCCTTTTTTCCACCTATCGGTTCATCTTGCTTTAAGGCATGGCCACAGCCAGGATAGCCGCGATAGAAAAGGCCAGTTCCGTCCATGTTCCACGCATCGGCCGGTTGATGGCTGGCAAGGAGACCAGGCAGCGCTACTTCTATCCATTTCTGGGCTTCGCCGGCATCAGTGTCTTGTTTTTTGCCATGCTTCCTCTTGAAGACAATTTGATGGCACTGTTTTGGTGGCATTAAATCCATTGTGACCCATCTCCTTTACCAAATCAGAAGCCTTTGCCTTCAACATTGGACCAGATATGCACACACCCTTTTGCAGAGCCTGGGAGAACCACAGGAGGAGTGCCTCTACCAATTTCACTGTCTTTCCCCTCCCTTTTCCTTTTGTGACTGGGGTTCATGTTGGTCTGCTACTCTCTCAGGATCGTATCACAGTTTTTACTGATGTGACCAGCCTGGTTTTTAGAGATTTTAAACTCTGCGGCTACAGAAGCAAAAAACCTTAAGGAGTTTGCTAGTGCTTCAAGCACTTTTACACCTCAGCAAGATGAGCTTGTTTCGAGGAAGAGACATGGCAGGTACAGTACACAGCAAGCAAACCTGACATCAACAACAGTCAGGATGAAAACAGTTTGCTAGCAGCCAGTGCTTGTCAAAAGCACACTCAAAGGTCAGAACACTTAGCCAAACAGGTAACATCTGCCTGAAAATCGTCCCATTTAAACGGCTTTGGAGGTTTTGGCTGTCCCACTTAAATGTTTTATGAACCCTCTGTTTTACAATGAATGGAATCGGTGCCTGGCAAGACATCCCGCTTAAGCGGTCATCTCACTTAAGTGCATCTCGTTTAAATGGAGTGTACTGTACTGTGAAAAACGCACATTCAGGGACTAACGTCACTTGGCCTATGGCCTCATGCCTTACTACACCCCTGGGAGTGCAGTTGTCACAGTACTACCAAAGCCATGTCATGTCTTCTTGCTTATGTATTGCATTCTTGCCCAAAGACCCAGTCCTCAATGATTTAGCCTCAACAGTTAGCCACTTAGAACTACAATGTATTTTTAACATATTGTTACTTTTCCTAAATGTGCACAATACTTATTTTGATACACTACTGTACTTGAGTTGCTGTTCTGCTTGTACTGCCACAACATGGTTTATTTAGCCTGTACTCTTTCATTTACACTTGCAGTTCCTACTGTCATACTCTGTTGATGATATTGTGTGCTATTTGTCCAGGCCGACATAATCTCAATGACACTGCCTTTTCTGTCACACCTTTTGCCTCAACCATGTCAGAATTGTTTGCCCTCTTCTCTGACATACACCCGTCTCTCCTACCAATGCACTATCTTGTCATGGAATGCAGTCTGAGACTTTGTGTCTCCCTACCTCCCTCCAGCCTACAGCTGAAGTCATAGCAACAAACCACCATTCTGCCCCCTATTCCTTTATTAAGCCACATATTTTTTTTTTTTTTACTTTTTCTCCTGCTTGCACATGGTATAAAACTTAATTCTAGTCCTTTGCCAACCACTTCCCAGCCTACTCAAGGCTGGCAAATATATGTAAAGGGCTAGTCTGCCACATCATCATATGCAGGTTGTGCACTAAGTTTGATCTACTCAAGGCATGGATCCTGCTAAACAAACCCAGCCTTTATATAAACCTTGTTGTTTGGCAAGACACACTTGGATAACCTAGCCATACCAGGTTATGACTCTCTCCAGCAAGACAGGAACAAGAGAGGAGGAGATGTACGGTTACATGTCTTTAGTCTCTGCCTAGGTTTTCATCTCCTTTTTCAGGATTCTGTGCCCAAATCCCTTGATATTCTCATTGGTAAAATTGTCTTTCCTCATTCTTTTCCATTAATAATTACTGGCATTTGCAGTATTCCTGGTAGATCCCTGGGCTCTATGCTGGATACCTGAGAGCACACCTTTGTCAAAACTTACCCTTCCATATTATATTGGGAGACCTCAATACTAACTGGGAAGAGACTGGATCAGGTTCCCTCGAAGCCAGTCAGAGCCCTCAATCATACCCAAATTATAACTGCTCCAACAAGCTACAATTCCAGATAATCAAATCACACCACCATATATTGGGTCCTTGCATCCCACCGTCATTAGGTTATCACTTCTGATACCCTAACCAACATCTTCAGTGGTCACTGTCTAACCTTCTATGTCAGGAAGATGAATCCGCTTAAAACCCTTCCCAAAATCCTAACCATAAGGTCCTTCCGTAACTTAATGCTGGAAGATTTTCTGCATAACCTTTATAGTGCTGACTACAGTCCACTCTGACACCCATGATGTGGTTCAGACATTGGGCCATTCTTAGAGGATTTTCTGCTCCATTTGCAACGTCCATGCGGTGCTAACGTGTGTGAGAGTCCATGGAGCCCACGTCCTCTGGATAACTAGTGAGCGCATTGGGAAATGTTCTATCAGAGGGACAATGTCTGGGCAGAGGACAAAGTCTCAAACAATCCTGTTTTCAGGCTCCTGTATAATAAGCCCCACATCCTCTGCACCAGTGCCACCAGGAAAGCTAAGGCCACTTTTCACTCAAACAAGTTTCACTTTGCTGCTGGTAACCCCAGAACACTTTGGAAGGCTACTTGACCTCTTGAATCCTGTGGCTGCCCCCCTCTGTGCCTATAGAGGTGCTTTGGGTGGGAGCTCCCCTCTTACATGAGAGTAAATGTTCTGCTGGAGCATTTGGCACTCACTTTGCTGACTGTCCCACAACCTTGATGGCTACTTTCAGAAACGCTTGCTTCCAGTCACTCCCCACCTCTGCTGAATTCATTGCAATCTCAGAGACAGAAGTCCTCAAGGAGCTTGCTGGCCTTAACCCTTTTCAAGGAGGAGGTTTTAATATCCTTTCACTGAACTTCCTTAAAATGGGTGCCTCTGATATAGAAGCATAGACAGTAAGGAAAGCAAAAGACTTAAATCCTTCAAGTCTATCCTGAGTCCTACCTCACATTGCTCTTTGTTAGTCATACATATTCCATCCCATAATATTCTCCCTCCAGTATTTACCCTTCATTTGCAAATGCTCCCCCCTTGTAATCATCTCACTGGGCCTTGAACACATTTATGGCCTCTGAATTAGCTACAGTGCTAGGCAAACTGTTTCACTTGTCCACAACCCTTTCTGTGAAAAAAATGTTTCCTGATGTTCTTTTTTGTTAAATTCCCTCCTGTAATCCTGAGATTGTGCCCCCTAGTGGTGAAATGTACTTTACTTTGAACAGCTCAGTGTAACTCACCCTATTGTATCCCTTGATATATTTGTATATATTTGTCGTATCACCCCTCTCTCTCTCCTTACATCTGGGGAGGACTTGTTGAGATCATTCAGTCTTTCTCTTCATAGATTCTTCCCTGTATTCTCTGAATCATTTTTTGTCACCCTTCACTGTACTATCTTTAATCTATCCTTGTCGTTCATCTGATGTGGGTCCCAAAACCGCACACAATATTGGAAATGCAGCCTAACCAGTGACCTTGTACAGTTGCAGAATCACTTCCTGACTTTGACTGGTGAAACCTGTATTGATGCAGCCTGCATTCTGCGTGCTTTCCCATACACTTTGCTACACTAAGAAGAAAATCTGAATCTATTACTAAATATTACCCACAGATCCCTTTCCTCTTTTGTATGTTTTACTTTTACCCCATTTATCCTGTACTCCATCTGTGGATTTTTTGCACCCACTATGTATAACTGCTGTTTTTGGCATTGAATTTCAATCGGCATATGCCTGATTAATTTGACATTGCCAAATAAATAATGCACATCTTTAACTGCTCCATGCAGACAGGTGTGGTCCCACCTGTTTGGAAAAATGTGGTTGTGATACCCTTGAATAAATGGGTGACCACTCGGATATGGGCAATTACATCTTATAGCACTACTTCCCACTCTCTGAAAGGTTTTAAATGACTAATCAGTAGACAGCTGTCCAATTTCTTTTCCAGAACTAACTTCCTCTGCCCCTGTCAATACAGCTTTTGAGCTGGATACCCCACCCACTAACAATAGCCATATCCAAACTGGTATTGACAAGGGGTCTTACCACTGGAGCTATCTTGTTAGAGTTGTCTAAAGGGTTTGGCACTTGGACCACATTGTGCTGTTGTGTATACTTCAGTCCTCTGCCATGAGAGGTCTCCCCTTCTACTGGTTCTAGTTCTACCTATCTGATCGTAGCCAGATGGTGAGAAGTTGTGGTTCTTCCTCAAATGTTATCCATATCATCATGGCTTTTTCCCAGGGTTCTGTATTGGTGTTGCTCCTGTTCACCATGTTCATTAATGAACTTCCCTAATGCCACTGCATTTGTAGCACCACATGTATACCGACAATGTGGTCCTTTTTCCTCCAGCTAGGATACCTTCACTGTTGCCTCAAACCTCCAGACAGATGTCCTAGAACTGGAACAGTGGTTCCTGGCAAACAGACTCATTTTAAACGAGGAAAAGACTGTCACAATGCTGTATGGCTCCAGACATTCCCTGTGTGATACTCCTCTCTAAATATATTGATTTATTTTTTACTGGGTAGGAGTACTGATCCAATGGACTACTATATGCTCCCTTGATGGCATCCCAATCGAGTGTGTCTCCCAGTACCTTTAACCCTTGACTAACGCCTCGGCTACTCAACCCACTTTGACATACTGTCCTCTACCCTTTGCACCAAACTGGGCACACTGTATCATAACAAGGACTGCCTTTCCCAGGGCAGAAGGAAACACATAGTTGAACTAATGTGTCTGCCCTCCCTTGTCTAAGGGGATGTTTATGGGTCTTCAGCCAAAATCCAGTTGTACAAATGACACACATCCTACAACTTCCTGGGTCACGTTGTGCTGGGCTGTTCACTCTGTACTTACCATTTTTCCATAAAAAAAATATAATTATATGTATATATGCAACAAGGCTGGCCCTTCTTGGACTGCAGGCCCACCAATTACACAGAGCTGTTAAGTGGATGGTACTCTCACAATGTTTACTTATTTATTGAAATGTTTCACCAGGAGGGCACACTGAACAACAAGTTGCTCATCTCACGGTACGACCTGGAGGGAGGGAGGGGGTTACATAGAGTTGTGAAGGATGATCAGTTACAATAGTATGTGGGTAATACAAACAATACAATATTGTAAGATTATGCAACAATTGGAACCAAGGTATTGTACAATAAACAACAGTGGAACACTGGGTAAATTACAATACATGTCCAAAATCATACAAAAGAACATATAAATGTACAAAACTGTAATAATGCAACAGAACCATTATAGTGCATGAGTGTACCAGGAGCAGGCTCGAGGTAGTATGCAAGTGCTGTAGGAGTAAAAAGGATGGGATAGGTTGTGCACATGGGTGACCCAGAAGGGCAGCTGGAGAACAGAGGGGGAGAGGAGTAGGGGTAGCCATTTCCTGATTCCCCCTTCAGGATGCTGAGAACCCTGCCGGGGGGGGGGTCAGGGTAGGAAGGCAGAAACTGTGGATAGGTATTAAGGAGGGTTAACGTAGGAACAGCTGAGGTAGAGGTAATTGTGTAGGGCAGAGGTAAGTGAGTAGTTGGAGGAGGAGTGTCGTATTTCAGGGGGGAGGGAATTCCAGATTTTGGGGAAGCAATGGGTGAAACCAGTCTGACCAATGAGGGTGGAGCAGCGAGGGACTGTCAAGGTGTGGGCGTCATTAGATCTGAGAGAGTAGGTGGATGGTGGGGGGGGGGAGGTGGAGTGGAGAGAGAGGATAAGAGATTGGAGGGGAGCACTCCGAATGAGAATTTGGAGGTTAGTTTGGCACAGTGTGAGATGCATCTGAGATAGTGGAAGGAAGGTTAGAGAGTGATAGAGTTCACAGTGGTGGCAGTATAGTGCAGTGGTTTAAGGCTCTGAGCTGCAAACCTGGAGACCGGGGTTTGAATCCCACAGTCCCCACTTGCATACTGTGTGACCCTGAGTAAGTCACTTAACTTCTTTGTGCTCCCAGGTCGCACCTGGTTAAATGATTTCCCCTTTCCCCTTTCCCTTTCCTTTCCCCTGGTGGGATCAGGAAGGGGAGTTGAGAGCAAAGCGTCAGAAGGAGTTAAAGAGAGTGTCCAACTTGGTCAGGGAAGATTTGGGAGCAGTACCATAGACTATGTCACAGTATTCAAAGATGGGGAGTATCATCTTCTGGACAATTTCACGCCTCGCAGTCAGCAGGATGCAACTACGATTCCTGTATAAAGCACCAAGCTTGGGGCACAATTTCTTCAGGATAGCATTGATATGCACAGAGAAGCTGAGGTGCTGGTCCAGCCAAACCCCCAGATATCTAAATGAAGAGGTGTCCTCCAGGATGGTCCTGTCAAGGGTGTGGAAGGTGGGTAGGGCCAGGAGCCTACAGAGTCTCTGCCTGGTGCCAAAGGTCATTGAGACTGTTTTCTTGGCATTTAGAAAAAGATGATGAGAAGCAAACCAGAGCTGAACTTGGTTGAAGTCATGCTGTAAGCTGGTTTCCGCAGTGGCAGGGTTTTTGCCTGAACTGTATAAAACAGTATAGTCAGCATACATGTGGATAGACGAGGATGAGCAGGCTGTGGGAAGATCATTAAGGAAAATGGAGAAGAGTAGGGTACCAAGCACTGAGCCCTGAGGGACACCAGTGTTGATGGGGAGTGGAGGGGAGATGGAATCAATAATTCTCACTGATTGGGTCCTGCCAGTGAGGTAGGATTTAAACTAGTTGGTGGCTGATGAAGCAAGGCAAGCTGAGGAGAGGGAATCAAGAAACAGGGGATGGGAAACAGTGTTGAAAGCTTTGGCTAGGTCGACAAAGATGGCCAAGGTGATCAGGCCATCGTCCATCCCTGAAAGAATGAAATCAGTAAGCCTGAGGAGGGTGGTGATTGTTCAGTGGTTCTTCCGAAAACCAGATTGGAAGGGGGTGAAGAAGGAGGAATCAGAGAGGAAGGGTGATAGTTGAGAGAGAACTAAATGTTCTTGAAGTCTGGCAATGGTAGGAAGGAGGGAAATGGGGCGATAGTTGCCAGGAGTGGATGTGTCATCACTCTTGGGGAGAAGAAGGACTACAGCATGTTTCCAGGATGAGGGTACTTGAGCAGAAATAAAGGAGAGGTTAAGGATTAGGGGGATAGGATAAGCAATTGCAGGAGCAGAAAGGTAGAGAAGTTTAGGATCAAGCTCATCTGGTTAGGAGCCTTTAGAGGGGTTGAGGGATAGGAGGGCACTAAGAACTTCATCAGAGGAGACAGTAGAAAAGAAAAAAGGGTGAGAGGTAGGCACTGGCTGAGGCGAAGGGCTGAAGTTAGTAGGCCGCAAGGAGGAGAGGGAATTTAGAAGAGATGTGGCGCACGAGGTGTAGTAGGCATTAAATTCATTGGCCATAGAGCCAGGGTCAGAAACTAGGGAGTTATTTATTTTGAGAACTGGAGGGTGAGGGTGAGAGGGGGGAGAGAATAGGGCATGAACTACCCTCCAGAATTTAGATGGACAGTTAATGTTAGTCAGGAATGAGGAGTTGAAATAATCGGACTTAGCCAGTCTAGTAGCTTTAGTACATGAGTTGCATAGCATTCCGTACTTGGCATAGTCATTTGGATGGTTAGTAGATTTGTGCTTTCTCCAAACCCGGTCATGCTCCCTGAAGCAGACCAGTAGTTTGGGGGTGATCCAGGGGTGGTGAAGGCCATGGACTTTGGTCCTTCTGAAAGGAGCAAAGGCATTCCAGGTGGCAATGAATTTTATCCTTAAAATAGTCAAGGGCTTGGTCAACAGAAATGGCAGTGGAGAGGAGGGCCCAGTCAGTGGAAGCAAGTGCAGAGCTGAGTGGGGTAAGGTCTAAGGGGACCGGAGCTGTATGATTTTAGGTGGAGGTCTGGGGTGATGGACCTTACGAACAATGAAAATGAGGTTGTGATCACTAAGGGCATCAGGGAGGAGACCAGATTTAATGATGTGGTGCGGGTGGGTTGTGAGCACCTAGTCAAGCAGGGTGTGGTTTTGTGTTTTGGAAATTGGGCATGTGGGCTCAAGTATAAGTAGAGTGAGGTTTAGAGCAGTGATGTCATTGTGTAGCTTGTTTAACTTGGGAGACAACCAATTTAGATGCATGTCACCCATTATGAACAGTTCACCAGATTGCGAGAGGGAGGTGATGTTGGCTAAGAGTTCAGTCGTGACCAAGAGTTGAATGCTAGAGCAGCAATAGATGCCAGCCACAAAGATTGGGATTGAGAAAGGAAGGGTAATGCAGGTGACAAGGGCTTCATAGGAAGCTGGGATGGAGGTAGACAGGGTGGTAGTAAACTGCAGTTAGGACAGGATATACATGGCCACTCCCCCTACACGACCCGATCGATCTTGTCTGGAGATGGAATACTCAGGGACAGCAATGGCATTGTCAGGGATATTTTTTTTTGAGCCATGTCTCAGTAAGAATTAGGATGTCAGGGGTGTGTGAAATCATAAGAGTTTGTAGGAGGTTGATTTTAGATAGCAGGCTGCAGATGTTCAGGTGGAGGAGCTTCAACCCACAAGGAAGGGTTGTAGTGGAAGTGGGGTTTGGAGACATGTTGTTTGGGTAAGGAGCAAGGGTAGGAGAAGAAATAGGGCCAGGGTTGGGGTGGATGTTTCCTGATGAAAGAAGGAGGGCAAGGATGAAATAATGAAGTTTAAGACTTTTGTAATTAGAGTAGCAAATATGTAAGGAAGAGGGAGGGATGGGTGGAGAGAAGGAGATAAGGAAATGAAGAAAGGCAAAGTGACTAGTGAGGGGAAAACAGAGAGGCTGGAGGATAGTAGGGAAAGTGGGGTCTGTTTACAAGAGGAGCTGTGGGGGTGATTGACAGGATGAAGGAGGTATCTAGAAGGGAAGCGGAAAGAGCATCAAATCAAATCAATCTTTATTTTTATAGCGCCTTTCAAAAACCAAGGCACTGTACATATTAAAAATACATTAAAACAACAAATATAGACTATTAAAATCTACTCAGTTCAATTCAATTGTTTTCAGTCAATCCGGGAAGGCCAGAGAAAATAAATATGTTTTTAACATAGATTTAAAATTAGTGATAGTCAGGCATTCTCTTAACCGACGAGGTAGAGAATTCCACACGGTCGATGCAGCAAAAGGAAAAGCACACACTCCAGATGTTTTAAGATGGACCCTGGGAATCTCTAGCAATCCCCCCTCTGCGGATCGGAGAGGGCGACTGGGGGAGTAGGGAGTCAGGAGATTTTTGAGGTAGTCAGGTCCCTGTTCGTGTAGGGTTTTAAGGGTAAGCAAACCTACCTTATAGGTGATCCGCCACTGAACTGGCAGCCAGTGCAGTTCACGCAGAACAGGAGTAATATGACTGGACCTAGGAGTACCAGTCAATAAACTAGCTGCAGCATTCTGCACCAGCTGCAAGTGGCGGATATCAACCCCAGACAGCCCTAGGTAGAGGGCATTGCAGTAGTTAAGACGGGTAGTGATGAAGGCATGAACCAATGTCAGGAGGCAGCAATAGGTGTAGAGGGGGAGACTGGGATGAGGGTAAGAACCAGGAAGGGCATGAATAGGAGGGAGATGGAAACCATTATGGGTAGGGTAGTAGAAGCTTTGTACAAACTTACAGATTCAGATCACACCGCTGAATGTTAGGACGTAGATAATTTGCTTTAGGTATGAATGACCCAGGACTAGAAGTGTTAGGGGAGAGCAGTGGGAAGAGGATTGCAACGTACACATCTTGTCGCCCTCTAGTGGCTTTACAGTATAATCTGCAAATGGAAGAGTGGACAAAAAAAAATACAGGTAAAATTATACTTTAAACTGAAGAAATGAAGCACTGAGTATTAAAACAGTCCATAAATCAGAGGCAATACTGGATTATGGGGGTAAAAAAGGTTAAACTGGCCGATGGTAGTGACATAGTCCAGTCAGGAGGAATTTGAAAATGCCTGGCAGGATGAGAAACCAAAGAAGGAGCTCATGGTCCACAGGTGATAATAAGAGCTGTCTCAAGAGAAAGGCAATTGTCCTTAGAAAATGTACAGAGACAGTCACACATCCTTGAGTTCACGGAATGCTGTCCATGCATACCTGCAAGTAAGGGCTTGGGGAGTGTGGCAGCAGGCTCTTCTCACCATGGAGGCGTGTAGACACCTGTCGGAGGCACTGTTAGCCCAAAGGTCTATGAGAGGACACCTGAAGGAAAATGGACAAGCTGGGGTTAGATATAGCTCCGAAAACAACAGGAGGCCTCCTGCTTTACAAGTCACAAAAAATCTTTGTCACAAATAATGGGAGTTTAAATTGTTGGGTGAGACTCAGACAACGAGCTAGGTGCTGGCTGGGTCTCCAAAGGGGAGAAACAAAAGATGCTGAAATCGGGGGTGGACAGGAGAAATTAACTGAAATTGACTTTTTCGTAGAAATACCCAGTGTGGTAGCAGAGGCTCAGAACTGTTCAGGTTCTATCACAGAATTAGTAATACAGTCTAGCCCTCTAAAATTCCAAGTTCAAACACATACAGGTACAGAAAAAATTACACTTTAAACTGAAGAAATTCAGTGCTGAGTATTAGAACAGTCCTGAAATCAGAGGCAATACTGAAATAGGGGGAAAAAAAGGTTAAGCTGGCCGATGGTAGTGACATAGTCCAGTCAGGAGGAATTTGAAAATGCCTGGCAGGATGAGGAATGTCTGCTCAGCCTCACGACCCCTGCCCCACACTTTGATACCAACTCAGATCCTCTTAGACTCACACATTTCTGCTTCCCAGCTGCAGAAAAAAGGCAGATCAGGATGTGATAATTTTTAGGCTACCCCACCTTTCAATGGCCTCCCACCTATTATTAAGGGCTTCATGAGCATCCGAAATGTTAAACTAAAAGTTTTATCCCCTTGCTCCAGCCTGCCAGTGTAGATTGTAATGCTAACTTACGCCCTTGTATTCTCTAGTGTAGTTTCTTCAGTTAAGTGCCTTTACCTTACAATAACCCTTTACTGGGTGACAAAACAAATATGTGTGTACAAAAGTGTATATTTTATACTGTTAACAGGTTTTATATTACTTGCTGCTAAGGTATATGTTATTCATACTGCCCCGGACAAATCTGTAAATGAGAGTCTAGCTCATCCCTGTATGTTTTCTCCTGTATTACATGATTTAACAAGCAAATAAATACACAAGTAAATGAATCACTAAATAAACAGCTGGGGTACATGGGACCCTCACTAGGCAGCTGTGGTTGGATGTAGGGTTGTAGTACTGGCAACACCTCTGAAGGTATACAGTAACAAAGAGACAGCAGGGATAGAAATGCGTTTAGAACTTAGCTCTAGAAAAATACAATTCCCCGCAGTTTTAGCTGTCCATTAATGGAGTACACTCTGTCTCCATTTCTGTGAATCATAAGGGCTTATTCCATATGGATTGCTTTAGCACTTTTATTTTGGTTTCAAAAACTCTTACACCATGTTGAGTTAATCCTGTTTGCCCATCTGTAGTTGAGAGGGATTAACAGTCTTGTAACCTCAATGAGGAAAGAAGAGCCTGTTGGACTGACCCTAGTGGGTACAGTACTCAAAAGAGTTTCTTCCAGTCTGTGCTAGTGGAAATACGTCCTACGTGTGTGCTGTGTCAGAAGAGAACAAAGTGCTGCAGCAAAACTGTCTCTGTTGCTGGGACACAATGTATGGCATGCAGTGCCTCATCCCCCAGCACCCTGCCTGTGCAGAGCCCCACACAGGGGCAGGGGCTGTCAAGACTGGACCTATACAGGACACTGGACATCCAGTCAGATGCACAGGTTGACAGTGTAGAGGAACACCTGTTCCTGGCAGAGCTGGGGACCATAGGACATGGCTGCCCTCCAAGGCCTTCCATATCCCCATTGGGTCAACAAAGTTGCTCAACAGTATGACTGGACAGCACCAGCAGAACCCTCTGTGGGCTGGGTGCAGGTGGAGAGAGGCTGATCTGGTCACATGGAGAATCCTGCTGCTGCTGCTGCTGTGCAGGGGGCCACATAGGCACTACAGTAGCCACCCAGGCCACATAACCTCTGTCCCCTCCAACAGCCCTCCATGGTGTAGAGTTGGACTCTGGGATCAGGCACATGCACGTGGCACCCCCTTTTCTACCCTCAACCCAGCTGTGTACCTAGCAGGTGTGGTGAGGGTACACACCCAGGCTGGGGAGGTTCCGTTTTCTCCATATATTTATTATTTTTTTTATTTAGTTTTTGTTGACCGGGTAAGTGCACTAGACAAATCCTGCCTATTTTCAGGCACAACCCGGGGCAGGGGGATACAGATGAATGTCAACTGACCTTGAACCAGATGAAACTGTTGGTGGTATTTTTAGTGAATGAGGGACATTTGGCCAGGACACCGGGGAAATTCCCCTACTGGCTGCCTAGTCGCCGTCAGTAGGTGTCTCGCTGACGTCACGCTGCATGATGGCAGCACTTCAGCAACAGCACTCGGAGATGGAGGTCGGTGAATGTACGGTATCTGATATTGTTCTATGTACAGCTTTGCAGGACTCACCCAGTTTGCCCATGCATAATCCCTCGCTGGAAACAGCACCGGAAGAGGACATGAGTATCCAGGAGTTGGCTGGGGATATTCCAGTGAGTGGGAGTTTGCTTGGCGAGGAGATATTGGAGTCGGCGGCATTAAACCCTGTTTCAGCACATTTCTCTCCTGTACCCGGAAATTCAATGAAACGGGCGCCTACGGAACAAATTTCCGGGAACTGATGCTACAGGGACTGTTTCTGAGACCAGACCCAGAGCGCCAATCAGTGCGACGGCGCTTTGACTGCAATGCTGAGGCCCCACAGACTTCTCTTGACTGGTTCGAAGATTCAGCTCTTTCAGGAGCGGGCTGGCGAAAGACTGAATCCGGTCGTTGATTCTGATTCTGCCTGGAATACCTCGCCGGACTCTTCTTCAAAGATGCCACCGATTCAGAAACACTGGGCCCAGGTATTTTACATATTCAGACAATGCACCTGAAAGCGCTTGTGATTACTGAGGGTGGGAGTGTACTTGGCTTCTCTGAAGCCAAATACCTCCTTTAAAAATTCTACTGGGGATAATGCTGAAATGTTGTTGTGGAGGGGGTAAAGACTCAATCCAGACCTCCTATGTCAGAGTTATTTAGAAATAAATTAGAGCAGGCCCAGATGTAATGCTGTTCGGATACGATATAAAGGAGGTCTCCCAGAGCATCCGGATAGGTATTATGTTTTTAAACAGCTTTTGAAAAATTCTATGGGCTTTTCCCTCTGACATTTATGCCTTAATCCACATTTCCGTGAAGATTCGTTTGACATTAGTTTTCAGACTAATATTCACTTAGACAAATTTTGGGATAAATACGCTATTCACAAAACCACACCTGTATGGACCCCTTTTTGCTATCCCACTTACCAGGCCACAAACCGCTACATTACTATTATGTTTCGTAATGAAGGGTAAATGTAAGTGACATTTATCATTGGTTACAGTCTAAATGTGACATTCTGAGTCCGCCTGAGGCCTTATTAGATTCTGAAGGCATATGGACTGGGGGCTGGAAATTTAAAGTGAAGCTTTTTTTAGTTAATTCTGAAGTTGTGCATCTTCCCAACAGCTTCTTTTTGGGTAAAGATAGGGGAGTCTGCTTTTATGGCGGTCAACCCAGAGCTTGCTACAAGTGTGGAGCTAAAACCCATATCAGTAGTGTCTGTGACATATTGAAATGCCCCTATGTGGAGGTTTTGGTCATTCTCTGGATATGTGTACTAACATTTTCAGTGTAACCTCTCGACACGAGAAGGGCCATGCCTTTCATCAGTGCCCTTGGGCTCGCAGAAATTGTACTGAAGGTTGGGATCAGGATGACTTGTTAAAAAAAGCCCATGCAAAGAAACAAGGACCTCTTGATAAAACTGCTTCTATGCCCCCAACCCCTCAGGTTGTAGATCATTTAGCAATTTCTAAAACTACAGGGACTGGTAGTATAGAACCCCATACTTCTGTAGACGGCCACGCTACTCCCAAACCTCTTGCCTCCAGTAAACAGACTTCTGGTCCTTCCATGCCCCCCTTTGAAACGGTGAAAAGCAGACGCCTCACTAGAGCCTCTATAAAACAACCTCCTATAACCCCATTACCTACAGAAAACTTTTTTCCTCTACAAGATGACCCTAGAGAGTCAGATCTTGAATCTGATACTTCTCATGTATCAGAACTTATTACTGAAGACGAAGATAGCAAAGCAACGGAGTTAGCGAAAGAAAAGAAAGGAAAAAAAGGAAAGAAAAGGAAAGTTAGCCAGAAACATGGCCCTTGACACCTTAGCTCCCTATGACCATTTTGAAGCTAGCATCCTACAATGTATGTAGTATAAAAACATTTCAAAGACAATTGCCCATTCTGATGTATTTGGGGTCTTTGAAGCTTGATATAATTCTTTTACAAGAGACTAGGGTGACGCCTCTTTGAAACCAAACAGCTACAAAGGAAATGGATTTGGGATCCTTCCTTTTGGACCTTTGGTCCAGACATTATGGATGGTCTTGGGGTATTATTTGGGAATACGCTTTAAAATATCTAAAGTGATAGATCTTAGACCTGGTAGGTTATTAATTTTGATTTTTCTTTGGGGAATTTTCCTTTCGCCTAATTAATTTGTATGCACTCAGACAAAGTTATCTCGGATAGAAATCTTCAAGACGTTAAACCCTTTTACTAACTAGAAAGCATATAATTTGGGGTGGAGATTTTAACTGCTCCCTAGACATTAATATGAGTAAACAGCTTGGAAAAAAAGTATATTGAGATACTAATTTTCTTCACAAACTCATCAAAGATTCTGGTCTCCAAGATGTTTTTAGAAGTCTACACCCACAGGGTGGTGAATCATATTTTAGATATACTTTTGCAACTCGTATTGATATGCTTTTTGTTTCTCGATATCTCTTTCCAATATCTTGCTCAGTTGCACCTACCGAATTTTCTGATCATTTTATTTTAATTGGCAATCTCTCACTGACACATATTCCCCCTATTTTCTCCTCTATAAATTGTCGGTGGAGATTAAACACTTCCTTTTCAGGACCTTATTTTTCTAAGTTAGAAGTTTTTTCCGCCAAATTTTCTACTATGGATCTATTTGACCTTTCCTACGATTGGTGGTGCAAATGAAGGTGAAATTAAACTTGTTCATTAAGTGGGCAAACTTAAGGCAAATTCAGAATATCTTCAATATTTATTACATAGAAATCAGTTGTACAAATTAATGTCTTTACCGCCTAAAGACCGGTACTTAGTCCATTCCCAAATTATAACAATAAAGAAATTAATGAAAGCTTTCAATATTGATAGGGCTAAATCTTTAGATTTAGAATTTAAATATGGAATTAAACAAAGTCCTATGTCTGATCCTTTCCAGGCCTGTAAAACTCGTCTCACTAACACCTTAATGACAGGATTTGTTAATTCACAGGGGGAATTGATTACCACAGATATCGGTATGTTATCTATTATTCAACAACATATACAAGAATATTTCTCGTCTTCAACCACATTGTCTATGGAAACATTTCCGCTTCAAAGATTTCCCACTTTACCTAAGCTTCCAGATAATCTTTTACAGTCACTGGTAATTCCTATTACTTCATATGAAGTTGCAGAGGTTATTAAAAAGTTGAAGACTGGAACTGCTCCAGGTCTGGATGGTATACCTAATGAGTTTTATAAAGCTTGCTCTAAATATATGGAATTCTTTTGCCTCCGGTTTTAATTCTGTTCTAAATTCAAACTCAGCTGATAAGACCTTGTCTATTTCTCTTATGACCTTTTATACAAAAAGGCGATAAAGTTTGGTAACTAATTGGAGACCAATTAGTTTATTAAATACCGATTATAAGATTCTAACTAAGATTCTACATAATCGCTAATAAAGGCCGAAAATTTCTGATTCATCAGGCACAAACTTGCTCTATACCTACTAGAACTATTCAACAAAATCTTTTCTGATAAGAGATCTTTTTCCACTTTACCACAAAACTCTCTAGATCCTGGGATTATAGTAGCCCTTGGTCAAGCCAAGGCTTTTGATACGGTTTGTCATTCCTATTTGTATTTTGTTTTAACTCATTACGGTATTCGAAACATTTGTTCACTGGATAACTAAACTATATAGTCAGGCAGTTACTATACCAATTGTGAACGGATTACTGGGCACTGAAATTAAAATTAATAAAGGTGTACGGCAAGGTTGCCCTTTAAGCCTCTTTGTATACTTTCATTTTGGATGCTGTCATCAGAAGTATTGTGTCTGACCATCAGATTATAGGGCTTTCTCCTCCCTGGTTAGACAAAGTGAAAGTTACAGCATTTGCAGATGATGTTACTTTGTTATTGGCAAATGTTTTGTCACTACAACGAGCATTAGAGATTTTTTCTTTTTTTGGGGAGTTTTCAGGGGCATCTCTTAATATGGAGAAAAGCTTTATAATACCTTTACAACATACTCCCTCACTGCTCACTAACTACTTTAACATACCTGTATCATGCACTCCTCAAAAAATATTGGGGATATGGTTCGGAGTTGATGATATGGCCCTCTATAATTGGGAAAGACAATTGGGTATAGGAGAATCAAAAGTAAACCTTTGGAAAAGCTGGACTCTTAGTAAACTAAAAATAATAGCTATTATTAAACAATTTTTGTTACCCCTGTTTTCATATATTAGTCATCTTTTTCCCCCTCCTATATCTGTAGAAACTAGGTTATATAGTATTTTTTCCAGATGCTTTGGGAAACAGACTTAACCCTGTTAAGAGGAATACACATACCTCTCAAAAAGATGGAGGTCTACATGATCAACCCTGTTATTTTTTCCATTCTAATTTTTATTTTCTTCTTTCTCGTTTCTTTGGTCACAACCTTCTTTACCATGGCATTTTGGGTCCAGTCAATCTGGCATAAATATTTTTAAATGGTCATTGTTTCCCCAAAACTTATCTCCTCTGATTCTTTGCCTAAGTATGGACTTCCCACCCTGAGGAAATTATATCAGTGGAAGATTCCACTACAAAATTGCTTTCCCTGTCTCGAAATCTTTTATTCATATATTGTTTATGAAGTCCAGAAAATTACACTGTTATTTCCTAATTGTACTCCACTACAATGATTTTGCATTGCATAAATTAACAGATTATAGAATCCAGTAAAAACTTGGGACATTGTTTGGATTTCTGCTCACGGAAGATTAGGCATTAGAGGGAATCTGAAATACAAACCTCTAGATGAAAGATATTGTTTAAGACCACAATGTATTAATGTAGAAGAAAGTCAACAACATTTTTTTATAGATTGCGTAGATAGTAAGGCTTTTTGGTCTCAAGCAGCACTTTACTGGAAGATGCCACATTTGAATTTATTAACTTATAATGTTCTCATTTTAGGGAAATATACTGGGATTTGGAAAACTTATCATAAAAGCACTTTAAATGTTTTCTTCGCCTTATTACAGTATTCATTATGGCAAGCTCGCTGTAAATTCGTGTTACAACAGCAACAGATATCTTATCCTGTTATAATTGAGTCTGTTCACAATGATTTGCTTGCTATACATATGACTGATAGGAAGTTTTCTTCTAATGAAAAAATTACAAATCTATGGAAACACTTTCCTATATCGTGATGATTTTCGCTAGGATTGTATGTAACACATTGTTTTCTTTTTGTTTTTCTTCTGTATAATTATTTCTTTGTATTTATATTTCTGGTTTGCCCCTTTTCTTTGTGATGTTATGTTTCTTCTCAATAAAAACTTCCCCTACTCTTTTCGATAAGTACCATGGGATCTTCAACATCCACCTGAACTACCACCAATCCAGGAAGATGGGACCTCGGTTTAACGTCTCTTCTGAAAGATATATGCAGAGTGAAACCTCTGTGCACCTACGACCTATGTAGGCATGCCTCTGCAGGCATGAAACCCTTTGTGGATCGAGTCCTTAGTTCTAAAACAGCTTAATTTGCTCAAAAAGTACAGCACATAATCTTAGAAATCTTCACTGCTTTTATTAAAGGAAACAACTATTCATAGCATCATGGGTAAGGTAACTATATGCAGCATAGATAATATGTGGGCAGCACACTTTCCAATAGTATTTTGTAATCATTTTTTATGTTCATGTGTATGTGTGCGTTTGTGCACAGCAAGCATTTTGTTGCAAAGAACAGCATTTTAGAGGTGTGTTACTGTTGGGTCCAGTGCAGCTCAAACAGCAATGGGCTTAGCAGTGACAGACCAATGTCCAGGCACTCTGGTCATGACACTAGTCACTGCTTGCTGGGCGAAAATTTCTTATCACAGAAAGGAGCTAACCACTCCTATCAGACAGAAGCTAATTCATTTAATTTACATAGCACCATTCAGCAACCAGCTGAGCAGCTTCATTACCACCGCTGCCCCTACAGCCAGCTTGGCTGTAGTCAAATTTACTTTAATTTTTAGACCCTCCCAACTGGCAGGTGCATGATACTGGCTGTGACTGTGACAGACTGACAACTGCACTGGCTGAATGCTGAGTTCCGCCACACCTTCACTTTCATTTGCCTGTCGCCCTCCCTCCATCCAGTGTCACCATGTCAGTGTCACAATATGGTATTCGTTTGGGCTAGTACCCCCCACTCGGCCTGTTTCCACTGTGAGACACTGGGGAGCCCAACCCCGGTGCCGCCAAACATGACACAGATGCTGGAGTGCTCAATCCCCAGTGTCAGTACCTGAAATAAAGAAAATCATCCCCTCACTTCTTTTAAATCCTTAAGAAAAAGAAAATGGTCCATTGCTGACTGTTGCTGCCGCCCCTCTGCCGCCATTACCCTACCCTCACCTGACCCCCACCACTCAGTACCCACCACCCCACACCTCCACCTACCTCTTACCTACCTACCTACCTACCGGGGTTCCAATGCTGTAATCCTCTCTGGACCAGAGACACATCTTCACTCTTCAATGCTGGACTGGGAACTGAGAAAATCAGGTATGTGGTCAATATTTTTCAATGCATTTTGAACTTGTACTCATAACTTAGTCATTTTTTAATATTTTCCCCAAAAGTTTCAGCATGGCCTTTTTGGGACCCCACCTCATGAACAAGGGCCATGAAATTCTTCAAATCCAAGCTGAAAGATGATTTTGCAGTCGCTCCACAAAAATCACGTTTCAGTCGGAATTTGAACATTTTCACCTACCTGGTTCATGAGGTGGAGCCATAAGAACGCCATGTTGAAAATTTAGGGTCAAAATACTGAAAATTGCCAAAGTTATGAGTGAGCACTGAAAAATGTCAATGTACGTTCATATCTTTGTTGTTTTTTTTTAATATTTTTACCCCAAATTTTCAACATAGCCATTTTTTTTCACTCCGGCTCATGAACAATGAAAGCTATCATTTTTCAAATCCTGGCCCAAAATGTGTCTTCACACCTATGATGTGAAATGATGTTTTGACAGGGATTTAAAAATGTTCACCTACTGGGTTTATGAGGTGGGGCCATAAGAAGACTATGTTGAAAATGTGGGGTCAAAATCAAAATATTAAAAAACAACAAAAGTTATTAAGGTACATTGACATTTTTTCAATATTCACTCATAACTTTGGTAATTTTCAGTATTGTGACAGCAAATTTTCAACATAGCCATTTTTTTTTATATGATTTCATGAACCTGACGGCTGTCATTTTATGTTGTCTTGTGCATGCACAAGCAACATATTGTGGTAGCATGGAATAGCAGGTTTTGGAAGTGCGGTGGTGTTGTGGCCAATGGTGCCACTTCTTTTTTGGGCTGGGCTCTGTGGCATGAATGAAATAGCATGCTGTCTATGACAGCAGTGCAAAAGCATGCCACCAACTTGAAACAGTTTTGCCGTTGCAATGAGGGAGCGACCCTTCATTGCAGGGCATGCCTTGCCTGGTGTAACATTTCAGTAAACATGGTGGGCGGCAGCTGTTGCTGTCTGCCTGTCACAGTCCCCAGGAAGCCAACTTTGGGGGTGCCCAATCCCCCTGTCAGCATATGTGCCCCCTTTACTGTTTTTATCTGCTGAGGGGTTGCCTAGTCTCCCTTGGCATCATCCCACCAAACACAGACATGCTTGCCAATGGGGGCCCCAATCCCCCTATCGGCATGTTTAACCTCCCCATCGCGTTGGCATTTTCCTTCCCCCACCCCAATTGTGTGCCACACTGGGAGCCCACCCCAGTGTGGCTAACATGACCCTCCAAACAAATGGGACACATTGGGAGCTCACACCAGTGTACCCAACACCTGTTAAAAAAGAAGACGTTCCGCAGTGATTATTTTTTTTATAGTAACCTGAAACAAAGAAAACAGTCCCTCACCATCGGGTGCCCTTTCCCAACCCACGCCCACCCTCTGCGCACTGAACCTCCCCACACCCCCCTCACCCCATACTTACTTTGGAGCCTGGAGCAATGATCTTCGGTGGAATGGAAACAGGTCTGCACTCTTCAAAGCCGACCGAGAACAGAAGAAATGCTGGTAAGCTGTATAGTGGCATAAATGGGGGGTTTTCAAATTAGGTGGATATCTCAACCATTTTTGTGACTTTTGGCTCCAAATTTTCAACATGGGGTTCTTGGGACCCCAGCTCATGAACTCAGTCACTGTCATTTCGTTATTCGGTACTGTAAGGTGATTTCATGGTCACTGCATGGAATCACCTTTTGGGACTAATTAACAAAACAACAGTGTCAGTGTTCATGAGGTGGGCTCCCAAAAAGCCTATGCTGGAAATTTGGTGAAATAATTCCAAAATATGACTGTGTTACGAGCGTGCATTGCGCAGTTTCTACACACGCTTGTAACTTCGAGAATTTTTAATATTTTCACTCCAGATTTTCAGCATTATCATTTTTCACACCTCTTTATAAACAGTGCAGCTGTCATTTTTCACATCCTGCCCGAAATGTGTTTTCGCACATGTGGCGCACAATGGTGCGGTCACTGTGGGAAATCAATGTTCAGGACTGATTAAGAAAGTCACAGTGGCACTGTTCATGAGCAGAGGTCCAAAAATGCCTATGTTGAAAATTTGATGAGAAAATTGCACAAAATGACTGTGTTACAAGCGTGCGTTGCGCAGTTTCCACGCATGCTCGTAACTTCGAGAATTTTTCATTTTTTCACTCCAGATTTTCAACATTGCTATTTTTTCACACCTCCTTATGAACAGTACAGTTGTCATTTTTCACATCCTGTCCAAAATGTGTTTTCGCACCTGTGGCGCACAATGGTGCGGTTGCTGTGGGAAATCAACTTTCGGGACAGATTAAGAAAATCAGTGCCACTGTTCATGAACAGAGGTCCCAAATTCTTTCATGAGGTGGGGTCATGAAAAGCCCATGTTGAAAATTTGGAGTGCAAATACCAACAAATGGCCAGGCATTAGGTTTTTCTAACCATAACGTCCCACCCAGTAGAGACTGACCGGCGTCAGGGGTGTGACTTTGGATTGTCAGCTGTAATGCTCATGTCATTTCACCCCCACCGCCACTCCCACCCTGCAGCTACTGACAGGCATCAAGGTGTGCCTTGGACTCTTTGACCCCAAAGTTCACCCCATTCTCTTATAGTGCACCCATCTCAATGTATTTCCTTATGGAATGGGGTGAGAGTAAGGACCGAGGACCCAGAGGCACAACGCAATACTTGTCGGAGTCTGCAGGGTAGGGTGAGGTGAAATGGCCTGAGCGTTATGGCCGATGACCCAAAGGCACACCTCAATGCCTGTCAGTCTCTGCAGGGTGGTGTCGGGTTGGCATCACTTCCATACTTCACTGCCATTTCTATTATGCATCTCTCTCTAACTCCTGCACTACCAATGCCAACGTCAGCACGACAACATTTGGCATTGACAAATGCTTGTTTAAATCCTGGCCAAAATGTGATTTTACACTTGTGGCATGAAATGATGTTTCATCCAGTATTTTATAAATAACACCTGCCATATTCAGAAGGGTAGGGTCATATAAAACTACGTTGAAATTTTGGGATTAAAACTGTTACAAAAAGCCTGGCCTGGTGGTATGGAGGGCTAAGGCGGTTAACACCTTACCTCCTGCCACGCCAGTGACTTATGTTTGGAAATGAGCATGAGCATGGGTTTCTGGGGGGTGGTGAGGTGGAAGAGGATTGATTGTCTCAGGGACTGTGCTCCTCTCCCGGGGTGGGGTTGCCAGCAGACTCAGCCTTTGACTGTCATTGGGTGGAGTCCCAGTGGTAGTGCAGACAGTGAGATGCTCAAAGGGAGTGGCCACAATTCTGTAAGACATGTCATGATGTGTTGCCATGGCAGGGGCCACAGAAGAAAACTTGATCCAAGGGTTAACCACTGCACTGCACACCTTCCCAGACCCATGCTCCACCCGGACACCTGGAGCAACTCTGGATACAGACTGGGGGGGGTGACCCCACTACTCCAGCCCTGCCACTGGAGGAGCATCAGTGGGGGACTCACTCCAGGTAGGTGCAGGGAGGTGGGTGCCAGCCAGGGCTTCTCTTGCAGAGTAAAAAAGCTGTTACAAAAAAATATTACAATGTAAAGTTGTTTGCAAGGATGGCCATTGGCCCACTGGGGACCACATTGCCTTCCCGTGCCGGTGACCTGAGTTTGGGTGCAAGCTCAGTAAGCCAGCTGAATGGACTAAGGCTGGGGGAAAGGCACTGCAGTATGCGCCACTGGTCCCAGCCTGTGGGTGGATAGAACAGTGTTCTGGTATGTGCTCGACACCTTGTAGTGGGCCAGGGAGCCTTCCATCACAAAGGGTTGATGTGTGTGTCAAGGCTTGATAGGCCATGCATTGCATCTGGACAAGTAGGTTAGCCTGGCACTTTTCAATTACAGCACAGACACAGACCTACAGATAGTAGGAAGTCAGGAGTTAGCACAAATTACTCATCTCACCATGCATGCCTGGCACACACACCATACACACAAACATTCAGCATTGACAAATGCTTATTTTACTTAGTAGAATGAACTCCCTCTACTTTAGTATCCAGTCCAGTTCATCAGGGTGGGTGAAGCTAAGAAAACAATTTTAATCAATTCAAATGTACACCATTTTAAATATTATCTTCAGATGTACTTGGTGGTTATGTTTTTATATAGAGCTTTTCCTTGGTCGAAGTCATGTCCAGCAGCACTCCCCTAGCCTTGTCACTGACCTTCTCACAGACTTACAGGTTATCCACAACTAACACAGGACCACAACGTGGTGGGTGACCAGCCATGTCAGTTGTGGAGAGCCTGCAGGGGGGGGCAACTTGAGTGGCCGGCATTCCCCTTCTTCCTCCTGTTTTTTTCTGTAGTGTTCAAATGGGGAAGCGGGGTACCCCTTTGTCCTCACTATCCTAAGAAGGATGAAATATGAGCATATACTCTGCAGTGAGACCACAGTAATCCCTCCTTGAGTTTTCTTGGCTGAGTGACACTCACCCATTACTCTGCCTTCATTGGTGTAGACTCAGAGTATTTGAATAGCTGGAATGGTGACAAAGCTGGGCAAGTCTTTTAAACATACCAAAACAAGATTAAACACAGCAAAAAGGTTAAGCAAAAGCAGTATTTTAAGAACAGCATTTGACGCCGCAGGCCCTGATAAAGTGGCCCCAGGCCATAAAATGTTGGCTCTCACTAATGATACATTGTAGTCATAGGTTTTTTTAATTAAATAAAATTATATCAGTGTTACATTAGTAGGAGTCTGAGTCTTCCTCGAAAACATAGATTTCTCCCCAAGGTGCAGGCATGCAATGATGCGACCCTATTGGCGTGCATTAGCTTGCATGCATGGCAGGCATCCAGCAGAAACCCCTCCCCTTCTGGTACTCCCAGCTGTATTACCGACTGGTCTCCCCACCAGTCAGCGGCCACATAGTGGGAGTAGTGTCCCCCCTTCCCGAGGAAGGCAAGCAGTTCTAGGGATGTGCCATTCTTTCTCCTCTGGCCAGCCCCCATGCCCCACACTTATTCCCGAATGTGGGCTGCTGGCATAGCAAGTGGTAGTGCTACTGGTGTGCTAACATCTTGATCCACAGAAAGACACATACCCACCCTGAACCGTACATAAAATGGGTGTGCCATCTTGCAGCATGCTACAACTGTGCAGGAGGTGTGATCCACAGCAACTGTGGGAGTGGCCAACAGGTGCGTATGGCATCATGGAGGTGCATAAAACGGATGGGGCAGGGATCCATAGGAAGCAGCAGATGCCCATGGAATTCCCCATGACCCCTATGTATTCTGTAAACTGCATACATTTTTATTTATTGCCAGGATCTCTCTTGTCATAACCTTGGCACATAAATTGCATCCTGTACTTTTGCTTCTGTATTCACGATCTATTGACTTTCGCACTCATTGCCTGGGTTCGTCAACTGTACTGTGCTATGGTAATAATCCTTGACTTGTATTTTCTTTTCGCTGTTCACTGTTGTGTGCCATCTTGATGGCCTGGGCTGTGCCTGAAAAACTATACCTGGTATCAGTGCACCCACCCAGTTAACAAACAAACAAACAAGCAAATGCATGCACGAATGAATGAATGAACGAATGAATGAAAATGAGAAGTCACACTCCTGGAATTTAACACAGAAATGTCAGCTGTGGATGCCGCAGGCATGAAGCAGTACCCTATGGCTACTGGCCAGAATGGGAATGTCATGGCACAGCTACTGGCAATAGCACAGCCTGGTTCGGCTGGTGTGCATGCACGAGATGGGGGAGTGGGCAGTGGAGGCATCAGTAGCCATCACCACAGACCATGGATGCCAAAGTTCATGGTGGAGAAGACCACAGTAATCACCACAGAGGCAGGTGTGAACTATGCCATCCTGATGGGTTCTGGGGCACTGAAGTGCATGCCAGCCTATAAGCACCTCATGTTGGTTGACATACAGGATGCTGTCAGTGCTACAGGGAACACTCCTCCACAATCATGACCATAAAGCAAGTGCAGCGTGACCTGCAGTGCACTGTTAAGAGTAAACTAGGACAGCAAAGGTGAGCACAGCTGGCAGTGCATGGTGGCAGCCCAGAGGAGGACCCCGAGATGATGCCAGTCGATGACATTGTGGCAAACACATTCAGCCAGCAGGCAGTCTGTAGCATGGAGGATGGCACTAACACACTGGAAGGTGAGTACTCTTTATCGGGCTACACTGTGAGCATGCCATCAGACATACAGTGCTAATACTATGCAGGTGTTCCACAGATATACACCCTCCAACACCAGCTTGGGAGAAGAACAGTGACACCAATGATGATGGGACATAGGAAAGGGGAAGGTATGCCACATGCATGCCACAGGCAGTGGGCAACACACACACACACACACACACACACACATATGCATGCAGTGCTGTATGTTGGCCGATACAGTAGCCACAACATCTCTCCTGCTCACAGTTGCAGAACCCACTCCATCCCAGGACAACCAGGACATAACTGACCTCGCTATGAATGGCAACGAGGATGGTGGCAATGCCACCAGCACACCATATAGCATGCACCAGGAGGATACAACCCAGAACACAATGGACCCCCATTGACCATCAACAGACTAGCACAAGCCATACCACAGACACCACATGGTACAGACACACAGGACCCAACAACATCCACCATTCCATGAGCACCAGACACTGTCATACCTGGGTCAGCCCAGGGCATAGTCAAGGCCCCTAGAATTCTGCGGCCGCAGAATTTTGTGCAGAACTTGCAATCTACCTCAGAACTTCTGCAGTGCCACAGAATTCACTGTTCTTGGTGATTTTGTTATTAATATTTCTGTTTATCCATAGAATCTGGTTTCCTTCCCCTCTTTTTATATCCAAAATCCCTCTATGCTCAGAATGTGATGTTATCAATGTAATAACATCATAAATTAGCTAATGAAATGGCTGCATTCTGCAACAGAAATAAACAGTCACTTATCTACCACAGCTCCCACTGCCAGAGGCGGTGGCACAGCACATCAGGCATTGTGATATTTGCTCAACCTGCACTACAGCCTAATGCAATTTTCAGTCTTACGTTATTGCACTAGGGCCAACTTAAACCAAACCTTGTCAATAGCATAGACCTGTTAAGTCCATACCTCACTTTGTACAAACTTATTTGTGCCTTTACGGTATAGAGATGCCATCTGAAATGAATAACTGGTAAAATTAATTAACCTGTCATTTTTTTAAAAAATTAAGTATGCTTTATTAATTTTCAGTGATCCGTCATACAAAAACGTTATAACAAGCAAAACCAAACAGATCATATTACAATACATAAAATCAAATACAATCAACCAAAACCCAAACCCCCCATATAACACAATAAAAGGCCTCCCCATCTCCCTCTCCCCCTCATCCCTTATACCAAACACTGCCAAGCTAAGATTAGACCATAACGTCAAAATATATGCGAGACCATCAAGATTTCCATAAAGCAAGAAGGGTCTCCAAGGCTCCCCAAGTTGTCAGGAAGGCATTCAGCCTATCTTGCATGGAGGCAATGTGCCTTTCTAACTGCAACGCTAATAAGACCTCCCTATACCATTCTACTACAGGAGGGAGTATATCTTCTGCCCAATGCCTCATGATAATCAGTTTAGCCACTGCAGCAATAAGTGCCATATGAGCTCTTCTGACTCTTGGGGTACCAGGAGGGTAATAATTTAACAGACAGACTTCAGGGGTAAACAAAACCTCCAAGCCCAGGAGAGGGTCCAAGATTTTACAGATAGATTGCCAAAAGCTCTGTGCCTTGGGACAAGTCCATAACATATGGTAAAGAGAACCAATATTGCTCTTACATCGACCACAAACCGGTGAAGTCAATTTGCCCATTTTAAAAAGCTTCAGTGGTGTAAAATAAAGATTATGCATAATATTAAAATGGACTAACTGAAGTCTGTCCTGCATTATGTATTTATAAGATGTCTGCCAGAGTTTTTCCCATAAATCAGTATGCTCGGGCATTTTCAATTCCTTTGTCCAATAATAACAAATCCCAGTTGGTAATTTGGAGTCCAATGCTTGGAGAGCCTTATAAATATTAGAAACGGGATGGGATTGGGAAGCCACCTGGAGGATTGTAGACACATCTGCAACCGCTGAATCCGTCACAGGAATACAGCAGAAGAAGGAGGTAAGGGCCTTACTAATTTGTGCATACTTGAATACAAAAGTATCTGGTACTCTAATGCACCTTTGGAGGTGATCAAAAGGGATCGGTCTCCCATTCAAAAATAGATCACAGACCCTATAACTGTTAATCTGAGGCCAAAAGGTGGAGGGTATTGGGTAATATCCAATCTTGAAATGCGGATTACCTATAATAGGTTGCTCAAATGACTGATACCATCTCACTCCAAGATGCTTCTGGAGTTGATGAAAGGCCTTAAGTGACCAACCTATAGGAATATTCTTAAGGGGCCTGGGTATATAAGAGGGAGTGACATACAAAAGTGCAGATAACGTACAGTGGGATTTAGCCACCAAATGTTTCTCTATACTCAACCACAAGGGGGAGTATTCCAATGGCCCGTAATTTTTAGTCCAAGATGCCAGTTTACTAAGATGGTAAGCAGCATAATATAAGAAGAAGGAGGAGGCTGCAAGGCCTCCCTGTTGCTTCGGAACAGTTAACTTACAATAAGCCCTCCGGACACCTTTCCCTCTCCATAAAAAGCTACTGACCATTCTTTGAAGCCTGGCAAACCATATTCTGGGTAAGAAGCAACCCAACATCCCCATTGGATATGAAATCCTCGGTAATACATTTATTTTAATAGTGTTTAGTCTTCCCCATAAGGAAAGAGGAAGCAATCCCCACCTCTCCATATCCCCAGCTAAAGTTTTAAGTAAGTTAGAAAGGTTATCCTTAATCATTGATCCTATATCCCTAGGGACTCTAATACCCAAATATGTTGGGACTTTGCTTCCCAAGTGAGACCATAGGGTGCTAATTCCGCCTTCATCACTCTGCCATTTAAAGGAAAGACTTTTAGAGCAATTCAATTTATAGAATGATACCTTGGAAAAATCCTCAGTTTCAGAGAGTAAAGCCGGAATGGTCAGTTGTGGGTTCTCAACATGCAGTAATATATCATCTACATATGCTGAGAGCACATACCTTGCACTACCTACCTGAATACCTATAATACTTGGATTAGCTGACAACCTTCGGATCAGGGGTTCTAGATAAAAATTAAAAAGTGAAGGGGACAAGAGGCATCCCTGCCTTGTGCCCCGAGAAAGCTGAAAGGGAACGGAGAGTACGCCATTACATCTAATTCTAGCCAATGGGAAAATGTACAAAAGCTGTACGCACTTAAGAAAGGCTTCAGGTAAACCAAAGTGGGTTAGGGTGGCAAAAAGGAAATCCCAGGAGACCCTATCAAACACTTTTTCCACATCCAGGTACACCAGCACCATTGGTATGTTGGAGTCCCTGGACACGGAAATAAGGTGTGAAAGTTTCCACATATGATCCCCGGATGCTCTCCCCGCCATAAACCCAGCCTGCTCATGACCTATAAGGTTGCCCATTACCTTCAAGAGTCTATTGGCCAAAATTTTAGCTAGTATTTTGATATCGGAATTGAGCAAAGAGATGGGATGGTAACTTTCCAGACTTAAAGGGTCCTTCCCAGATTTTAAAATTAAGGTTATTAAAGCCTCCTGAAAACTAGGGTCTGATATACCATTATCATACCAGTAATTAAATACCTCACTCAATACTGGAATTAGAACAGATTGACAAGCCTTATATAAATTGTTTGGTAACCCATCAGGGCCAGGAGATTTATCAGCAGGCAATTGTTCTATGGCCAGTTGAATTTCTGCAGTGGAGATACGGGCACTCAGGGAGGTTGCCTCCGCATTAATAATTTTAGGCAAGATTATTGAGTTAAGATATTGACTTATATCAGCCTTAGAGGGACGTGAGGAAGGATCAACCGCATAAAGTTCTTGGAAGTACTGTCTAAAACCCTCCACTATCTCATTAGGATCAGTACATACTTGTCCATCTTGTGCGAAACTAATTCCGGGAATAAATTGTGAAGTTTCCAATTGCCGAATACGTAGAGCAAGTAGTTTCCCAGCTCTTTCTCCCGTCTCTAGATATTTTAATTTAGTTCGATGGAGAGACAGCTCTGCCTTCTGCGAAATCAGACCTACATACTGAGCCTGCAACTGATACAGTCTAGCCCAGACATCGGCCGAGGAATGCCGAGAGGGTATGCTCCAGGCTTTTGATCGATGCAAGGAGAGCGTCCATCTGAGCCCTCTGTTGACGGGCCCTTCTTGTCGCCATTCTAATGAATTCTCCCCATAGGGAACATTTTAAGGCTGCCCACATCAGATCATACTTATCAACTGATCCCTTATTACAATTGAGAAAAAATGTAATAAACTCCATGATGTGCATCAGGGAAACCTTATTACGAAGCAGCTGAGTGTTCAGCTGCCACTGGGGGGATCGTTTACAGCCTGCCCCTAACCAATAATTTATGCTAACGGGCGCATGGTCTGACAGAACTCTAGCATAAATCCCCACATCTAGTACACCAGACAGGGCAAAAGAGCTTATAAGAAAATAATCAATTTGGGAATAGGTCCCTTGGGGAGAGAAAAAAAAAGGTATATTGCCTCTCTGTAGGATTTAGAACTCTCCATGCATCAATCAAGCCAGCACCTCTGATCAAGTCTTTCAGAGCTCGTTGAGCTGGGGATAGGCCACACTTCTTACAGTTGGACCTATCCAATTCTGTTTGGGGAACAAGGTTCCAGTCCCCACCTAGTATCGTTAGCTTTGTGGGGTTGGTCACCACAAGGTTTAGTAATTGAACAAAAAATGAAGGGGAATCAGTATTTGGGCCGTAAATTGAACCAAACAGCACCGGCTGAGATTCCAGCATACCATGTACCGAAATGTAACGGCCCTCTGGCTCCCAGGTCTCCTGGGTTAATCTGAAAGGGACATTTTTTGCTACTAAAATCACTACCCACCTTTATTAGTTGATATCTCTGACCCAAAAGCTTGTCCCACCCACTGCTTTTTGAAAAGGAAGCTATCCTCCCACCTCAGATGAGTTTCTTGGAGGCAAGCTATTCCTACTCGAAGATGCAACAGATGTTTCAGTATCATTTGCCTTTTAACCCTGTCTTTGGCCCCTTTAATATTCCAGCTTACAAAGCAATATTGACTCTTCATGTTCAAATCAAAATGTTGTTTTGGAAAAACCCATCAGTCTCGGTAGAAGAACCATAATGGTCATTGAAATGGTCATTAGAAACAAAGCATGGCAGTGTTTGGTCATTCCCCCATTACTAATGCAATACCCACCCCCTAGAAAAACAGCAGTACCCCCCCAAAAAATAAAGCTCTTAAAACACCAAACCCCCAACATTGAAAACCACCCCCAGTTCAAACGAACTGCACTCCCACTGTTTAACTGCCACATGATGTTAAAGCGCAAGCCAAAACGAAACATTCCAGCCCCGATGCCCCCCCACCACATTCTCGATACCAATCATTGTGAGTCTAAAAAAGTAATGGCTTAATATAATCCTTGCCCTATATTTATCCATATAATCAGTAGCACCATATCCTACTATCAAACATGTAGCATAGTAACTTGGAAAATAAACTAAATTGGTATCTATAAAAAATTATTCAGTAATTTCCACTGACATTTCAGTTCAGTAGCCTCAACCACTAAAAAATTACTGCCTGATTGAGATCCAGTGTTAAACTACACTAGACAACTATGTTAATCTCATAACTATTTGCTAACACTGGTAATAGATAAAAGTAGTCCCCTTATCCCTAATTAAGCTACTCTCTAACATCAAACGAACAAGCCAGCATTCCCATATTCAAAACATATTGATATCTTATTAATCTTGAATATGAAGAACCTCTAGAACCAAATGCCATCTAAGGCATGTGTCCCTTCAATAAAGCAGAAACATTATAACTCCGTAAAAAGGAGGGAGGAAGTAAGCCCCAATGCACTAGCCGTGCAGTATCTTCAAACTAGATGGCCAAATAATGGTCTTGCAATAAACTGATCGGAGGACCACTTGCAGCTCCAGATGTAGCGACTGCTCTAACTTAACAAAGCAAGAGAGTATGCCACAAGTGCTCCTGATGAAGTGAAACAATCTGGCTTCGAGACAACTCCTTTCTTCATTCAGGAGATATGGAACCCTCATTGCCCATTCAGTCTATGCGTGTCACCATCACAAACAATGTTGCATTAACGAAATGGAACACAGTTAACTGTTTGATGCCCCGAATAAATAAAATATCCGGAGCGCAAAAACGAACGTTCAGAACACTTCCTCCATAAACCGTGAAGCTCCTGGGGGATAAATAAGGACTTCTATAGTTGCTTCATCCTCCTTTATGAGATCCAGGTCTACAGTACGAGGGATCAAATCCAACCTGCTCAACCCTCCTATCTAGAGCTGTGACTGGAGAACAGAGCAGACTAATTAGAATGCAGTCATATCTCTCAACTGAGCATAGCCACCTTATCACTCTGTTCCCCTGTTCACTTGTATAGATCAGGGAACAGCTCTTTTAAACCTTGCAGCACCTGAACAGGAGAATCAAAAGACAGACACTTGTCATCATGTTTAATGAGAAGAAGTGCTGGGTATTTAACTCAGAAAGGCTTGCCAGCTGCCACCAGTTTTGACACTAGCGGGCCTAACTCCTGTCTCCTCAGTTGAACCGAATGTGGGAGATCTTGCGTGATGCAGATCTTCCGACCCTCCCAGGTCACCTCTCGGGTCTCTCTGACTTTCGCGAAGATATGTTGTTTATCTAGGAAATTTAATAGTTTAAAAATAATCAGTCTGGGAGGCTGACTTGCCGGTGGCATGGGACGCAGGGCACAGTGAGCCCTTTCAATGGCATAATCCCAACCATTAGGGGACGGATCTGCTATTTTTACACATAGTTTTTGCAGGAATTGAATTGGGGCATTACCTTCCTCCCGCTCCAGCATTCCAATAATCAGCAGGTTATTGCACCTGCTGCGCCCCTCCAAATCTTCTAATTTGTCTTCCAACTTCTTAAGCTTTTGTGATAAGCTCAAACTTTCCTGGCCGGACTTCTCTTGCTTTTTTTCGAGAGAAACAATCCTTGCTTCAGAGTCCCCAACTCGCGTTGTTAAAGTTGCCACAGAGTTTTTAATCATCTGGAGATCTTCTGAGATTGTAGCTACAGCCGCTTGTAATGGCTGCATAATTTCCAGAAATCTCTCTTCCGAGAGAGCTGTTGAAGCCACGGACATCTTTGGGGAGCTAGAGGCCTGCTGCTTGGCCCGCTTAAAGGCCTTGTCCTTCTCTGGCGTGAGGGTTGGTGAGTGTCTAGGAGGAGCCTTTTTCATATAAACCTCCATGCTAAAATCAGGATCCAGGTTCTTAAACACAATGTAGCGCCAGTCGTCATCAACAGGGAACAGGTTTGAAGTTCTATCAAAGGTTATTCACAAGAAATTGGAAAGTGGAAGACGGAGCAACGGGGAAAAGCTGCTTCTGCTCAGGCTGCCATCACGTGACCACCTCCTGTCATTTTTAAGAAAAATACAGTAATTATACCCAGAAAAGTGGAATATAATAATGTGTAGACCTGCTGAAAGAACAGATCTGTTAAATAAATAATTGCGTTGTACACATTTTTGCCAGGGTTATTGATTACATATTATCACTGGTTGATAGAGTCACCCGAATGTTATGGAGAAATGTGTTTAGGGCCAGCTGTTAGGCCAGAGGGTAGCATGTTGTGTTTCCGTGCCGGCAGCTCAGCTTCAGAGATTAACTCTGGGAGCTGGCTGGGCAGCACAAGGATTTGGGGGAACACATCACTACTCTGAGCCTGGGAAGGTATGGTGCAGTGTTCTGTCACACTGTGGACACATTGTAATGGGCTGGAGAGCTCTATCTCACAATCGGTTCACATGTACGTCATGGTCTGATGGAGTTACGTAATGTGTCGGGGAAGTAGGTTGGCATGATAAATGAGTTTTGCAATAATTCCTCTATTCTGTTCATTTCATTTCCAATGGGACTTGTATGAATGAGGATGCAATTTAATGGAAATTAAAAAAAAATATATATATATATATACACACACACACACATACATATCTCTCTCTCTCTCTCTCTCTCTCTCTCACTATACACACACTCACATATCTGTATGTATGTTACAGATTGTGTATAAATAAATATATAAGTAATACACAGTGGCGACCTCATGAGTTGTGTAGAAAGCATATATAAATATGTAAGTGATACACAGTGGAGACGTCGTCAGTAGTATAGATACCATGCGTATAGAAATACCTTATTTATCACATAAGGTCCCCTCTGCATATTTCATTTATGCAATAGGCTAGGACCTTGAGGGAGAAATATTTGTTTTGCTTTTTTAGGCATAAAATTATTTTTATAAGTCTGTTATTTTCGAACTAGCTTTCCCCCATACTGATTGCTATAGCCATTGCCATGAAAGTGAAGTCAGGATGACAAGCTGACACTGTGATATGGTAGTTTGTTAGTGCCGCAAAACTTCCGTAGAAATTACAAACCACCGTCAGTAGTGAGTTCTGCGGCAAATGGTAGTCTTGCCGCAGAACTTGGTCCCACTGTGCCACAGAAAAGTAGGGGCCTTGGGCATAGTCCTCAGTAGACAGACAGACAGACACACACACACACACACACACCACTGCATGGGATGAAGAGGGGACAACATGGATACCTTCCACAAACACAGACCCCTGAAGGGGCCCTCAGAGACACGTCCCATTGAACAGAAGATCAGTAGGCAGACACTGCACAGGCTGTATGCAGAGGTGCATGCTATGGGACAACAGCAAATGCAACATACATGGGAGGACATGAACAGCTGCAGCACCTCCCTAACAGTGTTGGTGGACTGCACACACAGGTGGTGGGCATGAGGGAAGAGCTGTCAAGCATAGCCTCTCTGCCCTGACACAGGCTGTTCTGCCAGGGCGCGGGACCCAGGCAACAATCCCACAGCCTTCCTCTACACCACCCTGCCCTGTGCCCATTGATCAAAAGCACCATACAGAGGGGTGTTTGGAGCAGCATCTGACCACAGGCACCCTTTGAAGGGTGCAGTGAACAGGCCTGCAGTGGAGAAGGTCACAGAAGAGGACTACAAACTACAGGCTGGCTGGAGGTACAGTGCACACCTGTGTAAAGCCCCCCCCCAGCTGAATGAGCAACACATCACTGCAGATAACTACACACAGAGCATGCAAAAGGGCACACCACACACATACACACACAAACACACTACACAGTGATCATTACACACTGGATTGCCTATGTCACCTGAACTGCACTGGTGCATGCCACTGCCAAACACAAATCCCGCCACCTGCCCTGTGTACTCCCCTGTGTGATGTAAAGTAGTTCAGCACCACCCTCACCATGCTGCCCACCCATCATGGTATCTAGGATCCTATCCACTGTGCCATCCAGGGTAGCCAGCATGTCAGCAGCATCAGCCTCATCCACATCACAAGGTCACGGACCAACACCCTCAGGTAAAGGTAAGTGCTTCTTTAAGGCTATGTTGTGTGACATGCAGCAAGTAGCAAACACCCTGATTATCTTGCAGGTGTGAGCTGCAGTGTCCCCACTGTCTTGTTGAGGCACCAGAAACTCATTTTCAGCTGGTCAACCACCCTTTCTATGATGCCCCTTGTCTGATGATGTGCCTCATTGTACAACTGTTCTGCCTCACTCTGTAGCTACAGGAAAGGTGTCATCGGGGACATGCGTAAAGGTTATCTGCCTTTCCCTGAGTCAGATAAGGACACCATTAGTGTGGTGTACGCAGGTGTGCCCTTTTAGTGAACACCACCCCTGCTGATATGAACATATTGATGAGCCAGTCCTGTCTTACAGACAGGGCACACAGAAACATCTACAGTCCAGTGTTCTCCATTCTGTGTGAGTTATGTGTTGAGGCTGGCTACCTGGCACAGCCATGTCTAACTGTACCTTCAGCATCACACACAACCTGCATATCCATGCTGTGGGATGCATTGTGTTTCCTGTATGCCTCCTCCACCTTTGGTGGGGCCATGATTGGCATATGTGTGCTGATGATAGTATCTATGGCATTGAGCAAGCCTGCCACAGCATAGAAGGCGGCCTTGGCATCCTTCATATCTGTCTCCATCCCCAGGAATGATATGTAGTTGCTGCAGTGTTCCAACAGTGCATCTGTCACCTGCCAGAGGCACCTGCTGATGGAGGACAGACTCATACTGGTCATGGCCCCTGTTATGCATTGGAAACTGCAGCAATAAAAAGGTGGCTCACAGCACACTTCCAAATCACTGGTATTGAAAACACAAACTGATGCTCATCAGTTTGAAGCACCAAAACAAAAACAGCATATCACACTCAACATTGCCACAAGCACATTTCTATTCATTATCAAAATGTTAAAAGTTGAACAAATGTTACCCCCAAACAACAAAAAAAACATTCTTACATATGGGCACCCAACATGATGTTCCAGCATTTCGCATTGTACTGATGCTTCTACTGGGGGTTACAGCAAAGGTGTCGGTGTGAAATAAAATGTCTAGATGTCAAATCAGGTGTCTGTATTTAGCACTAGTTTTTTGGTTTGTTGATAAAGTTTTTTAAACCTTTAACATTTGTGGCAGCACAGATGGGTGGGACCTCCAGGAGTGGGTGCTGCATCTGCTAGGCAGGTGGTCATAGGTGGTGGGTGGACCACTGACAGTCTTATGGAGTGTCGGGTGCCGTGCAGTATTGAGAGATCACATAGTGTTCTGTGACTGGAACTGGCCAAACACATGGCCAGTATGGACATCACAGGGGTGTAGCATAGCAGAGGGATAGGGCACCTATTTCAGGTGTAATAGACTGCCATTTTGTTTGCCGTTATTATGTACAGTGTTTAATACATAATAATGTCAGTGTTTCTCTGGGGATGGAAGCAGGCCAGGTTTATTCCAGGAAAGTGAGGCACTGTGTATGCTGTTTATGCAGCCATCTGCGCCTGGGATGGCATGACGTATACCCCTATGGCAGCCCCTATGCATGCATAGGGGCAGGGTCTGTACTTCACCTGTAAAGCCAGTTGTTACTGGCTGTGAATCAGCATGCCCACCTAGCACACATGCATACTGTTCGACATACCCAGATCCTGTGCTGAACATCCCAGCTGTGTGTGTGTGTGTGTGTGGGGGCTCTGAGGCCCTTCTGAGCACACATCATACAGTCCACTGTGGATCCATGTGTGCTGCCGGTATGCACTTTTCAGGTGTACTATCCTGCACATTTGCCTTACACGGCCGCATATGGTATGTGGCCGTTTTGTGGACTGAGCCCTTAGTGCCCTAAATGTGTGACACTGATTCATTGGTTGTGCAGTCACCATTTAAAGTTGCTAGCAGCAGAAACATTTGAAATGAAAAATCAAAAAGTTAAGACATAGCAGCATAGTAATTTGAGGTCAGAAGGGAGTCTAAGTCCATAATGTCTTCCCTCCAGTTCATAAGCATGGTTGAATCAATATGTTTTACAGACCTATACTAATTTATATTGATTTTCCTATGGACTCTACCACACAGGGTACACAGTGATTCCCTTGGTATGCTGAAATTTGTCTAGGCTTACCTTGAAGGCCTGTATAATCTTCATATCCACTGCCTCCACAATAGGCTGTTTGATAGGCCTACCACCCTCTGAGAAAAGGAGCGCCTCTTAATATTACCCCTGAATTTACCACCTCTGGGTTTCCTGCTGGAGGACGTCAGATCCATCTTCTCTGTCTGTTGAATCATTTCAGTACCCTTAAGTACGCAGAAGACTGAGATTATTTTGCTCAGCTTCCCGTTCTTCAAGGAGAACATGTTAAGTGCTGCCAACCTCTCCTCGCAGCTCTTATCCCCCAGCTCTCAGCATCCTTTTTGTAATGAGGGCCCCAGAACTCCACACTGTACGCAAGATGGAGGTGGGTTGGACCAGGGCCTTGTAAAACAGCAGAATTACAGTACTTCCCCTGCCACGCTGGTCACCCCATTTTTAATGCAACCTGTCATTCTTCTTGCTCTCATTCTTACACACTCTGCTTCTTATGCTTTAGCCCCTTGTCTACTGTGACTCCCATGTCCTTTACTGGCAGTCACAAGGGGAGAAAGAGACTTGGGCGTCATCATCATCGATGACCTGAAATCATCCAAGCAGACCACTAAAGTAGTAGGTAAGGCTAGAGGGATGTTGGGGTGTATTAGTAGGGGTATCGCAAGTCGTAAGAGGGAGGTAATAATTCCTCTTTACAAGACAATGGTTAGGCCCCTTCTGGAGTACTGCATGCAGTACTGGAGGCTGGATCTGCACAAGACATTAACAAAATGGAGGCAGTCCAGAGAAGGGCATCAAAATGGTGCAAGGACTGCATCAGAAAACATATGAGGACAGATTAACGGAGCTCAATATGTATACCCTAGAGCAAAGGAGGGAGAGAGGTGATATGATCTAAACATTCAAACATCTTAAGGGCATTAACAAGGTGAAAGAGTCTAACATGTTTCAATATAAGAAAAACAGCAGGACAAGAGGACACAGCAAGAGATTAGAGGGAGTCCGATTAAGGGGTAATGTGAGGAAGTTCTTTTTCACAGAAAGGGTGGTGGATTCATGGAACACCCTACCTCGGGAAGTAATGGATATGAATACAGTGCAGGGCTTCAAACAGGCATGGGATAGGCATATTGGTATTGATGTAGTTATTTTTATTATAAGGGAGCAATACAGATAAGTATGACTAGATAGGCCATTGATAGAGCAAAGGCCGAAGGCACATTCATAAGGTAGAAAAAGAAATGGGCAGACTGGATGAGCCTTGCGGTCCTTATCTGCCATCAACTTCTATGTTTCTATGTTTCTTTCCCTCCTGCATTGTGACAAGGGGCCCCACACAGTGTGTAGGTCCTACTTCTGCCCCCTAAGTGTAGCACTTTGCATTTGACTACACTGCATATGAAACTGCAAGAGTCTGACCAGTCACTTAGCTTGTTCCAGTCCTCCTGAAGTTGGTCCCCATCATCATGGGAGTCCACCACCCTGATCAGCTTAGTGTCATCTGTGTACTTCAGCAGCCTGCTGGAGACCCCAGCTTCCCAGATCATTGACAAACATAATGAAAGGCAATGGCCCAAGCACTGGTTCCTTAGGGGTGCCACTTAGTATCCCTCTCTACTCAGAGTAGTGCACGTCCACCCAGCCCTCTGCTTTTTTGTCCCAAACCAGTTAACAAGTCACCACGTGTCTGCTTCATGTATACCTCATGCGGGGGTCCTTTGTCCGGAAGCTTGACATGCTCTGCAGTATGTGTTAAAGGCCTTGTTGAAGTCCACGTAGACTATGTCTATGGTCTGCCTTTGTCTACCTACCTGGCCAGCTCCACAAAGAATGTGATCAGGTTGGCTTGGCATGACCTGCCCCTCATAAAGTCATGCTGAGAGGGGCATGAACCTTGTCTTCAACTCAGTGACCATTATTTAGTATTTGATGCTAGCTTCCCAGACCCTGCCAAGCACTGCTGTATGGATGACTTGACTATAATTTCCTGGGTCCTACCTTTACCCTTTTTTGAAGGTGTGAACAGCGGTGGTCACTTTCCAGTCCTCCAGCATCACACTTGTTTGGACAGACTCATCAAAGATTACTGGAAGCAGCTCCATCCATTGTTCCCTTAGCACCACTGTGATCCTAAGGTGTATCTGCCTGCCCTTTGGGACTTACCAGGCTTGATCTTCATCATGTAGTCAGCTACCAGAGTGGGTGTTATGCCCACAGGCTGCATTGTTACTACCCCTGATGTCATATATATAGCGGCTGGATTACTTTAAAGCTTTGTGTCTTGGGCTGTCAGCCAGGTTGAGGCACCTCTTGCAGCAACTGCAGAATGCAGTAGCCCACCTGATTGTTGGAGTTTCTCACTGCAACCATTTTATGCCAGTGCTGTGTGAACTGAACTGTCTGCTGGGTCATTGGCACATCACCTTTAAGTTTGGCTTGTTCACCTATAAAGCCCTACATGGCATGCATCCGGGCTACTTGTTGGAACCCCTGACTCCTTGCACACCAAATCACCCTCTCTGATCTACCAAGCTGGGCCATCTCAAGGTCCTGAGATGCAGACTCAAAGAATCAGGGACTGGGAGTTTACAATAGCAGCCCCGGTCCTCTGGAAGATGTTCTACCTTGGGACCTCAGGGAGGCCTCTTTGCTGCTGTTTAAATCTAGGCTAAAGAGTCACTTAATTTGTCTGACCTATGCTGATTAACTGAAGTTTTAATTCATTGTTTCCGGATCATTTTATGTTCTTTTATTGTGTATATATCTAGTGTAACACCCCCATTGAGGTGTGCAGGTTAAATTGGGGGAAAAGTGTTAAGGTTGGGCCATCAATGAAATGGTTAATTTTGCCTCAGTGCACTGGAGGGAGCTCCATGGGTCGGAGGTCACCCCTAGTGCTCAGGGTTATAAATTGGGGTTTTGGTACCAAAAAAGAGAGATTGGGAGAGAGAGAGAGAGAGAGAGAGATGCAGAGGTGTGCAGGGAGGCAGTGTAGGAGAGCAGGGCCATATGCCGGCCCTCATGAGCCAGCTGTTCGTGTGTTGGGGCATCCAAAATCCAGTCCAGTGGTGGACATGGCAGCGGCCATTGCTTTTGGCCATCATGTTGTCCCTCTGTGACTGTGAAGCCACCTGGGTGGAGTTTGTGTCAGGAGTGCGGCATGGCTCCTTTGTATGCTCCACAGTTCTGGGCCATATGAGAGAAAGAGAGAACTGAGGGGAGGATGGAAGCCAGAAAGAGAGAGAGAGAGTGGAGAGAGCCTTTGCCTTGGAGAAAATATGCCAGTCTGGTTGTGGCAGCTCCAGAGGGCAACAAGAAGTATTTGGCTCACAGCCTTGCCTGAGTGTCTCTGGGTACAAGACCCAGGGAGTGAAAAGCCTGTGCAGCCAGGGGGTCTGGTGAAAGCCGGGGCTAAAAGCAAAGCCCAGCGTCAAGTAAGCTGTCCCAGAAGGTTCGGTCTATGGGGACATCTGCCTGTTGTGCCAGGGCAGAGCTGCTCACTATGACCATCCTGTACAGAGATCCAGTGGTTGGGATTTGAGGAACAGTGTTGACCCAGTCTGGAGAGAGAGAAAGGTTTCAGGAGCTAGAATGTGAGTGAGATATATTGCCTGCTGCTGTTTAGGGTCATCCAGCCCTGTGGAACTGCTGTCTAACTTCACTTGTGGCCATTTCGGCCCAGAAGTAAACTGCCTAAGGATTAGTGGGGTCTTTTTAGCTGCCAAACGTATCCACTAAATCAAATGTAAGGACCCCCATGGTCATGATGTACAATCAAGTTGTTCAAGTGGTGCCAAGAAGCTTGTTAATTAAATGGGATCCCCCTGTTAACTTTGAAGCTTGTATGGACTTCAGTTATTTTATTGGGACTGTACATGTCTGCTAACATGAATTGCCTTGCAGCCCAGCACCAGAAGATGGCACCCCCCTGCTGTGACCCCTCCAATGCCAGCCATCCTGGTAAGGTACATTTAATCTTGTCTTTTCTGCTGTGCATGCCCCCGCACCTTGGAATTTTACCACCTACATAGAAACATAGAAGTTGATGGCAGATAAGGACCACAAGGCCCGTCCAGTCTGCCCATTTCTTTTTCTACCTTTTTCTACCTTATGAATGTTCTATTGGCCCCTTGACACCAGGGAGGCGGGCTTACACTACTTTACAAAGTTATCTATTGGAATCTAAGGTGCCTAGAGCCCGTGGGGCTGGGTGCCATACACTCTAAATAAAATCTATATCTATTACTACTACTACTATTCCTACTATGGGGGGCCCTACATTAAACACAATGGAATGTATACATTCATAATCTCTGCCATCACCACTGGCTCTCTCACTGGGTCCTCTCCCCAGTTCCCTGTTTTAAGAGGCCCAAGCCCCTCTTTCACCTTCCTCCTATGTACTGGAAGAAGGCTGGGATGTTGTCCGCAGCTCCTACTGTTGCTCTGCTTCCAGACCCTCCTTGGCTTCCGTAATTCTAGTGTTGCAGTCCCCCCAGTGCTGCTCTCTACATTTGCACTCCTTGTGTAAGACACATGACAAAGTATAAAACAGAAGTGAACAGACTCTCTGGAGGACCATTTCAGACACATGTAATACCTGCAATGGTGTTTGTGATACTGAGTACCAGTCTCATCCTTGGTACCGGATAATCAGTGCAGGGCCAGAAATAGATGCAATAGTCCCATATTTTCAAATGTTAATCATAAAACAATCTGATAAACACCAAGTGAATGTACAGTATGGACCTATTGCATTTTAGATGGTACATCACGAAACAGACATGTAGTACCTGCTATTTATATAGAGATAGCCAGAGGATATCTTAGCGTTCCTAAAATCTACTTTCTTCCATTCTTCTCACACATTTAAAAAGAAACCAGACCTGTGCCAGGACTGTTACCCGATGGCACCTTACCTGGTGACATCATATCTGCCATGTTACTTTGTGCTAGGGTCCTGACCCACCAAAAGGGGGCATCCTATTGGAGAAAGACTCTTCCAGGAAGTCAGACCTTACTTTGGGGTCTGCCATAGCAACATCCAAGGAAGCAGGAAATAGCTAAGGGGTGCACCTTCCTTAATAATAGGGTTAGGAGTTACAAAGCAGGAAAGTAAGCAAGCAAAAGAGGCTAAAACCGATGCTGGAAGAGGTGCACAGCAATAAATGTTTTCATGCACTAGTAACACACATGGTGGATTATTTACAAGTGTTGCTACAGTAGTTCTCTCATGTAGTTGTCCAGGTTCAAATGTTCATGTAGTAAGTATGGGGATGGTCAGCTCCCCTGCAATGTATAATGCTGTGACGTACTACATTATTTCATATCTAACTGGCAATACGGGACTCAGCTGCCAACTTCCTCCATGGAATCAGCAGAGGCAGTGAGTGTGGCACAATAGGACCCTTGGGGCATGTATCCAGTCGGGGGCAGCAGTGCCGTGCTGTGTTTGATTTCTGCACATTTGCTTGTGGTACTCATTATGTAAGCCCAGGTTAGACATTGGCATGCTGGTGTGGGGCCTCCCCTTCCTCCAGCATGCTGAGCTCTGCTACCAGGGCTATAGTATGTGCTGTTTTTTTTTGCCAGTGAAGACATTAGCTTGCCTGCTTAGTCCACCTTTATGTTGTCTGCTCACTGCCAGCTATGTCCACTTCACACTTGGACCCTTATAGTAGCTACACCAAACTTCAATTTTGCTTCTGTAATGTTTTTTAAAATATTTAAAAAAAATTATCTGGAATCCCAAGTCATTTCATTTCAAATGTGGATTAGTTTTCCACAGATTACTTAACTCATTTCATCTTGTGTGGCCATTTTTGGTCAGGTTAAGCAATGGATGGTTCCGACGCCATGTGGTGCTACCGGTAAGAATGGATTGTTAAAGCAGCAGTACTGAATAATCAGGAAGTGACTATCAAAATTCTGCTTTTTGGCTGGAAGCATGCAGCCATAGTTCTGGTTACCATATCTGTAAATATTTTTTTCTAGCGATCTTTAGTTTTTTAGGTATTTAAAATTTAGTTTCATTGCTGTGGTGCCACAGTAAATATGACTGCTGACTAATTTGCAGCCAAGCTCCCCCCCTCATGTCACATCACATCATTTGTTTAATTCCCTGGGACCCTGTGCTGCATGTTTCTGCTGTCCCTGTTTAGTACTGCGAGTCAGGTGTATATGTGGTTGGCAGCAGAGGGTTCCAATTCAACATGGCAGGTAGGAGAAATGAAAACAAAACCAAAGAAAAATGTATCAAATTACAGGGTGATAGTACAGCAAAAACAAGAAAGATTATGAAGTAAGTGCTTAACAGAGCACAGGAAACAAACTGTTGCAAAAGATCTGTTTTTTTTATCTAGTACTGCTGCATTAAAGCATGAATTTGGTTTCTGAGGGTTGTGATAACCTAATCCACAGTTTATATAAACCACAGTTTACTAATCTGTGGTTTACATGCAGGTTTAAGGATTTCAGAATTCTGCATCTGATGGAGTATCTCAGAATTAGTCAGAATTTTCTGAAATCCCACAGAATTCCGTTTTGTTGGATTTTTAAAATTCCACACAACACTAGCATGGAATACCCCTGTGCCAGTATCAACCAGAGTAATTATGTAAATGCATAATCCAGATATTAGGTGGCACCTAACAGGGTGGACTATGTCAGGCACAGGGGCCTATGCATGGCATAGTGCCAGTAGCATGGTGCTATGCCATGCACAGAGCCTTGGCCTACTGGTGCTACCACCATGGTCATTTCCCCACACCCGCACCTTATTGACCACTTGTGTACAATAACTTGATTTATTTTCAGTCCCTGGCTTGTCCATCATGGTGGCCCAGTGGCCATCTGATGGTGATGTTTACCTTTAGTTTACTCCCTGCTGTCCAGTGGTTCCTCCCACTCCAACCCTGTCAAGCATTTGGTGGGTTCAGCAGTGTGGTGTGTCACCTATACCTTCCCCTAAGAGAACCTTCATTTCATTTCACAAGCCAGCGATCCACTGTAGAAGTTTCCAACAGTTCTACCTAAGTTTGGCATTGCTGTGCCTTGCAACTGGGAGTGGGGGTGCCAGCGAGCTTATGTGCATGTCAGTACCCTCATTACCATGGCTGCCCACCCTTTTCCCTGAGCCATCACAACAGCCATTGTGGCAATGCAGGGAAAGCCTTGAGTGCCTTTGTTTATAGCGCAAATGGCTGCAAACTTAAACAGTGGTGCAACATATTCATTCTGACTGCTTTGTGCCTTCAAATTAGGACTGTGTATTGAGCCCCTTCTCTTAAAGAGCAATAGAAAGGCCAACAAGCGGTGCACTCAGGAGCATGCAAGCCCAGGAAAGCAAATGCCCCCAATCTGTCAGTGTGTATCAGGAAAAAACATGGCTCAGTCATGGCAAGATGACTGAAATTTGTTTTGATCACAGAGTCCTCGGTGAAAAGCATTATTCTTAAATGGTGTGCAAATCACCTTAGGAGTTAGGCCAATAAAGCTTTAGTAGAATGTCAGCCATTAAAGAGGACAGGAAATCATTTCTAACTGACAACTGTTTACAAAGTTCTTATTCTCAGAAATTATATGCATTCAACTAAATTATCCATATTTAACTGTGCCTAAGTACAGAGTGATATAAAAAGCTGTATTTTGCATTATCTTGTTTTTATGAGCAGCATTCTGTTGCAGTTGTCTTCATGAAACCAATAATTTGGAGTTTTAACTCTGTCATGGATTGTGCACAGGACTCTAAACAGGGTTCTGATAAGTCAGCAGCTCATAATTGGCATTCTGTACACAAATTGTGACACTGAAAACTCCACATAAGTGATCCCAGGAAGTGAACTGTAACAGAATACTGCCCATAAAAACACAGCAATGCAAACTACAGTTTTATCTATCACTTTTTTTCAAGTACAGTTAAATACGGATACTTTAGGAGAATGCATATCATTTCTGAGAATAGAAACTTTATAAACAGCTGCCAATTAATACAAATTTCCTGTCCCCTTTAAACAAATACAGCTTAAGCCAGAGCTATGTCCTGGTAAAGCTCTAGATATATTTATTTCAAACGTTTTACCAGGAAAGGGAATCTGGAATGGTCTGACTCATTATATGCTATTTATCTTTAAGTTTGAGGGGGCAGGACCATAACCTAAGAGTGGCAGAACCGCGAGTAAGTTAAGCATGTCCTACCCCTCACAAGTGATGATAAACTGCGTGTTTTGAGTCAGACTATTAGATATTCAGTTTATAAGTCAGTTTACTAGTTCAGCTTTCTAACTCCGCTGTGTGAAGATTTAACTGATTCTCTTTGATTCAGCTGCTGCATTCAGTAATGCCCAAGGCATTGTGATGTCATCGGCATTGTGAAAGCTGCTCTTTGATTTGTTCATTATGTTTTTATGATGATACTAACCTTCAAGATATCCATTGTGGCAAGAATAACATCAGCATATTTTTGATATCTTGCTGTTATTGTTGTCATCAGCTAAAATATCACTTTTATTTTGTTTTTTTTAACACACACACACACTTCTGTTTTATAAATCTGGGTCTCACCCAGGAGATTTCATTGAAATAAATGGGTATTTCCTGTGAAATATCAAGGCATACTGTACTTAGCTGGGGCTTTTCTTTGGTGTAAATGACTCTATCAGATAGAGATCATATTGAGCTAATGGATACTTTGTTTACAAGTGTTTCAGATGTATATAGTCTCTTCAACAGGTATGAAGAGATATCAAAGGTGTTGAAAGCTTGTACACCTAAACTATACATTTGTACAATGAAGATATAACCGCATCCTAACAGATTCTAGGTTTCTAATAGGAAATACAGCAATCCTACCCCTGACTAAGGAGTCAGTAAAAGAAAGAGAGCACTCAGAGAAGCAAAGTCAACACAGCTTGTAGTAAGTATCAAATGTCACAGTTGCATTTCTGCTGATCCTGCCACCAGCTAGCAGGAATCCCAAACTGCTTTGGCATGGGAACATGCCTTTGTCCGGGATGACTCAGACTCCTTAACTGGGAGTCAGATTGATGTGTTTACTTTTGATTTCTCCTATGAAAGAACACCTTGTACACAGGAGTTGTTAAAGGGGCCTGTAGCACACTCCATTCTTTTTGTGGTAAGGTTGCGGTATAACTAATTGACAGAGGTTTCTACTTTTTGTCCAGTAAAGCAGAAAGTCACAAGCAGAGACATGTCTCTGGCCTGCATTTTGGGTGAGGGATTTGAAATAACTATTTGGTTTTCAGCTGTTGTTGTGAAACCACCCATAAAGAAAACTGTACCTAACTGACCAGACTTCTGAGCTTTGTATTTCATATTTGATACACTGGCATCATAGTTTTGAAGTAAAAATAAGCAGTGACCAGAGAAATGGCAAACCTGCTCCCTTGGAAATGTAGAAAATGTGGCCTGTCTGCTTGGATGTCTATGGGGGGATTTCGGTAGCGACGTTAGAATTATTTTTTTCTACATTATAGGTTTTACCAAACACAGGAAGAGAGAGAGAGAGAACTCCAAGTAAGATATTTGGTGTTTGCATGTAGCACTATAACTATGCATAGCCCTAGAAAGCCTCACCCTAATCAAAATCCTGTATGGAGAAAAACAATGAAACCCTTAGAAACCATATAGCAATTGCACTGTCGGCTTCTTTTCCAAAATCTTTGATCTACAGTGTTGGATTGGTTTTCAGTTCTTACCAAAACATTGACTCTGTGTGTGTGTGTGTGTGTGTGTGTGTGGGGGTTTGAACACTGTAGCATATAAAAATGTTTGGTGCTCAATCTAAGGAAAGGAGGGTGACCAGCAGGGTATGGTGCTCAATCTGAGGAAAGTAGGGTAACCAGCAGTGCATGGTGCGCAATCTGAGGAAAGGAGGGTGACCAGCGAGGTATGGTGCTCAATCTGAGGAAAGGAGGGTGACCAGCAGGGTATGGTGCTCAATCTGAGGAAAGTAGGGTAACCAGCAGTGCATGGTGCACAATCTGAGGAAAGGAGGGTGACCAGCGAGGTATGGTGCTCAATCTGAGGAAAGGACGGTGACCAGTGGGGTGCCACAGGGATCAGTCCTGGCCCAGTCCTGTTTAATGTCTTCAAAAGTGACATTGCATAGGGGCTGGAGTGGAAGGTGTGCCTCTTTGCAGATGACACTAAGATCTGCACAGGGTAGAAACTCTGGGAGGGATGAAAAAAATGAGGAGGGACCTAGGTAAACTGGAGGAATGGTCCAGAGTGTGGCAGCTGAGATTTAATGTGAAAAAGTGCAAAATCATGCATTTGGGGCGCAAGAACCCAGGGGAGGATTACATGATGGGGGTGGGGGAGAAACTGATGGTCACCAAACAAAAAAGAGATTTGGGGTAATCATAAATGATGACCTAAAGGTGGCCAAACAATGTGCCAAGGCTGTGGGGAGAGCCAGCAGGATGCTAGGGTACATTGGGAGAGGTATCACCAGTAGAAGGAAGGAGGCGGTGATGCCACTGTACAGATCCTTGATGAGGCCTCATTTGGAATACAGTGTCCCGTTCTGAAGGCCGCATCTCCCTTAAGATGTAGACAGGGTGGAGGCAGTTCAAAGAATGGCAATAAAGATGGTGCAAGGCCTGCACCAAAAGTCATATGAGGAGAGACTGGTAGACCACAATATGTATACCCTGGAGGAGAGAAGAGACATGGGAGATATGATAGAAACCTTCAAATATCTAAAAGGCATAAATAGGGTACTGGAGGGTAGTATCTTTCAGAAAAGATGTCCAGAAACGAGGTTGGAAGGGGGTAGACTAAGGGGTTGCGTAAGGAAGTATTTCTTCACAGAAAGGGTGATGGATGCATGGAATAGACTCCCAGCGGTGGTGTGGGTAAACACAGTGGGGGGATTCAAGCATGCAAAGGACAGACATGGGGAACCCTAGCAATAGAAATGAGGAGGTAAAGCTGGAAATCAAGTAGGGTCTGTGGCTTTTACAGTGGGCAGGGAAAATGGGCAGACTAGATGGGCCTAGCGGTCCTTATCTGCCGTCAATTTGCCTAAGGTGGCTGGTCCCTGCACCTTATCCATGAGTGAAGCATGCTGCTACTAGCTGAATTGACTGTGATGGGTCCACTTTGGCCCTACTGCTCACTAATCATGTATATGCTACTATAGTGTATGGTGGAACGTTGTTCTTACCCGAAATCCAGCCTTACAAAAACACTGTTCATCCACACGCACTTAAATGAATGCTACACTGTACTGACCATACGTGCAGAACAGCATTCCATTCATTTAGAGTTGAAAGCTTGAGCCGGCATCAACAGAAAACTGCCACGGGCCAATATCACTGAAACAGACAGAAAATGACCGCGGCAGTTTTTAGACAAGCTAACAGTTAATTACCGATTAACGGAAAAGCTGGATCAACTAGATTTTGATCCGTAAAAAGTGTTCGACTTAAATTTTTCGGCCTTGGGACAGGTATTTTCCTCGCTAAGCAAGACGTCCATCCACCATGTTTTTTTTCCTAAATCCCGCCCACAGCAGAGCAGCAACCAATGGGCATGTGCTTTGCTATGTTAGGGACACCCAGTCTCTAGCAACCACCCAACTCCATCTCCTAGCTAGGGAAGACAACAATTTCTTTATCAACAATTCAAATACAGTTTCAAAGCCTAAAAACATTTTAAAAATAATTTGAGGGGCTCCATACACTATAAAAAATACTGGATGGGTAACCTCATGCAGAACCAATGTGTTCTGCCACCTCAGGGTCTGATTCCCAAGGACCTCTCGAGCTTCACTCTCGAGGTCACAGGGAATCAGACCCCTCTGTGGCAGAACACACTGGTTCTGCATGGTTACCCATCCAGTATTCTCTATGTTCTATCTACTGTTCTGCCTTTAGGACGTTGTTGCCTTAGTATGTTGTTTACTGCCTTTACCATGCTGTTGTAGTCCTCAGCTTGCAATGTAAATCCCCTTGATGCTTCTGTATTGTCCTTGCCTTGTCTCTTGCTCTTGATTATACCTTGTACCTGCTTTGCCTGATGTGCTTGAATGTACCTTTGTAATCTCCTGGGTCGCACCAGAAAATAGGTACTTGGTGTCTAGTGTGCTTACCTGGTAATCAAAAGCAAAGAAATACATTTCCGTGTTTTACAGTGACCATTATAATATTGACCGTATATACAGTACGGGCAGGAAAAATGCCAGTGCTGTATCTCCCAATTCACTGCTTAGCTGATTTAATCAGCAGAGCAAACACTAATATGCCCTGAAGGGGCAGCTCGATGAGATCTGTTTCTTTTTCTTTTTTTTTACTTTACACTTTTTTATTGAATAATTTAGTTACAATAAAACAAAACATTCAAAATTACAAATAAAACATGAAGACAGGTATAATTTCACAATAGATATCATTCATACAGTAACAGTTGCCTGATAATAAACTATCATAAATATGTAAATTCACACTTAGAAATTAATATAGAGTTCTCTGGATGGACTGAGAGAATATTTATGAGGATGGATTGTTAAGAAAAGGGTCCCAGATTTGTTTGTACTGAGGTGATTTATCAAGAGCCATGTAACTTATTTTTATGTTTGCTTGCACGCATGTGCAAGAAACATAGTGCCACCATATGAGAATTCGTAGGTGTGCCTCCCCCACTTCCAATGCTCTGCTGCCTTTTGCAGGTGCGGCTGCACCACGCCAATGAATGTAGAAGCTGTCTATGACAGCCGTCCAGCTGCAGTGGCATACAGTTGAAAGCAAAAAACTGCTGCAATCAGCGGCGGTAAGGTGTAGGCAATTTACATACTGTTGTCGGCAGTATTCAAAGTGCCTACATGTCAGCACTGCACTGAAACAGTTGTCATAGACAGCTCCATCCCCGCCACAACAAGTAGCATGCTGAGGCCCACCCCAAGCGTGCTCATGGCGCCCCACACACGCTGTATGGCGATAGGGTGCCCAATCCCCGTCGGCTCCATGCAGCTCTCCCAACAGAGTTTCAGGTGCCACGCTGGGGCCCACCCCAGCGTGGCAACAGTCCATATGGCTGATGGGGGTGCCCAATCCCCCATTGGCTCCACTGCCCCCCCAAACAGCCTTCCAGCTGCCACGCTGGGAGCACACCCCAGCGTGGCAAAAGTCCTACGTTGTCTTTAAAAATGCCCTGTAAGAAAAAACGGTCCCTCGCTGACTGTCTTGACCCGCTCCCCCACCCTCTGCCCACCCTGCATCCCCACACCCCATCTCACCCCATACCTACTTCCAGAGCCCGCCGCGACGATCTTCGGTGGACCGGGAACACGTCTGCACTCTTCAAAGCCGACCGCAAACTGAGGAAATGCCGGAGAGCTGTAAAATGGAATAAACAGGGTTTTTTCAACTTTGATGGAAATCTCAGGCATTTTTGAGAATTTTTTCACCAAATTTTCAACATGGGGTTCTTGGGACCCCACCTCATGAAATCTGGCACTGCCATTTTGTTATTTGGTCCCAAAAGGTGATTTCGCGGGCACTGCACGAAACCACCTTTTGGGACTAATTTATGAAATGACAGTGTCACAGTTCATGAGGTATGCACCCAAAACCCCTATGTTGAAAATTTGGTGAAAAAAATTCAAAATGATTGTTTTATGAGCGCAGCGCTGCGTAGTTCCGGCCCGACGCCATAAGATCTAAATTTTTAATATATTTACTCCAGATTTTCAACATTGCCATTTTACCACACCTCCTTATGAGCAGTACAGCTGTCATTTTTCACATCTCACCCAAAATGTGTTTCCACACATGTAGCGCACAATGGCGCAGTCGGTGTATCGAAATCAATGTTCGGGACAGATTAAGAAAATCACAGTGACACTGTTCATGAGCAGAGATCTTAACATGGCTATAGAAAAAATCTGGTGACAAAAGTCCATAAAATGATTGTGTTACGAGCAAGCATTGCACAGTTTCCACGCACCCTCATAAGTTCATGAATTTATAATATTTTCAGTCCAGATTTTCACCACTGGCATTTTTCCACACTTCCTTATGAACAGTACAGCTGTCATTTTTCACACAATGGCTGAAATGTGTTTTCGCACTTCCAGCGCAGAAATACGTGGTCGCTGTGGGAAATCACTGTTCAGGACAGATTAAAAAAATGACAGTGACACTGTTCATGAGCGGAGGTCCCAAAATGCCTGTGTTGGCAATCTGCTGTAAAAAAATTCCCAAACTAATTACATTACAGGTGTGCGTTGCACAGTTTCTATGCACGCTCATGACTTCACCAGTTTTTTTAATATTTTCACTGCAGATTTTTAACACTGCAGTTTTTTTACACCTCCCCAAGAACACTACAGCTGTCATTTTCACATCCTGTTCGCAATGTGTTTTTGCACCTGTGGTGCCAAATGGCATAGTCGCTGTGCAAAATCAGCTTTCGGCTAACAAACTGATATTGCCACTGTTCATAAGGTGGGGGTCACAAAAAAAACAAGTTGAAATTTGGAGTGAAAATACCAACGAACGCCTGAGGCGTTAGGGTTTTTGACCATATTGCCCCACCCCATAGAGACTGACAGGCATCAAGGGTGTGACTTGTGATTGTCGCCTGTAATGCTCATACCATTCCACCCCTACCCACACCCTGCAGCCAGTGAGAGGCATCGAGGTGTGCCTTGGACTCTTCGGCCCCAAAGTTCACCACATTCTCCTATACCGCACCCATCTCACCATATTTCCTGATGGAATGGGGTGAGCATAATGGGCAAAGACCCCAAGGCACACCGTGACACTTGCCAGTGTCTGCAGGGTAGGGTGTGATGAAATGGCGTGGCCGTTATGCCTGACGACCCAAAGGCACACACCAATGCCTGTCAGTCTCTGCAAGGTGTTGGTGGGGTTGGCTGCAGTTCAATACTTCACTGCCATTTCTATTATGCATCTCTCTAACTCCTACACTACAAATGCCAATGCCCGCAAGCAAACATTCAGCATTGACAAATGCTTGTTTCATTAGCAGCTAGCTATCCCATGTAAGTTATCCATTCACTAAAAGAGGGAATAACAGCACTCCCCCACTTTTCCAGTAGCACTCTGTTAAGCCATAATGCCCCTGCAAGAATCTAGTTTTGTTAAGCTTTAGAAAAAAAAGAGTTTTCTAAACAGTCTCCTAATATGAAAACCATTTAAGGTGAAAAGAAGTGTTGCCTCTTCTACTTTACTACAAAATTCCAGTAGTTGTTTCCAAATGGATGTAAAGGTACACTGCTGACTCCTCTTAGGCCTCCAACTATCCCTAGTTTAAAAACACATTTTACAATTGCTCACATTCAGTAGAATGTGCTGATATAGCTGGTAATTGGATTATTTTGTTATACTATTTATCTCCTCTGCTGGCATGTCATCAGGAGGGAGCCCCCAGCCCTGTCCTCTGGTGTCTACCACCTGGTGCTGACCCTAGCTCCCAGGGCTTACCCCCCCCAGTGGGGTCTGTGGGGTTCCCCATCCCCCACCGAGGAATGGATCCAGTGGGCCAGCACCATGGCTGGCTGGGAGCGGATCCTGCGAGGTGCCCTCCACCATAGTGCCATGGCATGCTTTTCTCCTCCTTGTTTTTATGGTCCCAGGAGTTGCGGTGTGCAATGATGCCTGTGGAGGGGAGTGCACACACATCCGCACGTGCTCCCTCCTGGCATCTGCCTCAACTTCTCCTCTTTCTACAGCACGGCACTCTGCTCCCCAGCCTCCGATAGGGAGCAGGCAAGTGCCGACAACTGAGGACCCCCCTTCCCAGAGAAGGAGAGCAGTCCATCGGATGCTCAATCCTTCTCCTCCCTGCCAACCCCCGGTGGCCTGTGCTGGTTCCCAAACATGGGTCGCTGGCGTAGCCCAAGGTAAGGCGACCAGTGCCTCAGCCCTCAGTGCCACCGGACTGGCTATAATTGCATTCTCATTATTTTTTTTTCTTTTTAAAAGTGAAGAACAGAATGCCTACCATATTGGTGTTACCACAACATACACATGTTTGTTTACATTTCTTGATCAAATTCTACTTTATCTTTCCTGGACTTGGGAACAACTCCAACACAGTCTACATGCTCAAGCTGCAGTGGGAGAGAGGAGACTATTGTATCTTGAGCTGGTCTGTATGGAGATGTTCTTCATGTTCAGGAAGTGTGCAATAAGAGAAGATCAAGGAATTCAAACGCAACAAGGTTAGATATAATTACATCATTAGCAAGCATTTCAGTTCTACTAAGAAAGAAAGTAGATAAAACAACCAGCAACATCACTGGATTTTACAGAAAGTAAGCAATCATAAAATGTGGGTTTTCAACTAGAAATATTATGATGCAAAAAGGGTTGAAGGTGTCCATTTAACCTTTGAGGAGTTCCATGACAGGTGAGATAGACTGGTGTCCTGAAATCTACACCTCCTGCAGCAACCATCATTGTTTGCATCAATTAATTATTCCTAACTTCTGGGATATAATAGGTATAACGTAAAATCTGGAACTGAAACATCCTACCTTGAATTTCTTTACTGCCTAAGCAAACATTTTTCTAGAGAGATTGCCAGATATCTATACCTGGTCAATACTTGGTTCTAAAACAGAAGAAGGCTATAGCCCAACTAGTCCATCTCCCACCTTAGCGGGGCCAGTTTGTTTGGTCTTTGTTTAACAGAAGTTCGATATCTACTGGAATGTGAGTCCCAGTTTCAGTTTCCCACCTAATTCTTGAGGCATCAGTTAAATCTTTAACAAAATCTAGAAAAGGTTTATAAATTCGTCCTGCTCCTCCTTTAATATTTGCAAGTTTAAATAATTCAGCCCATGGGGATGTGGTGGTGGAAGTAAATTGCTATTAGACATAAACTTTATAAGAAATACAAAATCACACATGCCCCAATAACGCAAAACATCTTGGGCTGCATATGCAAATCACCACAGAATATTATGCTGGTTCAACTTTAAGCAGAAATGCATGGTGCCAAAAGGCCTCTCACACAGTTTGCAAAGGGTGCCAACAGAAGACACAGACACGTGTTTCGTCCTACCAGGACTCATCAGTGTGCCTCATCTGTTTGACACCCCAGTGGAATGAACCAGCTACCCTAAGATGGTCTATCTTGGTTATGTTGTGGTGAACCCAATAAACCTTATAGCCTGTCTAAGCTGAAGGTAGTAACAAAAATAACATATTTTTATGCCAAAATTCCATCTTAGTTCTTGGAATGATAATATAATTCCAGTAGAAGAATCAAGAACTTCTTCCAATTCATGACAAGAGTATCCCATCCATTGTTGTTGAGGCCTTTACCTTCACATTTAATTGCTACGTTTTTCCACAGCAGGTCGAGTTCAGAGGGAATTCCCCCATTTAAGATTATTTGTAACATTTTTTTCATGTTTGAATTGCACACTAATGATATCAGTACATCAATTGAGAAATGGCAAGGGTGTCTCATACTCTACTTACTAAGGCCAATTTAACTTTTCAACTAGAAAACTAATTTGCTTAATTAAACAAGACCAATGATATTTAAGAAACTTTGGCAGAGCAAGACCTCCTGCTTCATTTTTAAGAAATGTTTTTAACCAGCTGATCCTTGGTCTCTTGTCATTCCATAGGAAACTTCACATTAGAGTATTTATTTTCCTAAACCTTTAATCAGTAAAGAATTTAAAGGAGAACTGCAATGAATTAGTAAGTCATTTTTCCCTGTAGAAGTTGAGTTCAAATTTTGTTACTATTCCATCTCTATGGACTTTTTAGTAATCCTACTGGGTGTTTCTGATTTATACACAGATAGTAAATGCCATTTTAGAACTGTATGTTGTAGTTTGTGTCCCTTGTTGAAACAGTGCATCTGTGTTCTTCTACAGAACACTGTCACAGGACAGGGACATACACTACATCATACTATTCTAAAATGGCACTCAACATCAGAGTGCTAATCAGAAACAACCACCAAGGTCACTAATAGGCAACTATAGATGGAACAATAACAGAATTTGAACCATTTTTTTTAAATGCTTCTACTGGGAAAAATTACCTTCAGGTTCAGTGCAGCTCTCCTTTAATAGATACAAACCTTAGGAGCTACTATCAATTTAATGTCATTAGCTTTGCTCCATAATGATAAATTAAGTTTTTTTCTACTTATCCAGTTCAAATTTCATCTTTCTATAATTGGAGATAAATTTAATTTGCCTAGATTAGAAGGATCGCGGGAATCAGAATCCCTAGACATTTAATGTATTGTGATTCAAGACTTATGGGAATGGTGGCAGAGATGTGACTTGAAACAGAACCTCTTGGGTTTAGTGGCATGAATTCAGACTTCCCTCAATTCACTCCAAGGCCAAACACTTCCTTAAATAAGTCTAGGATGGGCATGTCATGCAAAAGAGAGGACTTGGGATTCTGTATTGTGAGTAAAAAGATCATCAGCGAATGCCATTAATTTGCATTTAGCTTTCTTAAAGGAGATGCCTTCAAGAAGGGGTGAAATAGTTTGGTGGTGTATTAGGGGTTCTATAGCTAAACGAGAGAGACAAGGCTCCTCTCTCTAAAGCAAAGAAATCCGATTTCATACCATATGTTAGCACGCAGGCCCTGGCTTTGGATTGTAATATAAGAATCCTCTTTGTGAAGATCGGTCCAAAATTAAAATGTGTGTAAGGCTGCAAACAGGTACTTCTATTCTAGAGAATCGAAGGCATTTTCTGTATCAACAGAAATTAATACAATCAGAGCTGTTTTGTGCTTTCCAAATAATAGAGATCAGTTTTCTAATGCTGTCTGTACTTTGCCTATCAGACAGAAAGTCAGCCTGTTCCTTGTCTATTAAATCAGGCAACAGATTTTTTAAAGGAAGGTTCAGAATTCTGGCCGTAATTTTATAATCAATACTTAACAAAGAAATTGGGCGACAGAGCACTCAGAAAGATCCTTGTCTTTTTTGGGAAGGAGAACAATGAATGCCTCATGTAGGGAAGGGGATAAAAGACCAGTTTTGTGGGAATTCTATAGACATGTTATGGAGATGAGACAAAAAAAAAAAGTATTTGCAAATTTTTTGTAGAACTGACCTGGTAACCCATCATCTCCTCCCTCCCCCCAGTAGTCCATTTATACTTTTACTGATTTCTTCTAAAGTAATGGATTTTTCAAGATTCCTTTTCTCAAATCATCCAGCTGGGGAAGTTTAATTTGGGACAGGAATTCCTTTATTTTATCCTGGTTCAGGTCAGATCTAGACTGATAAAGATCTTCATAAAATTTTTGAAAGGTGTTTATTTCTTTTATTGATGAGACAAGATTCCTGTTCTTGTTCTTATAATTCATAATGATTCAGTGGGATTATTGTTTTTTAAGTCTGTGTGCTAACAAATCTGAATACCTTTCTCAGGCTTCTAAACTTTTTGTTTTTGTCTGAACAAAGCACACTCTGCCCAGGAATTTTGTGCTGAGTTGATTTCATATTTTAATTTAGTGATTCTAAATAGTAGAGTGTTATCTGATGTCCCATTTGAGTTATGCCTATTTAACAGATCCTCTAATAAAGCTTCTTTGTTGTTTAATTCTGGGATGCTTTTTTATTTTTATTTGAAGAGACAGAGATAATTTTTCACTTCAATAAAACACTTGAATATTTCCCATAAAGCACTATTTGATACATCACCCATGTAATTTAGTTTAAAGAATGATTGTGTTTCTTCAGTAATCTGATCACAAAATTGTTTATCTTTCATCAGGGAAGAATTGAAATGTTATCTGGAAGGACCTATTCTGTTGGAAACTAGCTGAATGTTAACTGATATAAGAGCATGGTCAGATAGGGCATTATCAGTTATGTTATCCTGTAGGATCGAATGCCAAAGAGATCTAGATGCAAAAATACAGTCAATGCAGGACTAAAATTTACCAAAGAATAATAAGTGAAGTATTTGTTAGAAGGATGGATCAACCTTCGTGTATCACATAACTCATGTTCCTGTACCAGTTTCTTGAGGGCATTTCTAGTTTTGCCCTTGTAGGCTAAATTCCTACATCTACTTCTGTCAATCAGGGGATCATATACAATGTTAAAGTCCCCCCATTATGAGTTCAGCATCTTTGAGTGCCCCAATATATAGGGGCTACACATTCCCCAGAGCTAAGGATTTCCTATTTAGTGTACTAATTAATTATTGCCATCTTCCATCTTTGTCAGTGAGATTTTTTGTTACAGACAGCAAGGAGAACCAGGGATAAATGACAACCAAGGAAGGGGCTGGAGTAGAACAGTGAAGCAGTCTAGGGAGGTCAAATCATGGAAAGCCATGTGTGCAAATGCCAGGAGCCTTAGCAACAAGATGGAAGATCTGGAGGCTGTCATGGTACAGTCAGACCTGGACATTTAGGCCATCACTGAAACCTGGTGTAATGATAACCATGACTGGGAGATGGCCATACCTGGCTACAACATATTCAGAAGAGACAGAGCAGGCAGGAAGGGAGGAGGAGGAGGGCACTGTATGTGAAAAATGACATAAGGGCCACACAGATCCAGGAGGAACAAAATGGGGAGAGATACTGTGGGTTAAGCTGGAAAGGAAAATGGGGCCAGCCATCCAGACAGGTGTGGTCTATAGACCACCAGCCCAGGAGGAAGAAACAGATAGGAGTTGATGCTAGCCATCCAAAGGATGGCAGACAAAGGTGAGGTAGTACTGGTTGGAGACTTCAATATACCAGACGTGGACTGGAGCATCCCAGCAGCAGCATCAACTAGGAGCAGATTTATCCTGGACTCCCTTCAGGGTGCCTTCCTCAAGCAACTGGTCATGGAACCAACTCGGCAGAAGGCAATACTGGACCTTGTGCTCACAAACAGGGACAGTGTGATGGGGTAACAGTGGGGGAGCACCTGGGTAATAGTGACCACCAGTCATTGTGGTTTGAAATCACAGAAAGAGCAGAACCAAACCACACAAAAACACGTATCCTGGATTTTAGGGGGGCAGACTTTGGGAAAATGGGGAGATACTTGAAAGAGGCATTAAGGGGAATGGGACAGGAATCAGGGATTGAGGAACAGTGGGCAGTATTTAAAATGGGGATTATAAGAACAACAGAATTATGCATTAAGCAGGTTAGCAAGAGAAAAGAAAGAGGAGACCATTATGGTTTTCCAAAGAGGTAGCAAAGAAAGTGAAAGCCAAAAGAGCATTCAGGCAATACAAAAGACACAGGCAGAAGGGGATAGGGAGAAGTACCAGGAGAAACAAAGGGAGGCAGGGAAGTCAGTAAGGGAAGCCAAAGCTCAGACAGAAGAACACATTGCAAAATCAGTGGTTAAAGGGGACAAAACCTTTACAGGTACATAAGTGAAAAAGAAGGACAAAGGAAGGGATAATGAGACTGAAGGGAGGATGGGAGCAGTGTGAGGATGACAACAGTAAAGCTGACATATTGAACAGGTATTTCTGCTCAGTCTTTACTAAGGAAGAGGGGTAATGGGTCTGAAGGGGAGTACAAGGGGTGAGAATGGTGCAGAAATGGACACAAGTCCCTTTACACGAGAAAGGGTCCTGAAGGAACTGGAAGTAATAAGAGCTGATAATGCAATGGGGCCAGATGGGGTGCACCCCAGGGTCCTTAAAGAACTAAGAGAGGTGGTGGCTGAACCTCTGGCTATCCTGTTCAGCCAATCACTGGAAACAGGGGAGGCACCCAAAGACTGGAGGACAGCAGATGTAGTCCCCTTATACAAAAGTGGGAACAAAGAGGAAGCAGGGAACTACAGACCAGTCAGCCTCACCTCGGTAGTGGGAAAGATCATGGAAGCACTACTGAAGGAGAGATTGGTGGAACATCTGGTTGTCAATGGACTACAGGACCCAAGACAGCATGGTTTCACCAGGGGAGGTCATGTCAGACCAACCTCATTGAATTTTTGACTGGGTGACTAGGGAGGTGGATCAGGGAGGCAGTGGACATGGCCTATCTGGACTTCAGCAAGGCCTTTGACACTGTGCCACATAGAAGACTATTACACAAACTGGGGAATATGGGTGTGGGCAGGACAGTAGTGTGGTGGGTAGGTAACTGGCTGGGTGGCAGGACACAGAGGGTGGTGGTAAATGGCTGTCACCCACGGAGGGAAGAGTGACCAGTGGGGTTCCACAGGGATCGGTGCTGGGACCGGTCCTATTCAACATCTTCATCAGTGACATTACGAGGATCTAGAAGGCAGAATTTCACTGTTCGCTGATGACACAAAGCTCTGTAACAGAGTAGACACACCAGAGGGTGTAGACAGAATGAGAAGGACCTGCAGAAATTTGAAGAATGGTCAAGGGTTTGGCAGTTGAAATTCAATGCAAAGAAGTGCAAGATAATGCATATGGGGCACAAAAACCCTGGCACAATATATCAGTTGGGGTTGAGGATATAGCATGCACCAAGCAGGAAAGGGATCTTGGGGTTGTCATCTCTGATGACCTCAAGGTAGGGAAACAGTGTGACAAGGCATCAGGTAAAGCAAATAGGATGCTGGGATGTATAGGCAGGGGCATCACCAGCAGGAAAGGGAGGTCATAATTCCGCTATACAAGACACTAGTGAGGCCCCACCTGGAGTACAGTGTACAGTTCTGGAGACCATACCTACGTAAGGACATAGACAGGGTAGAGAAGGTTCAGAGGAGGGCAACAAAGATGGTGCATGGGTTGCATCACAAGTCCTATGAAGACAGGTTGAAGGAACTGAACATGTACTCCTGGAGGAGAGGAGGGACAGAGGGATATGATAGAGACATACAAGTATCTTACAGGGAGGAACAGGGTGCAGGAAAACACTATTTTAAGTGAAAAGATGTTTCAGGACTAGAGGGCATGGGATGAAGTTGGAGGAGGACGATTCAGAGGAAACATGAGAAAGAATTTCTTCACAGAACGGGTGGTGGACAAGTGGAACACCCTGCCAGAGGCAGTGGTGGGGGCTGAAACAATCACGGGATTTAAGAATGCATGGGATAGACATAAAGGAATTCTAGAGGTCAGGGGTAAGGGGAAATAGACTTCTAGGAAAACAAACTGAACTTACAAGCTCAAATGGGCAGACTAGGTGGGCCATAGGCCCTTATCTGCCGACACTGTCTATGTATCTATGTATCTAGTAAAATTCTGATTTTTCTTCACAAGTATAGCCACTCCCCTTTTCTTACAGGGGAAAAAAACTATTTTCAAAAACTTGCTGTACCCAAGACCTGTCTACTTTCTTGGCTCCCTCACATGTAAGGTGGGTCTTCTGGAGCATTGCTATATCAGCATGATGTTCGTTCAGTTTCTAACCTCATGAATTCTTCAGTATGATTAAGTAATGCAGTCACCCTCCTGTGTTGAACTGCCCTGGAGAGAATGGAACATATGCAAATGGTGGAACATCAATTGCCTCATGCTACCATTCAAACTGCTGCCCCTACCAACTGCTGCATTCTATAATGCTCAGATTCAATTCTCCACCTGCCTAGTTTAGATGCCTTGGAGATCGCTCGTCAGCTTGGCTGATTATTTGATTTCTTTTCCACAGGAAGAAATCCATTTTAATTTTGTTTTTTGTGCTGCTCCTACTTTAGAGTTTTAGTTATTTAGCTTTAGTCAATTTTACTTCAGTTTGTGGTTCCTTAGCAGTTCCACGTAACCATAGGGGAACAGGTGGAGTTTCACTTTATTTTAAAAAATGTTAGTACATTTTTAACTTAACTTCAGATCCCATTCCAATTTCCTTGGGATTAGTTCTTTTTTTAGTCAGTTCACAGTTCGTCCCCACTTTGGGAACTGACCGCTTTCTTCTGTAGTAGTTCTGACCTAAACTACCTCAATTTTAAATTTATTCCTTGACTTTTAGTTCAGGAACCAACCTTAAGTTTCCTCAATCTAGTAAGTAAATTGTGGGGGTTATGTCCGATAGGCCGAAGAAAAGAACTAGGCCTACTGGTTTTAAAAACTGTTTGCAGTGTGGGGAAGTGTTTGCCGAAGCTGGCAAACACGATCTATGTTTATGCTTCCTGGGTGGTTCTCATTTCCGGGCAAATTGTGCTATCTGTAAAACTTTTAGTTCAAAAACTGTTGAAAAAAGAGCAGAACGGTATAAAAAGAAGATGTCTACTCCCACAGTTCTGACTGAACAGTCCACAGAACCTATCTTTCCTCATCCTAAAGGGATAAACCCAAGGAATCAGAACCAACGTCTACAGAGAAGGGTGAGTCCTCTAAACCCAAATGTGCCAGGGAACTGACTGCAGAGCCGGTTCTGGCTAAAAAGAAGCATAAACAAAAACATGTCACTACACCTACTGCTGAAAAAACAAAGAAGCTCTTGGTGGACAAACTGGCTATGCCTTTGGCTGAAGCAGTTGCACAGGCCCTTAAAGTGCTGTAAGCCTTGCAATCTGCTGCCTCACAGGCTCCATTCTGGTTCCAACCCAGCAGGTACCAGTTGAGCCATTGGTTCTGGTATTGGTTCCAGTAGTGGTTCCTTCATAGGTTCTGCTGTTGGTTCTGTACTCCCAGGATCCAATTCTCTCCTATGAGGAATGTGAAGATGAAGAGGAGGAAGACCTGGGGGAACTGATAGAAGCAGAGGTCTCTCCAGATCAAGAGTTCAATTCCCCTCCCAGGCTACCAGAGGATTATTCTTCCCACTATACTTTCGTTAAACAAATGGTGGAAGCCCTTGACCTCTCCACCCATGAAACTGTGGAGGATGAGGAAGAGGCTGAATTCTTGGACATGATGGGGTTAACACCTACCAAACATCTCCTGCTCCCCATTAACAAATCCCTAAAGAAGTAGGTTTTAAAAATACTAGAAACTCCCACTTCTGTCTTACCCATAGACAAGAAGGTGGATAAAAAGTATCAATTAGCTCAGACTGCGACAGAGTTTCTCTTTGCCCATCCTGACCATGAAAGAGTAGTCCAGACTGCAGCCTGTGACAAAGCCAGGGTACCACTTTCATATCATCCCCAAGATAAAGACTCCAGAAAAATGGACAGCATGGAAAAAAGTGATATTTGACTACCTCCTTAGCTATTAGGCAGGCAAATTACATGGCCTATGCTGCCCAATATCAGAAATCAGTGATGGCCATAGCTGATAAAGCTCCTCAAGGTCTGGCTGCTAACCTAGCAGAGACAGCCAGATGTGGACTGGAGACCACTAAATACCAGTTTCATATGGCAGTGGATGCCAATGACACTGCAGCCAGATGGATGGCACTCATAGTCTCACTGAGAAGATTTGCATGTCTCTGGGCCACAAACCTCTCTCAGGACACTCAAACCAAAGCCATGGACTTCCCATCTGAGAATAACTCTCTGTTTGGGAACAAGACAAAGGCTTACATGAAGAAGATGGATGAGTATAAACCAACTTACAAAAGTAATGCAGCAAAAGAGAAACCCTCCACTTCATAAAGACCACAGGGAAGGGGAGGTAGGGGTTGGATGGCCTGCAGTAGACCATTTTTCCAGGCTCAGACTACCTCTGATTACCAATGGCAGAGAGGGTACTTCAGGGGAAGGGGTAGAAGGGACACTAGACACTCAGATCCAGCCCCACAAGCTAAAGCCCAGACGGCCTCCACACTACCTGTAGAGGCAGGCTGGCTCATTGCTTCCAGGCCTGGAAAACCATTACCACAAACAAGTGAGTCCTAGAGGTAGTGAGCTAGGATCTTTCCCTCAGCTTCAAGTTTTTCCCCCAAGCTGAGGGCAAGGCTTTTCAGACCAGCTTCTCAAGCAGAAGTGGTACTTCTGGTATCACAAATGTCCAACCTCTTGTAGGCAAAGGCAGTGGAACCTGCCCCCTTCCCCAAAGGGGAAAAGGGTTCCATTCCAGCTACTTCCTTACCCTGAAGAAAAATTGGGAGTGGCAACCCATTTTGGACCTAAGACTTCTGAACAAACATCTCACCAAGCCAAGGTTCAAGATGGTAGCCCTGGCTATGATCTTCCCAGCAAGGAGATTGACTGGCATCTTTGGATCTAAAGGATGCCTATTTCCACATTCCCATTAGGGAATCCCACAGAAAGCACCTCAGTGTCACCGGGCATGGGTATAGGATAACACAGTTTCTGGCAATCCACAACTCAGGTGCATAAAAAATGCAGATGTGCATTTTTCATTTTAGTTTTATCAAGTAAAATATACAGAAACCAAAATGGTAAGACAACTGCTTAGCTTCAACATTTTCCAAAGCTTTTTCTTCAGCCTAAGAGTGTGAAAACACACACTACAAGGAGGTCTTTCACCTTCCTCAGTCAGTATTCAACTGATGTCCCTATCTGTCCTATCTCAGCACTGAGGTAGGGCTTTTTATAAGCTCATTAGAAGTTGGAAAATTGTCCACTGCCTTTTGATTAACAGCAGACATAACATAAAACTAGCCACTAGGGGCCACTGTTGCTTCATAGAGAACAGTTATTTGACTGCCACCTGGAGAACAGAAAAACTTGTTTACAATATCGGAAAGGTCAGAGCCGAGGTCAGAACATTCTGTGCTCTCCTAAACTCTTCTGCAGGGTCATATTACATCATGCTGTCTGCTGTAAAATATATCTTAGAGGGGGGCTGCTAACATCTAGAAAAAGCAGACACCAACTTTTGTTATTCTTCTATTAAAACTACCCTCTTAGTTTTGTTTTATGGCCAAAGACCAGAGAAGAAAATAATATATAACTTCAACATTCTTTGAGGGCTTGGCTGGTTTCTAGTTAGTTTTTAGGTAATATGCACAGATAGCCATATCAGCACTTCAGCACTTCATTTATAACCAGCCAACTCGCATGTTGGACATTATACAAAACATATAAACTGCTTGGGAAAGAGGTTTCAATGTATCCCAGGGGTGTCCACTATGACAGGGGTCACCCTGTCACACTCGAGTTCAACCTACCTTTGGGTCACTACCAGTTTGTAGCCCTGCCATTAGGCTTACCCTCCACTCCCAGAGTTTTCACAAAGTGCTTGGCAGTGGTGGTAGCATACCTGAGATGACAATGCATCACAGAGTTCCCTTACCTAGATGACTGGTTAGTCATGTGTCAGTCACCACAACAGGTAATGGATGCTCTTCCATTCACTCAGAACACCCTAGAGTCCCTGCGATTCCTGATCAACATCCAAACGTCAGTGCTCCCACTGGTTCAGCTCCTGAATTTCATAGCAGCAGAACTAGATACCCTGAGGGGGAAGGCATTTCTCCCTCAGGACAGGGTAGACAGCATTCTGCAGATTGCAGGCTCATTTTATCTCAACACACCCAGGCCAGCAAGGCACTTCCTATACTTACTAGGTCACATGGTTGCAGCCACAGGAGTGGTGCTGGGGTACAGGTTCCAGATGAGAGACATTCAGTTCTATTTAAGGGCACATTGGTCCCAAAGGAGAGACTCACTCTCGAAGCTTGTGCCAGTGACAAAGACGCTACTTCAGGCCCTGCAGTGGTTGCAGAACAGGGACAACCTCAGAGAAGGGATTCCCTTCTGGCAGGAGTCCCCCACACTGGTCCTTACAACAGATGCATTCCTCTTAGGGTGGGGAGCACACCTGGAAGAGCACACAGTACATGGCACATGGTCCCCTGCAGAGTCACTCTTGCACATAAACCTGTTGGACCTGAGAGCAGTGTTTTTCGCCCTGCAGTCTTTCACATCCCTGGTAAGGAACAAGGTGGTTCAAGTAGGACAGACAACACCACCACCATATACTACATCAACAAGCAAGGGGGAACAAGGTCCACCTTGCTGTGAACAGAGGCAATGACAATTTGGAGTCTGGCCTACTCCCTACAGGTATCCTTGTCAGCCAGCCAGCTACCAGGAAAAGACAACACCTTGGTGGATGCACTCAGCAGAAGCAGCCAGAACCACCATGAGTGTTCTCTCAACAGGCAGGTGCTGGAGACAGTGTTCAGAAAGTTGGGCACTCCAGCGATAGACCTCTTTGCCTCCCTGGAAAATCACCAGCTACCCCAATTCTGCTGCAGGCCCCCTGCAAAGGGCACAGTGCCATTGGATGCCCTTGTGCTGGATTGGTCAGGAAGGACTCTATATGACTTCCCTTAATTTCCCCTGCTGCTCAGGGTCCTGATCAAGATCAGGTCCCAGCCATCCACAATGATCCTGATAGTTCCAAACCAAGCCAGGCAGCCATGATATTCCCTCCTGCTTTCCCTTTCAGTGGCCCAGCCCATCCACCTTCCTCAGAGGCACAAACTCCTACTCTCCTCACAGGGGAGGATCCTTTACCCAAACCTCATGTCCCTCAGGCTCAGAGTATGACTCGTGAGGACTTAGAATATGTGGACTTGCATCTCTCTGAGAGTGTCCTCAGTGTTGTCAGGGGGTCATGGAAACCTTCCACTAGAAAAACCTATGCTTCCAAATGGAAAATGTTTTCCATCTGGTGTGACAGAAACAGTATAGTGCCTTCACATGTGGGGTTATCTGTCCTGTTGGACTGTCTCACCCACCTGCATTCACTGGACCTCTAGCCTTCTATCCTTAAGGTCCACCTGGCATCGGTCTCAGCCTATCTTTTGGCTGGTAAGGGTACCTCTATGTCCTCTAACCCCATTTTTGAGAAGTTTTTCAAGGGACTGGCTCAATTGCACCCTCCCCACAGGGAACCAGTGTCATCATGGGACCTCAATTTCTGTATTGCCAGGCTCATGGAACCTCCAGTCGAGCCCATGGCTATAGCACTTCTCAAATTTGTGACTTGCAAAACTTTCTTCCTGGTAGCCATTACCTCAACCAGATGGAATAGTGAACTACAAGCCCTGTGCATAAAACTAAATGATCCTTTCACAGGGATAAAGTAATCCTCAGGGCTAACAGGAATCCCTTCAGAAAGTTGGCTCTGATTTCCATTTGAACCAGTCAATCACCCTGCCAGTCTTCTTCACAGACCATTCTAGCTCAGGTGACTGCAGGATCCACAGCCTGGATGTCAAGAGAGCTCTGAGCTATTACCTTGACCACACCAAGGCCCACAGGCAGGACAGACAGCAATTGTTCCTGACCTATGAGGAAGTGGGAAGAGGAAAACCGGCTTCCAAAAGGTCCACTGCATGCTGGTATGTATCCAGTTCTGCTACAGTAAAGTTGGTAAGGAGCCCCCAGTAGGCTTGAGGGTCCACTCCACAAAGGGCACAGGTGCTACAATAGCAGCAGCCAGAGATTTTCCCTCTGTTGGAAATCTGTAAAGCATCTACAAGGAAAACAGTATACACTTTTTAAAAAGCATTACTGTTTGGACACCCAGTCCAGAAGTGATGCCAGATTTGGCAAAGCAGTACTGCACAGCTTGTTCCTCAAATAGGTTCTGTACCCCACTCCAAATGTACTGCTTCGTAGTCTGCAAGAGTTAATCATATTGGGGTTAGAAGAAAAAAATACTCACCATAGTAATCTTGTTTCTTCTAAGGGATTCAGCATATCCAAAATGTGTATACGATGGTAAACAGCAAACTGGGCTTGGCCTACACAGCAAAGAACAACCTCATGTCTGCTGCTTGCCTTGCCCTGGCTAGAGGTGTGTTTCTCCCTACTCTCTGCTATGGGCTTATCTTGTTTGTGCAAACTGCCAAGGTGCACCTCTCTAGGTGGCCAAGGTGCACCTCTCTAGGTGGGATGTAGCCTACAATAACATTTGTCGCTCCGCACTCTCTGCCCCTTGCCTCACCCACCACTGTGACCTGTACAATAAACTTACCTGGCTCTCCCCACACAACCACAGGAGCTTTGTCCTGGGAAGTTTCACAGACAAGGTGCTTAGAACTGCCACCCCCCTCCCCAAGTACTGGCTGTGCTTCTCAAGCCTGCTTCCTCCTCATATTCCCTGAGGTCACTTGGCTCAGCAGTTCTTAAGGTCCCTGCTACTTGAATGCAAATGGGGGACAGGGGTTTTGATGCATGTGCATCCAGAATATGGAACTCCTTTCCTACCCATGTCCGCGCCTCCCCCTCCCACACCTGTTTCCGGAGCTCCCTCTGGATTTACTTGAAGCTCTCCTCAGCATGTGGCTGTTCCATATTGCTGTAATAAGGCTACCATCCTAGCTGGGTACCTGTTGATGGACGTCTTGCACTTTCTGGCGCCCCTGTCCAGACTCCGTGGGCTTGCCTCACCCACATGTGGTTCTGCTATGTATGCACTCTTTGTTATAGTATGGTGTTTATTTTGCTTCCCTGATGTTAGCCATATGTATTATTTGTACACTTTCTTCTGTAACTGTGTTTAATCCTTAACTGCCTGTGTTATTTTACCTGATGCTATGTGTTTCTCTGTATGAACATGTCTTTGTTTGTACTCTCCCAGGTCGCACCTGAAGATAGGCATCTGTTTGTCTAGCGTGCTTACCTGGTTAACAAAAGCTAAATAAATAAATTCTTCAATATGATTAAATCTCCCACCCTGCCTCCCCTTTCAGAACCAGTTGGCCCTGCATTCCAACTAGGTTTCACTTTGTTGTTCGGGTCTATACCCTAGTTGTGTTAACAGACTTTAAAACCAGAGGGTTGTTGTTGTTCCCTTTCTTTGGTTCTAGGTGACTCTTATGTATGGGGAATTTTATATGGCAGTTTTGGTTTGTTATTATGATTAGGAGAGCTAGTTAGGGGGTCTTACCCCCACAAGCTCCTAATGAATCTGAGCATTATAGAATGCAGTGGTTGGTAGGGGCAGCAGTTTGAATGGTAGCACGAGCCAATTGATGTTCCATCATTTGCATATGTTCCATTCTCTCTGGGGCAGTTCAACACAGGAAGCTGACTGCATTAGTTAATCATATTGAAGAATCCCTTGGAAGAAACAAGATTACTACGATGAGTAATTTTTTTTCATTTGAGTACCCTTTTCCTTTTTTATTGTGGACCTTAGACCCTTTAGATTCTAACTAATTATTTTAAGTGACACCATTTCTTTTTCCTAGAGACTGATTGAGAATTATTACCTTTTTATCCCCTCTATATTTCTGTACATCTAAGAAACTTGAAACATATTTGATAACTGAACTTACAATAAGAATAAATGTAAAAAGTGTAACCTTGGCCATATAGACAGTATCATTAAACAGATGCATTTTTCTTAAGACAAAATTGGTATACGGTATTAGGATTAACATTCTCTATTGAATAAACTAGAACCAGAAACTTAAGATAACAACTATGCAACATGGCCATGAAGAAAAGAAGATGCCCATCTGCAGCATAGCAAATGTAAACAGAGATACACCTTCTTTCCTGGAAAGAGGCACCCTGCAGAGCTAGACCAGAGTGATAGTAGAAATAACCCATAACATTTTAAGATACCTGTTTAGCTAAGAAAAAGATGGAGTCCAAGTACAGCAAACAACCTTTACTATATGGAATCTGAGATGACACCATAAATTACTTAATTCCTGGATGTTTTAATATAAATTTAGTGCCCTGAAATTAAAATGGATAAGAATATAACTTTAACCAGAAGAATTTCCGGACATATAGATGTGTGTGTGTGTGTGTGTGTGTGTGTGTGGTGGGGGGAGCAGGAAGTGAGCTAAAAACATTGTTTGATGTTAGTAAATCAAGTGCAATCTGAAGCCTTAAGCACATTGCAGGGATATAGTGCCCAAAATTAATCATATGAACAACAGAAGGACAAACTAGCTATGAGGGTTATGTACCCTGAGGTAATAATGTCCAAGCAAGTACATGAGAATACGGGATTTGTAGTAACTGTGAGGTAAACGGAAACAATTATTAGTTGAATTAAAGGGTGAGGGAATATGGGGAGGACTGATTTAAGAATGTGTTTCATATACTAAAGAGGAAAATGTAGTTACCCTGTTGTAAAATGTCTTTGTTAAGTTAATATGTGTTGCTCGTATTTCTTTGCCTATGTGGTGTGCAGTTGTGAGAGTTGAGAAATGGAAAATCAATGATGCACAGCTACTGAACGCTGAGGTTGCTCACTGGTATCCAATAGTCCTGCCACCTCTTGTGGGGAAGTCTGTGAAGAGATAAGGGTTTCAAAAGGTTACCATGCATCATGGGGTCCCTATGAAGACACTATTAAAACTATGTAACAATGAGACTGACCTAATCATACTGGGCTGCTGCTACTCCTGGCTGTCCCAACTGAGCAGAAAACATTTATTTACAAATGGTTACCAAAGGATGCCACTGTTGCCAGGGCTCCTATTGTGGGCATCAACGACAGGGAACAATCATAACATTATTCTGTTAGCAGTTAGGCACCCTCATAGATGGACATTAAGTTGCATTCAAATTGCCTATAGTCTAGTATCCAGAAAATCAATTATTCACTTCTGTTGCAAGGATCAAGGCAGTGATGTGCAAAGAAAAGGGCAGAATGTTTGAATTTGAATTTATTTGTAAGCCGGTAAACACACTGGAATACAATTCTGTTTACAGGTGTGACATGAGGTCCAATAGACAGCCAAATAATTGACTTATAACAACCATACCAATTAACATATAACAACAACAATATAAGAAAAACATTTTCCTCATTAATAGAAGCAACAATAAAACAATATGTGGTACATTCAAAAGAGTTTGATCATAGAATGATCTCGTTTTGGCATGCACATTTTTATCTTTTAAATATTCAGATAGACTACCTGGAGCACCTGAATTTTGGATCCAAAATGTAAATCTGGCTAGTGATAGCTTAAAGAGTAGTTGTGGTGTTAACCAATTCAGTCTCTTTAATATTTCACAATAATGCAAATTCCTATGTGCAGACAATGTAAACCTGCCTATCTTATTTAGTAAAGTAGACTTACGCTGCAGTGTACTCACTGGAGAATTATCTACCACAACCGAGGCATAGTTAATCAGTGGCAATTAACCCTGCTTCACAAATGCCAGTTTAGCGTAGGTAGTCATGAAGGTATGAAGCCTATATGACAAAGCTAGTTTAGTGTGAATCTTTTTTGTTATTGATTGTATATGTAAACCAAAATTTAAAGTTGGCTCTAAAGTATCTCCTAGGTATTGTATACGTTCAAGTGTCTCATACAAAGTACCGTCCATGGACACTACCTGCAGACAGCTGCTCTTGTCCTTTAGTCTAGGCCATGTTATAAAATGCATACATTTTGTTTTTTGTTTATTTAGGACCATTTTAATTTTAATTAACCAATTTTGAACTTTAACCAGTTCACCTGTTAGTAATGCAGAAATCTTTTGTTCTGATGGCTTGTGTATGTATATCACAGTGTCATCCGTGTACAGTATAAGATGAGCATTATCAATAACAGATGACACCGAGTCAAAAATAATGAAAATAAAATTGACCTTAAAATGGAGCCTTGTAGTGCTCCACAGTTAATCATTGCTTTCTCTGAAACATATCTAACCATTCGATATCTGTTTATCAAATACTGTAGCTATTAAACCAGCCTAGCACTGAATGCCCTATCCCCAATTCTCCCAACCTTTCAACCAGTAGTGTATGAGCTACCAGATTGAATGCCTTGGTCAAGTCCACAAACAAGGCCCAGTAAGGCACCCCCTCCCTCTCCATGCCCCCAGGACTGCACTTGTGAACTTGAGCAAGGCCATCTCAATTCCCCTTCCCTTCCCTTTCTAAAACAATGCTGGTTCTATGATACAACATTATATTTATCCAAATATTCAACTAACTGCGTATAAACCAATTTCTCTTGTATTTTTTGACATAGCAGATAGTATTGATATGGATCTGTAGTTTGTAAATTCACAGATGGACCCTGATTTGTGAATAAAGGTAACATAGGAATACTACCATATGTCCCTCACCCAATGAGAAAGACAGGTTTAGGATGAGACTGACTGGATTGGCCAATTCTGCAGTCGCGATCTGCAAACATTTTGGTGCTAAGACATCGTAATCGCATAATTTGTCTGGCTTTAGTTGTTTTAGTAATTTAAAAACTTCTTGTGTTTTTACAACCTTTAAATAGAATTTAGCTGTACCTAGCAATTCTTCATGTCACGCTTTTGTTTGTACTATAGAGGAGTCATCTCTATATTTTTCTAGGTCAGTAAAGAGTCTGTTGAATTCATTTGCAATGTGAATGGGACATGTTATTTTATCCTCTCCTTTAGTCATAGGAGTATCAAGATTGCTCTTCTGATTAAGCAGATTGTTTATTGTTTTCCAAAATATTTTGTTATCAGAAAGTCCATCAGCTTTTTTTTTAATAATTTGCTTTTGCTGTTTTAATCTTATGTTTGCATTCATTCCTCAGATGCCTATATTTTTGCCAATGACTATTGTCATTAGACAATTTATACTTTTGCCAGGCCTTGTCACATTCTTTTATCATCCCAAAAAGTTCAGTTGTTAGCCATTTTGTATCATGGCCTTTAATACACCTTTTTTTAAATAAGAAATCAGAACTTTGAAAGATGCTTTGATGCACACTTGCCATATGATTATTAATAAAGAGTGCACTGGGATCAGCTTTGGACCACCTCTGCTTGGCAATTTTCCATGTATTGGGTGTGCAAGGTATAGACATACAGTTAGATCTCATGAGATTAGTAACCCCTACAGAAATGAAAAAAAGTTCTCAGCTAAAGAATAACTTATGCCTCCACTTTTGCGATATAGCTTGTGAAGTGTTCCTGTGACCATGGCTATATAGGCAAAACCAGGCACCAGCTACAAGGAAAACAAAAAAGAAAGAAAGAAAGAAAGAAAAAGCACCCATAGGGGTGCAAAATGGCATTGAGAGGCATTTGTGGCCATTAGTTTGGGGTTTGGTACCTGTGCCCAGATGTACGGCACTCAGCTGATATGCACCTTACTGATGTAAGTGATGAATAAAAATATATTTTTTAGACTACAAAAATATCAGAAAATATAATGAAGCACCCGCAGTCACAGATGCACAGAAGACTGTAGTTCAAAACATAGTAAAATCCTTTAATTCATCCTCAGTTTAAAGTGCAAAATACATACTGCATCAGGAAGTATCATGAGGTATGCTGCCAAAAAGAACTACTGATGTTTCGCATGGCCACTGCCATGCATCCTCAGAGTAGTATGACCACATTCACTTGGCTACCTATATACTGCCTAATCATGTGACCTTATAACCAATCAGTTTCTTACCAACCTTAAGTGATATTCAATTGAGTTAAACACACAGTGCTCTATAATAAAATCTTTTTTTTATAAAAAACCTTTGCATTCTTATTATACTATTATTTTTTTCATATTTATACCATTAGTCACAATATCGTACATAAGCCAAAAACATGGATTATTTCTCAAAGAGTTGAAATATTAATTACATTTTGTATATTGAGAATTTTATTGACATTTCTTAATATATCTTATTTTTAATATATATGTGTATAATTCGTACATCTATAATATATTTTTCTCTTTAAGATGTTTTTATATCTACTCTTTGAGGAATATCCAGGTACATACTTCATAATCAATGGTGGTGATGGTGTTTATACTAAGCCCTTATTATGATTCCTAGAACACTTTAAATATTTCATGTTAATATCATTATTTCATATGATTTTCTTTAACATTTATATTTCTTTCAGAAAGGCAGCCAAATCTATATTCTCATTAAGTCCCATTTCTGTTCTGGCCCCTAGTTCAAAAATCTAGTAACTTTCCCTTCTTCCCACTATTTTTTCAAAATCTCCCCCTCTGGGCCCCAATTTTATCTGTTCAGCTCCACTAAATGTGATCTCATGTGAATTTCACGATGTGCCATTATATGTTGTACAATAGCATAGCTGATATCTTTATTCTGTATTGCTCTAACATGTTCTCCCATCCTAATTTTGAGTTGCCTTATAGTTCTACCTACAAAAAAAGCACTACAGCTGCTGGTCAATTTATAAATAACTCCTTTACTATCACAGTTAATGAACTGTTTAATGTATATTTCTTTGTGAGTACTAGGATTGATTAATGTTTTACATGGGCTAATGTACAGTATTTACAATATTTACATCGGCCACATCTGAATGTTCCTATGGGGAGAGGGGGAAGTGTAGTGAATGCAGGTTTCTGTACTGGTAACATACTGTTGACCACCATATCTTTAATGGTTTTATTACGTCTAAATGTTACTTGGGGTCCCTTACTGACCACATTTTGTAATTTTGGTTCTAATTCCAGTATGGACCAGTTTTTACAAATAATGTGTTTCACTACATTAGCTTCACTGGAATAAGTGGTGACAAATGGGGTACTCAATGATTTTTGTTGTGTCCTTTTCTTATATTTTAAAGCTTGCTTTCTATCCATTGTGTCCACTAGCTCTACAGCTGTGGCTATACTGTGATTAGTGCAGCCTCTTGCCTTAAATCTTTGAATCTGTTGGCTGCATTTTGTTACCAACTCTTCATATTCTGTGCAATTCCTATATGAACGAATTAACTGACCCTTAGGTGTGTTAAAGCAAGTATGGTGCATGACAGCTATTGTATCTTAATAGACTATTTCTGTCCATAGGTTTCTGGCAAAGTCTTGTACAGATGTTTCCCTGTTTGTTTCTATAGATTCTCAGATCCAAAAATGTGATCTCATCTATGTTTACTGTGATTTTATACCTTAAACAGCTACTTGTATTTTCTAGCCATTTTACAAATGAACTGAGTTCCTCCAGGGTACCTTTCCAGATAATCAAGATGTCATCTATAAAGCGCCATGACAAATCCAGTTCTGGGCAGTCGGGGGGCGTTCTATTGCCTCCTTCAAGGGATCAGGGAAGATCCCTCTCTCCAGTGACACTGCAACTATCCCAGTAGGGATCGGACCAATAACCTCTACACACCCCACAAGTAGGTGAGTAGGGCCTGGATCCAATCTACAGCAGGTTGGCCGCAAAGTCTGGATGATCCTTGCTATATCCAAGACTGCTAGTTGACTGAAGGTGAACCAAGTTAATTGGGTATTTGTGTCCCTCGGTTGATCACTGCAAGACCGAATGGGGAGGCACTGGCTGATCTCATCCCTGATAGTGGACACCTTATCAGTGAAGAACATCGCAAATTCCTCACACTGTAACTGTGGCAACTCTTGACCAGCTTGAAGACAGAATGTACTGCACAATCTGTCCACAGTCCAGAAGAGCTGGGCCAGTCTATTCCTCACTGTAGCAATTTCCCTGGACAGGAACTCAGCCTTCCTATGGGAAATTGCTAACTGCTAGATCTTATAATGATCTAACAGTCTAAGCCTGTCTACTTCCAGGTGAGTTTTCTGCCAGTGTCTCTCCAATCTTCTGCTCTGTCTCTTCAACCCATGGATCTCCATGGTAAACCATGGGGCCCCCAGGTGGAGAGTACAGGGACGAACACAGACTGGAGCAATGACATCCAGGGCCCTCACAACTGCCATATTATAGGCTAGCACTAAGGACTCTGGGTCAGTGCTATCCATTAGAAATCCCAAGAAGTCCAGCTCTGTCATTAGGCATTCTGAGATAACTCCTCCCAAAGGATGGAACAGTACTGTCTCCTAAGTGGCAGGTCTCTTTCTGGGGGCTGCAAAACTGAACCTCAGGGCATGATGGTCAGACCAACTGATGGGCTCCACCTCCACACCAGAGACTTCCATTCCCAGATAGAATATCAAATCCAATGAGTGTCCCCCCGATGGGTTGCAGAGGTAATAACCCATGTCAAGCCCAATGAATCCATCAATTGGAGGAGGTTTTGACCAAAAGCCGGGAGTTCATCATCGACCCAGGCATTGAAATCCCCCAGAATTAACCATCGTGGGGATTCCAATACCCTCTTGGCGATGAAATCCACAACCTCTCTCAGGAATTCCCTCCCATCACCTGGTGGATGATAAATGAGAAGTATCCTGAAGACAGGTAGACCATACCAAAATGTGTACACATCTTGGATGCATAGCCCTGCAATTTTGTCACCCGTAAGCTGTCTAGACACATGAGCAGGTAGCTGAGAAATGTGATTTGAGCATGGAGTTAAGGAGTGGGGGGGGGGAAGAGAAATGGTGAATGTTTGCGTGGAGGGAATTCCACAACAGTGGTAGGCGGTAGCTGACAGCCGCTTGGCCTGCAGCAGTGGACCTATGTGGGACAGCTAGGGACCGAGAGTCAGAGTTTCTGAGGGAGTATGCAGGGGTGCTGGGGTTGACAATGGCATTGGCGAGGTAGGAGGGGAGCAGCTAGGACCAATATTTGGCTGTGAGCTTAGCACAGTGGGACAGTCTTGAGTTGTCTAGAGAGGGGAGGTTTGTTGATTGGTAAAGGGTACAGTGGTGTGTGGAGTATGGACAATTCAGGACAAAGTGACAGAAAGAATGGAAAAGAGCATCCAGTCTGGCTTGGGTGGACTTAGGACTGTCACTGTAGACTACGTCCCCGTAGTCAAAGACGGGGAGGATAATTTTCTGCACAATGGCCCTGCAGGCAGAGACTGGGATGCAGTCCCAGTTGCTGTAAAGTGCCCTGAGCCTGGGGTGTAGCTTTTTGGATTATAGAATCAATATGGGCAGAGAAGTTGAGGTGCTGGTCCAGCCAGACCCCAAGGTATCTGAAGGAGGTACAGGCCTCCAAGGGTATTCCATCCAGGGTGTGGAATGTGATCTGGAAGAGGAGCCTCAGAAGTCTCTGCCTTGTGCCAAAGGTTACTGAGACTGTTTTCTTGGCATTGAGGAGGAGTTGATTGGAGTAAAGCCAGCACTTAACTGTTTTAAAGTCTAGCTGCAATCTAGTTGTAACCTCTGAGGCCAAGGGGCCAGATGTATACAGCACAGTGTCGTCTGCATACATGTGGATTGTGGTGTGTGGGCAGGCAGAAGGCAGGTCATTCAGAAAGATGGAGAACAGGAGTGGGCCAAGGACAGAGCCTTGCGGTACCCCTGTGGTGACTGGGAGGGGGGCCGAAATGGAGGAACTGATTCTGACGGATTGGGACCTGCTTGTAAGGTACAAGTGGAACCAGCTAATGGCACAGCTGGACAGACCAGCATTGGAAAGTTTGGACAGGAGCAGAGGGTGTGAGTCAGTGTCAAATGTCTTGGCCAGGTCGATGAAAATGGTAGCTGTGATGTGGCCAGCATCCATACCAGTAAGGATGGAATCAGTGAGCCTGAGAAGGGAGGTAGTGGTGAGGTGGGATTTCCTAAAGCCAGACTGGTAGGGGGTGAAAAAGGAGGAGGAATCCAGAAAGGGTGATAGACACAAGAGTACTAGACGTTCTTGCAGTTTTGCCAGAATAGGTAGAAGAGAGATGGGTCGGTAGTTGCTTGGGTTTGAGGCATCCCCGGCCTTAGGAAGGGGGATTACAGTGGCATGTTTCCATTCGGAGGGTACCTCAGCAAGGGAAAGGACAGGTTAAAAAGGGAGGCCAGGGGATTGGCAATGGCAAGGGCTGAGAGGAACAGCATCTTGGAATCCAGCCCAGTGGGGCATTTGCCCTTCCTAGGATTAAGGGCAATCAGTGCCTTATACACCTCATCAGGAGTGACCTGCATGAAGGAGAAGGAGTTAGCTGGTATTGTGGTTCTGACTGTGGTGATGGGGGTGGTGTACTGTGCAGGGTGAAGTGAGGACTGGGGAGTGACACTGTTATTTGTGAAGTGGGAGTTAAACAGTGTGGCCACTGCAGGGGGTTCAGTGATGTTGAGACCATCTACCACCAGGGTAGGAGTGGGGGGCTGCGATGGAGGGCTGAGAAGTGATTTTACCACTTTCCAGAATCTGGCTGGGTGGTGGGAGGTTGAGTTGAAGGTGACTTTGAAGTAGTTGGCTTTTGCGTGGCAGATTTTACTAGTACTGACATTGCGTAACATACAGTATTGCTGTAGGTCAGCTGGTGATCTGGAGGCCTTGAAAGATTTCCAGGCTTTGTCCCTGGTTCTGAGGAGGGTTAGGATTTCAGTTGAGATCCATGGGAGGTGAGCACCTCTGACTCTGGTTCACCTGAGGGGGGTGTAATGGTCCCAGACGACGGTGAACTTGGCCTTAAAGAACTCCCTGGCCTCATCTAAGGAGTTTGATTGACTGATGCGTGACCAGTCAGAGTTGTCCAAGTCATTTAGTAAGGAGGTGAGGGTCCAGTGATTTGAAGGATCTAGCCATGAGGATTCTGGGTGGGTGGGCTTTTGGTCTGCAGATATTACGCACAGCTTAGATTCCATGGTGGTCGCTAAGGATATCTGGGAGGAGGCCTGAGGCTATGATCCTATGAGGGTGTGAGGTGAGGGACCAGTCTAGAAGGGTGTGATTCAGAGTTTTGTGATTTAATCGAGTGGTCTCGGAGATTAGTTGAGCTAAATTTAGGGCAGTGACCTTGTCCCGGAGCTTGGAGCACATGAGATTACATTTAGTGGAACTGAACAGATAAAACTGGGGCCCAGAGAGGGGTGATTTTGAAAAAATAGTGGGAAGAAATGAAAGTTACTGGATTTATGAACTAGGGGCCAGAACAGAGATGGGACTTAATGAAAATATAGATTTGGCTGCCTTTCTGAAGAAATATAAGTGTTAAGGAAAATAATGATATAATGATATTAACATGAAATATTTAAAGTGTTCTAGAACCATAATAAGGGCTTAGTATAAACACCATCACCACCATTGATTATGAAGTATGTACCTGGATATTCCTTAAAGAGTAGATATAAAAATATCTTAAAGAGAAAAATATATTATAGATGTACGAAATATACACATATATATTAAAAATAAGATATATTAAGAAATATCAATAAAATTCTCAATATACAAAATGTAATTAATATTTAAATCCTTGAGAAATAATCCATGTTTTTGGCTTATGTACGATATTGTGACTAATGGTATAAATATGAAAAAATAATAGTATAATAAGAATGCAAAGGTTTTTTTATAAAAAAAAAAGATTTAAAAAAAATATTTTATTATAGAGCCCTGTGTGTTTAACTTAATTGAATACCACTTAGGGTTGGTAAGAAACTGATTGGTTATAAGGTCACATGATTAGGCAGTATATACAGTAGGTAGCCAAGTGAATGTGGTCATACTACTCTGAGGATGCATGGCAGTGGCCATGCGAAACGTCAGTAGTTCTTTTTGGCAGCATACCTCATGATACTTCCTGATGCAGTATGTATTTTGCACTTTAAACTGAGGATGAATTAAAGGATTTTTCAATATTTTGAACTACAGTCTTCTGTGCGTCTGTGACTACGGGTGCTTACTTCATTATATTTTCTGATATTAGTGACTTACTGCGATAAAGCACCGTGCTATACTCCTGGTGCTCTTACTTCAGTTTGTGGTAGACTACAAAAATGTAACTTTGTGAGTCACTTTAGCCTGCATGGGATGTAGATGCGGGGTATTTTCTTCTTGTTAATGGTGACTGATCCTTTTACCCAGTTGCACTACATGACAACGATATCTAACTCTTGCTGACCAGTGTACCTGCTTTGACCCAACCTGATGGAACTAGGCACTTGCCCTCTCTGCCACTCTGACCTAACCTGATGGTATTAGGCCCTTGCCCTCTCTGCCACTCTGACCTAACCTGATGGTATTAGGCCCTTGCCCTCTCTGCCACTCTGACCTAACCTGATGGTATTAGGCCCTTGCCCTCTCTGCCACTCTGACCTAACCTGATGGTATTAGGCCCTTGCCCTCTCTGCCACTCTGACCTAACCTGATGGTATTAGGCCCTTGCCCTCTCTGCCACTCTGACCTAACCTGATGGTATTAGGCCCTTGCCCTCTCTGCCACTCTGACCTAACCTGATGGTATTAGGCCCTTGCCCTCTCTGCCACTCTGACCTAACCTGATGGTATTAGGCCCTTGCCCTCTGCCACTCTGACCTAACCTGATGGTATTAGGCCCTTGCCCTCTGCCACTCTGACCTAACCTGATGGTATTAGGCCCTTGCCCTCTCTGCACTCTGACCTAACCTGATGGTATTAGGCCCTTGCCCTCTCTGCCACTCTGACCTAACCTGATGGTATTAGGCCCTTGCCCTCTGCCACTCTGACCTAACCTGATGGTATTGGCCTTGCCCTCTCTGCCACTCTGACCTAACCTGATGGTATTAGGCCCTTGCCTCTCTGCACTCTGACCTAACCTGATGGTATTAGGCCCTTGCCCTCTCTGCCACTCTGACCTAACCTGATGGTATTAGGCCCTTGCCTCTCTGCCACTCTGACCTAACCTGATGGTATTAGGCCTTGCCCTCTCTGCCACTCTGACCTAACCTGATGGTATTAGGCCCTTGCCCTCTGCACTCTGACCTAACCTGATGGTATTAGGCCCTTGCCTCTCTGCACTCTGACCTAACCTGATGGTATTAGGCCCTTGCCCTCTCTGCACTCTGACCTAACCTGATGGTATTAGGCCCTTGCCTCTCTGCCACTCTGACCTAACCTGATGGTATTAGGCCCTGCCCTCTCTGCCACTCTGACCTAACCTGATGGTATTAGGCCCTTGCCCTCTCTGCCACTCTGACCTAACCTGATGGTATTAGGCCCTGCCTCTCTGCCACTCTGACCTAACCTGATGGTATTAGGCCCTTGCCCTCTCTGCCACTCTGACCTAACCTGATGGAACTAGGCCCTTGGCCTCTCTGCCACTCTGACCTAACCTGATGGTATTAGGCCCTTGGCCTCTCTGCACTCTGACCTAACCTGATGGTATTAGGCCCTTGCCCTCTCTGCCACTCTGACCTAACCTGACGGTATTAGGCCCTTGCCCTCTCTGCACTCTGACCTAGCCTGACGGTATTAGGCCCTTGCCCTCTCTGCACTCTGACCTAGCCTGATGGTATTAGGCCCTTGCCCTCTTCACTATCCTGCAGAGCTCCCCCGCACTCCTTTCTGCTAATTAGCCTACCTCTCTCCACTCTGACCTAGCCTGATGGTATTAGGCCCTTGCCCTCTTCACTGTCCTGCAGAGCTCCCCCGCACTCCTTTCTGCTAATTAGCCTACCTCTCTCCACTCTGACCTAGCCTGATGGTATTAGGCCCTTGCCCTCTTCACTGTCCTGCAGAGCTCCCCCGCACTCCTTTCTGCTAATTAGCCTACCTCTCTCCACTCTGACCTAGCCTGATGGTATTAGGCCCTTGCCCTCTTCACTGTCCTGCAGAGCTCCCCCGCACTCCTTTCTGCTAATTAGCCTACCTCTCTGCACTCTCCCCACTCCCACTCCCCGTTTCAACAATCTCCTACTTTTGGCCCATCCCTACTCCCCCCTCTATTTTAGTCACATCTTCCTCTCCTTACACCCATTTCTGTCCATCATTGTTGTACTATTGTATATCACCTATCCTTATAGGTTTCTGTCTACTCTCTCTCCATACATGTTCCACACCTGGTTTTACTGCTCCTGCTGAAAGCTATCCAGGCAGAAATCAATGGTTTTTTTCTTTCTGCGTGTAACTGTTTACCTGAAGCCATGCATTATGTTTTGCTGTTTTGTTCTACCTATGTTAGTGTGTATCTATGCTGATTCTGACCTACCTCTTTTTGGAACTGTCCTGCTCTCCTATAATGTTTACCAGTTCACTCCTTGGCAACTTGTATTACCTGTTTATACTGATTTGACCTTCCCTGGTATGTAATTGTTATTACTCTCTTGAATTGATACCTGTCTGTTTTACTTGTTGTACTCTCCCACGTCATGCCTGAAAATTGTCAAGTCTTGGCTAGTGCACTCACCTAGTTAACAAAAACGAAATAAATAAATGTTACTTGGGGTGGTTCTTTTGTCTGATATTTGGGTCGCTGTTGAACAGTCCCAATAGAGCACTAGCCTCCATGGCTATCATTTTAGGAGGACTCTGGAGGGGATCCTCAGTAATTAAGTTAATGGGCCAGATTTTCAAACTTGTTAAATTGAATCAAGGAACTTGCATCAAAAGAGTTTGGTTCAAGGGGTGACTTGCGTCACAACTTGCATCAAATGCAATTTTCTAAAGTAGCCTGCATCAAATCCTGATGCTGCTGTGCCAACGTTGCAGCAAACAACTAGGTGCACCAGTTCACAAGGGGGCTTGCACCACAGAGGGGCTGCAACATCCCCTTTTTGGGGATTTTGCAAATCCCACCATGGACTCAGCAAAGGGCTCCACTTAGACCAGCCAGGAGGTGGTCTAAGAGGCTTGTGCCAGTGGGAGGGGATCTGACAGTAGGCTGCTGGGTGCAGAAAGGGCAGGGGTGGTGACATAGGGGGAGTCAGGGGGACAGTTGGGCATCACTGGGAGTGATGTGGAACCCAGTGGGGTGCGTTTGCATTATACTGTATTTTAGTACAGTATACTTATCTTCCCTGGTGGTCTAGCGGTCCTTCCCCCATCCAATCACCCACCTGATGTATTAAAAATATTTCCATGGTGGTTAGGGGTCCCATCCCCACCTGATCATCCACCCAATGTATTAAAAATATTTCCCTGGTGGCTAGTGTTCCCTTCACACACCCGATGTTGACATCATAATCCCTGGTGTCCATTGTAACTCCTCCATCCCGATCCCCCATGTAGTAAATGTAAACATTTTCCTGGTGTCTAGTGGAACCCCTACCCTATCCCAGATCCCCTGTATAGTGCATGTAAATCATTCCCTGGTGGTCTAGTGGACTCCCCACCTCAGGATAGTGCCCTCATTCCATGCCCTCATCCTGAATCTGGGCTATGACCAGCACAGCCCTCCTTTCTCCACCATGGCTGACCACTGACGAGCTATTAATGAACACATGCTGCATACAGTATATGCTCATTGAATGGCAGCTCACTCTGAGCTGTCAATCAGTGTCACTGAGTGCATACTGAATACAGTATGTGCTCATTGATAGTTCAGTCATTGGCCAGCCATGGTGGAGAGAGGAGAGCCATGCTGGCCACCCGCTCAGTTTTGGGATGGGGGGATTGGGGTAGAGGGGCACTACCTGCTGGGGTTGGGATCCACTAGACTACCAAGGAACAGTTTACATGTGCTATACAGGGGATCAGAGATAGGGAGGAGGATCTGCTAGACTCCAGGGAAATATTTATATTTACTATTCGGGGATCAGGATTGGGGGGTTACACTGGACACAAGGGACTATGATGTCAGTGTTGGGCAGGTGGTCGAGTGGGTAGAAGGACCACTGGACACCAGGGAAATAATTTTAATACATTGAGTTGGGGGAGGGGGCCAATAGCCACCAATGAAATCTTTGTAATACATCGGGCGGATGATCGAGTGTGGGGAGGGACCGCTAGCCACCAGGGAAAACTTTGTAATACATTGGGTGGATGATTGAGTGAAGGGAAGGGCCGCTATCCACCAGGGAAATATTTTTAAAACATTGGGCATATGATAGGGTGGGGGAGGGACTACTAGCCACCAGGGAAATATTATTAATACATCAGGCAGATGATCAGGTGGGGGGAAGGACCGCTAGACCACCAGGGAAGATAAGTATACTGTACTACAATACAGTACAATGCAAATGCATCCCGCCGGGTGCCACATCACTCCCAGTGATGCCCATCTGTCCCCCCAACTCCCCCATGCCACCTTCTATGCCCCTTCTGCACCTGACCCCCTCCTGTCCAGCAGCTTCACCCCCACACACAATCCCGGCCCCTTTAGTGTTGCACTGTGTAGGGGGGGACAGGATCCCTGTGGCACTTCCTGCAAGTGCACCAACTGTTTGGCACAGCAGTCAAATTGCCTCAAACCCAGGGAATTTGGTGCCATGAGCCTGCTTTTTATAAAATCAGGCACAGGGTCCCTGGCGCACCCGGAGTTTGCTGCAGCTTTGAAGTAGTGGAACTTGCATTGCTGTAAGGGCTCTTTGAAAATTGGGCCCCTAGTCTTTCCTTTTTTTCTGCCTTCTTTTCCCTGAGTTCTCCCAGCATGGCTCCCTCAGCTCTAGATTTACTCTGCTGTATTCTCTCATCTCTGGCTCTTGCCTCAGTCAGCTGGGTAAGCCACCACTCAGCCCTTAAGTGGATCCGGTTTCAGACCTCCTCCACTTCATCCCAAGGCTGTCAGGGCTCAGCTGCAGACCCAGGAGAAAAACTCATAAGTGGTTCAGCAGGGTCTACTGTACAGGCTGGACTGCACACACAGTCACCAGCACTTGCTCTTAGTACAGTAGCTCTGCAGGTTCTAAGACTCTAGCAATGGCTCCTTCTTTTTATTGTCTTCAGGCAGTGTGATTTGGCACTCAGCCAGAGTGGCAGACCAGTATGTTAACCCATTCCTCGAACATAGGGGCTACACAATCATAGGAAACAGAATTGCTAAACACTTGCAAAACAAGAAAAAACTTAGATTCAAAAACTCAGTATGGATGTTGTAAACAGAAATCTTGCCAAAAAAATCGTACTGTATTCTAAGAAAATATTATGAAGGCTCTGTGGATATTGTGTACCTGGACTTCAGCAAAGCATTCAACGCTGTTCCACAAAGTGGCTTATTCATAAAATGGAAAGCCTAGGTATAGCTGCTTGAGTAATACAGTGGTTAGTAACTGGCTGCAGGATAGGAAAAAGAGGTATAATAATTGGGTTCTCTATCAACGTGGAAACAAGTGAACAGTGCTGTCCCACAGGGGTCTGTACTCGGACTAACACTGTTCAACACCCTTGTGCACTGTTGCTATAGTTTGCTGTTTAATTTTGCTGTTAATTTGCACTAGGCACTTATTCTGCCCCCACGATTTAAGGGGGGACCCTGTCATATCTCTACCTTTTCCTCCGGGCTCTCTTGACACTGTCTGTATTTTGATATTTTGATGTTACACCACATTTTAGATGTTATTTAGATGTTTTCTACATGTTACTTCTGGTATGAATCTTGTTGCTATCTTCCTACTTAACTGTTTATGCCTGATGTCCCATATGCTGTATCACCTACTTGTTTATGCCAGATGCTCCTGTATGTTACCTTGACTTTGTCTGATGCATTGTATGTACCCTGTAATCCTCCCAGGTCGCCCCTGAAAATAGGCACCTGTCTGTCTAGTGTGCTTACCTGGTAAACAAAAGCAAATAAATAAATATATTTACACATGACTTGCACGTAGACGCACTAGCTGGGTTGCCAAGTTTGCTAGTGACACCAAAAGTGGAAAAGTAGTTACAGTACAAGAGGCATTAATGAGCTTCATAAAGATGTAAACAAGCTGAGGACATGGGCAAACAGATGGCAGAGGGAACTTCAGTGTGGAGAAATTCAAAATCATAAATTTCGAAAAGAAGAATTTAAAAGCAAAATACAACTTAAATGGTTTAGATATTACCAAACATTAACAGAAAAAATCCTTTGTGCTAGCGATTGGTAGAAAATTCAACACTGGACCAACAATGTAGAGTGGCAGCTAACAAAGCAAACAGCATCATGCCGTTAATCAGGAGGATGCTGTTTCTCTTGCTAGTTGCCTGGCTAGCGCATAAAGAGATATATAAGGCCCTAGTACTGATCCTTGGTCAGACCCCATCTCATGTACAGTGTGCCATTTTTGTCTCAATATATCACCTTTTTAGAATATCCAAGGATGAGAAAAACAAGAGGGCACATGATACCACTGAAGGGAGCAAGATGCAGGGGGAAATATAAGGAAGCACTACTTCACAGAATGAGTGGTAAAAATGTAAAACAGCCCCCCCCCCCGAGCAGGTGATATCAGCCAATACTGTAACTTTCTTTAAAATCTGAATTTATAGCTACTTTGGAGACAATGGGGTGACAGGGTATTTCTGTTGAGCTACTGTGGAACACCGTGATGGACCGGCGGTCTTATTTATTTATTTATTTATTTGTAATTTTTGACCAGAAAAGGCACACTAAGCTCTTCTTTCTTTCTTATAATCACAAGTTTGTATGTTTGTATGAACGCATATACTTCTGTATAAAAGTGAGACTTGCACTAAAGAAATATGTATACTCTGCAATAACACCCTCCACAGCATACAAACTCCTCAGCCATCATTTTTTACCAGCATCATAGGAAATATATTTACTCATATGTGGCGTGGTGATGTCTGAGGATATTATCAAACAGCTTTAGGAACAGTAGCAGCAGCCCTATGCCCATGTGAGAACACTGCTATCTATACACAAACCAAAGGGACTTAATAAAAGTGCAGCATAATTTATAGGTGCATGAGGTTAGCGGGGAACAGACAGCAGTGAATTGAACACTAGGAAACTTGAGCTGAATACTAAAAGTTAAATAGATGTACAGTAAATAGATGGACAGTAAGTGTTTTCATTACCTTGAGATTGGCATTCTCCATCAACTGTTGCAAGTTTTTACTTTCACAGTCATGTGCTGCTAACATTGGATGCATATATATAGCAATGCTCTCTCTATTTTATTTTTTAAATGCTACTGACAACTATCTATTATTTGTAGATTGCTGCCCATTTTTTACAGTGGCTGTTGCATGTCTCAGGGAAGTTAGAAGCAGAAGGTTTGAAGTTTTCTAGGAGTTCGAGGCAGGGTGTTTTGGGGAGTAGTGAAATGTGTGTTGTTATGCTTGTTTGCAATGCAATGTATGATTGTTTGAAGCAATGAATTTGTTGTGCGCTTAAAAGTACAGTGCGCAGTATTTGGCATACGCGGTAGTGACCGCGCTCAGTTGCTTGTGCTGGATTTGTTGTGTTGAAAAGACATGATACCTCTTTGGTGACATGCTGAGCAGAGTAATGAAAGTGTATACATATCTAATAAACAATCTAAAAACTTAATTTGTGCTGATCATTCTCACCATTTGCTCAGAACAACTATATGTATTCTTAAATGATGGTACTCATTACTGACTGCATGTTTCTGTCATCTTTATTACTTACTTGTGATTTTGTGTAAATGTTTTTTATCTTGTCACTGGTAAGATGTGTCTTTACCTGATGTAATCCTGCCAGACTGTATTCACTGTATGAAAATTCCTTTATTGTTTGTAACCTCCCGGGTCATGCCTGAAAATAGTCGCTTTGTGGCTATAGCACCCACCCGGTCATCAAAAACTAAGTAAATAAATAATAACCAGATAAAATGCATAAGACTGTATATGGTGAAAAGCAACTTTCATTATATGCAGATGTGGGGGATGCAGACTCAGTCAGCTCCTGCTATCAGAGTTCTGCATCCTACTGAATATGAATCAAGGTCTGATTCAATTCTTTATGAGGATAGCTAAGATATTCTGCACTACTACACCATGTGCAGAAATCAAGAATTTATTTTAACATAATCCAGTCCTCTTCAACATCTTAATCAGTGACATTATGGATAACATAGAAGGGAGAATTGCTTCAAGCAGGAATGGTACATAGGGGTTATCTTCTCCAATGATCTAAGAGTTGGGAGTCACTGTGACAAGGCAGCAGGTAAAGCAAAGAGGATGCTGGGATGCATAGGCAGGGGTATCACCAGCAGGAAAAGGGAGGTCATAATTCCACTCTACAAGACATTAGTGAGGCCATACCTGGAGTACAGTGTCCAGTTCTGGAGACCTTTCCTACGTAAGGCTATAGACAGGGTGGAGACAGTTCAGAGGAGGGAAACCAAGATGGTACAGGGTTTACATCACAAGTCCTACAAGGACAGGCTGAAGGACTTGAATGTGTATTCCCTGGAGGAGAGGAGGGAGAGGGAGGATATGATAGAGCTATACAAGTACCTTACAGGGAGGAACAAGGTGCAGGAAAACACTTTTTCAGAGGAAGAGATGTTCCAGGACTAGGGGTCATGGGATGAAACTGGAGGGAGGGAGGGAGGGAGGTTCAGAGGTAACGTGGAAAGTATTTTCTTCACAGAAAGGGTGGTGGACAAGTGGAATGCCCTGCCAGAAGAGGTGGTGGGGGCTAAAATAATTACGGGATTCAAGAATGCATGGGATAGGCATCGGGGGATCCTAGCAGTTGGGGGAAAGGACAACCCAGTTCAAGAGAAGCTTGATGAGGCAAAATTACATGCATGATTGGGCAGACTAGGTGAGCCTAAGGCCCTTATCTGCCACCAGTATCTATGTATCTATACTGTTCATACAGTTTGGGATTTTTCTGAGACAATGGCTCTTGTATAACATACTGGTAATCTAGGTAATCCTCTCTTCTCTGTGCATTATTAAAAGTGATATCACAGCACTATCATTAAACTAAATACAAGCAAAATAAATATGTGCACATACTGTACCAATAGAACAAACAAAAATGGCATAGCCATTAGTAGTGTGTAATGAATGAGCACTCCAACTCCACTTGCTTTTTATAATTGCAGCTCATTTATAAGCTGTTAGTGCCAGAAGTTCGCCATGCCGTAATTGTTCAAGTAGTAATCAGTGGTAGCATCTAACTTTTCCTATGTAAATGCCAGTGACAGAAATGCTTATGTTTAATCCTGAAACTTATTGGGACATTACTATAGCATGTAACAGAATGCTTTAAATTTATTTTTAAAGACTGTTCCTGTCCACTTAATGGCATTTCCCAGTTTGTTTCAGGGTGCCTCTTCTAGAGGCAGATAAAGCTAAATACTGTAGTTCAAACCCCAGGAATCCATCACTGTGCTTGCTAGTGCATTCAGCCTGCAGGTTTGAGCTGCCCCAGAGCTTAGAATTTTATGTTAATTAGAGAATCTTGGAATGAAATTCAAAACTCTGCTGTGTGCTCATGCTCACCCTAACATTCTAATGGCAGATTTATTCCTCTGCTTGAAGTAAGCAGTTGCTCCGGAGACTTCTGTTCAACTTCAGATTGGTTTTCAGGTTATATTTTTTGTAAGAGTATTTTTTTTTCAGTTATTATTTAGTTACTTTGTCAATGACTCTGCATTGTTAGGTCATTTTTGTACATTTTTTAACTTTTCTGCGGTTCCCCATCAGTTCCCAAGAACCGGAGAAGGATGTTTTTTTTCAGTGAGGTTCCTGCTTTAAAGTGATTTTGTGAACTTTGCCATGGAAAATGGGATTTATAACCTGTAAGAGCTGTGATTCAATCTCTTACCATTTAAACTGCCAAAAAGTGATGTTTTCCATGAAATAAATGCTTTTATTTCTGTGCTCTGGTTCATTTGCATAACCCGCCTCTTTTTTTTCTCAGTGCTGCAACCCCCATGTGTGACATCATGCAGGGGAAACAAAGTTTGTAAATACTGTTTTGAAACAGAGGCCTCTGTTGGTCAGTCTTGGTATTGCAGACATTTACACGACTGACATAGGCGACTGCACCTCTCAGTATAGAAACCCTGTCAGCTAGATACTATATGCACAATGCTTTGTTTGGAAAATAAACATGAGAGCTTTTATTGGAGAAGCCACTACAGAGATTTGAGACTGCACCTCACAGTAAGGGAAATGGAAAAACAATGTCCTATTGTACCCACAACGCCTTGCTATGTACATCTACATATTAGGTGCAGTCACCACCACCAAAATAAGTGTCTACACCTCAGAGTAACTAACAATGATATCAACATGATAATGTACCCAGAATTCCATTGTGCTGTATGTAAAATATTGACAGTTCCTTGCATGACATCATTCTGGGGTGTGACTGCACTCAGAAAACTGGAGAACACAGTGCTGATAAAACATAAAAAAAATGTCTATAACAGATTTGTTTTATAAAACAAATTGCAGCTTCAGCATCTGAAGCATAGGTAGCAATGGGATACTATGTGAAAACAGCATCTGTGAAAGCTCAAAAAATCACTTTAAGGACCTATTTTAAAACTACTTTATTTTCCTTAAATTACTAAAAAAATTTAACCACTTGCATTTTCTACTGTTTATTATTTTTGGTTCCCCTTTATTTAGGATCTAAGCTGATATTTTACAGTTTAACCTAACTCATCTGCTAGGCTGCTTTTGTCTGTGGTTTTATTTTTAGGGAACGGAACTGCATTTCATATGTTTTTAAACGCTTTTTACATATATGAGGTTTACTTCTCATTCAGTTTCACTTTTACTTATGCTTCATGGTTCGTCAGTGCTTGGCATGACTGACAGACCCAAAAAGAAGATGGGACCTTCAGGCTTTAAGTTTGTAAAGTTTCTTTCCAACTCCTGACAAAGGCATACTGTCACGAGTTGTGCTTAAAGTGCCTGGGTCCAGCTTACATTTTAGTTTGTATGAAATTTGTCCAAAAAGGGCTAAAAAATTATTAATGTCATTTTGGCTTCTCAGTCTGCCTCCATGTCACAAAATAAGCAGAATGATAAGGCTGCTAAAAATGGTTCAGAATTCACGATATCTGACTGGGGGAGCCCTGAACTGAGTAACAAAACAAACATGTCACAAGAGGAAAAGGAAGAGGAGACCATTATGGTTTTCCAAAGAGGTAGCAAAAAAAGTGAAAGCCAAAAAGATTGCATTCAGGCAATACAAAAAGACACAGGCAGAAGGGGATAGGGAGAAGTACCAGGAGAAGCAAAGGGAGGCAGGGAGGTCAGTAAGGGAAGCCAAAGCTCAGACAGAAGAACACATTGCAAAATCAGTGGGTAGAGGGGACAAAACCTTTTACAGGTACATAAGTGAAAAAAGAAAGACAAAGGGAGGGATAGTGAGACTGAATGGGGAGGATAGGGGCTGCGTGAAGGATAACAACAGCAAAGCTGACATATTGAACAGGTATTTCTGCTCAGTCTTTACTGAGGAAGAGGAGGGTAATGGGTCTGAAGGGAGTACAAGGGGTGAGAATGGTGCAGAAATAGACACAAGTCCCTTTACACGAGAAAGGGTCCTGAAGGAACTGGAAGTAATAAGAGTTGATAAAGCAATGGGGCCAGATGGGGTGCACCCCAGGGTCCTTAAAGAACTAATAGAGGTGGTGGCTGAACCTCTAGCTATCCTGTTTAGCCGATCACTGGAAACAGGGGAGGTAACCAAAGACTGGAGGACAGCAGATGTAGTCCCCTTATACAAAAGTGGGAACAAAGAGGAAGCAGAGAACTACAGACCAGTCAGCCTCACCTCGGTAGTGGGGAAGATCATGGAAGCACTACTGAAGGAGAGATTGGTGGAACATCTGGTTGTCAATGGACTACAGGACCCAAGGCAGCATGGTTTCACCAGGGGAGGTCATGCAGACCAATCCTCGCTTGAATTTTGACTGGGTCACTAGGGAGGTGGATCGAGGGCAGTGGACATGGCCCATCTGGACTTCAGCAAGGCCTTTGACACTGTGCCACATAGAAGACTATTACACAAACTGGGGAATATGGGTGTGGGCAGGACAGTAGTGTGGTGGGTAGGTAACTGGCTGGGTGGCAGACACAGAGGGTAGTGGTAAATGGTTGTCACTCCACAGAGGGAAAAGTGACCAGTGGGTACCACAGGGATCAGTGCTGGGACCGGTCCTATTCAACATCTTCATCAGTGACATTAGCAGGACCTAGAAGGCAGAATTTCACTGTTCGTTGATGACACAAAGCTCTGTAACAGAGTAGCACACCAGAGGGTGTAGACAGAATAAGAAGCAACCTGCAGAAACTTGAAGAATGGTCAGGGGTTTGGCAGTTGAAATTCAATGCAAAGAAGTGCAAGTTAATGCATAGGGCACAAAAACCCTGCACAATATATCAGTTGGGGGTGAGGATATAGCATGCACCAAGCAGGAAAGGGATCTTGGGGTTGTCTATCTCTGATGACCCTCAAGGTAGGGAAACAGTGTGACAAGGCATCAGGTAAAGCAATAGGATGCTGGGATGTATAGGCAGGGCATCACCAGCAGGAAAAGGGAGGTCATAATTCCACTATACAAGACACTAGTGAGGCCCCACCTGGAGTACAGTGTACAGTTCTGAGACCATACCTATGTAAGGACATAGACAGGGTAGAGAAGGTTCAGAGGAGGGCAACAAAGATGGTGCACGGATTGCATCACAAGTCCTATGAAGACAGGTTGAAGGAACTGAACATGTACTCCCTGGAGGAGAGGTGGGAGAGGGATATGATAGAGACATACAAGTATCTTACAGGAGGAACAAGGTGCAGGAAAACACTATTTTAAGTGAAAAGATGTTCCAGGACTAGAGGGCATGGGATGAAGTTGGAGGGAGGACGATTCAGAGGAAACATGAGAAAGAATTTCTTCACAGAACGGGTGGTGGACAAGTGGAACACCCTGCCAGAGGAAGTGGTGGGGGCTGAAACAATCACAGGATTTAAGAATGCATGGGATAGACTTAAAGGAATTCTGGAGGTCAGGGGTAAGGGGCAACAGACTTCTAGGAAAACAAACTGAACTTACAAGCTCAAATGGGCAGACTGGGTGGGCCATAGGCCCTTATCTGCCGACACTGTCTATGTATCTATGTATCTATGTATCTATGTATCTGTCCCTCTTCCTAAAGAAGGAAAGGAGCCATTAATGGACAAAAATAAAATGCTCTCAACAGAGGACATGACTAAGACTTCAGTGCAGGCACTAAAGATTGGGCATGCTTACAAAAAAAAAAAAGTAGCTGTCCTTCCTCCTGCCCTCAATGGAAAATATTACTAAGGCATGACAACTTTTCCAGGCAGTCTAGGCTATGGGGGAATTTCAAGAATATGCCTGCCCCCTCCCCCCCACTCCAGTTCCATTCCCAATACCAGCAGGGGAGGAGGTAAAAATGTTTTATGAACAAGAAGGAGAACCTGAACAAGAATTTAACAACCTTTCAAGACCCTCCAATGACTGCATCTCTCACTATACCTTTCTGAGACATATGGTCAATTCTCTCAGCTTTTCTTCACAGGAAACTGATGTGGATGAGGAAGGGTTTGACTTCATGGATATGAAGAGTTTATTCCCCACTAAGAGTTGCTGTGTCCCATCTCAAAATCCCTCAGGAAAGTCACTTTTACATTCATGTCAGCACCCACCCAACTGCTGGCATAGTTTAAAAAATAATTAAATAAGTAAATATCAGATGACAGACAGGGTTCTGGGTACCTGTATTGTTATCTAAATAAGATTTTCAGACTATCCATCATCTTTATAAATGCAGACACACTTTTAGTGCATAAAGTGCATGAGCAGCTTTTATTAGGGTGCCCAGTTAGTAGGGGGCACACCATACCTCCTCAATGAAGATGTTGGCAGACACCCTTGCAGTAAATCCTCCTACTGATTTTGCCCTAAGGCATCATCAGGGAGAGAAACCAGTAAGATGATTTACTGTAAGGGGCGTCTGCTGGTGTCCTTGTTAAGAGGTATGGTGTACTTGCTGGCTTTGGGCACTTTACTATTAAAAGTTGCTTATGCACTTTATGCATTCATTTGTGTGTCTGCCTTTATTATAAGTTGGTGGACGGTGCAGAAATTCTTGCTTGAATGTGATTTTGTTATTTTCCAGCATGTCCAGCCATTGGGGCAGTTTCCTTGTTGTAAAATACCTGTATTCCCATCCTGATTGTGATGGAGTGCCCCAGACTGCCACTTGGGACAGAGCCAAAGTGCTCCTTTTCCTCCTAGCCTCCTCGAAAAAGATTCCAGGAAACTGGATGCCAGGAAGGGACAAAAAAGTGTATATTTCAGCCTTCCTGCTGTTAAGGCAGGCAACTTGTCTGACCTACACAACTCCTTACCTGGGAGCCTTATTCAACTCCATTCTGACACTGAGCGTAAACGTTACTGGACATTTGGCGCAGGATATGGCTGGCACAGCAAAATCAACCAAACATGTCACAAAATTCCCATTTCATATACAAAGGGCACTGCATGCATGGTTAGGGCCCATGTACTGTCCATAGGAAGGGTTGCCTGACTTAGAACTTCAAATCTATCCTAGGACTCTCAGACAAAAGCTTCGGATCTCCCTTCTGAGGGAAATCCCTGTTTGACGGCAAGATGGAGGCTTACATGAAAAAAGGGGATGAGTATAAAGACCCCTACAAGGGGGTAGAGAATACCACCCTCCTGTTATGCGCCTATGAATTCTCTCCACAAAGGTCCTGTTATAGTTCTAGGGGCAGAGATAGAAAAGGAATTAGCCATGCTGCTGCAGCACTAGCACCCATACCCCAGGCAGAGTCTGTGACTTTGCAATTCAAAGGATTTCCAAAACTACAGAACCCAAAAGTTTCTTCAATCTCACACCTCAGCAAAAAAAAAAAAAAAAAATTCTGCTGGGGGTGAAGAAATTGCTGCATATGCATGAAGTGGGACAAGTACCAGCTGCAACAGGGCAAGGAGCATTACTCTAGATATTTCCTAGACCCAAAGAAAAATGAATAAAATGCCTGAGGACAATACCTCCGATTCAGGTTAAGGGACTACCAATAGCGATTTACAGACAGCCTCTTTGGCCTCAGCTCAGCTCCATGGGTATTCACAGAGTGCCTAGCTGTGGTGGCAGCACATTTGAAAAGAGAGGGGTGGTGTTGTTTTTTTTTTCCTTATCTGGTCGACGGACTGATCTTAGGAAAAAACACAGCAAATTCCTCCATATTGCTAACTCAAAGCACTTTGGAGGCTTTGGGCTTTTTCATAAACTTTCTAAGTCCCAGACAGAACCAGTTCAAGTTCTGGACTTTGTTGGTGCAGAGCTGGATACCCTGCAAGGGAGATCCTTTCTTCTTCTTCTAGCAAGGGTAGCAAATCTGATTTCAACTGTAGAACCCTTCATAGCAGGCCAGCCAAGGTCTGCAAGATTTTTTTTCTAATGTTTACTGGATCACATGGCCATCTCCACAACAGTGGTACCAGGTGCCAGATTCCAGATGAGAAATATCCAGTATCACCTAGGGAACCTCTGGTCTCAGAGGTGGGACACCCTATCCAAACTGATACCTCTCTCACAAGATCCTTGTTCAGGGCACTGGACTGGCAAAAGAAGGAATGCCACCTCATAGCGAGGATTCCCTTCCTCCAGCAATTCCCTATAGTCATTCCCACAGCAGATGCCTCCCTCCCACCTAGGCTGGGGTGTCCACTTGGAGGATCTAACTGTAAGTGGCACATGGAGTGCAAGGGAGACACTAGATCACATATATCTCCTGGAACTCAGCACAGTGTTCCTGGCAATGCAGGCGTTTCCCTCCCAGATCAGTGGTCAGTCTGTACAGATTAGAATAGACAACACCACAACCATATACTACATCAGCAAACGGAGGAACACAATCTTCAAAGATGTGCTCAAAAGCCATGAAGATCTATTACCTGGAATGTGCCCTGGGGGGGCAGCTGTCCACAGTACACCTACCAGTGAAAGGCAGTGACTTGAGCATGATCAGTCAGGGAAATCATGAATGGGCCCTGAACCAGCAGATACTGGCAACAGTGTCCAGAAGGGGAGGTTCACCAGAAATAGATCTGTTTGCATCCTGGGAGAATCATCAGCTTCCCCTGTTTAATTGCAGGCCTCCAGCTAGGGGCTTGGTCCCATAAGATGCCCTGACTCTAGACTGGACAGACAGGTTCCTGTATGCTTTTCCTTAACTCCCTCTCTTGCTGAGAGTGCTTTTGAAGCTGAAGAGCCAGTCTGCAACCATGATCCTAACAGTCCAGATCAGACCAGGCAGGTTTTGTACTCCCTGCTCCTGGCCGTCACCATCAAGCATCCCATCTGCCTCCCACAGAGGCACAGCATGCTGACCATGTCTCAGGACAAGACAACCTTGACAGATCTCAGGTCTCTGCACCTCTATGCATGTTTTTGAGGAGCTGGAGTTATCTGAATTTAAAGGGGACATGAATTGATTACTTTTGTGCAGTTGTTTGAAAAGTCTCTGTTTTCATAAATTATATTCATACCTCTAAAGGATCCCTTTTTAACTGTGCCTGAATAAAAGCTGAAGCTGTCAGTTTTATTTTATATTGTTTTCTTTGTATGGACAACATTCTGTACAGTTCCTTTCATGGAACCAAGAATTTGGAGTTTTGACTATGTCACTTCATGGTTTTAGAACTGTGGGCACTGTACTGATAAGTTCCTGCTAACCTTTCTGAAAAGGTTTTGCAAATCCTCAGGGTTTCCAGGAATCCAGCAACAAGGAAAACTGTTGCTTCTAAGTGGAAAAGGTTCTCCCTGTGGCATGTACCTAAGCAGATCAGTCCTTTGCAATCAGATCTGCCTACAGTCTTGGACTACCTAGTCCACCTTCAGTCCCTTTACTGCAGGTTCTCGACCCTTAAGGTGCATCTGGCAGCATTGTCAGCTTATGTTTCAGCAGGTGAAGAGAAAAAGCGGCTTCACACCCCATTTTCAGAAAATTCTTTAAAGGGCTCCTGCATCTGTTTCCCCCTGTCAGGGACCCACTTCCTCCATGGGATTTAAACCTGTGTATCGCTGAGCTCAAGGACCCTCCTTTTGATCCCATGGATACTGCTGCTTTAAAGTATGTCACTTGGAAAACAGTCTTCCTCGTGGCCATGACTTCTGCCAGAAGGGTGTGCAAGCTGCTGGCTCTTTGCACAGACCCTTGTTACATAATCTCCCACAGCGACAAGGTAGTCCTAATGACAAACAGAAAATTCCTCTCTAAGGTGGTGTCTGAATTTCTCCTGAAACACTCCATTGCCCATCCTCTATTCTTTCTTTACAGCAGAATCCAGCTCTGGAGAACAGATATTCCACAGTCTAGATGTCAAATGGGTGCCCAGTTACTACCTGGACCACACTAAAGAAGTCGGGTCCTCCCATTCACAATTGTTTTTCACATGTGGTAAAGTGGGCAAATGTAAACCAGCTTCCAAGCAAACAATTGCTCGCTGGATAGTCTCCTGCATGCCATTCCATTACATCAAAGCTGGCAAGCTATCACCATAGGCTCTCAGAGCACATTCCATGCATTGCACACTTCCACCTTCGTGGCAGCTGCAAGAGATATCCCCTTGCGGTAAATTTGTGAAGCAGCTACCTGCAGAACAGTATACACCTTCACAAGGCAGTATTGCCTAGACGTACAATCCTGAAGGGATACCAGATTTGCATCTGCTGTCTTGCAGAACCTTTTCCCTAAATAGGTTCTGTACCCAGCTTCCCAAGTTACTTCATTTTAGTCTGCACTAGTAAGCATAGTGACAGATTGCTGGGGGTTGAAGAAAAAATTACTTACCATAGTAATATTGTTTCTTCCAAGGGATCCCTCACTATGCTTAACACACCCACTCTACCTCCCCTTCCAGAACCTAGAAAAGGTTCTACAAGAATCGGTTCTTTTTTTATATTTTTACTTCACTTGAGCATTATTTGTGCAATGCCTACAATCAAATTTTGGGCAGTTTTGTTGCAATTTGTGGTCTATCACCTTTTGTCCCAGCAGTGACTGGAAATGTTAAGGGTTTTGTATTTTTGTATAGGTTTAGCTAGTTTAGTGCACACTGCTCACCTTAGCAGTTGAAATAAATCTGTCATTAGAATGTTAGGGTGAGTATGAGCACATAGCAGAGTTTTGAATTTCATTCCAAAAGTCTCTAATTAGCATAACATGGAATGCTCCATGACAGCTCAGACCTGCAGGCTGAATGCACTAGTAAGCATATTGAGGGATCCCTTGGAAGAAACAATATTACTATGGTAAGTATTTTTTTCTTTTTGGACAGCTCTATTCCCATTGTTAATCTAACCACAGTTTCAGTAAAGCTTAGTAAAGAACTAGAGGAATTTTTTTAAGTGCTGCAAATAAGTAATTAGTTGAATTCACTCCTATGAATGGAATTCTTTAACTTTATTCATATGAAAGAGATTAGGACAGGTAACTTTAGTTGGTACAGAACTCTTTGACAGATATATCCTGGGGCAAGATGGGATGTGCACTCCATCCCAAGCTTTGTTCTCTGCACAGGCATAAGCCCTGCCTGCTTCTCCTGTTCTACCATGAGATTATCCAAAAGATGATCCTGTTAATGTTCACCTATGTGGATGTGGTGTACAATGCCACTCACAAACCTGCCCTCACCAGACTGGACCCCCTTTTTTCATTCTTTTGCCACTTTGCCCTAAATGCCCTACCTCTTATCCATCACTGTTCTTGTTAGCTCAATACTTTCCCATTAAGTCTTAGGCCCTGTACACACTAAACATCTTGAACCGTGTTGAGAAGCTTAACACGGTTTAAGACATGCTAACATGGTTTGCGGCCATATTACAGTTGGACTTAAACTGCTTTTAAGAACTGTGTTTAAACCCAGGTAGCTACCTAGTCTTTAGCCTAGTTTAAAAATGGGTTAAGATAAATATGTTTTACCTTGCAAGTGTGTACACGCTGCAGTGTTCCTCTTCCTATGCACAAAAATCAGTTGTAAAACATAGTTGCCAACATTGATACCTGGACCTTTGTGGTGTGTATGGGATGTGTGTTTTAACCCAATTTAAAAACCGGGTTAGGATGACAGGACTTGCAAAAGTGGATGCACACACATGGTAAGTCTTAACCCGTGTTGGAAAACATTTTATCTGTAAACGTGATCGCAAGTGTGTACAGGGCCTTAGTGTCTCCTGCGCTGTTCTTCCTATCTTTCTAAATACTGTTTTTTCCTCCTTCCCCATCTCCTATCTGCCCTCATCTCCTCCTCCATCTCATCCTCCTACTTCCTCTGCTCTTGTGATTCCTACTTCTTCTCAATCTCTCACTGTACTATAAAACCTCTTCTGGCTAATCTGCTCTTTGCATCCACCTCCCTGCTCTACAGAATAGCTTTCTTCTACCTATCCATCTCTCCTCCAGTCCTTCTGTAAGATGTCTCCTTTGTGATTAGTTCTTCCAAAAATGCACCGATGTGCACCTCACTCATTAGCAAGTGAGTGGAATGTACTGTCAACACCAATCTTATACAGCAAAAAAAGCTACTGCTTTATTTCATGTTATGCAATCACTGTTATTGACATAGCTCCATGCTACGTATTTCAAAGACCGCATCCTGGTTTGAAAAACTTAAAAACCTCAAAGTGTAACAAAACTTAGCACAACATAATACACCAATATAAGACTGGTGTTGCCTGTACTTTTCATTCACTTGCTATTGAGTGAAGTGCACTTTGGTCCCTTGTGTAGTCTGAGCTGTGGACATTGCACCCAGCCTTGGATGAAGCATGTTGACTTTTGCTTTTTTCTCTTATTACTTCCCTTCTTGCATCTGCAGCTAGCAACTAGTCCCCTCAAACATTTTCACTCCTCCTTTACTCTCTTCTCTCTGCTCACTCTTCCCCCCCTTGCCATCTACATTTCCTTACTGAGCCTGTTACCCTGCTCCTCTCTCTCTCTCTCTCTCTCTCTCTCTCTCTCTCTAACCTTCCTTCTCTGCTTTAGTCTTTCATGCAGCCCTGCTCAGTCTCTACACTTTCCTCCCTCCTCCATCATGACTCCCACATGGATAATCTTTTTCAATTCATTAAGAATTTTCTAATATAAAAATTGTAAGAAAATGTAAATATATTTACATGTCCTGCTCCGCCTATTTCTCTGTCATTACCATATGTTGTTACTTTTCTGCTTTGGTTGCATTTTGAACATTTTGTACATCTTTCTTCTCGTGTAACATTTTTCTCCATATATATGGTGCTTTGTCTTGCACTCGTTCTTCTTTTACCACACTATGTATATTGTACACTAATTTTAATGTATTCTACATTATTCCCCTTCCCCTCAGGTAACACCTGGAACTAAGCTTTGGTTCAATATGCCTATCCTGGTCGCCACATTTTACATAAACACTAATTCCATAACATTCCTGTACAAAGTTTCAACCCAGTAGGAATTTCCCTTGAGAGGGATATGCATGCAATTTGGCAATTTTAGAAATAAGAAGACCCTTCACCCTGTCACCACTATTTCTTCAAAAAATAGGTCAAGTCAAAAGGTACTGTAGTTATAGTATTGACTGACATCACCTGTTCTGAGAGTCTATTCCAAATGTCTACCACTTATTCAGTCAAATACACATTTCTTAAAATTCTCCTTGAATTTTCCTTCAGTGGAATCATGACTCCTTTTCTTCTTTTACCTTTGGACATTCAGAAGACCTACATTTATTTGGATATTGTTGTTCCCTTTTAGGTATTTTCAGTTTTTAGTTTTTTTGTTGACCAGGAAAGGAAGGCTAGACAAAAGTGTGTGCAAACCATGTTTGCACACAGTAACCTCTTCCTTAATTTACATATTAATATCTGCGCTGGGGTGTCTCTTTTCCTGACGCAAATCTAATAACAGTATAACAAATTTTTATGTCAGCACATGCGGGGTCCATTTCTAGATGTAAACAACTGTGACAGAATTGGGCCTCCTTAGTTTTAGTGGAAGATACACCAGCATGTTGGCACAGTGGTAGCGCTACTACTCACAACACTGGAAACCTGGGTTCAGGAACAAGAGTGGGTCATTGAGGGACTGTAAGGGGGAGGTAGACTAAGCATCCCTGGGGACTCTCTCCTCCCCTTGGGAGGGAGGGAGGGAGGGAAGCTTCCCACGCTGCTCTGTTGCTACCTGAATGATCACAGATGGCAGTGCAGGAGAGGAGGTAGTGTGGGAGAGGATAATGTTGGTCAGGGATTGGACTGTGCATGCTTAGTGTGTGCACAGCCATTGGTACCCCATGAATGTCAACATCACCAGGGATCAAGGAGCAGGACAAAGGCACCAGTCTCAGCTCCCCATGATACCCAACACCTCTGGACCAGCCCCACCACCTCGATCCACCATCTGATGCATGACTTGAAGGGGGTATATTCCTCCATCTCATATCTCAACTGGGGGGGAGCAGAGCTCCCTGGTAGCACAAGTGGAGTCTGAGGTTGGTGGGGCTGGAGTGATGCTGGAGGAAGCTGAAGAACTTGAGCTAGTGAGAAGGGGCATAAATAAAGAATTGTAAAAAACACAAAGAAAGCAAGATGCCTATGGTCAGAGCCATATTCATGTCTGCTAATATACTCACATTATTTTCTTTTTATTATTTATTTATTACAACATTTTATCCCAGAGAGAACATGCTCTGTTGCAAACAGCACATTTCCAGGTGTGTCCTAAGTGAAGGGCGCATGAGATTTACAAAACAGAATATAAAAAGTAGAGTAATTTTCAAAATAATGTACAGCAAAAAAAGCAAAACAGGAGAGTGTGCACACACATAACAGACTGATAGAACATGCAAATACAACATCAGCCAACAATACTGTAGTTGACCACTTGTCCTTCTCTGTTGTCCCCACAGCATGAGGTGGACTTTCTGCAGGAGTTTACAGACAGGATGTCATCTGTCATGTTGGTAGTGCCTAGACTTTTAGTGCTTGACAATTTCAAAGTTCAAAGTCATGCACTTAGGGAACAAAAGGTAGTATAGCGCAGTGGTTTAAGGCTCTCAGCTGCAAACCTGGAGACCTGAGTTTGAATCCCACAGCCCTCAGCTGCATACTGTGTGACCCTGAGCAAGTCTCTTAACTTCCTTGTGCTCCCAGGTCGCACCTGTAAACAAGCTTTCAGCTTAGTTTGTCTCTCCTGGTTAAAAAAAAATGAACAGGGTATTAGATGTGAGGGGTTCAGCTGTATACAACATTAGAGGAAAGGGACCTACAGTAGGAGGCATCATTAGTTAAACAAATCAGCCAATGTAACAAAGCCTTCAGCGAAGTTAATGAGATGCTAGGGTACACTGAGTGGGGGTTCAACAGTAGGAAATAGGAGATAATGCTACCTCTATATAGGTCACTGGTGAGGCCACACCTGGAGTACTGTGCCCAGTTCTGGAGTCTCCACCTGAAAAAGGACAGAGTCAGGTTAGAAACAGTACAGTCCAGGGTGACCAAGATGATACAGGGCCAGGATGGCAGATCCAATGAGGATCGACTAAAGGCACTGAACATGTATTCACTCGAAACCAGATATGAAAGGGGGATATGACAGAGACCTCCAAGCTCCTAAAAGGAATAAACAAGGTGAACTGTGAAGAGCTATTTACATGGAACAGAGAAGCTGGGACATGGGGTCATGAGTGGAGGTTAATGGTGGGAGGTTTAAAAAGGAAGTAAGGGAGTAGCATTTTACAGAAAAAATGGGCCATGGAAAGGTCTGCCAGCAGAGGTGGTGGTTGCCAAGACCATAAATGGCTTCCAACACAACTGGGATAGAGAAAAGGGTATAGTAGCTACTCAGATGGATGAGGGGAGTTGGAAACATGGAGAACAAAGGGGGGGGGCTAGGGTAAGTGAAGACCCCACAGAGACAACAGATCCAGGGGTATCATAGGGTAATATGGGCAGACAAGATGGACCATCAGTTTTTTTTCTGCTTCTGCTGTCATCATCTGTGTTTCTGTTGTGTGGGTTGACAACCCTTCAATAATTTTTCATGTAAAATCCTCTAATTTGTGGAATATTTGGAGCTCAGATGGTTTCTGCAACCACCCATAAGATGGGTCATATTTTGGACCTGGTGTTCTCTTTGGGGTTGGAGGTGGATGAGCTCTCGGTGGACCCTGTTGTTTTGCCACATCACTTCACTTTAAAGTTCAGCTTCTGAAGACCCACTCCACTAAGTCACTATATGCTAGACTTGGAGCTTAATAGGTTTCACTTTGCTTTGGACACCTCAAAATTGGTTGTTGCCTTCACCAAGGGGGCCACCTCTGGGATCGATACCTACCATAAGACTGTTGTGATAGTAGACTTCCTGGTGCTACTCCATATGTACCCTGTTACTTCCCATCAAAGCATCCCCGGGTTTCCGGAAGAGCTTAGATGGCTGAAAGTTCATTGCGTGCTTTAGAGCACATGTGGAGGAATATGTGAGTAGGTGCTGAAAGGCTTGTCTTGTCTTGCTAACCCATTATTAGAGCTATTAGGAGGCTTTAAGATTAAAAAAAACATATAAACAATTAGTCTCTGGGCTCATCACAGCTGATTAGAAGAGGCCTGTCACCCTTTTCTGCACTATGGACAGTTTAGTACATTCTGGTTGCCTTCTGGTAAAAGAGGAATGCTCCTGGCAGACATGTGAGTGGTTAAATGACTTCTTCAAGGGCAAGTGTGATGGTATCTGGGGGCATGTCTCTTCACCTCCCTATTGTGGGTTGCAGGGGTAAGAGGAATGTATAATTAATAATCTGATGCCGTGGTTTGAGCTCCATCATTTGAAGGCAAGGGAGATTTCCTCTCTTCTGTCTGAGATACACTGTCTGTACCCCTGTACTGGCTCCTGCCCTGACTTAGTTAATAAAGGCCAGTGCCAAGGCTCTGGCTCCAGTTTTCACAGGCATTGTTAATGTCTCCTTGGGTGAGAGTTATCTCTTTACTGCCCTGAAGAGAACTATGGTGAGACCCCTGCTCAAGAAGCAGAACCTAGACACCGATGTACTGTCAAATGATAAACTTATCTCCACCCTGAAAATCTTGGCTAAGGTTGTGAAAAAGTTGAAATGCAGCTGGCAAGCATCTGGAGAAAAACATCTTCAAGTCATTTCAATTTTGTTTTCAATGATGCTACAGTAATGTAGTAGTAGTAGTAGTAAACACCTTTATTTTTATACAGGATAGTAGATGGTCAGTTTTCACATCATTAGGACAAAATGTCCTATTTGCAAGATGGTCCTGTTATTGTTATTGTCCTGTAATGGGAAGGATATGCAAAGGTATTCTGGTTAGAAATCAGAGGAAGGCATCAGTTTTGATCTGCATTGATCTCACTGTGGCATTTGGTGTGGTGGACACACTGGGTGTAAGTACATAATCTATATACAGATACTATGGTCCTCTCTCCCCCAGTTTATTGGTTCTGCCTCTTCCACCTTCTCCCTTAAAGGGGAACAGTGATCACAAATGGCCCCACACTCAAGTGTGGGATCAGTCCCAATGTGTAGTTTGTGTACCAACACATTTTGGATTACTTACTGTTTACTGTAGTACAGTAGATTATATCGGACTCATTTTGCTCAGTTGTAGGATGACAACTTCTTTTACTACAAATCCCAGAAGCCCTTGTGGCTGATATCAGAACAGTAGGCAATCGTGAGAGATTCAACCAGCTGCAGTGCATGTTAGAGCTTTTATAATCTCTGATCAGATGTTTTCTGGTACTGCTTTTCTTCAGGGGCTAAGTAAGCCCTTTTCCTAACCTTGTCCTATTTAGCTGCACAAACAGCAAGCGCCCCTCCCCCCCATGCTAAGGACCCCCAAGACAGCAGAGTCTTCCCACTGGAGTCAGTCCAATGAGGCAACCGGGCACTCTGATACCCAACAGGTAGGCAGGGGAAACAGCAAAGGAGTAAATCAGGTGACAGGAGGCAGGGGTAGGGGTTAAAATAATACCTTAAAGCAAGCAAAAGTTGGGAAACATCCTATCTAGGGTAAGGGTAAAATAAGGGTTTAAAGTAGGTAAAAACATGAGAAAGGAAGAAACACTTCATCTAGGGTAGGGGTTAAAAAGGGAGTAGAGTAAGCAAATCAGAAACAGGCAAGTTAAACAATAGATATGCTAGGAGTGGTGCAGTGCAGTGGCTGTGGGGCAGCAGTCTTCAGGGAGACTTTCTGGAGACTGAGGTGCTGCCCCATCTGCATGCACCTCCCTGGGATGAGGGAAGAGGTAGCTTGACTCCAGGCCGAGTTGACTAGGCTTTGGGAGGACTCCTCTCCCACCCAGGGACCACAAAGTCAGCCATCACTGCTTCAAAAGTTGCCAAGGAGGAGGAGGATTGGCTGGACAATGGTGGCCTTGGGAAGGGTGAGAGTGGTGGATCAGAAGCACATCTCCCAGATGGTACCACTACACAACTCATATGCCACTCTGGCAGGGCGGGACTGCTCCATGGTGGCACCTACAGTAGTGACCAGGAAGAAGGTGGAGATTCTTCATAGGGGAGGCCCAAAGGAGGGTGGTGGGGGACTCCATTGTTAGGGGGATAGATTTGGGAATAGGGAGGGAGGGAGTGGGAGAGGGAGGCTAGGTGCCTACCTGGTGCCATGACTTGGAGGGATGGGGAGCAGATCCTAAGGATCATCAGGGAAGCAGGTTGGGTGGGAGAGCTGGATGTCATTGTCCACTTGGGAATGAATGATCTGGTTAGGGACAAGGCTAGGAGAGTGCAGGAGGAGGTCAGGGAGTTGGGGAGGGGTCTTAGGAAGGTAGCATGTTCAGTGGCCTTTTCTGAGGTGTTGACTGTCTATGAGAAGGGGAAGGATAGGGTACTCTGTACCAAGAATGTCAACCAGTGGTTGAAGGAGTTGTGCAGAGAGAAGTGTTTTGGCTACACTGAGGACTGGGGTCCTACCTGGAGGGATGGAGGCCTGTACGGGGGGAGGTGGCCTGCATCCATCCAGGAGGGGAACCACAGTCCACAGTGAGTGGTTCAAATGCTACAGTGGCAATCATTTAAACTAACTGAGGGGTGTGGCTGAAGAAACCATGGAGACATAAACTGTCCACCCCCACAAGTGGAAGCATACAATATTGAAAACCCTAAGGGAGGGAAATCCTCAAGGGTGCCTAGTAGCAGGAAAAGCAGTATGAAAGAAATGAAGAGGGATGGGAGTGAAGGCAGCTGGAGTAAGGAGAGTACACAAATGGTAAAAGGGGGGTTGACAAGAAGGGTGGTAAAAGAATTTGGAAGGCCATGTGCACAAATGCTTATAGTCTGGGAAATAAAATCCTGGACCTGGTGGCCATTATGGCAGAGTCTAACCTGGACATTGTCACCATTACCAAGTCATGGTGCAATGAGCACCAAGACTGGGATACAGAGCCCACCGCTTATAATGGGCATGTTTGTGCAGCCATTTTTTGCCCGTTATAGCAGGTGGGCGCTATAACGCATGATCGTCTGACTTTGTTGATTCTGCTGCCGTTAAATACATAAACAGGCACTAAGCGGTAATGAAGTTTGTGATACAGATATAGTACAGTACTGTGCTATAATCTTTATTAATCTTCTTTTTGCTTAGTAAGTACTTAGAGAAAAAAAAGAAAATAGGCAGACATTTAAAACATTTAAACAAATTTAATGCTGTAGAGTCATAGTAGTGCACCTTGGCACCGATCCTACTTTTTGCTCGAGAATTATTCAGTTATCCTTGTCTGTACTGTCTTCTGTTGGCAGTAAGGACACCATGCAGTTTCCACCCACTGAAGTAGCACCCAGTCTGGCAGAAGAGTTTCATGCTGTAGTTTTTATGCCACTCATCAAAAAGACTTTCTTGCTGTCTCAGAAGGTCAGCAACTGTCGACTTAGGAAGGCTGAGGTACTGAGCCAGGTCCCACTGGGTCTTCTGTGGCGGCTCTGAAATCTGGTTAAGGACATCGATTTTCTGGCTAAGAGACACTGCTCTCCTCTTACCAGTCATGACTGCAAAGCACATCAGAGACTTGAAAGTGCCTTACGATGATGCGGACTGGTAGTTATAGTAGCCGCTAATTGGAATCAACTTTCCTGCTCCTCTCCAATAAATTTCTGCTACCTAGTCCACCTCTTCATTCCCCTCCGCTACCCCCACCCCATCACTGCCAACACCAGCACTTATAGCACCCCTGTCCCCTACCCCTATCCAACTAGCACTTCTCAATCCCTCCTTCCTCCTTGACAATGGCCTTCTAGCCTGTCCACTCCTCTGGGGCTACCCTCCCTACTGTTCTTCCCCCAATTGCCATCACATCTAGTCTATTGATGCACTGCTTAGTTCTCAGTCTGAGACAGTCTCTCCACATCTATCACTGGTCTTAGCTCTACTCCTATCTAACCTGTGTAGTCTCGAATAATGAATAATGATGCGCACCCTTGTATGCTCTCTACCATCTGTGTAACCTCTGTATAATTTTTGTAATGATGTTCACCCTGTTTGTCTACCAACATTCTGACGTGGGACCTTTGTAAATGAGCTGTTCTTGTTCAAAGATGTTAATCCTAGAGTTAAGAAATCAATAAAAATAAAATAAAAATTAACACACCGCTACCGGGCAGATTAGGGAGGTGATCAGCATAAGCAAAACTGTCAAACTGCCAAGTGATCTTCAAAAATCCACCCGGTATGGCAGGAGGATCATGATTGCTATAACCGGGGGATGTAAATAAAGGCTGTAGGGAGCAGACAAATGGTTTCAGTGTTATGCACTATGTAAGTGGCTGCCCGCATTATCCGCGGGCGGTATATGTGGTGAGTACTGTATAACCATATCAAGCTATACTCTGTTCAGGAAGGACAGGGAGGGTAAAAAGGGGGGAGGAGTGGCTCTTTATGTAAGGGATAGCATAAAAGCAACAGAGGCACAGGGAATACAGGGAGGGGTGAAGGCACTGTGGGTCACCCTAGAGACAGAGAACTGAACCGATTTTCACACTTGGGTGATCTACAGACCTCTGGGTGGGGGTGAGGACAGATAAGGTACTGGTGTAAGCCATCCAAAAGATGATGATAAAGAGGAAGGTACTGCTGGCGGGGGACTTCAGTCTGCCAGATGTGGATTGGAGCATCCCAGCTACAGCTCCGACTAGGAGCAGGGATATCCTGGACTCCCTGCAGGGGGCATTCCCCAGGCAACCCGTAAGAGAGCCCACTTGAGAGGGAGCAATATTAAACCTGGTATTCACCAATGAGGACAGCATTGCAAAAGTCATGTTGGGTGACCACCTGGGGACCAGTGATCACCGCACAGTGTGGTTCAAAATAACTAATGAGCCAGAATTAAACCACACTAAGGTGGGGGTCCTGGACTTCAAGAGGGCCTACTTTACAAAGATGGGTGAATGCCTCAGGGATGCCCTGGTGGGGGAGGGACATGGGTGGAGTCAAGGGGCAGTGGGAAAAACTAAAAGGGGCCATATGAATGGCAACAAACCTCTGCATCAAGCAAGTAAAAAAAACAAAAGGAAAATGGGACCACTGTGGTTCTCAAAAGAGGTGGTTTGGAAAGTAAGGACAAAAAAGTTAGCATTCAAGAGATGCAGAGGGAGGAGGATAGGGAGGTGTGCAATGAGAAGCAGAGGGAGGCAGGGAAAGCAGTCAGGATGGCAAAGGTGCAAACAAAGGAAAAAATAGCCCAGGCAATAATGAAAAGGGACAAGATGTTTACAGGTATGTAAGCGAAAGGAGAAAGACCAGGGGAGGGATTGTAAGGCTAAGGAAGGAAAGGGGGAATGTGTGGAGGAGGCAAAGAAAAAGCAGGCATCGTAAACAAATATTTTTGTTCTGTGTTCACAGAGGAAGGGGAAACATAGAAACATAGACTTTGATGGCAGATAAGGACCGCTTGGCCCACATAGTCTGCCCATTTCCCTACCTACTGGATAAGCTGCAGATCCTAGTTAACCAACAGCCTATTTCTTCCTACCCCCCACAAGAATTGCCTTATGTCTGTCCCATGCATTCTTGAATTCTCTCACAGTTTTAGACCCTAAAACTTCCTCAGGAAGGCTGTTCCATGCATCCACTGCCCTCTCTGTGAAAAAATACTTCCTCACATTGCCCCTGAACTGCCCCCCCCATCTATCTTTAAATTGTGTCCCCTTGTTCTTCCACATCTCTTTTTCTGAAATATGCTACCCTCTTGGACTTTGTTGATTCCACTGAGGTACTTAAAAGTTTCTATCATGTCCCCTCTCCTCCTTTCCTCAAGGGTATACATATTAAAGCTCCTTTAGTCTCTCCTCATGTGGCTTCTCTTGCAGACCCTGCACCATTTTAGTTGCCCTCCTCTGGACTGCCTCCATCCTGTCTATGTCCTTACGGAGATGCGGTCTCCAGAACTGGATGCAGTACTCCAGATGGGGTCTCACCAACTGTCTGTACAGAGGGATAACAACTTCCTGGTTTCTGCTGGTGATGCCTCTCCCTATACATCCCAGTATTTCCCCAGCCCTCCCTACTGCCTTCTCACATTGCTTGCCAACTTTAAAGTCATCTGCTATGATTACCCCCAGGTCCGTTTCCATTTTTGTTGTTGTTACTACCTCCCCCCCTTTGTGTACTCTTCCCCTGGGTTTTTGTTTCCCAGGTGCATTATTTTGCACTTCTTTGCATTGAATCCAAGCTGCCATATTTCTGACCATTCCTCCAACCTTGCCAAGTCCCTTCTCATTCTTTTCACGCCCCCTTGTGTATCAACCCTGTTGCAGATCTTTGTGTCATCTGCAAAAAGGCATACTTTTCCTTCCAGTCCCTCTGCAATGTCACTTATAAAGACATTAAAAAGGACTGGACCCAGTACTGAACCCTGCGGTACCCCACTAGTAACCACTCTTTCTTCAGAGTGGACTCCGTTTATTATTACCTTCTGTGTCCTGTTGTCCAGGTAAGGGACCACAGATAAAAGACAGGAGCATTGAAGGAAGGGACATGGACACTAGTTCATTTAAAAAGGAGAGAGTCCTAAAGGAACTCCCAAATCTGAAAATGGACAAGGCAATGGAGCCAGATGGAATATATCCAAGGATATTGAAGAAGCTCAGGAAAGTGCTGGCTGAACCTCTGACAGTCCTCTTCAAACACTCACTGGAGATGGGAGTGGTTCCGGGGGACTGGAAGAGAGCAGATGTAGTCCCACTTCACAAAAATGGTAGCAAGGAGGAAGCTGGCAATTACAGGCCAGTCAGCTAAACTTTAGTGTTGGGGAAATAATGGAATCACTGCTGAAGGAAAGGATTGTGGAATATCTTGTAACCAGTGACATTCAGGATTTGAGGCAGCATGGATTCACTGGGGGATGTCATGTCAGACTAATCTGATAGATTTATTTGGGTGACAAGGGAAGTAGATCAGGGTTGAGCGGTGGATATCCTACCTAGATTTCAGTAAGGCCTTCGACACCGTTCCACGTAGGAGACTTGTAAACAAGCTGGGTAGCCTGGGAGTGGCTCCAAAAGTAGTAAACTTAGTAAGAAATTGGTTGGGGGATAGGCGACAGAGGGTGGTGGTAAATGGTATTCACTCAAAGGAAGGGTGACCAGCAGGGTGTCACAAGGATCGATACTGGGACTGGTCCTCTTTAATGTCTTTATGTGCGATATTGCAGCAGGGCTAGAAGGGAAGGTATGCCTTTTTGCAGATGACACTAAAATCTGCAGTTGGGTAGACACTCCGGGGGTGGTGGAAAAAATGCACAGGGATCTAGGAAAGCTTGAGTGGTCATAAGTGTGGCAACTAGGTTTCAATGCAAAGAAGTGCAAAATCATGCACTTGGAGCACAGAAACCATGGGGCAGAATACATGATGGGGAGAGTGGTACTGATGACCACCAAACCGGAAAGCAACCTGGGGGTAGTCATATCTGATGACCTAATGGTGGCCAAACAGTGTGACAAGGCAGCGGGAAGAGCCAGTGAGATGCTAGGATGCACAGGGAGGGGTATCACCAGCAGAAAGAGGGAGGTGGTGGTACTGCTGTACAGGTAGTTCATGAGACCTCATCTAGAGAACTGCGTCTTGTTCTGGAGACCACATTTCTGGAAGGACATAGACAGGGTAGAGGTGGTCCAGAGGAGGGCAACTAAAATGGTGCAGGGTCTACATTGGAGATCATATGATGAGAGGATCTGCACTGGAGAGAAAGCCTATGAGGAGAGACTAAAGGACCTCAATATGTAACTACTGGAAGAAAGGAGGGAAAGAGAGGATATGATGGAGACTTTTAAATACCTCATGGGTATAAATAAGGTACAAGAGGGAAGCACTTTTCAGAAATAAAGATGCTCAAGAACAGGGGGGCATGATATGATGCTGGAGGTGGAAAGACTCAGGGGAAACAAGAGGAAGTACTTCTTCACAAAAAGGGTAGCGGATGCTTGGAACAGCCTGCCAGTGGAGGTGGTGGGGGCAAAAACTGTAACGGATTCAAGAAAGCATGGGATAAGCAAAAGGGAACCTTAATGGATAGGAAAGGGAAGGCTATGCTGGAGATAAAGTAGGGTCTACGGTATTATAGTAGGTAGGGAAAATGGGCAGACTAGGTGAACCAAGTGGTCTTTATCTGCCATCAATTTCTATGTTTCTATGTAAGTATAGTCCTCTATGAATATACTTACACCAGGGAGGACAGCAGGGCAAGCAAACAAAAGATCAGAGCTGATATAAACTCCAACATGTACTGTAGGCTACTGAATCCCCCACTGTTGCTTACTGCTCTTATGTCAGCAGCAGGGGATTCTGGAATTTGTTGTAACAGAAGATGTCGGCCTACAAGTAAGTAAAATTAGTCTGCTACAATCTACTATACTACAATAAACAGAAAGTAAACCAAAATGTTTTTGCACATAAAGTGTACATTGGGACCAGCCCCACACTGATGACTGTTCCCCTTTAAGTCTCTTCTTCATGACATCATATCTGTCTTCTGCAACCGTCCCTGACCTCATACCTAGTGATTGCCCCCTTCCCCCCACCCACTGGTTGCACCTGTCCTGTTTTGCTTTGGTGTTCTCCCACCCTACTTACTCACTTCTGTTAGGATTGTTCCCTGTTTGTGACTAAGTGCAGTTTTATCTTCCTTATGTATTAGTGCATATTTTTTACACTGTATTCAGTATTAATGTACATCTCTGTAATGTAGTGTACCTTTCTGTTTTAGTTGCACTATTTTACTGTCACTTAATGTTTTATCCTGTTGATGTAATTTTATTCTTTATGTAATGTATTTTCTTTCTTAACCCCCACCCCACCCCAATGATGCGTCTGGAAATGAGTTATCAGCTCATTATATATTTCCTGGTTATTCTTTTGAAATAAATAAATCAGCAAATAAATAAAATAATTCAGAGGGTGACCGGGAGAGACACGCTGAGCTATGGCTTGTTTCCAGGTGCTACCTGGGGGACAGGGAAGGGAATATGTATACAGGTGCAAACTGACTTACAGAACCAGATTAAGTTGCTGGTGGTGTTTAAGTGTTTGGGGGGGGGGATTTGACCAGGACACCGGGAAAATTCTCCTACTCTGCCTGCAGGGGTGTTGTCACTTCCTGTGGACAGGATGGAGGGGCCCAGTTTGAAGCTGGACAGAGAGAGAGACAGAGAGAGAGAGAGAGAGAGAGAAGGTGAATTCAGGGAGCTGGAAGAAAATCTGGAGTCAGAGGAGTGGGCCTCCTTCTCTACTCCCTTACTACAAGAGGTCGACAGTGAATCTCAGGTTGGAACTAAAAATACGGATGACGAGTTTGGAAATTAAATCTTCATGTCTGTGGAAGACTTGACTACTGGTACTATTGAAGTAAAAAGTTTACCTGCTCAATCTGCAGGTATGGCCGAAGACAACTCTTTACAAGAAGCAATGCTGTTGAAACTCAAAGAGGAAGAGCGGAGACACGAGCTCCGCAAGAAACAAATTAAATTGGACTTCGCTAAAATCTGCACTATGAACCCGGCTGTCAGTGGGCCTAAAGGCCCTGTCAAAACTTCAAAGGAGTATGACATAGGAGCATCAAAGTAGCAGGCCGCCCGGGCAGAAAATCCGATTACCACCCTGAAAGTCCCTCTGTCACAAATCAGGTACAAACTTTGCCTCTAAATACAAAAATGTTATTGTGGCTGGCAGTGAAGTTGCTAAAGCTAGCGTGTGCCTAAAACCACCAGAGGGAAATGTAAAAAATGTTTCAGAACTTAATTCTGAATACCAAGATTCTAGTTCTGTTTCATTTGTAGCCAATAATGATGGTTTGTCTTCTGTCCCAATGCCTGAAAATATTAGAGGGGCTGCTGCCCATAAGAAACCAAGTTTCAATATTGCTAAGTTAAATGAAAACCAATTCACAGAATCTATGGTAAAACCGCCAAGTAAGGAAATGTCCTCTCCTCTCCCAGAGCAAATTGTTTATCAGACAGCAGCCTCCAGCCAAATGGGGGTAACAGTTTTTTCCTTTTCAGCAAAAGGGCCTGGTCTTAAAACAGCAAAAACAAGAATATAAAATTAAGAGAACTGCCTTAACACTAGCTAAATGGAACCTTCCTCATAATATTCACTGTGAGGACTCTGCAGATGAACTCTGCTCTGAAATTGCTCAGAATCCTCTTCTGTGTCTGCTGGAATTAAGGATGCCTTTTCAGTGCAAAATCCTAACCCTGATCAATTCTCAGAATGGTCTGCTGAGAAGACATTAGCCGAAGCAGGGTGAAAGAAGTTACCTGATGGGAAATGGCTACCTGACCCTAACTGGGATAAAGACCCCCTTGCACAGGCCTCTCCACAATGGCGCCCAGCAATTTATTCAGACAACTGAAGCCATGGACCTGGCAAATCCTGTCATGCAAGTACCTGTTGATATTGTGGAACAAGTAATAAATCACTCTCATTCAGAACAACAAACTGTTTTCACCAAAAACATTAAAGACAGTGCAGATAATGTTGCAACCCCCCCCCCAACATGGAAAGGAAAGACAGGGTACACCCAACTCGGACAACCCATCACTTGAAGGAATTATGAACAGTGGGGACACCCCCCTCAAAGGCCATTATTGTCTGATTTATTCTCCAAAACTAAGAAGGAGGCTGCTCCTAGTCGTAATGCTGTTGGACCAGGTATAAAGGGGGACTGGATATTAGACCTGACAGGCTGTATGTAGGTAAAAAACTGTTGAAAGAATCATTGCATTTTTCTCCCAGGGAAGTGTTTGCTTTCATCAATATTTCAGGAGAGGACAACTTTGATGTTAGCTTCCGGTCCTCCTATGTCCTGGAGATGTTCTGGCAAAGACACAACCAGGTAAAGTTCTCACCTTTGTGGACTCCCTTCTTGGTCATGCCACTGATAAAACCTTTAATCAGATTTGTCACAGTGATGTCTAGGAAAGAGGGCGTCCATGTAGAGGATATCTCCTACTGGTTGTCACAAAAGTGTGACGTTCTCAGCTCCCCAGAGGCCATCTTAGATTCTGAAAGTTTTTGGACTGGAGGGTGGAAATATAAACTTAAACTCCGTCAAACAGATGTTGAAATTGAACACATCCCTAACTCTTTTTTGCTAGGAAGGGATAGGGGTGTGTGCTTTTACGCAGGCCAGCCTTGGGCCTGCTATAAGTGCAGTGCATGCACACATTTATTTAGTGTGTGTGATAAACCTAGGTGTGATAATTGTGGGGAAATGGGGCACATCAGCCACCAGTGTTAAACCAAAGTATGTTCTATGTGATGAAATTGGGCATGTGTTTTCCGAATGCCCATGGGCTGCTAAAAATAAAGCTTCTGTGATCAGCCCAGAACTCTTGATCCAGAAAGCACAGGATGCTGCCACAGATCAAGCAGTACCTCAAGAATACCCTCCTCCTGCTGGCACCCCTCAGGAGGAGCCTCAAGAAAACATGTCTCATGAGTTGATGCCTTCCAAAAAAGCCCCACAGGACCTAGGGTCTGACCCACTCAACTTACCAAGATTTTCCCCATGTTTGTTATCACTATCCTACTGGGGATCCACAAGGTGTGGTGGGTATCCCCCAACCCCCCCATTTCACTTCCAAGAAGGAGATCTGCTAGAAACACTAAGGCCCCACTCCTCACCCTCGGGCCCAAAGCTCCTGAAATAGAAACTCCCAACCTTTATGCTGCTCTGGCCAGCTCATGGGGAGAACCTGACATGGACATGGGTGATTCAGACAAAACTGACAATATGCAAACATGTCAGGAAACTGCAGACTATAAAGGGAAAAAGAAGAAAAAAAGGAAAAATAGTAGTTCTTGATTTCTTTGCTCTGATCCCTCTCTCATGTTGAATCCAGCCTAGGGTCTATAAATGTTTGCAGTTTACTGAGTGGGGTAAAAAGACATGCAGTATTCCAGTTTCTACATGAATCATAAATGGTTGTTTGTTTTAGTCAAGAACCATGGATGTCTTCCATTGATCAGGGCCATTTATTTTCATCTGGATGGTCCTGGGGTCCCTCCTTCTGGTCCTTTGGTCTTGATAGAGCCGATGGGGTTGGAATATTGTTTATTTCATACTCTTGTAATTTAAAAAAATTGATTGATCTAATACTCGGTAGGTTATTAGTTCTAGATGGTCTATGGCATCAGATCTCCTTCTGATTTATTAACATATATGGTCCCCAAGTAAAAGCAGAAAGAGTTGCTTTATTCTCCACCCTTCAACTCTACCTAGCTACTTCTTTGAACATTATTGTAGGAGGTGACCTTAATTGTGAACTCCAAAAGGATGGGAAATCCCATGAGGGGAAAAAACATTTTGTGATTCCAATGCCTTATGAAAATGTATAGTAACAGCTGAATTGGTGGATTGTAAAAAGCACAAAATAAAAGGACCCAACTTTACTTATATATGAGGGAAATACTGTACGTAATATTCATTGATCACATTTTTATTTCCAAAAATCTCCCTGTACCCCCTCAAGAGGTCTCCCCGGTAGAGGTCAGTGACCATTTATTAATAAAAATCAACTTTACCCAATGACCTACTCATAAAACTCAGAACACCAGATGGAAACGTAATACATCCATTTTACAGGACCATTCAGTACAGAATGGCATAACCCAGTTACTTTGGGCAAGATCCTCGGTAAGCTTTCTCTTTGAAAGTTTGGGTGAATGGTGGTCAGATACAAAAAACAACATCAAAACTTGGTTTCAAAACTATGGGAAAAGTAAAGAAGGAAATCATTTTTTTTTTCAAATATCTGCAGCTTAGAAGCTAGCTTTAATACTTATATACTATAACTGGACAATCTAGACAGAACTACTCCTCCCAAATTGAAAATATAAAATCATGCATGAAAACCTATCAATATGATAGGGCTAAAACAGTAAGGGCAGAACTGCAGTATGGAACCCAAAAATTCCCCATTGGGGATCCATATGAAGCCTTTAAAACTAAAATCAACAACGTGGGCTTTCAAACACTAAGTGATGAGAATGGGAGCACCATAGAATCAGAGGAACAGTTGTACCAAATAATAATAAAAGATCATCTTCAATCCACAACATGGATACCCACCCCAGTAAAGACATAAACCTATATCTACAGGATATCCTAACTCCATCTCCCCCCAATAATATAAAAGATCTAGCTTTAGTTATCCAGGCCCCTGAAATTAAATTGACCCTTAAGTCCTTAAAACTGGGAGCCTCCCCTGGTCCAGATGGGCTCCCTTACAAATTTTATAACGTTTTTTTCCACTGAATTAGCCATTTGTCTAGAGTCTGTGTTCTCCCACTTACTTCTGAGTAAAATAATCCCACCCGACTTTACTGAGGGTTTGATCATATTTTTGTATAAATCTGGAGATAGACAAAAAATCCAAAACTGGAGACTGATTTCAATCTTAAATTCAGATTTCAGCATTCTCTCCCACATCCTGAATAAATGACTAAGGAATATTGCTAATAATTTGATCCATCCCTCACAGTTTTGCAGTCTCCAGGACAGAAAAAATACAATTTGCATTAATGATTATTAGAGACCTGATAGAATTTAGTAATGCCCAGAAGAGACAGGGCTGTATCATTTCTCTTGATCAGTGCAAGGCTTTTGATAGGGTTCATCACCCTTTCATGTTTGCCACCTTGAAAAAAATATGGTTAAAAGCCCTATACTCCTCTGCTACAGCCCGTCCACTGATAAACCATTATGTCTCAGGAAAAATAAAAATTACAGTTGGGGTCAGGCAAAGGTGCCCTTTAAGCCCCCTCCTTTATATTTTTACCTTGGATCCCCCATTAAGAAAACTGAATGACTACCCAACGGCAAGGTTTGGGAGGTATGCCTCCTATGGATATGGTCAGAGCACAAGCTTATGCAGATGACATTGTGGTTTTTATGTCCTGCTAGGACCAGATCCCTTCCCTTCTTCAGATTTTAAATGAATATTCCATGGTTTCTAATTCTCAGCTAGATGTGGAAAAAGTAAAGGATTATTCATAGGTCCTACCCCTTCCCCACCCCATTAGCATAACTGGTATAGGATGTCCTCATCCACCATAAAAATTTTAGGAATAACCTTTGGCCCACAAAACATGCCTTTGGAGAATTGGGAGGTAGCTTTACAAGGAGTAGAGAGAAAGGTCATCAGATGGAAAAGTTGGAAATTATCCAAGATGAAATGAGTTCACATAATAAAAATGCTCATTATACCCTGTCTGCTCTACACAGCTTTAATTCCCCCCCATTAGCCCTAGAAACCAGACTTTATGCCAGTTTTTTTTCCAAATGTTATGGGGAAATTGGTTAAATCCAATAAAGAGGTGTTATACCTATTTACCAAAGTGCCAAGGAGGCCTTGGAATGGTGGACCCGGTTACTTTTTTCATGGCGCTTTATATTGCAAAATATTAAAGTAGCCCTTCAACCCACTAACAACCTTTATGCTAGATGGATACACAACACTCTAAGACATTATCTATCACTTTGGGATATTACTCCCCCCCCCAAAAAAAAAAATCTCTCCACGCCTGGTACTTCCAGTTTTGTTTATACCCAATGTCTTAAAACTACAGAAATGGGGCTTAGAAAAATTGACCATCTGCACCAAGAAAAGTGCTCAGTTATATAACTTCACTATGTCCTTAATTTATCCAAAAGATGCATTATTTAAAGAGTGTCCCCTAGACATGAATAAAAAAGTATTATCTCAACTAAATAATAATAGAATCCCAATGCATATGTGGGAAATTTTATGGCTAACAGCTTATGGCCGACTCACCATTAGAGGCAATAACAAGTACAAGGTACAAGAAGAAATAAACTGTCCATACAATTCATGTTTAGCTGTTGAAGAGACTATGATTCATTTCCTTTTTGAATGTTCCTATATTAACCCTTGCTGAGCCACTGGCATGTATACATGTCCTAAAACTCTATACGTTCTAAATCTTCTGGCAGCCTAGGGGTTAAACCTTTATGGCTCTTCATGGCAAAAAAATGAGTTGGCTAACTACATCAAATTATGAATCTTTAGTGCTAGGTAATTTTCCAAACTTAACGAGCAAATTTCATCAGGACACAATAGCTGTGTTTCTTTGCTACCTAAAGTTTTACATATGGCAAGTTAGATACCAATGGGTGTTAAGTCAGAAATTAATGCCACATGAAACTTTTACTATACTGATTGAGAATGCTGTGTATTCCATTTATTTAAAAGATGCTTCACTGCATACTTCTGATAAAGTGTATAAATGGTGGAAAGGGTTTTCTATATTTATAAAGTTTAAATAAGATTATAAAATAATTTACTAAAAAATGGGAAGTTAATAAACCCCCCCAAAAAAAGAAGGGAAATAAATTACAAATTGAATTCTGTGTTGAATGCATAAAATGGTACCTCTCGGATCTATGGCATTGTAAATAGATATCCTTGATGTATGTATTTTCATACTTTTTTCCTCCTGTAAACATTTCCTTCCCTGTACATTTTTTTTCCTTTGAAATTATTGTCATTGATGTATTTCTGTTTATGTTTTTGTGATATGATTTACAATAAAAATTCCCCATCTCTTATCAATAAGTGCCATGGGATCTTTAAGGTCCACCTGTACAGCCACCAGAACAAGCAGACGGGACCTCGGTTTAACGTCTAATCCAAAAGACGGGTATGGAGGATTGCTTATGATTGTGCCTGCATGGTTACAATAATTCTTCATGGTTTGGAAACAGTCTGTAGTAATGGGCATTTTAATTTTGTGGCAATAGACTTGAACTGCTGGGTACCTCGGGAGTCTATCCTTTTTTGGTGGTGTTTGCCATTTATATACCATAGCACTCTATAGAGGGATCATTAGATGGTACAGTGTTGGGTTTAACTGCTGTGCTGGTAGTATCCAGCTGTGTATCTTTCTTGTGCATCAAACCAGGGTTCCACAGTGCTGTTGGTAGAACAGTGTCTGTCAGAAATCAATGATTGGGGCATTCAGTAAGTGAGCACTAAATCTAGGAAAATGGAGCTGCTACATGTAGGTTCAGATCAACACTGATTTTTGAGGGGGAAATCAACACCACTGAATTCCTCCAAGTGTGTTCTTATGGCTCATGGGTGTAGCAGCATACTGTATATCCCAAGTAAGTCAAGGTTTACTAGTTGATTTAGGATGGGGAACCAGTTTGGGACCTGTCTTTTAATTAAGTATACTTTATTAAAGATAGAACATGTAGAACAGTACCAAATACAATGATATGCAGAGATACTTGCAGCCAGAATACAAAGATTGGTATAGGAGAAAAAGAAGTGGTTAACATTTTCTATTTTATAAAAATTTCAGTTTGGGCCCTGTCTGCCAACTGTGGTTGCTCTCACTACCTGATTGCCACCCCTATTCATTTTCTATAGAGAATACTGACTGAGCAACTGTGTGCAACCAGCCTGTGCTCCCACTGAGGGGTTCTGATTCTGTAAGACCTCGAGAGCCAAGCTCAATAGGTCTCACAGAATCAGAACCCCGAGGTGGTAGCTCAGGCTGGTTGGTCACAGTTGCCCAGACAGTATTTTTTATAGTGTATAGTGACCCCACAACAAAAACAATAAAATAAAAAATACTTGAAATTAATTTGAATTTAATGCACTCCTCCGCCACTTTCGAAAAAACTGTTGCCACCATCCTGTCAGAACATTTACTGTTTTGAATTCTGAGATGCGTGCACGACAGTTTTTCCTTTAATCAAGCTGCTGGCTCCTGCGCTCTGCAAAACAGCTGAGATGTTGTTGTACTACAGTATGGTAGTACAGCATTTCATGAACTTTGAACTGTGGTACAACAACATTTTGCCCGTGATTGATTTCTAGTCAGAACAATGGGTCACTATACACTATAATAGGATTCTTGTGCTCTCTGTGAACTAAACATAATAATGCATACAACTGAGTACTGCTGTATGTTTTTGAGTTTACAATGCACATTTTAAAGTGCAAAAGAGGGTGTACAGCTGGAGGGAGGTAGCAAAATAGAGGTAAGGAGAGTTCCGGCTTATAAAGTTTACAATCCCTAGTTACACCACTGGAATGGCTAAGCCCATTTCACTTAAAGTAGCATATTGTAAACTAGGAGGGAGTAGCAGGGAGGCTGGAGTCCCTCTGGCCTCTTTCCCAACCCCTGTAACAGGTATCCATATTGGAAAATGAGAAATTGTACATTTGTTCTCCAATAGAATGGCCCTCTTAATACCGACAAACACATTCTCACAAAAATGAGACATTTTCTTTAAACAAACTGTTGTTTGTTTTTTTAAAGTAATTTTGCTAAAGTCATTCATTCTTTTAGCCATTTTCAAATTCTGGTATTGTTTATCTTTAGCTGTTCATATACTTGAATTTACACTCAAATGTAACTTGAAAAAATGTGTTTATTCTTAAACAAAATAACCAATATTATCTTCTGACCTGTTCCAAAAATATTTTTTATGATATTTTAAAAAGCTTGAAATTATGTTTTGAAAGCTGTAATCTTTGAACTGTTAGACATAGAAACATACGTTTTTAATGTATGCTTGGTGTCTGATAAACATGAACTGTATCATAATGATACAGTTGTCATGTATTGATACACGTGCATTACATGTTGATATAAACTGTGTGTTCTTGAAAATTTCTTGACTCTTTTCATTTTTTTTTTGCAAATTGATATATAGGAAATATAGTAACATAATTTAGCCAGGCTTTCATTTAAAAAATGAAGTTTCTAGTCTTAACAGTTCCAAAGTTATTACATTTGAAAGAAATTATCTTTGGAAAAGTTTAACTTTGGGATGATTTGGGACTGTTGAAGCTAGAAATTTATTTTTTTTTTAAATGAAGCTTGGAATTAAATCATTTAGAATCTACCCTATCAATACAATTGTTATGTATTGATACTATTCTCTGTGTATTGATACTATATGAAATAGATTTTTGAGTATATTATTGATACAGGTTTTTTAGTTGCAACACAGCCAAAACACAGCAATCACACAGTATCGATCATGTTTGTATGTACTGACAGACTACAATGACTGTTTTCACTGATACATAAAATTACGCAACAGTTTTTAAAAACATATACTTTTTTATTTGTTGTTTCTGAATTTTAGTATTACTGTACATTATCTAAGTGGAAACTGAACATTCATCTCATGTCTGTAATTGTGTTGAGAACATTTCACTCCACCCTCTAGCAGTCCCTACTTTTTCTAGCTTTTATGCCTGCAAAAATGTTGGAAAATAAAATTGTATAGTGAAGTACCAACTGACATGTTTTGGATATGCAATAGACTTAGTCAAGGACTAGATGGCCTCCAACTGGTTGGCCATGACTCTGAATAAGAAAGAGTGCTGCTGCTAGTATACTTTATTTATTTATTTGCTTTTGGTAATCGGGTAAGTGCACTAGGCAAACAAACCTACTCTATTTTCAGGCACGACCCGGGAGCGTACAATAGAACATACAGCAGTGACAACAATAAGGTAGATAAAGAAGACAAACAGTAAATGCAAACAATTACATCACCTGAGTCAGTTTCATCAAATTAGAACAGCATCTAGCTAACATCAAGAATGGTGAAGAAGGAGTGGAAATACAAGTACTTGCATCATAGCACATTAATATCATAATAGTGAAAATAGACTAGTAGTAACCTTGCTAGGGGAGACAAAGACAGGTAGACACACATTCACATAAGGCTAACATAAGGATGGGCATGTAGCTCTAGCTGGTAGCCTGTAACTGAGAGACAAGCAAACTTGGCTGAACCAGTCTCTACTCCTTACATTGAAAAGCAACAGCAAGCTCTCCATCTTTTTTTCAGTCCTTTATTTCCTTCATTTCCAACCTGCCCCTTTCTGGCCACCCTCATTCCCATCACCCACCTTCCCTGGGTACTTACCCAAGCCTCCTGTACCCCCATGGCATGCCCCCTGCATGGTGAGGTCCCCTGGGAGCACAAATTCTGCAACAGGGTCAGGATCTGGTGTAGAGGCGGGCACCTAGTTGTTGGTGGTGGGGGTCTGCAGGGGGCTGGATATCATCCTGCTGGTTGAGGATTTCCCACTATTTTTTTCTCCCTATTTGTGAGGGTTACCAGTGTGCAGTAATGCACATGTACATATGCATTGGCACGTGGGCTTGCTATTGGCATCCAGCAGCTGCTCCTCCCACAACAAGTGCCTCTGCTGCACTACCACTGGCTTCTGACGGGTGGCAGATTAACAGCGGAGGACCTAATCCCCCTTCCTCAAAGGAGGTGAGCTGTGCATGGGATGCTCAGCCCTCTTTCCTCTGACCAGCCCCCAGTAACCTGAGCTGGGTCCTGAACTTGGGTCACCGGAGTAACAAGCAGAAAAACTACCGCTGTACTGCCTGGCCAACCTGACTCTCCACATCATTGACAGGATTTGGCTAGAGGCTGGAATGTTAGTTAGCAGTCTGGGAGTAAAGCTTGACAGAATCCCAAGTGCCACCTGTAACTGAGAACTGCTTCAATGATCTAAAAGCAGTCAAACCCATATGGTCTGGAGGAGGTGTTCCCCCTCAAAGTCTCATCCAAGTATTGCTTTTAGGGCTGATGAAGGGCTGTAAAATTGTCATTTAGTGTCCCCTTGATTAATTTTTGATTGTGTGACCATCCAGAAATTATCTTGGTATGATGCCACATGGTAAAACATGCCAAGCCACACCCCTTCCTATAATGAGGGGATCTGAGGACCCTAGTGCTTACATTAATCTGCTCATGCTTTGATTACTCTTATGTTTTACAAGGGTGTACCTTGTGATAGACTGGATGTATACTGTTAGTGCAGATTACAGCAGTTAGAAGCCTTAGTTCACTTCCGCGGTTTGAGCATGTTACCCCAGGCTGCATCAGCTGCATTTTATGCCTGTCAGTCAAAGACTGGACTGCAAAGTGGTTCTGCTAGCATTGAAGGACTTAAGTGGATTATTGTGCCAGTCCTACCTTTGTGAGCAGCTGACCACCAGAAACCTGAAAGAGTCCTACGATCCATGGACCAGGGGCTGCTGAATGTCCTTCAGTCCCAACTGATGTCTACTGGGAATTGAGCATTCTACATTGTAGCCCCAGTCTTCTGAAAGTCTAACAGTGGAGATGTGGAAGACTGCATCACTGAGCCACTTCAAGTCTTAAAGGAAAGTTGCAAGATTCCCCAAATGCCTTTTACACATAGTATACCATTGCCGAACATACTTCAGATGTTGAAGCTGAAATTTGTTTTGCAAAAAAAATCTGTCAAAGTAATTTTTTTAATGTTTTATCAGCGTTTTGTTCTCCAGTTTTCTGTGTGGTGCCACGCCCACAAAATAGTGCCATGCCAGGGAGTTGCCAATGATTTACATACAGCAGCAAGGAATTCTGGGTAATTTATAATTTTGCCGTAAATGTGCCTTACTCAGATGTACAGTCCCTTATGTTGTTGGTGGTGAGCAGTAATATGTAAATAACTGTAGCAAGGCATTGTGGGTAAAATACAAACCTGTTTTACAATTTCCTTACTCTGAGGTGCTGTCCCATATTAGTGTGGTGGTGTCAACAATATAAGCTTTTGTATGTTTATTTTCACAACAATGCATTGTGCATACCATATATAACTACAGGACTTCTATACTGAGAGATGTAGTCTCCTATTTCTGCAGTGAGCACAGAAATATAATACCCTGTATACTCATTTACATTGTGAGGCATTGTGGGTACAGTACATAGCTGATTTTTTCTGTCTAAAACTAAAAAGTGGCACTGTCCCTTTAATAAATTTGTTTCCCTTGCGTGATGTCATAGTTGGGGGTAGCAGCACTGAGAAAAAAGGGGTGGGTTATGCAAATGAAGTAGAGCACTGAAATAAAAGGCTTTTTTTCAAGGAAAACAGCATTATTTGGCAGTTTGAATGATAGGAGACTGATTCACAACTCTTACAGGTTAGTACTTCCATTTGCTATGGCAAACTTGCACCTTTACTTTAAGTTTGGAGGTGGCTTTTTAATCAAGCCTCACCTGGCCCCATTATATAAGATTAATTTATTATGTTTTGCTAATACAATATGTTATCTTTAGTTATTTTATTTAGAAGTTTTGAGTAGGAAAGGCACACAGAGCCAAAGCACATGTCCAGGTGCAACCCAGCAGCCCAGAAAGGTTTAGTGACTTGCTGTGGATCATGCAGTATGCAAGTCGAAGTAGTGGGATTCAAACACAGGTGTCCTGCTGGGTCTCCAGGTTCACACCTCAGTGATCTAACCTCTAGGCTATATTGCCTCCTAGTATGTTATTTGTATTTGTTTTGTGTATCTTTTTTAGTGTGGTGTTATGTTTTATATTTTGTATCTAGTGTTTCCATAACTATGTACAGCACCCTTAGTACTGGAATGCCACTTAAAAAATAAAATACCCACATACCTACTTATCTATCCACTGATACCAGTTTCTTGGATGCTGTGGCATCCCATCAATAGCATTTGAGAGTCAAGGGAGCTGCTAGCAAAAATAAGTGATAGATTCCGCAATCCAAGCCCAGAGAATACTATCAGAAAAAAGTCAAGGGGAAAGCCTATATATGGGAAAATAATTAAAGGGGAAGAGTCTAGTCATAAGGCAATACATGTGGATATACAGTACTGCAGATATAATTTCAGCCATAGAAAAGAAAGTCATGGAAATAAAAAATAAAATAATATATTTAGCCATTGTGGTAAATAGAGGCAAAGTGCTTTTAGCAACCTGATTTTAATTTCAGCAGTTTGGTTAATTGGCTAGTATGTTGAGGAAACACCAACATTTATTTATTTTAGTTAGTTTTTGTTGACCGAGTAAGTGCACTAGACAAATCCTGCCTATTTTCAGGCACGACCCAGGGGAGGGGGGAGACAGATGAATGCCAACTGACCTTGAACCAGATTAAGCTGTTGGTAGTATTTTTAGTGAATGAGGGAAATTTGGCCAGGACACTGGGGAAATTCCCCTAACTCTTTTTGATAAGTGCCATGGGATCTTTAACATCCACCTGAACTACCACCAGTCCAGGCAGATGGGACCTTGGTTTAATGTCTCATCTGAAAGACAGCACCTCAGAAGTGCAGCACCCCTCTCATGCTGCACTATAGTGTCAGTACTGGGATATCAACCCAAGTACCAGATGTGGGAACCGAACCCACAGCCCTCTGATCTCCCAGTCTCAGAGGCGAGTGTGCTACATACTGAGCCACTGACACTGACTAACACTAACTAACACTAACTGACACTGACACTGACACATACTCCCCCAACATATGGATCTGAAATCTCATTGCAGTGCACTAAAATATAATACCACCATGGTCGGTAATACAGAGATGGGAGCTTTCTGTAATGAACTTAGCATGACCAATGCACTATCTCACTGCTGGATTAAGTACAACTTTCACTCAGAAAATATGGCAGATTGTGATATACAGCTGCTTTTTCAAGTGTAACAATTGTTGACACAACTTTGTTCTGGGCCAATAAAAAAGAATTGCACTATTCCATGACTCCCTACTTTAACAAGGACCAACATGGCAAGTTTTTTTTTCCCCTAACAAATCAATACCATTAAGAAGAAAGATACACTGATGCCCAAGTCCCTTTGTGTTTGGTTAGGTCACTATATCATTTCCAAGCATGTTATTCCCTGTAGGTAAGATTGTTTATTTTTCTTATCAAGTGATAATCCCTTGCTGAAAGGCTCAACAGATGATCTGCTCTGTAATGGACAGGATGGACCATTAGTTTAGAGGTTGCTAAGGTCATTCAGTCTGTTATCACTCCTGTTACTCAGTCCTTTCCAGAAGGTTCTGTCCACCGTTGCCACTGATTACACTACAGGCTTGTTCAGCTTCCTACTACCAAAAACAGATGTAACTGATCACTCCAGTACTGCCTAATGTTTTGTTATTCTAACACCATTCATTATTTGATCCATAATTGTATCAATATCATTAATGAAAGGTACTTAGCAATACCATACCTTTTTATAACAGCCATAATCGAGTAGCACAACTTAAGGAATATACAAGCCTTGGTTTAAGTGCCACTCTAGCCCAGAACTAATAAGGTCTGCTGTTTTCAGCCTTTGCAGATTGTCTGTGAGGCCTTTTGGCATCATAGGACCATTCAGAAAGCCAAGCCAGGCTAAATTACTTCATGGGGATTTGCATATACTATACATAATGTTTTGAATTCGGGGGTATGTGTAATATTGTATTTATAAGGCATATACAGTGCTACTGTTACCACACTTCTTATATAATTTTGTGACAAATGAATGTTCTGGTCTACAGATCACAAACCAACATTTGGTGAAATAACTGAATCTGTTCACAGTGATAATATATGCTAACCTTTCTGTACTTGACAAAAAGGGGGATATGTCTGTCTTTCTTATTGGAAAATGTTGCAAGTAATATAATTTATAATTATATTTAATTTAACAAAGGATACATATTTTTAGCTAATATTATCCTTACTCAAGAAAATTGTTATCTACGTTGGAAGCAGTATAGTGCAATGGTTAAGAGCATTGAACTGCAAACCTTGAGAGCTGGTTTTGAATCTCACAGCCCCCACTTGCATACTGCGTGACCCTGAGCAAGTACACTTAACTTCCTTGTGCTCCCAGGTCACACCTGGAAACAAGCTATGGCTTAGGGTGCATTTCCTGGTTAAACAATCACCCCTTTCCATTATTAATATTTTCATTGTTAATGTTCTTAACCGACATGCCAAACAAAACTGTAAATTGCAAAGCCGGAAAACTATATAACGTGGGTTGTATTCTCAAGACAATATGCACTTTGCATCAAACTATGCATTATGAGGGGCATCTCAGCTGTTTGGTGCAGACTAATTCTCGGTGCAGTATTCTCAGAAATATTTTTTTTCCTATGCAGTTGTGAAGGTAGTGTGGCCTTGTGGTGGAGCACTGCATGGGTGAAAGAAGAGATCACAGGCTTGAATCCCACCACAGCCACTGGCTTATTTTATGACCCTGAGCAAGTCACTAGAACTTATTGAACATCAGTCTTCCCATCTATAAAACTGAGTAGAAATTAACACAACCATTATATTAGCCAGGGGTCGTAATGCCAGGACAGGGCTATATTTAGGGGTACATATAGATCAATGTCTTACTTTTCAATATCACATAACAAATTTAATAAAGAAAACACATGTTAAGATTGGAGCAATGAGACGAATATCAAATTGTATGACAAGAGAAACAAGATTGATTATGATCAATCAATTAATAATGCCGGTTATTGACTATGGAATTCATATTTACAGACATACAGCAAGAAAACATTTAAATAACTTGGATACACTTTATAATAAGCTTGCAAGATTTCTGTTAAGGTGTTAAGGTGTTTTAAAACTCATCATTGCACTATGTATATGGATTTGGGTTGGATTCCATTAGACTTACGGGCTAGGGGAATCTGGCTAAATCAGGTTCATAATATATTTAAAAATCAATCTTTAGATAACTTAAAAAACAAATTACAAAAACCAAAACATGGTTTAAATTTAAGAAAAACTGGTGCTAGAGATTTAATAATATCAAAGTTAAAAAATCGATTTAGTGAAATGACCCTTCAATATCAAGTAGCTAAAAGCTGGAATTGTCTTCCTCCTTTTTTACGTGAACTAACAACTACTGATCATGTTTTTAAAAATGGCCTGAATCACGAACTTAGTTTTCATTGTTGTTGTAATAGGTGAAATTAATGTAAATCTAAAAATGCTAACATGCCTGTTATTGATGAGTTTCTAAAACTATGATGTATTGTTTTTGTACTTTTTCTGTAACTTGTATTGTTATAAATGTATAGTTGTAATAATTTTGCATAATGTAAACAGGTAAGCCTTGTGAACAGGGATTTTCAGAACCCTAATGGCTGTATCACTGTATAAATAAAATTTTACCATACCAGGGCTACAAGATGGCAGTGATAGCTTTGATCCAGATTTAATGGATTGTCTCCATATTGAGGACTATATGTCCATGGATAATGTCAGATATTATTTCTGGACATAAACTGGCTAGTGTTTTGGAAAATATGGTATTACATGTTTGAATGGGAGATCCCCACAGAACTCCTCAAGAAATGTTACCAATTTTGCACCAGGTAGCTTGGCCAGTTCTGTGATTGATTATATGATCACTAAAGTCTTTTTAATTTTATAATGTTAAAATCACTGTCAGACCTGAAAGTGACCATTTTCCATTTGTTGTCACCCTGATTTTGGACTGAGAACCTCTGTTGTTTATTGCCCCTTTAAGAAGTCTCTTTCACTTGTATGGCTTGTCCTATCACCACTATACTGATGCCACTAATTTTTATTTATCTTCCCTCAAATTGATTCGTGCTGTAGTTGAGAAAATAAATAAGTGTTTGGCTGCAGTTTTAAACTGGTGGCTTTGTACTTTTTAAAATGTAATTCTGATAAAACTGAAGCTTTGCTCATTCTCCTCTTTTCAGGTTCTATGGAGTGTTAATGTTACCTGCATGCATTGAACTCAGGCAGCAGCACTCAAGTTTTCAATTTTCCCACCAATATTCTGTGAATAACGTATTTTGGGATTATGATCTATCCTGTAATACGTAGATTCTAGCATTTGCTAAAGTGTGCTGGTTTAATTGAATGACATCATATGAATTAGTATCTGACTCCAGTGGCATCAACACTAATTATTCATAGCCTAGTTATTTCTAGGCTTGATTATTGCAACAGCTTTTCTGACTGGCATATCATCTACTGTGAGTTCCCCTTTGGAGCATTTATGCCTTTGTTTTTTCAGTTTTTGTTAACAAGGTAAATGCACTAGACACATGGGCCCAGATATTCAAACTGCACCCAAAAAGTGCGCAACAGCAGGAGCAAGCGCAAGTCCACTGCACGCATGTGCAAGAAGTGTGATATTAAAACACTGCACAGGCCAAGATGCACCTATGGCCGATGACTGAATATCGCACCACCTACACCATAGCACAACTACGGAGGTGAAGCTGAGCATATCTGATGCGCCATAGCGCAACAAGGGATGTTCAGCTGAGCAGTCCAGATGCGCCATAGTGCAACCAGGGATGCCCCCAGCAGCAGGGCAGCAATGCAACAGCACAACCAGGGATGCGGGGCCCACCACCCATACCACAGATGGGCGGAGGAACACACAGCAGAACAGACACCGTCCCCCACACCCCATGCACTGCACAATGGGGAGAGCTGGAATAACCACTGGCCCATGGATACCAGCAACAACCCACAGCCGGCCATGGTGCCCCATCACACCCCTGGCAAGCTGTGACTGCACACAAGGATGGCTCGACCAACCCGTACCACACCATCCCACAAATGCAGAGCACACCCTGCACCATGATTCCCATACACTCTGCCCAGAGTAGCACCCAACAGTGCAGGACACCCCATGCATGCCACCACCCCACTGTGACAATACAACCCTGTACCATGGAGCCATGCAAGGCAGCCCCACCATGGGCACCCTGCAGCGGGCGGCAGCAGACAGTGATGCAACAGATGCATACACAGTGCCGCCCTGCATGTCCCCCATGAGGTACAGCTGAGATACCGACCATGCGCCAGCACACGAGGTACCCCACATGCGACAGGGCATGCCCCGGACCCCACCTCCAGCGGTACAGCACCCTGCCCACCCTCCCAAGGACACATCCCATCCCAGCACTGGCCACAACAGCCAGCACAGACACGCACAGTGTAGCATGGAGGCATGCACCACACAGGATGCAACACAGTGCACAGACAAACACCCACCCATACCCAAGGGCACACCAACACAGGAGCACAGTAGCGGGTCAACCAAGCCACTGGCGTATGGCCACGGCTGATGTGTACACATGGCCAGCACCCCTACATTGCACAGGTATGCCAGCCACCCTGTGCAGGCACCATGACGCTATATGCCACCAGCATGCCACCAGAGCACAGGTGACAGACACTGGAGCACATCCCCTGCAACAGACACAAGCTACAGCATGGAGGGGGGACAACAACAGTGGAGGCCACAGTGTCACTGGAGGCAGAAGTGCACCATACTGGTGATGGAAGGCAACCTGGCATTGTGCCGGGTACAGTTGTTATCCAGCATGGACAGCCACCACTGACACGCCAGCAGACTGTACATATCACAGACATGCAAGGGTGTCAGCTGCACAGGCCAAGGATGGTCTGACAGGGGTGCTATGCACACAGTGCAGGCCCCATGGACCACTGCACACAGGCATCCAGTGCATGGAGTACAACACACAAACCACAGACAGTGACTGATCCCCCTGCCCACACCATAGGTGGTTCACCTCTGCACACACACACACACACACACACACACACACCCATGCGTGAACCACCCCTGATGACATGCACACCACTGCAGCTGAGCATCTGTAGCCCACTGCAAATCAGAGACCACCACAGTTGTCATAACAAAATGCTTATATTTAAAAGAAGTAACAAAACATATGTACAAATATTTACAAGGGGGGGAAGGGACACATAACAGGTGGGGGCAGGTAAGGGGCAGGGGTGAACATATGGGAGAGGGAAGAAGGGGTGTGAGGGTGGGTCAAAGGGGGCAAGGTGGTAGTAGGGGCATGGAGTGCTCAATGTGTGCCCCGGTCCTCCTCCACGTGGTGCCTATGTCTGCCGCTCCTCCTCCTCCTCATCCCGTGGCAGTGGATGCACTCTAACAGCTCCAGTGTTGCCCTCACCACCTGGAGCAGCTCCCTCACATTCCTCTCCAGTGCCTGCAGTCACCATCCACCTAGGATGAGGGAGCAGAGTCAATAAGTGTGACTGTCCAGCCCCCTGCAGCCCACCCATTGTGCATGGCATACAGCCATGTGCCATGCCCCTGTGATAGTGTGAGACCACCTACAGTGACCGTGTCCACAAGACCTGCCTACCCAGGCAGCCACAGCCATGTGGACCGCTGCACATGCCCACCGCCCATGTCCTGCACAGCACCACCATGGCCGTACAGTGACTTGGCTATGCAGTGTGAAGGCAGTGCCACAGCCATGTGCCCGGTGCACGCATGGACCACCATTGACACACTCCCAGATATGCAGTGCCACTGGACAGTGCTGACTGTAACAAGTTGCATGCATGGCAGTAGTGCCAATGGATGGTGGCCATGCCCCACTGCCCACCCAGTTATACAGCATGCAGTAGTAATCATGGATGTAAGGCACTCACCATCATCAGGGTGGTCCATGCGCCGCTGACCACCATTATCCCTCCTGGCCTGCTGCTCCTCCAGGCAGCGCCTCCGGTCTCTGGCCTGCTGGCGTTCTGCGGGCCCTAAGGTGCAAAAATGGACAGAGGAACATCAGTACAATCTGGTAGCAATTTCCCCCCACCCTCATGTGTGTGCAATCCCACGCCAGACCCACCCACACCCACGCGATACCACCACCATGGCCAACACCGGATGGCCCCCCCCATGTGCCGGACACATGCAACCGTGATACCGTATGGACGATAAAAGTGTACGGATGTTGCACCTACCTGACCATGGCACCTTGCCCCTCCTGGCATGTGCCCGCAGGTGGGCAAGCAGGTCCGGGTTCCTACGCCTCAGGTCCCCATATCGGTGGCGGCACTGCTCTGCCATCTGCCCCATACCAGTGGCCTCCTCCAGGGTGTCAACCACCTCCTGCCACACCTGACTCCTGGCCCTGTCCAGGGGTGCCTCCCCAAACAAAGGCCCAACATGTGGCTCCACTATGGCCGCAAGGTTTGCCAGCTCGACCTGGCTCCACTGCACAGCTCGCCTCCGCGCCATCTCTGCTGCTCAGTTCAGTCAAAATGGCGCTCTGCAGCGCGGTCCTGCCATGTGCAGATGCTGCGCGGTACAGCACTTCCATTCCCTATCACGCTGTCACGAACAGCGATAGTGGTGCACCCATGCCTGGCATTGGCACATAGGGGGCAAAGGTCGGGCATAGGGTCTCTGGCGCACGGACAGCCACAGCGCGATTGAAACCCAATGCATGTAGCACGATTGGGTGCCTGTGTGCCACCTCCTGTAGCGGCCTACTGCCCTGTTGCCCCAGTGCGCCTACGATGCCCCAGTGCCACAGCGCCATATAGGTGAACAGCGCTGTAGCGCCACTGGCACAATGGTGGCCGTGCCCTGCATTGCCTCCTACGCATAGCACATCAGCAGCGCGGCAGGCGCCTGAGTCATCAACCCGGGCATGCGCAGTTAGGTGTGTACTGTGCATGTCACAGAACTGCGCCCTTGGCTCAGCACGTTCAACACAATTGCCCAAAGCGCAACAGCGTGATATTCAGCCGGCATATGCAAATCAGCTAATCAGCCATTCAATGGTGCAGTCACTGCATTTGCATCCACTTAAAGATGTGCCACGCCTCATTTGCATGGGTTGCGCTATAAAAGTGCGACATTGGGCTGCACTAGCCATAGTCAGGTACTGCAGTCTATTGCGGTGAGTTGCCTGCTGTTTGGGGTGTGGACTGTGGATCTTGGGACATGCATGGGACTGCACAGTCACAGGTAACACCTGTCATTCTCACAGGCTGAATCATGACCGACGTGTTGTGGAGGAAGAGGAACAGAGTCGTGGGAGGAAGAGGCGCGAATTTCACTAAGGCCGAAACAGATGCCCTGTTGAGGCCTACCTAGACCAGGAGCCGCTTCTCAGCGGATGCCAGGGAACACCACAGGCCCCTGCTGCTGCATGGGAGGAGGTGGCGCGTGCTGTAAACCTGCATGGCAGCCACCAGCGCTCCATGCAGGAGTGCAAGAAGAAGATGGGCACAGACAGACAGAGGATTAAGGAAAAGATGGCTGCCATCAGGGCAGCACGGTCTGCGACTGGTGAGGGACAGCCGGAGGCACTACGCCTGACCCCACAGGAGGATTGGGTTGCTGGCAGCATGCAGCGTTGCGCCATTGAGGGTGTTCCAGGTGGTGGATTCCAGACAGGGGGTAGCCCATCACTGCATGGTAGGTCATGGTCTGTCTATTGGGGGGCAGGGTGGGTCACATGCAATGCTTGTGATTTTGTTTTCCTTACAGCTCTGAGCATCTGCATGGGTCAGTGGTGGTGGGCTTCTCCACTGAGGCCAGTCACATGGAGATGGAGGAGGCCCATCCACCTCCACAGGACTGCAGGTCAGGGCAGCAGTGGGCCCACCTGGACGTCCAGACTGATGTTGGTGGAGCAGGTGCGGAGAAGGCCCTGCCCATGTCCCAGCTTGCCAGCGTCCATGGATGCCAGCATGCTGAGACTCAGGCTGGTGCTGGATCCATCACCGATGATGATGTTGCTAATGTCAAGGGCAATGACACGTGTGTGCCACAGGATGGCCACTCAGCAGGTTACATCGCGGCCATGGCTGTGGGTGGTGCTGCCGTGGAGGCCTGCGTGTCATCACAGTCCCAGCCTGTGCCTGTCAGCACCAGTGGGGCAGCTCTGGTGTGTGTACAGGACAGTGGGACTGTTGCAGCCCCTTAGGCGGCACCATTGAGCCCTGGGAGGCGGCGGCGGAGGGGCAGCATCAGCAGTCGGCCAATGGGCATGGGGGTACAGTGTCAGGGGCAGCATCATGTACCACCAAGTGGACATGCCAGGCCTGGCCCTGGTGTGCAGTGCCCACCCTCAAGGGGTGATGAGCATCAGGGCGCGAACACCCTGAGGGACAGCATGCCGATCAGGCAGATGACCTCTTGGATGAGCACACCCACATACTGCAAGCATCAGTCAATCAGCAGATGCAGCTTGTGACAGTGGTGGATGCACTCAGTGTGGCTCTGCGCCAGACAGAGGAGCGTCGCAGCAGAGATACCGTTCTGCTCCTGGCAGGGATGGACCGGTTGCGGGAGGATGTGACCACTGCCATTGACAGGCAAACACAAGCATTCACTGCTGTCATGGCCACAATGGGCACACAGTTATTTGCCCATGCATCGCAGACACCACACAGTGCACTGTCCACCCCCCGTTCCCGGCGTCGTGCGACACCATCCTTGTCGACACTGGGTTCAGCTGTGGGCATCCCGAGCTCACCTGGCGCAGGCATGTTCGGTGTGCTGCAGACCCCTGCACGAGCACGGTCACGTTCACACAGTGGAACCCCTTGGGGACCGTCGATGCCACCCCATGAGGCCCGTGGTCAGTCTGTCACTGCTGGCAGGTCTCAGCGGGGCCACCCACACATCCATGGCAGCCATGGCATTGTGGCACGTGACTGGCCTGTCTCCCAGCATGGCTACTGTCTGATGCTGCCCTGTGTGTATTGTGTCATTCAGCGGGCAATGCATGGGTGGGTACCCGGCCCTGCATGCACACACACAGTCCATCTGCACACCCTCACGGCTGCTGTCCGCAGTTGTGTATGCATGATGATGCCTGCATTGCGCTGTACGCCACTGTGCAATGGTGCCCAGCGTCTGACACATGCACAATGACAGGCAGTGGGTGTGGTGGTCTGTGGACATGTGTGTGACTAGGGGTGGCGTTCTGGGTCGGCGTATCTCCTACCCTTTGTGCATGTCTGGTAAGTTTTGTGTGTGTGTGTGTCTGACCATGTGCCATGTTAGACCTCGCCCATCCCTGGCGGTGTGTGCGGTTCCATGCCCTGCCACTTCCCTTGACGGCATGCACCCCTGGTGTGTGTCCATGCATGTTTGTGGGTTGTGCCTTTGTCACTGGTGGTTGCACATGGCCCCATGACTTACCTGGGTTGGCTGAAGTGCTCCTCTGTGATAGTGTCAGGTGCAGCTGTGCCAGCGGAACAGTTAGAATCCCGTCACCCAAGGGGCCTGCCCATCACCATTGTCACTGGCGTCCTCATCATCCCCATCGCTGTCCCCCTCTTCAACCTGTATGGCTATCCCACATTCGTTGGCCATGTTGTGCAGGATGCAACAGGCCAGGAATAGCCCGCAGGCCTTTGAGGGTCTGTACTGTAGGGCACCGCCGGAGGTGTCCAGGCAATGGAAACGTGCCTTCAGCATACCAAACACCCGCTCAATGACATTACATGTGGTGGCATGTGCCTCATTGTAGCATTGCTGCGATGGAGTCGCGAGCCGCCGGTATGGTGTGAGCAGCCAGGGACGGAGTGGTTATACACTGTCACCTGTGTGTAGAGGGTGGAGGTTAGTTTGGTGATCAGCATCGCCCTGCCCTGGGCCATGTAGGCCACTACCCATGTCACCTCTGACCATGCCCCTCCCAAGCCCTATGTTTGTCCGTGTGGTTTGCATACTCACCCACTAAGTGGCCAGTGGGGATGTCCCCACTCTCGAATCTGTGGCACAGTGTCAACTGGTGCCAGATGAAGGCATTGTGTGCTCCCCCAGGTCGTGGCACAGACATTAATTATGCGCCCCCTGGCATGTGCACACCACCTGGCAGTTGATGCTAGAATAGCCCTTCTGATTAATATATGCAGCCCCCTCAGGGCCAGGTGGTGTGCGGATGGCCACATGGGTGCAGTCTATTGCCCCAGCATGCCAGGCATACATGCTACCCTGTGGAACTCCTGTATGTTTGCTGTGCGCTCCACTGGTGTGCTGTGGAAATGGATGTACTCCACAGCATGTGGCAGCAGTGCACTGAGGAATTGGGTGAAGTGGCGTGACGCGGCCGACTGGGTTATGCCTGTGGTGTCCCCTGTTGGTCTCCAGAAGGTACCCGTGGCGAGCAAGCACATGCAAGCTGTCACTTTAGTCTCCACTGACAGAGCATGGCTCCATCATGTGGGTGCCTGCATCACATCACTGCACAGCTCACAGAGCCGCCTCAGAATTTCCCGATTCAGGTGGTACCAGCCCACGATCTCAGTATCACTGTACAGCTCGAAGCTGGTGCGGGCTCAGTACTGCCTGCTAGGGGCATACCACCGACGGGCCCTTCCATGGCCGCGCCCCCATGCTGCCCGCCTTCTCACCCCCCCTCATTACTGCCTCCATCTGGATGGTGGCACTGGCCATGTTCCTGGCTTGTGTTCACCCCCCGGCAGCTGTTTCTGTGTTCCCCCCACTGTCCTGGCTGCTACTTCCCCTGCACCAGAAACACCTAAATGTGGTGGCCTCTGTGCTGTGTGGCACTTCTCCCTTCTGTACTGGCTGTGTCTCCCCACACCTTCCCTGTGCTTCTCTGTTCAGGGTTCCCTTTCCCTGTGTGTCTCACCTGCCCAGTTTGACTTGCTATGGTTCAGCCTCATGTGCCTTCCCTGTAGTGTTCTTGCACCTCTCCCTTGTTCCTTTTTATTTTGGCTCATTTCCGCTATCACGCAACTTCCACTTGCTCCCCCATTGTGCATGGTGCATGTTGTTGAATATCGCACTACACCATTTATGCACGGTTCCTACCCCTTCAGTTGCGTATACATTCATTATCATTGCGCTATTGCTCAGCATGATTTGGGGGGGCGCATCTGCCTCCCGCTGAATATCGCAGAATGGTGCATTTTCGGACTTGCGCTGGAGCAACCCTAGTGCGCATGGCGCAAACCTTTTGAATATCTGGGCCTCAATGTCTATTTTTAGGCACAACTCAGGAGCGAACATAAAAGTATACGTTAGACAAGTACAGGCTCAAAGAACATCAAGTACAGCAGAAGTGACAGGCATAAACTGTACTCTAAGACAGTTACAAATGCATCAGAGAAATAGTAATAGTGTATGATGGAATGTTATTATTCATTAAAAAATAGTCAAACGAAAAATCTCATTCTGATTGGCTAAAACAGCCTGGCACCTGAGCTGTTATTTCTTTACAACACCCAGTAAAAAAACAAGTTCCAGTTCAGGGTGCCCTATTACTAAAACTATCCTTGGGCACCCCAAATTTTGAAACCAGCCAGCTGCCATTTTTGGCCCGCTTGCTTAGCGAGACTAACTTCTATCGACACTCTCACTGCACAGTCCAAAAAAACAAACCTGCAACAGTAATTATTTTTTTTTAGTAATTTCACTTTCCTTACTGAGCGTGGTTGTGCTCCGTGTCATACAGCTAGTAATTTCACTCTCCTTATTGAGCACGGTTGCGCTCCATGTCACACAGCTGACTGTTACTGAGCTACAAACTCGGACAGCGCCACATTTCAGAGCACAAAAAAATGTACTGCACCTGTCTTCAAATATAAATAACCAGACAACATTCCCCTGTTCTGACTAACGATCAAACCAGCTAAAATAAATGGCTCTCCTCTCCTCTCTGTCTGTTTGCATGTGTGACTATGCGAGAAACGACACACAAACCAAAACAACAAATTCAAAAAACAGCTCTCCTGTGCGTCAAGAAACAAAGCAAGTACACAAGCTCATGGCATACAAACAAACATAGTAGTGCCCTCCTGTGGTGATTCCAGCAGCACAGGGATTATTTTACTATAAAATGTACCTTTTTATTTTCTATTTAATTTTTATATATAAATCTTTATTGTTGTATTTTTTTTTTAAATTACACCTATAGCCCATTTTCTAAGTGTAATAATACCCTCCAGGGTGGGCATCATGGGATATGCCGGACTTTCCAGGGGCTATAAGGCCCTCCGCCTGCGGCATCGGGCCTCATTATGCCCCTTGGCAACCCATTATATCCCAATAATGCCCACACTGTCGGGTATTATTATTTACTTTAAGCCATCAGTTTCAAAATGTTGTTATGCTGCAGTAGCTATGTTATCATACCTGTTATGCTGCACAAGCTGAGTAGCTACTACAGCATAACAGCATGAACACACTAGCGCATGCGCCTTAGGCATCCAGGAAGTGGCTGTGGCGGTAAAAAGGAGAGCAACAGAGAGCAGCACAGTGTGGGAACTAAGAAAGTAGGGATCCCAAATACACTCCAAACAAAGCAGGGATCCCAAATATGCTCCAAAACCATTTGTTTTACTTTTGTATTTAGCAGTTGGCATCCTACACTATAAAAAACAATGGATGGATGCCCAGTCGGTAAAACGCCCCGTTAGATCATCTTGTGGTTTCCAAGGCAACCAAACATCTCGAGCTGCGCTTGCTAGGTTAAAGTGATCACTTTAGGAATTGCTCGATGATCTAACAGGCATGTTACTGATGGGCATCCATCGATTATTCTCTGTTATAGGCAATGAGCAACCCTCACAAAATAAAGCATGTAGTTATAGCCAACTACTGTACAGACACATACATCTAAAGCATGCAAGTATCTACAGTGCAATTAAGTAGATGTATTAAACAGTTCTTGAGGAAGAGAGTTCCAAAATTTAGGGGCCAAAAGGGAGAGGCCCTGCATCCCCATATTGGTAGAACATTTTGGCATAAACAACATTGATTTGCCACTAAATCTGAGAAGGTAGGCACACAAAGGGGACTGAAGTAGTTCAGCCAAGTGCGCAGATACTTGTGATTTTAGTAGTTTATCAATAAAGCAACCAAGGGCAAATGATCGCTTTGCAGCAGGAGGTAGCCAGACCAAATCTAAGTGCAAAAGACAATGGTGAGTAAGATGATTTGTTGCAAGGGCAAAATGATGAATGTTACTATAGGTAACTTCTCAGCTGGACAGGTTTCATTTGGATGTATAGAAGAATGATAACAACACATAGTTCAGGCTGGACAATAGGAATCCTTGCACAATGACCAAGTGAGCTTTAGGGGTAAGATTGTGTCAAAGTCTATAAGCGAGGTCCAGCTGAAAGTTAATGGGTTTACATACAGTACTTTGGATATATGGGGAAAGAAATCCAATGAGGAATCAAAACTGATTCACAGATACTCGACAAAGATAACATTACCCAGATGTGACTCATCAATTCAGGAGACAGTTTACTAGAGTGTACCTGAAGTTACGAACTCAAACCAAATACCACGACATGGCTTTTCTTGGAATTTAACATCAGTTTGTAAACATGTATAATAAAACACAAGGCCACCGGCATACATTAAGGAGGTGCAGGAGGAGATAACGAGTGGTAGATAACTTACGAAAAAGAAAAAAAAAAACACAATTGACTAAGTATCGAGCCATAAGGGACTCCATCTCTAGTGGTAGTCAAGTCAGGATGAGAGGGGTCAATCTTGACAAGCTGCATCCAGTTACACATGTAGCTTTTACATCAGAATATGGCAGGGTTAGGGATACCCAAGGCTAACAGATTAGAACATGAAATGGAGCGATCAGCAAGGTCAAAGGCCTTGTTCAGATTCACAAACACAGCATCTATCAGCCAACCATTATATATAGTCATACTAATATCACTGGTCAGTTTGACAAGTGCTGTTGCCATACCATGTCCCCTTCTGAAACCATGCTGAGTAGGGCACACAATGGCATACTTGTGGAGAGAGTCAATTAGTTGTACAGAGGTCAGCTTTTCAAGACTTTACTAAGTACAGATAAGATAGCTATGGGACAATAGGTATGGCCATTTTCTACATATCAGGGATGTACCTGAGGTAAGGGATAAGTTGAAGATTTGAGTAATAGGGGAAGGGAAGGGAGGGCCACTCTTTTAAGAAGTGTGGCCCCTAATCTCTATAAGCTTTCACTATGGCCTGTAGGTACAGTTGATAACAGTTTTAGGAACTCAGTGTTACTCACAACTCGCAAGTAAAACTGAGGAAGGTAGGGATTAAAGAAGTAGTACATTCAGAATTTGCTAAAATATATGTTGTGCATAGTATTTTGATGCACGTGTGTAGTCCTAGTGTGTCCTTCCCTTTGTCTGCTATTAGGAGTTTTTTCTAAATTAGCCTGCTAGTTATATGATAGTTTTATGGCCCCTTGGGATTTCCATCTTAGCAAGGTTTATTGCTCTTCTTGTCCCTACAATGCCTCCTGTCCCATGTGACAGTGATGCATCCAGGACCATGGATTTGGCAAGCATTGGCTTAGAGTCAGTTTACAACAGCAGAGGTGTATTATTAAGTAACTTTCCTGATCAAGTGAGCAATAATGGCTACATTTACAGTTTAGCAAATACTTGAGGGCTAACTGATCGGGCTATTCTGTACGAAAACAGCACCAGTCTATACAAATTGTAGCACTGATGATCTGGGGTGATTTGTGTGCTTTTTATGAATGTGAGTAGTTTGATGAAATGAAAAGTTTTAAAAGCAAAACACTTACTCCTGTTGGCTAGACCTGACACACGCAAATAGAAAACAAAAATACTGAATTAGAGCTATTTTGTGGTGGTGGAACATCAGGCCCCTATCTCTAGTACTTGTTGAGCCAGTGGCTCGAGATGCATCACTGTCACAAGGGATAAGAGGGCATTGTAGGACAAAGATGAGCCATAAGCCTTGCTAAAATGGAGATCCCCAGGGACCATTATGCTACCATATAACTAGCAGATTAATTTAGAAAAAAAAACTCTTAACAGCAAACAAAGGGAAGGACACATCAGAACCACACATACAATGTTTTTGCAAATGTTAACTGTACTATTCCATTAAAATGCACTTGCTAGGTAGAGAATAGAGGAGACTCATTAGGTAAACTGGAGGAGGGACTGGCATAGGCAGATATATGTGTAACATTAAAAGTATTCTGTAAGCAAAACCATTTTTATTCTGCTTGCCACAGATAAATTGGCTCCCTCCCAGCATGTCCCATCACATGAGTGGAACAGAGCAGGAGTGGAACGTGTTGCTACTGGCATCTTAGGTGCTGGCAGGTGTCTGCAGGCAACAGCAGGCATGTAGGGGACTCTGGTGGACTGACAAGGGTACCTTCTTGCTTGCTGTTACCTATATTAGGGAATGACAGGGGTGGAGTAGGAAGCATCTGTGGGGAAAAGTAACAACCTTATCTCAGGTACAGTGCAAAAACTATTGAAAAAGGGGAGAGCTAATCAAAAAGGAAGAAGTACAGAGGCAGAGGTGTGCAGGGTGTGGCATAGCCAAACAAGTAGAAGAGAAGGCAAAAGTACAAAGGGGAAAGCAAGAAACACCCTATCTAAAGTATTGTAATAAAGCAAATACCAATAGAAGGTGTAGGTGGGAAGGAGCTAAACACAGGAAGGGGTCAATAAGGTAAGGTACAGTTAATAACAGTAGATAACAATACATAAAGTCAATTATGGGAGACATGCAGTGCAATGGATGCAGAGTTGCAGTTTTCAAGGAGACATTCTGGAGACTCAGGTGCCACCCCATCTGCACGTACCTCTCTGGGTTGAAGCAGGAGGTTGCTTTTCTCTGGGCTGAGCTGGCTAGCATCCAGAGGTCGTCTTCCTCCACACAGGGGTCACTGAGTCTACCAACATTTGCCAGAGTTTGCCTAGGAAATGGAGGGCCATCTGGACCACAGTGGTCTCTGGGATAGAGGGAATGGCAGGTCAGGGATACATTTCTTAGCCTATGCCACTGCTAAATTCTTTCACTGTTCTGGCAGGACAGGACTCCTAGGAGGAGGCAATAAAAGTAGTGGCAAGAGAGGATGTGGGAGTCCTCCATAGGGGAGGCCCCAAGGTGGGAGGTACAGGACCCAAGAATAGGACTAGCAACTTTGGGGGGGGGGGGTCAACTGTTAAGGGGATACAGTAGATTTGTGAACAGGAAGGAGGATGAGAAGGAGGTAAGGTGCCTATCAGGTGCCATGGCTTGGAAGGATGAGCAGTGCATCCTAAGGATCTCCAGGGCAGCAGGAGGAGCTGGATGTCATTGTCCATTTCACAGAACTGGGGAGGACCCTAAGGCAAGTAGCACACATGGTGGCTTTTGCTGAGGTGCTGCCTGTCTATGGCTGAGGGAAGCATAGGGTACTCTGAACGAGGAGCATCAACTCATGATTGAATGAATGGTACAGAGAAGAGGGGTTCGGTTACATTGGGGCCTGGACAGCCACTTGAAGTGAGAAGGGCCTATACAAAGGAAATGGCTTGCATCTATCTGGAAGGGGAATCATAGTCATCAGTGGATGGTTTAAAGGGAAATGTCCACCTGTAAAAGGGCTCCAGCTCAGTATGAGGCAGGGCCCAATTAGCATTTTCGCAATGTGTTTTACATTTTTTTTACTCGTAGTCTGTGTAGTAATTTATATTTTATCTAGTTGATCCTGCCATCCCTCCCACCAGCATTTTGACCGAATTGGTGCACCCATATCCTCCTGCAGCTGTCCCAAGCATGACAAATGAGCCAGGGAGCAGCTGCAGAGGTGTGCATAGAACTGCTAATAGCTGCAGTTTGCAATTCTGAAACCAGGTATAGACTGGCAGTTGACTGCTTAGACCAATAAGTCCCTTAATATGATTCCAGAATCTATAAGGATCACTAGCAGAAGCAGTAAGAACATCTTCACAAATAGGTACCTTTTTTTAGCATGAATGACTTTCTCACGTAAATTCATCTTCCCATATTCCTCCCAGTCCGATGTAAGGGATGAGGCCTTGAATTAAGACCAGCTTTTGTCCCTAGCTTTGATAAGTGATAACGATTAACTGTCTATCCATTTGGTGACTGTGCCCCATTCCCATTTTGACAATAGAAACAGAATTGTGCTGGCAGAAAAAGACTTGTAGTCTATTGTGTCTACCATTTTCCTACCTAAAATATTTCAACTGATTATTGGGTGTGCTTTGGTCAACAGCCCAGTGGCAGTTCAGCCCCTTCCTCACACCCCCTTCCCAGCCTTTGCTTTCACCAGCGTGTTATAGCTATCCCACACACTTATGAAAGCATCACTGTCTCAGCACTTATCACCTCTCTGGGCAAGTTGATCCATCTGTCCACCATTCTTTCCAAAAGTAGTAGTTCCTCATGTCTATCCTGATTCTACCCTCCCCCCCCAGCAGCTTATGACTGTGTTCCCTGGTTGTTGATCAGTTGCAATGCTAGAACAGGTCATATCAATCACTACCCTGTTTTTTTTCCCCCACAGGTAATTAAAGGTGTCTCTATCTCTCTCTTGCTCCTCCCAGCAAGAACATATTCAGAATGAGCATGCGCTTCTCATATGTTTACTTTTCCCCTGCTGACCATGTATCATCTTTATAGCTCACCTTTGATCAGACTCTGTACCATTCTCATCCTTCTTCAGGCGTAGTAACCAGAACTACACAGAGTCCTCCAAGGACAGCCTTACCAAGACCCATGGAGGGGCAACAGTATCTCCTTTTTTCTACTGGAGAACCCATTCCCTATACATCCCACTGTTTGCTTCTTCCACTGCCCTTGTGCTCTGGGACAATGATTAGACTATCACTAATGATGACCCTAAGTCCCTTTCCTCCATGGTCACATTGTGTTTTTCACCTCCCCATCCAATAACCCATCCTTGTGCTATGTGTACAACTTTGCACTTCTGAGTATTTAGTTTCTGTTGCCACACCTTGGCCCACCCTTCCTGTATTTCTAGGTCCTTTTTCAGATCCCTAATCTCCTCTTTGGTATTTACTCTGACACAGAGTTTAGTGTCATGTGCAAAGAGTTAGATTGTACCCTTGATTTCTTCACCTAAGTCACAGATGTACATATTAAACAGTACTGAGTCCAGCACTGACCCCTGTGGCACACCACTTGTTTCCTTCTTGACCTCTGTGTGTTCCCTATTTGCTATTTTCTTCTGTCTTCTTTCTCCTAGCAAATTTGATATCCACCTGGTTAGCTTCATGCCCACCCTAGGTCCTATAGTTTCTTAAAGGAGATAGGAAATGTTTTTTGCATATTTAAGTGCCCTTCCATCTTCCTTTCCATGCCAGTTATGTATTCTGATATGCTTTGATGATTTTTTCATAAATAAATAATGTAGCTTTGGGTTCCCTCAGATCTACATTGAGTTCCACTCTCTTCACCAGATACTGCTCTTGATTTTCATATCTCTAACACATTATATGATGTCACAGACTCCCATTCCATGCCATTCATCTGAATGGCCTGGAAAGGAGTTTTTGATGTCAAAGAATGTTCAGGCAGTATGAAACGAGACAGCAGCAACTGCTGAGCAGAGACAGATTCAGGGCAGTTACAAAAGCAACAAAATTAGATTATTAATTTAACAAAAAAGGTCAAAAGTATATCAGAATACTGGGTATCCAGTACAAGAACCAGAGGACATCTAGAGGTGTTAAAACCATTTCCTATCACCTTTAACATGCCTTCTGTGGGCACTGAGTTGAAGACCTTACTGAAGTCTAGGTACAACACATTGATTGCATGTCTCTTGTCCATGCCTCTCGCTACCAAATTGAAAAACTCCATAAGGTTGGTCTGAGATGACCTTCCCTTCAAGAAGCTGTGCTGCCTCCCATCTTGGAGCCCATCCACTTCTAGAAAGTTCACCAGTTCTTCCTTAATAATAGTCTCCAGGAGCTTCCTTATTATAGTGGTCAGGCTAACCAGCCTGGAGTTTCCTGGTTCTTCCCTACACACTGGTTCTTCTCTGCTCCTGTTCTTGTGCAGGGGGACCACATCCACCCTTCTGCAGTCTAGTGGGACTACCTCAGTCTCCAGGATGTAGTCGAACAAGTCTATCAGAATTATTTCCTGAACTCTCTCAGCACTCTGGAGCGCAGCCCATCTTGTCCCAGAGGCTTATAACACTTATGTGCCCTAACATCCTTTAGTATCCTTTTTTCTTGTACTGGTCCCAATTCCAATGCTCTTTTTGCCCCACTTTTAGTCATATCATTTTCCTTTACTGCTTCAGCTATTCTCAGTTCTGTCACTGCTTTGGCCCGCCTTTTGACTCTGTTTGAATCTTTCAGTTTCATTAAGTATTTTTTATTTTATTTAGTTTTTGTTGACTGGATAAGTGCACTAGACAAATCCTCCCTATTTTCAGGCACGACCCGGGGAGAGGGATAGAGATGAATGCCAACTGACCTTGAACCAGATAAAGTTGTTGGTGGTATTTTTAGTGAATAAGGGAAATTTGGCTAGGACACCAGGGAAATTCCCCTACTCTTTTCGATAAGTGCCATGGGATCTTTAATATCCACCTGAACTACCACCAATCCAGGCAGATGGGACCTTGGTTTAACGTCTCATCCGGAAGACGGCACCTCAGAAGTGCAGCACCCCTGTCATGCTGCACTACAGTGTCAGTACTGGGATATTAACCCAAGTGCCAGATGTGGGAGCTGAACCCACAGCCCTCTGATCTCCCAGTCTCAGAGGCGAGTGTGCTACCTACTGAGCCACTGACACTGCTAGTCTGCAAGTATATCTCTCTGTTGCCCTTGGATTGATCCCCCCATACCTTTTTTTTATTTACAGGTTCTGCCCTGTTCACTGGGTTGGCTGCTCCTGGTATTCCCCCATCACCTCCCTCTGGTACCCACCTACCTCACTGCTGTCCACCCCCATGGTGCCTCCAATTATCACCAGGTGGGGTGCAGGGGTGGGAGGATATGCTGTATGGTATTGACCATCCCAGATATACTGGGATCTTCCTGAGGAGCCAGCACTGGGGCCCGAGTGTTTTGTCCCCTTGCATTTCATCCCCTGAAGACAGTGACACTCAAGGGGGACCAAGCTACATGTGCACACCGTATGTGTCCAGCGTGGGTCCCTGGCCAGCGTCTCCCCTTCCCACAGAGTGCTCTGGACTGCAATGCCACCTGGGGTCACCCAGGTGGCAGTCATGCACAGAGGATGACAGCTCTCCCTCCTTGGAGAAGACTGTCCCCTGGAGTACTCTATCCTCTTCCCCCCAACGGCCCACAGTCACCCAGGCTCATTCCTGAACTAGGGTCATCTACATCACAAGTGATAGTGCTACAGCTGACTGATAGGCTTGCCTCCCCCCATTATATTTTTTGAATGCAGTCCTCTTTGCTTCTTTCGCTAGTACCCTGGAGAATCAGATTTTTTTCTTTATTTCTAAAATGCTTTCAACAGGTTATAGTTGCCTCCAATAGGCTCTTTAATAAATTCCCACTTTGTTCCTCCCCATTAATCCCTTCCACTCCTGGAGGTTCCCCCCATCTATCTAAAATCCGTCCTTCTGAAATCTAAAACCATCGTCCTTGTCTTTGTCCTCAGTTTCACTAGGGATAAATGTAATCATATATACTGTAGTTGTTACTCCTAAGCCCTAAGGCTTCTTTAGTCTGATCTTCCCCACAATGTCCTGGTTCTTCAGCACCAGGTTGAAGACAGTTCCATCCCTAGTAAGTTCATTCCACCACTGTACAAGGAAGCCCTCTTGCACTGAATCTAGAAGGACCTGTAATCTACTTCCACTCTGAGGTTCCTTCCCTTTTTATGTTGTCTTGCATGTGCACAAGCAACATCATGCGGTAGTAGCACATGCAGAGGTGTGTCAGTGTTGGCGAATGCAGGGAACACTTTAGTAGGTGCATCCGTCAGCTAACAATTAGCCAGCATGCTAGCGATGATGCAAAACTTCAAAGAGAGACACAATCTTGAAGGAAATCTGCCACTCCAATGAGGTGCAGTTTCCTTATTGGAGTGTCAGATGACAAGGCTTTGTTACATGCCTTTTCTAGTGAAACATTCCAATAAATATGGTGGCTCCTGCTGCCAGCCATGCAATCCCCACAAAGCCGACATCAGGGATGCCCAATCTCCATGTCGGCATGTCCCCAACCCAGTTCAGTTTGCTTGCTGATGGGGATGCCCAGTCCCCGTCCGCATCATGTCCTCCACACACACTTTCTTTGCTGATGGGGGTGCCCAGTCCCTGTCAGCATCATGTCCCCCCCAAACTCGTGACACACTGGGAGCTCACCCCAGTGTGCCCCAAATAATTTTTTCACCTGTAAATAAAAAAAGTCCCACTGAAGTCCATTTTCTTTTTTTACCTGTAAAAAAAAAAGGCCCCTCGTTGTCCTGCTGCTGTCCCTCCCCTGACTCACACCCATCCTCTATGCACTCCTCCTCACCCCATACTTACCTCCAGAGGGCCGGCACTGCGATCTTCTGTGGAGTGGGGACATGTCTGAACTCTTCGAAAGCTGACTGGGAACTGAACAAAATGTGATAAGCTTTATAATGGCAGGCAAAGGGGGGGGTTCAACTTAGGTGGATATCTCAGCCATTTTTGAGAATTTTGGTACCAGATTTTCAAAATGGGGTTCTTGGGACCCCACTTCATGAACACATGCACTGTCGTCTCGTTACTCAGTCCTGAAAAGTTATTTTGTGATCACTGTTTATGAGCTGGGGTCCCAAAGAGCCCATGTTACAAATTTGGTGGAAAATTCAAAAAAATGACTGCGTTATGTGCATGCATTGCGCAGTTTCCACGCACGCTCTTAACTTCAGCACTTTTTAATATTTTCACTACAGATTTTCAACATTGCCATTTTTTCACACCTCCTTATGAACAGTATAGCTGTCATTTTCACATCCTATCCAAAATGTGTTTTTGCATCTGTGGCGCACAATGGCACAGTCACTGTGAGAAATCAGCTTTTGGGACAGATTAAAAAAATCACAGTGCCACTGTTCATGAGGAAGGTCTAAAATACCCTATGTTGAAAATATTGATTAAAATTCAAAATAATTTGCGTTGCACAGTTTCTGTGCACGCTCATGACTCACCAATTTTCGGATTTTCAACATTACCATTTTTTCACACCTTCTCAAGAACAGAGCAGTACAGCTGTCATTTTTCCTATCCTGCCCAAAATGTGTTTTCACACCTGTGGCACCAAATGGCACAGTCGCTGTGCAAAATCACCTTTCGGCTAACAAACTGATAGTGCCACTGTTCATGAGGTGGGGTCACAAAAAGCCCATATTGAAAATTGGGAGTGAAAATACCAACAAACACCCAGGTCGTTAGGGTTTCCAACTGTAATGCCCCACCCTGTAGAGACTGATAGGCATCAGGGGTGTGACTTGGGATCGTCAGTTGTAATGCTCATGCCATTCCATCCCTACCTCCACCCTGCAGCCAGTGACAGGCATCGAGGTGTGCCTTGGAGTCACTGGCCCCAAAGTTCACCCCATTCTCCTATACTGTACCCATCTCAGCATATTTCCTTATGGAATGAGGTGAGAGTAAGGCCTGAATTCCCCAAGGCACACTGCAACACTTGTCAGTGTCTACAGGGTAGGGTGAGGTGAAATGGCATGAGCGTTATGGCTGATGACCCAAAGGCACACCCCAATGCCTGTCAGTCTCTGCAGGGTGGGGTTGGGGTTGGCATCAGTTCAATACTTCACTGCCATTCCTATTATGCAGCTCACTAACCCCTGCACTACCAATGCCAATGCCAGCAAGACAATGTTCAGCATTGACAAATGCTTGTTGACTTCTGTCTGCACTCATACTGTTTTCACCCCTTCTCTCCTAGATCCTCATTTTCTGTTGTATTTATGCTGTCACTAATGTATGGTGCCATCCCACCCCTTTGCCCATACCCCAGTTCCTTCTCAATAGGGCATATACTAGAATAGTGAGGTCCCAATTATGGTTTATGTTACTCATGTTTTGGTGACCGCTACTATAGCCAATTGGGTTTCCATCACCTGTGCCTGGAGGTCCTACATTTGATTCCTGAGACTCAAGGCATTAATTAAAACTGCCTTCCATGAGCTAGCTTTTTTCCCCCTCAGACTGGATCTCTGACCCTCTTTCCCTTCTCCTGACTCCAATGTTTAATCATGCTCCTTATCTGCCCTCTGTGACAATCATTACTTAGAGGACACGTGTGTGTGTGTGTGTGTGTGTGTGTGTGTGTGTGTGTGTGTGTGTTTAGGGAGAGCCATTTTGGCTTTGTCTGTGTGTGCTTATTAACGGGTACCTAAACAAACAGATTTTAAAATGGCAAACTCCAAAATCTGGCTTCATAGCGAGGTAAAGTGAAGGCTGCTGTTTATATTTATGCTAAAACTGCATTTATGTAAATAACCTCAATGCAGTTACATAGCTTTTGAAAAATGTGAACATCAGCCTTTCACTTTCAAAAAACAGCCTTGCTTGCTCCTTAAAATGTCTGGCAATTGTGTTAAGTGATGAGTCACAATGACATCATTGGAGCCAGAGGCAGAGACCCACATGGCTCCCTATAGTGTTAATTAGTTCTTCTTTCCCCCTTTGTTTTGAATTGTTTCACCAGAATGATCAACACCATGTGTTAACGTGGATTATTTTGATCAGTGCACGTTAGGCTATGGCTTTGTTCATGTTGTTTACTTTAACTTGCTGAAAATGTTTTGTAATCCAGCTTACTTTCTCTTTGGCAAACTGCAGTACAATACAACACTTCAAATACCTGATGAGCTAGAGGTTATGTGAGGCCCTAAAATTTGTGGCGAAGTAGTGGTCTGGTCCAATTCCAAAGCTCATGCTTTCTTGGTAATTCACAAATAAGCTTCTCTTGTAGTCATTTTCCACGTGAACCCCCTGCACCTAGCCTGCATTCTGTTGAACACCCCACCATCCATACTCTGTCCTTTGTACTGCCCGGGGCTGCATATGAGCTTGGGGTCTCATGAAGAGAATTATCACACCTCAGATTGTAATCTTGTACCTCAGAGAGTAATGCACACCTATACCAATACGCTTCATCAGCTGGCACTGTTAAAAATGCTCCTAAATCACTTTCCAGTCCACTTTCTCAATGTTTGACTTCTGCTCCCACAGTAAACATTGAGTGGATCACCACCCTTCTGCACAATGAATTCAGTATGTACTGTCCCCCTGTTGTAATTGTTTCTCCGCCTCATTAACCAACAACTAGGTCTAGGAAGGCTAAGCAATAAGCATCAGGACACACCAGAAAAAACTGCTGTTCATGCCCTCATAAGGGCTATACTTACTATGGATAACAATATTATTAGCAGAAGAGGCATACTAATGCCTTGAGCAAATCCACCCGACTTCCAGTGTTGGTCTACTCCTTTACCTGTGAACTGCAGAACTCCGCAAGATGGCTCCAAGCAATTCTTCTCTAGTACTTTTCTGTGTCCTACTCCACAATGCAAGTCGACTGGCTACCACCCTTCCAAATCTTAAATGAGCTATACACAGCTCCCTCGATACTGTCCTAACAAATGTCAACATCTCCCCCCCCACCCGAGGGTAATCTCCCTACACTGAATTCAAGTAATAGTTTAGGTGTAGCCCTGCCACTCTGAGTATTTGTCATCACTGGCTGCTCTCATCCACAGTCAGGTAGTGATCATGGTGCTGGCAGCCCCACCTCTCACATCTCACAATGATCTGCTCAACTCCCCCCTTCCTGTCTTCCCTTAACCTGAATACAGCTGTACCCTGCTGGAATGGCCTCTTCAATCCCTCTATGGCATTCATTCTTCTCATTTGCTCACCCCACCAAAAACTGGTGAGCTCACTACCCTTCTGCATCATGAATGCGGTTAGTACAGTCTCCTGTGTTATGTTTATTCAAGCAATAACACACAACAAGCTGTGGCTTGTCTCCTGATAAGAGCACACCCAGGTGCATTGTTAGGCATGAGGCATTTGCTCAGAGTGCCTTATGCACCTGGGCATGCTCTTATCAGGAGTTTACCCACACCTCGGAGTGTGTTATTGTGCTTATAAAATGGGTCATTCAGTAAAAAAAAAAATGATTACAAAAAATACAGAAAAGAGTGTACATAAAAAGAATATATGATGATATGATGGAAAAAAGTAGTCTTTGTCATTTTATTGTAATGGACATGTTTTAATATAGAAGGCTGAGGTGTCTGTCTGCCCCCACCCACCCACACACACACACACACACACACACACACACAAACACACACACATATCAGCCGCCAGAATATGTTTTTCCCCACATGACTTATTTTAGCTGTGTTTTTGTATGCCTCAGGAAATACCCGTGATTTGTAGTGCTAGGAGTGGGAGCGAGCGTGTCCCATGTCAGATACCGTAGTTAGCGGCTGTTGTTCATAGCGTTGTATGGCGAATGTATCAGAATCTGTTTTTCTCCATCACAGTCGCTCAGTTCTGCTTAAAATCCACCAGAATATATTTTTTTTAATCAGAGTTGTCACTAGAGTCACTCTCTTGTTTTCTCTGTTAAGGGGTGAAGATTGGACACCAGAGAAATGGCGGTACTGAAAAGGAGGAGCTGAGTTGAAAATGGAGGAAAAGAAAAGGTACAAGACGAGCTTTACACACACAAAAAGTTGCTTTGCTAAAATTTTGCCACATGGGTGGGGGGCTGCTCGGGTGCTGGGGGTTCAGATGAATCACAAGTCAGGCATGGTTCTTCAACTGCTAGTTCCCGCTACTCCATTGCTAAGTGTGTTCCAGTGATTTTTTTTTTGGTGTACAGTGGGCAGAGGTCACTGATATGTTATTGTTATGGGGCTGCAGGGAAAAAGTTAGTGCCCGGCTGGCTATGATATCTCCTGGTAAGAACACAGGTCTGAAAGGCTGTTAGCCAATCAGATTTCTTTATTTTAAAGACCCATTTTATAAATATTAATAATAAACATGCTCTTCTGGTAAGCCAGACTGACAGCAGCAGGGTACAAGGGAGGAAAATATACTTTCCTACCCATATAAGATCTAAGTCACCAATGATTAGGCACTATTAAATGACATGCATAATGATGTACACACCTGTCATTTAACAGTGCCTAATCAAAGATAACCTTCATTTTTTGATAGGAAAGCCCATCTTTCCCCTTGTTCCCTGCTGCTATCAGCCTGACTTACTGGAATGATTTGTTTATTTTTGATATGTCAGAAAACCCGGGGACCGTACTACCTGCATTCATGATGCAGAAGAGTGATGAGCTCACCAGTTTTTGGTGTGGGTAGAAGGAGTGAAGAATGAATACCAGAGGGGGACTGAGAAGGCCACTCCTGCAAGGTACTGCTATATTCAGGGAAGGGGGAAGACAGAAGGGGAGAAATATGAGCAGATCACTGTGAGATATAAGATGTGGGGCTGTCAGCACCATGATCACTACCTGACCCCATTGTCCTGGCCAACATTCCCCTTCCCATAAAACCAGTTCATGCAGTTGTCCAAAGCTGTGTGTGGGTATTAATGCGTGAAATGGCTGTCACTACACGTTCAGTCACTTCACTACCAGTCTAACTTTGCTTGTAAAGCAATTTGGGATACGATGTATATGAAAAGCACTATATAAATGCTGGTTCTTCTTATTATTATTTCCCATGGAAAAAGAAGACAAGACAAGCACATTTTTGATTTCCAAGAAAGTATGAACTCTGGCATTTAACTACATAAGAACTTTTTTACAAATAAGTGGTGGATCTAGGGGGTGGTGAAGGGTGCGGCTGCACCCCCCTCCCCATAGTAATGTACTTGCTTGCTGCTGCTGCATTTCACTTTGTTGAAGAAGTCTGATTTATTGATTGTACAAATGTTTACATTCAAACTATGGATTACATTTGTAGGTTCTGTCAAAAACGTATTAAAAAGAATAATAGCAGACAATATAAGGGTTTATACAAATGTTAAAAAGTGCAAATCAAGTGTGCACACCACCCCAGCACCCCCATTGTAACATCCTGGATTTGCCATAACCACTAGACCACCAGGTTATTTAAGATGTGTACTGCACTGTGGTTTACCAAAGAGAAATTCGGTTGGATTAAAACACAATTTCAGCATGTTAAAGTTAACAAAATGAACAGGACCATAGCCTAACATGTGTATTGATCAAAATAATGCACATGGTGTTGACCATTTTGGTGAAACAATTCTAAACGAAAAGAAAAAAGAACTAGTTAGCAGTATAGAGAGCCTTATAGCTCTCTGACTCTGACTCCAATGATGTCATCGCTTAACACATTTGGTGGCCATTTTAGGAAGCAGATAAGGCAGTTTTTTGAGATTGGAAGGCTGATTTAACATTTTTCAAATACTTTGGAACCACATTTAGGTAAATTATATGAATGTAGTTTTAGCATTAATGTATACAGCAGCCTATCCTTTAGTCCCCTATGAAGTCAGATTTTTGAATAGTTCGTTGTCAAACTGTTGTTTAGGTATCCTCTAAGACCTGCATTTTAATGCTGCTTCCTCCTTCCTAGTGTAAATTCCTGCTACTACCAATATCTCACTGCTGTTCTAGTGCACCGGTACCATCCCTGCTTTAATGCAGGTCATTTTTACTGAACAAAAAGTAGGAGAATGCATTTCTTGAATTTCAGAAAATGTAGTTACAGTATGAATAACTGCAAAGCAGAGGACTAGAAGTGACCAGTCAATAAGGGATAGGTTAGCAATAAAGATTTCTGGATTCACCTTAGAAAAGACCTGAAGCTGAATAATCTTGGAGGTGTTTGCAAGGGTGACTCAGGTGCTACAAGTAGAAACTCCAGAGTTGAGTGAAATACTTGAAAACCATTGCCCAAATGGACAGTTGTTACATTACCCAAAGCTGACGGCTGAGGACAGTATGACTACTGGAGGTCAGTACAACATCCCAAGGGGACTATGGTTTTCAACTATGTTACAAAACCATTCCTGATACTCTATTTTATTAAACTTTGCCTGAGTTAAACTGCCCCCTCCCCTTCCATAGACTACTTCTAACTGTATTCTTATGCTTACAGTCCCTTAAAAAAAGAATTCTTTAGTGGCAGTGGTACCCCCCCCGACACATACACATATACACACACACACACACACGCACACGTGCTCCTGATAGGTTTGTAAAAAACACAATTCTCTGGTGGCAGTGATTCCCTCTTCTGCTTCTGGCTGCCTAAAAAATGTTCCCTGGTAGTACCCACCCACTGGTCCCCAGTTTAACCTCCCTCTGGCCCAGAGACATTAGCTGTTACTTACCCTTTACTCACCTCTGCTGTCTACCGCTGTCTCACGCAAGATAAATCACTGTGTTATCCAAGTGATTTTGTCGATATTGTACTTGTGTGAGTACAATATCGATAGTCACTTAGGTACATACATACATACAAGGTCACCAGCAGATTAGGTCTAATGGTCTATCTAGTCTGCCCATGATGCAGCTCACATTAGGGTTTTGCTGCTGCTCCCCTTCCCTTCTATTTCCCTTACACACTGGGTCCCTCAGCACCCCTCTATTGTACATTCCCCTCCCACCTGTACCTTGCCCATGTACCTGTTCCATCCCTTCTTGAATCCTCCCACTGATTCCATTTTCATCAGCTCATCAGGTAGCACATTCCACAGCGTCACCAACCTCTCTGTGAAATAATTTTTCCTCATCTCCCACCGTATCTCCCCCCCCCAACTAGTTTAAGGCTATGGCCTCTAGTAGTTTCCTTCTTCTTCAGTTTGAACAGACCCTCCGTGCTTACCCTACTGACCCCCTTCAAATATTTGAAGGCCTCAATTATGTCACCTCTGACTCTTCTGTCTTCCAGAGAGTACATGTTCAGCTCCCCAAGTCTTTCTTCATAGGTAATTTCCCCAGACTGTAGATCATCTTTGTCACTCTCCTCTGAACTCTCTCGAATAAAGTAACATCCTTCATTAAGTGGGGGCACCAGAACTGCACACAGTACTCCAGGTGTGGCCTCATCAAGGTATTGTACAGGGGCAGTATAACCTCCCTTCTCCTGTATGTTATCCCCCTAGCGATACACCCAAGCATCTTGTTTGCCTTTGCAGCCACTCTCCAGCATTGTTCTGAGTTGTTCATTCTGGTGTCAGTTACCACTCCTAGATCTCTTCCCCCTGGAGATCTTCAGCTGTTTTCCCCCAACTGATAGCTATACCCAGGGTTTCTAACACCTAGATGCAGTATGCTACAATTTTGTGCCTGAAAACCCAGCTTCCAATATTGTGTCCACCTCTCCATCATCATCAAGTCATTCTGTAGTGCCCTCCTCACAGTCCACCACTGCTTCCAGTTTGGAATCATCAGCAAACATACTCCTTTTACTCCTAACTCCCTCCCCTATGTCCACTATGAAAGCGTTGAACAGGAGTGGGCCCAACACCGATCCTTGAGGGACCCCACTGATAGCGCTTCTGTGAGACGAGGCTTCCCCCCCTACCACCACCTTCTGCTGCCGGTTACGAAGCCAGCTTGAAATCCATCCCACCAATTTATCCACCACCCCTAGGTTCCTTAACTTACATATCAGCCTTCCATGCCGGACCGAGTTGAAGGCTATGTTGAAGTCCAGGTACAGGACATCAACCGGCCTTCCGCCATCCAGGGATCTTGTCACCCAATCAAAGAATTAAACCAGGTTGGTTTGACACAACCTCCCCCGGATGAACCCATGTTGGCTTTCATCCTGGAAGCCATTTCCTCCAGGAACTCCACCATCCTTTCCTTCAGGATGGTCTCCATCAGTTTCCCCACTATGGACGTCAGGCTGACCAGTCTGTAATTTCCTGGTTCATCCCAAGGTCCACTCTTGTGAAGCAGCACAATGTGTGCCATCGTCCAGTTCAGGAGAGCACAACCTGACTGGAGGGAGGAATTGAATAGTTCCATCAGTGGAGCAGCCAGGACATTCACCAGTTCCTTCAGAACCCTGGCTCTTTCTCTAGATAACATATAGAATAGTGGATGGGCAACTACGCACAACCAGTGTGTTGTGCCACCATTAGGTTCTGATTCCCTGTGACCTTGAGAGCCGAGCTTGAGGAGGTCCCTAGAAATCAGATCTAGTGGCACAACACTGGCTGTGCAGGTTTTGCCCATCTGCTATCCTATATTGTGTAAGGTAGCCACTCTTTAATAAAATAAATTAATGAGCCATCCAACGGCACAGGGGCAGGGTGTCCATCTGCGATGCTGACGACCAGGGTTTGGGAATGGACTCTTGACATCGGAGGGGTCAGCCGGGGGAGAAGGATTGAGGGTCCCTGGTTCTGCTCTCCTTCTCTTGGGGGGGAAGGGGGCTAGAGTATCTGGCACAATGTGGACCTCTGGCAGTGGCTGGTGGTATCTCCATGCCGGCACCAATACTCAAGTGGGACAGGGCAGACACGGGACATCATTGCATGTCCCCGCCCCAGGGGGAAAAAGCAAAAAAAATTGTGGGCCACCACAATGATGCCAGCCCTGGCCCTGATCACTCATTCTGGCTCTCTCATCGACAACCAGTTCTGGAGTTCGTGTATCCAGCTGGCCTCGAACCCTGCCCTGGGGGGTAAGCCAGGGAGAAAATGTTGTCGGGTACCCCCCACTGACACTTTATCCCATCCTTGAGAGGTCCACCTGACACTATGGCCCCACCCTGGGGGGTAAGCCAGGGGGTATCTGCGGTGAGAAGGTAAGTCCGGGGAAGCGGGGTGGGAGACAGGACCCGGGCAGAGGAGGGGGGCAGCGTGCAGACAAAAAAAATAAATAAATAAAATAAATTGATGTTTTACTCCTAAAATGAAAATTCAAATCGGTGGTTTCCACCTCCTATGCTGGCAATTAGGGTGGGGATGTCAGGTTAGTAGGGAGCCTTTGACACTGTATCACACAGGAGGCTGATAAAGAAGCATGGCAGCCTGGGAGATGGAGAGAAGGTGGTGAGATAGTTATCTAACTGGTTGAAAGATAGGAGACAGAGGGTGGTGGTAAATGGCAGTCACTCAGATGACAGGAGAGTCATCAGTGGAGTACCACAGGGATCGGTACTGGGCCCTGTTCTCCTCAATGAAGTGACATTGCCAAGGAACTGGAGGGGAAGGTGTGTCTGTTTGTGGATGACACAAAACTCTGCAACAGAGTATACACCCAGGAAGGGGTGGAGAGAATGCAAAGGGATCTGGAGAAACTAAAGGAGTGGTCTAAGGAGTGGCAGCTGGTTTTCTATGCTAAAAAGTGCAAAGGCATGCACCAAGGGTGGTGAAACTCAGGACTGTGTATAAGATGGGGGATACTTCCAGTTACCATGCAAGAGAGGGACTTCAGGGTGATCATATCTGATGACCTCAAGGTGGTGGGGCAGTGCACCAGGGCAGTAGGCAAGGCAAGTCAAATGATGGGGAGCATAGGGATGGGGACCTCTAGCAGGAGATGGGAGGTGGTGTTGCCTCTGTATTGCTCACTTGTGAGACCCTACCTGGAGTACTGAGTCCAGTTTTTGAGGCTGCACCTCTGCAAGGACATCAACAGGGTGAAAACGGTCCAGAGGAGGGCTCCTAAAATGGTGCAAGGTTGCACAAGAAACTGTATGAGGAGAGGCTGTGGGAAATCAGCATGTACTCCCTGGAGGAGAGGACAGTGAGAGGGACATGACTGAGACAGGTAAGTACCTCATAGGGGTGAACAAGGTGCAGGAGGGGAGTATCTTTCACAGGAGGAGGAGCACCAGAACACAGAGGCATGCTATGAAGCTTGGGGGGGGGGATTAAGAGGGTTGTGAGGAAATACTTCTTCACACAATGGGTGGTGGATGGTTGGAACAGCCTGCCAGAAGAGGTGGTAGGGGTGAAGACAGTGGGGCGCTTCAAACATGCATGTGATAGGCACATGGGTATAATAAATAGAGGTGGGGAGGAGTGAGGGACACCTGTGATCAAATAGAGTCCAAGGTGTAGTGTTAGGTAAGGAAAACAGGGGCAGACTAGATGGGCCTACTGGTCCCTTTCTGCCAACACATTCTGTGTTTCTAGCAAGGCAGCCTTGAAAGGTCTGGAGCCTTTCATACTGAGCAGGAGATTTGTCATGTTTTTTTCTCAGTCTTTCTTGTTCATTACTTTTGGTTTGTAGTCTGTCATTTCTCATTTTTGTTTCTGTAGTTCGGGTTGGTGTGTTTAAGTATTTAGTCAGTTCGTTTTATAATAGTTTTAGTTATTTAGTTCTTAAAGTCATGGGGTTCTGTCACTTTGCTGTACTACATAGTTGTTAATTACCCGTTATGTCATGGTAAAAACAAACCAAAAAATTAAATAAAAAAATACTTTTTTTGTGGGTTTACTAGCTACTACTAGCTCGGTAAACTCTTTTTTTTCTTATTTTTCAGATTGTATTGCTAATTCTTCGGGGGAGGTGTTCTCTTCTGCTGCTTGGTTCTACTATAGACTTTCTTTAAAGTTTTCAACAAAATATTATAAAAATAATATAAAAAATGACTGGGAAGAGATGCTGTATTACGGGGAGAGGTGGCAGAGAAGTGCAGAAGTTCTGTGGGGCAAAAGGGTGTAGCAGTTAAAAAAATTGCAATAGCAGCAGCCTCTTCTATGGGCACCACATCTTAACACAGCATGGGCCACGTCTCCACTGCATGCATCCAGGGACAACTTAATCCAGCATAAATGACATTGCCAGTTAGACCATGCCTACTCCTCCAGCAAGCAAGATACCACCTCTTCCTCTGGCTTGCTTGGGTCCTCTACATCTGTGGACAACATGGGCCACTGATTCCATTGCATGTATCCAGAGACAAAGTCAGACTTTTCATCCAGCATAAATGCCATTGCCAGGCAGACCATGCCTTCTCCTCAGGCAAGCAAGACACCACCGCCACCCTCGTGCAACGACACAACATGACCATCACTAATGTGATGACATTGGTTTTATTTTCATTTCTGTTTTAATTTTCCTTTCACAGGTACAAATGGAAGTGAAGGTGTGGCCAAGAGTCTAAATAATGTGCATCTTACAGTTACAGGTATAGTCTCTGGCTGTATCCACCTCAGCAGCAAGCAAGTTGCCTCGTCCTTCACCACCTCTCTCTGTAACACACTCATGCCAGTACACAGCATGGCCGTAACTAATGTGATGGTAAGTATCATACTGTTTTTCCTATTTTGTCTTCACAGGTGACTGACAGCTGTGACTTCAGATGGGAGTGTATAACAGATTTACTATGTAATCACCATAGTGGCCATCTGAGGAAAAATAATTTCTGTCATGTCTTTCTCAACAGGTACCAAAAGCTGGGAGTAGACAGCAGATTTACTATGTGGCCATCATAGTGCTCATCTGAGGAAACATAATATCTCTGATGTCTTCATTGACAGGTGACAGCTGGGACTGGTCAACAGATCGACTAGGTAGCCATGTGTGAGATACCGTGTAGCCACCATAGTGTCCATCTGAGGAAAAATAACGGCTCTTATATGTTTACAGGTGACAGCAGGGAGTGGGCAATAGATATGCCATGCCACCATAACAGTGACAACTTGACTAAAGTATAAATGAAGTCTAAATAAGTATAAATAATTTCTCTTGCCTTCACAGGTCTACTGTTCTACTATCTCCTCCAGCAAGCAACACTCCTCCTCCACCTTTTGTGTCTGGGACCACATCGTGCCATTTCATGGAATGGCCATCACCAAAGTCACGATAAGTATTGTTTTCTAAATTCTTTTTCCTTTTTCTTTTTTTCTTTTCATTTTCCTTTCACAGGTTCAACACAACATGGACTGGACTAGAGTCTAAATAATTTCAAATTTGTCTTCACAGGTCTCACCTCCTCCTCTTTTGGTAAATGACAACAAGAGTGCCTGTGGATGGACTGAGAGGGTGACTTAAACAGCACAGCAGCAGCTCCAGCTTATTATGACCATCAATAATTTCTGGTTCTGAAGAAAATTGGGTGAAGTGAGAATTTTATGTATTGTGCTTGTGCATTTATATGTACTAATATGCTTAACAAGACTGATTTAGAATGGACTCATGCTGACAGGGCAACTTAAACAGTGCAGCAGCAGCAGCAACAGCATATTACCACCATTAGTTATTTCTGGTTCTGGAGAAAATTTCAGGCAGTGAGAATTTGATATACATTTATGTACACCAACATGTTTAATAAGATAAGTGACACGGGCAGTGGCTGTGGAGGGACTCAGAACGAGAGGGTGATTAACACTGTACAGCAGCACCATATTGCCAACATTGATACTTTCCAGTTCTGGTCAGAAAAAATGTTAGGAAGTGACAAGAAAAGTGGCTGTGGAGAGACTCAGTCAGAGAGGGTGAGCGGGCAACTGACACAGTGCAGCATCAACTGTAGGACTGGCAAGAAACATTTGGGGAGCTGGCAATTTTTTGTATGGTGCTTTTCATATGCACTGTATAAGTAAACCACATTACTTTACAACAAAATAATAGCGAGAAAAAAGAGAATGATATGGTGCATAGATTGTGTAATTACAGAAAACAGAGATAAAATAGGATTTTTCTTATTTTTTTCGAGAAGGAGAGCAGACAGCAATCAAGAGAAGAGACTGAATCAAACAGTAAGAGACAAAGAGAGGAAAAGAGTTTTAATTTTTTTCATTGTTAAATGTTTATATATTTTTTGTTTTTGGTTTTACATAAAAATGGATGTGAAGACTAAGAGGAGACAGGAGGGAGTATCTTAATATAGCAATGGATGGGGTGGAACAGATGGATGAACAGTGAGAAAGAGACAGGAAGAAGTATTATTTTTTTGGTAATTCATGTTTATTGATTTAAACTGAAACTGGCAGATACAGAGAATAGTCATTCAGGATATAGGAGTGTTACAGAGATATCTCCTGAAGAAAAATTTTACATACAGTTAGCATTACTCCAAACACTTCACACCTAAGAAATGGGCGAAATAACAAAACATTACAATATAATGTTTGCAGCAAATACCAGCTAAGATAACGACTGTGATAGTACAGGAAGGAAATAAAGAATAGATTGACTGCATCCCTAGATTGCTGTTTAAACCAGTAAATCCGCATAGTTTAAGGCAACAAGTTTGTGCAAGTAATGTGGTCAGCTAATCATTGTAAAATATATTGAACCAGTAAACTTACAATCAGGAATAACATGAATCAACACAGGAGCACACCCTGGTAGAATGAAACATTGAGGCATACACAGTTCTATAACTTGTTAGGAGAAAGACGAAATCGTCTACACAGGGAAGCCTCGTAAATCACTATGTTTAACTAAGCGGATAAAACATAACTAATACAACAGTGAACAATGGGAAAAAAACAACTACTGTACCAAGCATAGAGTAAAAAGAAAACTGGGAAACTAATCCCCTGATCCCACTGCGTAATTGAAACTGTTTCCCTCCATAGACAATACGGAGGTGAGCTGAAAAAGCAAAGATTCAGCTATGCCCAGAGAGTGAAGTTTAGCCTGCATGGCATTGAACTGCTTGCGCCTATTTTGGGTAGCAAAAGATAAATCCAGATATAGTATAATATCTTGGCCCTCAGTAGATAAGAGATAAGCCCTTCTGGCTGCCAACAGGAGCTGATCCTTCACGTTGGCGTGAACGGTTTTAAGTAAAAAAGTCCATGCTGCATTGGAGGAAGTCTGAACCTGACTCATATTGTTACAGAAAGCTTTTAGAAAGGATCACTCCACATAAGCTCCAGTAAGTTGTAATGCTGACCCAAGCCAAGTTATCAAGTAGGATAGGAGATTATCTCCCTCAATCCCGTCTGGTATGCCCACCAGGTGAATACTGGTGCCGCGTGCTTCATTTTCAAGGGCTTCAATCCTACTGTGTTGCTGGGTATTTTTAGTGGTTAATTTGGTAATGGCTGTCAAAGCTGTGGTAGAGCGAGCATCAACATCAATAATTGTGGTGGTCAGTGTCTTTAGTTGAGCATCCTGGGACAATCTTTGTAGGGTCTGTTCAATTTTGTTATCTATAGCTTTAACTGCCTCCAATACTGTGTGCCATGGTGACTCCAGGCCCAGTGTCTCTGAGCTCCCAGAACTTGCTGTTGGAATTGGTAACTGTTTAGAGCCACCTCCAGCTGCCCCCTTCAGACATCCCATAACTAATTTTAGGAACAAACTGCTCTGTGTTCATCGAGGAAGGCAACACTGACAATTATTATGTGAAAAAGAATAGTTTTTATCAAGTTATTTTCACAGTTTAAAAAAGATTAGCAGAAGACCATGTTAAGCATGTCCTGTCAGGTCTCTGGCTCTCTAGCACCCCCTTGGAAGCAGTATTCTTAATATATCTATAGACCAGGTGGGACAGGCAGAAGAGCACCTGCCTGGGGTGGATGTGGGGATCATCCATAGTGGAGACACCAAGGGGGAGTGGCAGAGGACCCCAGAGGAGGAGGAGGAGGAGGAGGAAGTGAATCCTGGTGGGGAACTCCATAGTGAGGGAGATACAGTTGGGGGCAGGTAAGGATGAGGAGAGGGAGAATAGGTGCCTTCCTGGTGCCACAGCTCACAGGGATGGAAAGAGGATCCAAGGATTACTGGGGCAGCAGGAAGGGAGGGAGGGAGACCTGGACATCATTGTCCATTTGGGGACAAATGACCTGGCTAGGGATGAGCCAGCAATAGTTCAGGAGGAGTTGAGGAAATTGGGGAGTGGACTTAGACAAGTAGCATGATCTGTGACCTTCTCAGAGGTGCTACGTGTCTATGACGGGAGGAGGACAGGATTCTCTGCACCAGGATCTTCAATGCATGGTTGAAGGAATGGTGCAGAGAGGAGGGTTTCAGCTTCACTGTGGGCTGGGTCCCCACCTGGAGGGATAAAGGTCTGTACTGGGGAAACAGCCTGCATCCATCTGGGAGGGGAACCATGATCCTCAGTGAATTGGCATGCATTTAAACTAGCCGAGGACGGAGGCTGAATAAGGCAGGGATACATTAACTGTCCTCCCCCCAACAGGCTCATATTGTCAGCAATGGGAATCCTGAGGGAGTGAATCCCAAAAGGAACCAAATAACAAAGGAATCCAAGGGGTAAAAGGAAAGAGAGACAGTAAAAAAAAATCGTGAAGGAAATAAGAAAGGGCAAATGGGAAATGGGGGGGTGGCAAGACAATATGGAGAGCCATGTGTACAAATGCTTGAAGTCTGGGCAATAAGACTGCAGACCTAGAGGACACCATGGCAGATGCGTACCAGGACATAGTAGCAATTACCGAGTGCTGGTTCAATGAAAACCAGGATTGGGATGTAGCCATACCAGGGTATAATCTGTACAGAAAAGACAGGGTAGGCGAAAAAGGGTGAGGAGTGGCTCTTTATGTCAGGGACAACATACAGTAAAAGCTACAAAAATATAGGGAGAGCAGGGAGGAGCTGAGCTACTGTGGGTCACCCTGGAGACAGATAGGGTCCGCTATTCACACAGGAGTGATCTACAGACCTCCAGCACAGGGAGGAGAGGTGGATAAAGATATGATGGAAGCAATCCAAGGGATGGCATTCAAAGGGGAGGTGTTGCTGGTAGGGGACTTCAGTCTACTAGATGTGGATTGGAGCCTATCAGCTGCAGCAACAATCAGAAGTAGGGACATCCTGGACTCCCTGCAAGGGGCATTCCTCAAGCAACTAGTTAAGCAACCCACTCATAAGGGGGCAATACTGGACCTGGTACTGACAAATGGGGACAGTGGTTGCTGATGTCACAGTGGGTGGCCACCTGGGGGCCAGTGATCACCATATGGTGTGGCTCAGCATATGAGCTCAGCCAGAATTCAGTCACACTAAGAAGAGGGTCCTGGACTTTAGGAGGGCCAATTTTAAGAAAATGGGAGAATGCCTCAGGGACACCCTAGCAGGTATAGGGAAACTGGGGGGAGTCAAGGAATAATGGGCAAAAATAAAGGGGCTCATTGAATAGGCAAAAATCTTGGTCAGGCAGATTAACAAGGGCAAGAGAAAAAAGAGGCAGCTACAGTTCTGTAGAAAGGTAGTGGAGGAAGTAAGGGAAAAAAATAGCATTTAGAAGATACAAGAGGACACAGAAGGATGAAGATAAGAAGAGTTACCATGAGAAACAAAGAGAGGTAGGGAGAGGAGTTAGGAGCACAAAGGAGCAAACAGAGGACAATACTGCCCAGTCAGTAAAAAAGGGGATAAAACATTCTTTAGATGTATGAAGAGATAGACCAAAGGAGGGATAGTAAGGCTAAAAGGGGAAAGAGGGGTTTGTGAGGAAGAGGACCAAAAAAAAAAACAGACATACTGAACAATTACTTTTGTTCAGTATTTACAGAGGAATGGGCAGGTGATGGGCTAAAGATGAGACCAGGGCATTAAAGGAAGGGAGATGGACACTAGTCCTTTTACAGAGCAGAGAGTCCTCAAGGAACTAGCACAATTAAAAATAGACAAGGCAATGGGACCTGACAGGACACACCCTAGGATACTGAGGGAGCTCAAGGAGGTGCTGGCTGCATCACTGACAGCTCTGTTCAACCTATCACTAGAAACAGGGGAGGTTCCGGGGGACTAGAGGAGGCCAGATGTGGTCCCACTACACAAAAGTGGAAATAGGGAGGAGGCAGAAAATTACAGATCTGTCAGCCTGACTTTGGTAGTGGGTAAAGTAGTGGAATCACTACTGAAGGAAAGGATTGGGGAATACCTTGTAACCAGTGAATTACAGGATCTGAGGCAACACGGTTTCATTGGAAGTCGGAGGTCTTGCCAGACAAACCTGATTGAGTTCTTTGACTGGGTGACCAGAGAAGTGGATCTGGGAGGAATGGTAGATGTGGCCTACCTGGATTTCAGTAAGACCTTCAACACCATTCCAAACAGAAGACTGGCGAGTAATCTGGGCAACCTAGGAGTGGGTCCAAAAATAGTAAAATGGGTAAGAAGTTGGCTAAGCAATAGGAGTCAGAGGGTGGTGGTAAATGGGGTCCACTCTGCAGAAGGCAAGGTGACCAGTGGGCTGCCACAGGTGTCAGTACAAGGCCCAGTTCTCTTCAATGTCTTTATTAGTTACATTGCTGAAGAGCTGGAAGAGAAAGTATGACTGGATGACACAAAAATCGGCATCAGCATGGACACACCAGGGCTGGTGGAAAGAATGAGGAATGATCTGAAAAAGCTGAAAGAATGGTCAGGGGAATGGCAGCTGGGTTTCAATGCAAAAAAGTGCAAAATCGTGCACTTGGGGCACAGAAACCCAGGGGCACCATACCAATTGAGCGTGGAAAGTATTAACAACCACAAAATAGGAAAGGGACCTAGGGGTAATAATTTCTGTTGACCTGAAGGTAGCCAAGCAGTGTGATAAGGCAGCGGGGAAAGCTAGCAGGATGCTCAGGTGCATAGGGAGGGGCATCACCAGCAGAAAGAGGGAGATAGTATTACCACTGTACAGCTCACTGGTAAGACCCCACCTTGAGTACTGTGTCCAGTTCTGGAGGCCCCACCTCCAGAAATACATATATAGGATGGTGGCGGTACAAAGGAGGGCTACTAAAATGGTGCAGGGCCTGCATCAAAAACCCAACAAGGAAAAATTCAAGGAACTAAATATGTACTCTCTAGAGGAAAGGAGGTAAAGGGGGGATATGACAGAAATGTTCAAATACCTCACAGGTATTAATAAGGTACAGGAAGGTAGCACTTTCCATAGAAAAAGAAGCTCCAGGACAAGGGGTCACGCTATGAAGCTGGGGGAGCTCAGAGGAGATGTGAGGAAATACTTCTTCACGGGGGGGGGGGGATGACAGGAACAGCCTCCCAGCAGAGGTGGTGGGTGCTAAAATGGTAACAGGATTCAAGTATGCATGGGATTGACACAAGGGGACCTTATAAGTAAGGCAAGGGTGGGGAGATGAGCAGAGATTGAATAGGGTCTGCGGTGGCACAGTAGGTAAGGAATATAGGGCAGATTAGGTGGGCCAAGAGGTCCTTGTCTGCTGACATCTTCTGTGTTTCTATGTACCTACTGACAGAGCTCTTCTGGTCCCTCCAGAAGTATTTGTTGGTTGGACAACGATATCTGAAGGGTTGCTTCCATCAACACAACTCTGCAGAGGAGGTCCCCCATCTCCACGTGAAGTTGTGCCACTTCAGCTCTAGTGGATGATGTCAGTAGTGGAGGACTTGAAGATGGGGGGTCAGCTGCTGCTGTCTCATGGCCCTGCCCCAAAGTCTGGCTGCTCGTCTCAGACCAATGTGCACCCCCCCTCCAGCAAGTGTACACATGACCATTGTGTTCACTTACTTCGCTACCCCCTGCAATGTAGAAGGACCACAAGGAGAGGCACCACCACACCTCTCCACCTCCTGCTTATGCTCCTCCCACTGCCAGAGGTGCCTGATCTTTAGGTGAGTGTGCTGCTCACCAGAGCTCAAATGGCTCCCCCTCTTACCCCACTGAACCAGGATGTTACACTGTTTACACTTTATGATGCTATCATCATTGGAGTCCATCTCCAAAAACTCCCACACCAGAGAGGACTTCTGCTGCTTCCTCCATGAGGGAACAGAGGAGGATGGTTTTGGACTCCTCCTTAGGTCGATCTGCCCATGGTGGTGGTAGTATCACAAGGGTGCACAGGGAGTTCAGACAGTAGCTGGAAGCTGGGGCAACAGGGAGAACTGGGGGTGCCACTCCATGCTTTTGCTGCTTCTGCTGCATTGTGGGGAGGGGGCTGTTGCATCACCCCTTCTGTTGCCCCTTGCTGCTGCACCTGGTGCTGTTCTAAATAAATGGAAGAGTCCACATCCATGACTTGCCCTTTCCTCCATCTCCTCATCGGGTCTGCAGCTCTTCTAGATGTTCCTGTCACAGACACAATTGTCTCCACTCCACTCATTTTTTTTAGTAATAAAAAAAAGGAGTAAGAGAAAGGAAGTAAATTTAAAAAAGCAGGGGCTCGATTCTCAGAGAGGGACTAGACTGGCGCAAGCTGTATCAAACAGATGCTTGTGCCAAAGCCTCTTGCACCAGGGACCCTGCACCAGATTCTGGTACAGGAGGGGTCCCAGTGCCTAAGTCCCCAGACTTGCGGCAACCTCTCCCGTGTGACAAACACATGGTGCATGGGAAGGGTGCACCGCAGGCTCCATGCAACAAATGCAAGCATCCCCCAGCCCTGATCACCCCTTATAATTATTGATAAGCCCTGGTAGTCTAGTGCCCCCCTCCCCAAACCCCCATACCTCTGGGCATAATAAATAATTAAAAAGGAACCCCCCAAACCCGATGTCTCCACAAATATGCCTTTGTAACAACCCCTCCCCAATGTCCCCATAATCACTCCTACTGATACAATTTTTATATATTGCTACTATTCTATATGTATCAGTACTACTTGAAACCACTTTTTGAGTGTGTTATCAACAATTTTTAGTTCTGACAGAGCAAAGCAGTGACAAACACATTGGGGGGTGAGGATATAGCATGCACCAAGCAGGAAGGGATCTTGGGGTTATCATCTCTGATGACCTAAAGGTAGGGAAACAGTGTGACAAGGCAGCAGGTAAAGCAAATAGGATGCTGGGATGCATAGGCAGGGACATCACTAGCAGAAAAAGGGAGGTCATAATTCCACTATACAAGACACTAGTGAGGTCCCACCTGGAGTACAGTGTACAGTTCTGGAGACCTTACCTACGTAAGGACATAGACAGGGTAGAGAAGGTTCAGAGTAGGGCAACAAAGATGGTGCATGGATTGCATCACAAGTCCTATGAGGACAGGTTGAAGGAACTGAACATGTACTCCCTGGAAGAGAGGAGGAGAGAGGGATATGATAGAGACATGCAAGTATCTGACAGGAGGAACAGGGTGCAGGAATACACTATTTTAAGCGAAAAGATGTTCCAGGACTAGAGGCATGGGATGAAGTTGGAGGAGGACGATTCAGAGGAAAGGTGAGGAAGAATTTCTTCACAGAATGGGTGGTGGACAAGTGGAACACCCTGCCAGAGGAAGTGGTGGGGGCTGAAACAATCACGGGATTTAAGAATGCATGGGATAGACATAAAGGAATTCTGGAGGTCAGGGGTAAGGGGCAACAGACTTCTAGGAAAACATAAACTGAACTTACAAGCTCAAATGGGCAGACTGGGTGGGCCATAGGCCCTTATCTGCTGACACTGTCTATGTGTCGATTACATTTTTTTGTACTGACATACTGTATCAATGAATTTTTTTGTATCAATACATAAAATTGCATGACGGTTTCAAAAATGTTCTAAAATGTTTTTTATTAAATTCTGGTAATGCTATACATTATGTAATTTAATTACTGGCTAAGTTTTTCCCCATGGGAAACCCCAGCTGGTTATAATGGCAAACCCATGCAAACACACACTGGGTTTCCCTTGGTCCATGTATGTGCCAGCTGCCACTCTTCCCTTTCTCAGCGCCGGACTCCGACACTTCACTTCCACTTGCAGTCGGTGGTAAGTACATTAAAAAAATAATTGCCTCTCATCACTGGAGTTTTTGAATACTCAATGAAACCTTTAATCCTCAATTAAACCATTTAAAAAAAAAAGAAATGTTTTCAACAGCTACTTGGCCATGGACTTCACTTCATCCTGACTGGACTGCTGCTGCACAGTGACGTATTTTTATTTTATATAATTGCTGTGGTGAAAAAATGATCCCCAGCAATTATATAAAATAAAGGCTGGGTAGGTGTGTAAAACTCAAATTTTACACACCCTCGGTGTGAGATGCCTTATAAACCCCTCAAGCTTCGCTCTCAGTGTTTATGTGGCATCCCACACCTCAGGTGTGTGTAAAACGTGTGCGTAAAAATCTCATAACCGCCTACCCAGCCATTATTCTATATAGAAGCTGTGTAGTTTGCAGCTTAATTTTATTCATCTTATGCCATTATTTGCATAGTGAACATTTCACTCTCCCTCCTTGTGGTATTCTTGTTATGAAGAACAGACTGACAAAGATTCAGGGAGCTGTGACTAAGCTTCCATCTTTATTCAGACAGAAAGCAAAGACACTATACACAGATACCAAAGGTTAAAGGGCTTCAGCTTGAGCATGACAGGAAATTACAATGACTACAAATTACTCACTACAGGACTGCAAGTAAGATGGCTGCCAGGTACTTCCTTAAGGTCAGTACCACATCTACTACACTCTTGCCCCTTAGACAAAACTAGTCTGCAAACAATTATATTCTACCATCAGGGCTGAAGGAGACTGTTCAGGCCCAACATGCTCTGGGGATTATTCTTCCCCTCTGGTTAGAACTTGGTCTACCTAACAGCAATATCGTTCAGCGGCACCACAAATATTTTATTCACATGTCAAGTCTCTGGTGCTTTTTGCTGCCTCACTGGATATCTTCAGTCTGGGGCAGCAGCTGTGGGTGCAGTAGGTACTTCAGGAACAGCTACTGCCAGAACTGATAAGGGCACCCAAGCTAGGGCAAGAGCAAAATCCTCTCATCATGCACTTGTTGTCAAGATAGGTCTTCTGCTGATGCTTGTAGAAGGACACGTGATGGACGGAGGTGGTTTGCATGGACGTGTATGGTTCACAGACCTACACAAGCCACGTAGGTTAAAGGTCCCTGAGTCTCTTGTACTGTCACAGGACTCCAAAATTGCTTCTTGCTCCTGAAATCTTGGACCATCAGCCTCTCCTTTAGATAAAAAATGGGTATGTGGAGAACCCTGTCATGTCCCTTCTTTTATAGCTGGTGCTTGTGCACTTGATGGGACAAGTCTGATTTGAAAAGAGGCTGTCTAGTCTGTGGGTGTCATTTTAAAAACAATTTTTCTGGTGTCCTCTCATTAACCATAGGTGGAGTGCTCCTGTGTGTAAAAAGAAAGTTCTTCAGCTGTTGGGCTGCGGGTGGTGTGTGTATGGGTGCATTTTTGCACTCAGATCTTTGTCCCTAATTATGCTCTATCCACCCTGGAATATAGGGGCTTGCTTACCTTGCAGTCATTTGATTACCTTCTGTGGTGCACCTGGCACAGTGAAGAGTAGGAAAATCTTTTGCCAGTTGAAGTTTATTTTCTCAAACCAGTTCCTGTTGAGAAATGTGGGCTTCCTTCCTTGTGCCACGATGAGAGGCAGGGTCCATTCTCCTCCCTTATAGGTCACTGGGATTTGTATCTCCTCCAGCTCAGGAATCTGATCTCCTGTGTAGGTTCCATGTCAAAATGACACCCACAAAATGGCACCAACAAAAACAGTGAAGGAACAACAGCCCAATGCAAAACAACAAAGAGCACTACAGCATGCTCCAAAATCAGCGAACAGCTACACTTACTTTTTCTGTGGGGGCTCTGCCCCCCCACACCCCCTTTGCGGGGGCTTTGTCATCCACACCCCCCATACTTAAAATAACTATCACCAGAGGAGATGAAATTCAGGGACAGGGAAAAACTCAGGAGGGAGGATAGTCTACAGAGGGACACAAGTCCGGAGGGGGAGAACATTGGGGGGAGCACACTGTGGGGAGGGGAAAAAAGTCGGAAGGCAGACAGAACAGGAATTAAATAAACAAAAAAAATCTCATCACAGCCAGTCCCAAACCCATGTCTGCCAGCCACACAGGTGGTGACTGTAACCACTATACTACATGGCCAGCTCAGAACTGACCCTCCAAACAACAAGCTACATGCTTGAAACACTAGCTACCCCATGGCTGCCTGCCGAAATGAAAGTTCTGAACTTACAATGCACTGTTAATATATCATAGCTCATTTATCACTCCCTATTTTGACCTTGCCCAAACTGACTCACTGTAATTGAGTCACTCTATTCACGGGATGCCCCTGTTTAGGATGTTAGCCAGATGGGTGATGGCTGCAGTGGGTGCTGGTTGAGACAGGCAGTATAGATGTGCTCTGGTATCAGCAACACTGATGCTCCAGTGCAGAGCTGCATACTCGTGGGCATGCCCGTTAATCCCAGATTCAGGCAGATGACATTCCATGGCTGTGTGTGGTACAGACAGTGAAGAGGCCCAAGGAGTCTTCTCCTTCCCATGTCTCTGGCAGAGTATCCATCGCATACTGTGTCCGTGGTGCACGTCTGCAGACTCATGCAAGATGTCCACCTTTTTGGTAGTTGTGGCACTTTTTTTGTAGTATCGGCACGTGTCTTGCTAGTAGCCTTCTCCACATCGGTAAGAATGTTTCTTATCCATGGCTTGTGCTAGTGGTTTATGAGGAGCTTTGTGAGGACAGTATGATGTCGAGTGGCTTCCCCTTGGTTGAGACTCTCCCCCATAACGTTGGGCAAGGGCAGCTCTATGAACAGCCTCCCTTTGTGGGTCTGTGTGACCTGCAAGCTCCCTGGTGTCTTTCCAGGCAAGTTTAAGTGCTAATGTTATGTCACATGCAGACTTGAAAATCAGATCTGGTTCTGTCAGAAGGCTTTTCAAGTAATGTTCCCCAGATGCACTGTTTTTTTAAGGAGTGGTTTAGGAATTGTCCATATTCACACAATTTGCAAAATTTTTCATTGCGATGATGAAGTCGGCAATTGACTCTCCCTCTGGAGGCGGTGGTGGAATTGATAGCATTCTACTATCACAGTGGGTTTGGGCTTGTAGTGTTATATGAGTGTGCCCTTAAAATGGTTATAGTTGCACCCACTAAATGGATCTGGAGCCACTAGATTCTTAAGCAAAGTGAACATGGGGGCTGGTAGAGTGGGAAGGAAAATATCCCTTCATCCATTGTCCTGCTGTGGAATTTTGTTCACTGATAGCCAGCGCTTGAACCTTTTGATGTATGTGTCTAAGTGTTCTTTAGATTCCTGAAATTCTGGTACTCATCCCTGGAATGCCATTTTAATAGGTGATGCAGTATGTTGCCATTACTGGAGGTGGACAGTCTTGCTTTAACTGCTTGTGCTGGAATTATTTTTCCTTTTTCCTCTTGCACTGTTGTGCTGTTCTCAGCTTCCTCCAGAAGATGGCACTATCAGTTCAGATTCCATGGTAACAGAGCGGCCCTGCTGCTGTTCAGTCCTCAGCCAGGGAAGGATAATGGCCTGGGGAACAGTTTGCAGCTTTGCTTACCTTGATCAGTGGGGATGGGCAGCAGCTTGCAAGCTCCCTGTCTTTTGTTTCAGTGTCAGAGGCTATGTGCTGAAAAGTAAAGTACAACTCTTTTCTGCTGTGAGTAAAACTGGTTTGTAAGCTTTTTTCTTTTTGTTGCTGATTCTCATCCCCAGCAATTTCAGTATGCCACAGGGAGGATAGTTAGCTGTAGACAATGTAGGCAGGCTGGCTGTGTCCCTATCTAGAGAAGATTTAATGACCTCAGAGTGATTTCTACCTTTTTTCTTTATTACAAAAACTGGAAAGTGCTTAGCGGCTAGCTGTATGGATGCTGCACCTGCAGATTCTTTCTTTTACCCCATCGCCATTGTAGTATTCTTGTTATGAAGAACAGACTGATACAGACTCAAGGAGCTGTGACTACTGTACGCTGCCATCTTTATTCAGACTGAAAACAAAGACACTATAAAAACCCACATCAAGGGGATTCAGACTGAGCATGACAGGACACTACAAGAATTACAAATTACTCACTACAGGACTACAAATATGATGACTACTAGGTGTCTCCTTAAGGCCAGTACCACATCTACTACACTGCTAGTAACCCCTACTTTTCCTTGCTTTTGCAAGCTTTGTCTACTAAAGCATCTGAAGATAATAATTGAATTATCATGATTATTAAAATAATAATAATTGAATTATAATGATTATTAAAATGAACTCAGGCTTGTCATTTTGCGATAAATCAGGTAGAAAAGTTATTCAGGCTGCTGACTGTTATGTATTGTTATCTGACGCAGTCCATTATACTTAGAAATAAGATCACTAAGTCATTGGTTCACAGTATTTGGTTTGATCAAGCATATAAAAGGGAAAGCAGGGCTCTGAGACGAACTATGAAAGCTCATACAGTCCCGAACCCTGTCTACACTAGTTTAGATAAAGTATTACAGTGATTTAAAAAGATCCTGTGGTTACTTACAGGTGATGAAGCTTATGTCAATGAAAGTCTTTTTAGGGTGAAATCATAATTTTTCTGAAAGTCTGTATGGAAGTTGAAGGGATCATAGTTTGGACCCAACACAGTAGCCAGCTGATCCCTTCACTTTGTGACTGAGCTGATCCGCCCCTGCGCTCAGGGGTGTAATGGCTTTCACTGACATAGGTTTCAACATTATGTAAGTGTTTCCTTTTTTAAAAATCTTGTACAATCCCTTTATGAAGTGACAAGGAAAAAAACAACATAAAAACAATTACATAGAAATATAGAGTTTGACGGCAGAAGGAGAACGAAGGTCCATCATATCTGCCCTTATTATATTACCTCACCCCACTGACCTACTGTCCTGGTGTGGTGTTACGCTCTCCCCACTCATGACCCCACCTTTCAATCCCTTGCTGCCCCCCCCCATGGGGACTGTGAGTTCCCTTGCCCTTTCCCAACCATGTTCAAACCCCTTCAGGGTAGCTGCCCCCACCATTTCCACCAGCAGTCTGTTCCACAATTCCACCATCCTCTCAGTAAAGTAAAACTTCCTCAGATTTTGCCTGAATTTGTCCCCCACCAATCTCCAGTCATGCACCCTAGTGACAGCATCTCTATTTCATACAGTTTACCTTGTTCATACCCCTGAGTAACTCAATCATTTCTCCCTGCTCCTGCCTGGCCTTCAGTGAATATCTTTTTAGGGCCTCCAGCTGTTCCTTATAGGATATGTCCTGCTGGCACTGCATCATCTTGATAACCCTTCAATGCACTGACTCTAGTCTGTCATTGTCCTTCCTCAGGTGAAGACTCCAGAACTGGGTACAGCACTCCAGATGAGGCCTCACCGTGGATCTGTACAGTAGTAGAATCACTTCACTTCTCCTATTGTTGAAACCCCTCCCTATAAAACCCAGTACCCTCGATGCCTTGCTGTATGCAGGGATTTATTTAACTCTAAAAATTGATTAGCATTTTGCTCATAAAAGTGCTAAATCTTTGTGAAAATGCATAGCTCTTGCCTCACTGTGTTTAACAAACACCGCACTTCTAGAAAATCTATATAAATACTTTCTATGCAGTTAGTATAGTCCCAAGAAAAAAACTGCTAATCAATTATTTAAAACCCTGGTATGCTTGCTTGCATTATCCCATTTGCTTGAGGGAGTCATGGATGATGACACCCTCAGATTCCTCTCATTGGTTGAACTGGCCAGTCTAAAGCCTCCCATCCAGTATTCTGTGTGTGGATTTTGTCTATCTAAGTGTATTTGCATTGTATTTCATGGCACGGAATCTCAACTGCCAGCTCTTGGACCATTTCTCTAGTTTCTGTAGGTCCTTCTGAAGCTCCTCTACCCCTTCCTCATGATCGAACCTACCACATATCTTTAGCCCTGTTTACACAGCAGCAGTGCTTCACATACCTCTCTGCTGCCTTCCCGTTGCATTGTGTGTTGATGTGGCAATTCGTGTTTACACAACCCATGGTAATGCACTGCACATCACGCTGAGGAATGTCTGTGGGCTCAGGGGGCCGGGTTTACCAAATGTGATGTTCACAATGATGCTTTGCAGTGACACGCGGTGATGAGCAAGAGGCACCAAAGCACCACAGAGACCGTTATCAGCTTAGCATACCTGACTTCAGTAAAATACATTTTTCAAGAGCAGAAAGAATGCTGAACTTGGGAAAGTGCATAAAAATGTTAAACGAGGGTTACAAGTATTACAAATTAGGGTCCTACAGTGGGACCACAATACTGGGCATGCGCATCCCATAGGTTCAGAAAAAAAACACCAGTTTACCATTCCACCTTCTCCTAGAGGGCTGCAGGGAAGCTTTAGACCAGGAACTTCTCTGATTGACTATCCTTGACGTCAGCAGATCACAAGATGTCAGTCCCATGGAGTTCACAACATTTACCCAAGCATAGAGTTAATTCAAAGAGTCATGTCACCTGCTGGTCCCCCTGCTAAACACCAGGGGCCCAATATTCAGATGTTTGGATGTGCGCTGACAGGTCCTTGCCCATGCAAACTGGGGTTTGCGCTGGAGCCCCATACTCAAAAGGGTCTTTTGCATGGGCAAAGAGGGTTAGTGCCTGTGCAAAACGTATGCAGGCAGGCAAGAGGACGGGCATGGCCCTTGAATATGTGCACTACCCTATATTCAGTGGTTTTGCACTGCGCAAAAGGGTTTAACAATGTAAATTGCAACAATAAGCTATTTTTAACTATTTTATTTTGCTATGGGGATGTTTTTAGCTGCACTGGTTTCTATTTTAATAGTGGGGTCTATGCAATGGGAAGTGACTGGGACTTGCCCTGGGTGGGAGATTGCTCTTAATGGAAGGGATTTGTCCTGTCCAATTCTAGGAACCTTGAGCCTATATAATATTACCCCATTTAGAAGAACATCACTATTTCTGTTGGTTCATAATTATAAAACTATGTTCTACTGTTCTATTTCAAAATTAACAAGTAACTGTTTGTTGGGTACTGGGGCTGGGGAAGTTTGTAGGCTATGAAATCGGGAAAACTAGCATCAGTGGGATTGGTAAAAAATTTTTTAGGGGGGGTTGTTAACTCAAGTTTGCATATTACTGATGTTGCTACATAGTGGAAACATTTGTCCAAATCCTGATCCTTTTTCTACTAATTTTACAAACCGAAAGGGTTTATTATTTTTCCATTCCAATGTGAGAAGTATTATTTCAAAATTGGATCTTATTAAGGATTTTGTTGTGGAAAATGAGCCAGACTTTATGATTTTTTTCTGAGACATGGCTGAGCAAAAGACATGAGGACAGTTTATTAGTTATTCCGAGGTACAAGTTAATGAGAGGATCGGAACAAAAGAGGAGGTAGAGTATTAATTTATTATTCAGAAAAAATAGTTTTGACTTGCTTGTCATTAAATATTGAACCCTCCAATTGTGAACATTTGGCATTGGAATTTAAATTCCATATTGAGAAATCTTTTCTTTTGTTTGGGGGTTATAGACCCCCCAATTCACCATTGAAGTCATTAGACATTGTTCAAGGTGCTTTTCTTCCTTATTCCCACTCCCATGAAATGTTGTTAATTAGCGACTTCAATGTAGATTGGTTACATCCTGAAAAATCTAAAAAAAAAAAACCTTTGCTTTTGGATTAGGCTTGGTTCAACTGTTACCTGAACCAACTTGTATAAACATTAAAAGTCCTGAAGAATCATTCTTGATTGATTTCATTATGACAAATTGCCCCCATCATTATAATGCTTTTGGGGTTGCCTCTGATTTATTTAGTGACCATAAAAAAGTGTTTTGTATTAAGGGACAGGAAAAGAAAATGGGCTCTTCTATAATATTGAGGTTCAAATCTTTAAAACATTTTTATTACTTTGACTTTATTTCAGATCTTGAAAGGTTAAATTGGGATTGCCTAGAACTTATTCCTGATATGGCTCTAGTTTGGGAATACTTTTTAGGGGAACTGCTACACATTCATGACAAACACATGCCTTTTAGATTAAGAAAAATAAAATCCAATTTAGCAGTTTGGTTTACCTCTACTTTAAAGAAAAAGAAACAGGCCAAAAATTAAGCACGGGAAAATGATAGATGCTCTGGGAAACCAGAGGACTTGCAAGCTTACAGAAAAATAAGGGATGCTTGTGTAGTAGGGGTAAATGATACTAAAAATACATTTTTTACACAATTTATTTGGAACCCTAAAAAAATTGGGGTATAATTAAGGAATACAGTGGTCATTCAAAAACTAGTTTAAATAGCCAACTATCAAATGAGGAAACTTTTCAAAAAGATTGTTCTCTATCAGACAAATTCAATACATTTTTTAGAGTCAGGACATTTTTTGTGTCTTTCCCTAAACCTCTTTCGAATCCCTGTAATTTCATAAATGAGAAAACTTCACTTTTTTCCTTCCGGGAAAGCGAGCAGTATGAGGTTTTAGAACATCTTTTGAGACTGAAAATAAGTGGGAGTTGTGGACCTGATGGTTTGACATCCCCAATGTTAAGATATTCCACTACTCATAACTGATGGATAATTCCTTTTTTGGACATCTAAAATTGGAATATGAATATACTAGGAACACCACAGACCAGAAAACAAACCAGGCAGGTCTTTTTTGGGGAATGACTCAAATTATTTAACTTTTATCCCTTAAATGGGAGACTAGTTGGGGATCATCAGGGTAGCTCAACCTTTTTGGGGCCATTTGAAATTACCCTTTTAGATATAATAGTATGGAATGGAGATCCAGGTTGGTGGCATTCTTTGTCAATTTCTACGAGATCTGAGAGCAATCATCTACTTGTAGTGTTAAATGGATTATTTCCAAAAGAAAGCAATATGGAAAGACATAGAATAGGGGAGGACCAGATTATGGAGATCAGATATAATAAGAGATTAAAATGGGATGCTTTTATAGAAACCAAAATATATGAAATCATGACTACAAAGCTATGTGATGAGCTAAAGGAGGGATTACTATGTATGACTAATAAATAACTAATAAAACAATTGACAAGGATACTTGAACAAACAAAAAGCATTGTGTATAAAGAACAAATAAGTAAGATAAGCAAGAGACAGTGTTCCACTTGGATTCATGAAGAATGTAAATATTATAAAAGCAAGACTGACTGCAAAAATTAGAAAGGTCAGACAATTAAAGAGTAAGCAGGAATTTTTACTTCTTAAACAAGAAAGGAAGACTTATAACAAACTTTTACAAACAAAAAAGAACAATGCATTCATGGGAAATGGCTTCAAATGATCAAGGTTATAGAAAGAAGAGACAGTAAGGATTTTGGGCCCTTGTGGCAAAAGGTACTAATAACTATAAAAGTGTACTAGATACATATATACAAGAAGAGGTCTGGGTAGTATACTTCCAGACACTATATGCTGGTGATGCTTCATCTAATTGACTCTTTGCTATTACTTCTAATGATGAGCTGATAATTATTACAAGATCTAAGGTCTATGTTTCCCTTAAAAGTTTGAAATGTAATAAGCCACCTGGACTGGTTCAAATAACTGCTGAGGTCTATTTATTAGACCAAGCAGTATGGGTAGTTCTCTTTGTAGCAATATTTAATAGATGTATTCAAGAATTGACATTCCCTGACTCTTGGAAAGGAATGATCATAGTTCTGATCCATAAAAAGACCAATAAGCTTGCTGGATGTGAGTCTCAAAATATTCTCAAAAATAATTTTGGGGAAACTTAAGAGAGAAATAGAAAGAACTAGGCGTCTACACCGGGCCCAAGCAGGATATAGGGATGATTATAGCACCCTTGACAATTGTTTTATATTGAGTCATATAATAGATAGATACACAGTTCTGAGGAAGCAGAGGGTTTATGCACGCTATGTTGATTTTAGAGTGGCATTTGATTCTGTGAGCAGGAATATCCTTTGGAATATAATGAATGACAGAAGTATAAATATTAATTTGATCAATATAATTAAAATTCTATATACAGATACCTGGGCAAAGATAAGGGTTGGTCCAAATGGGGAACTAAGTGACCCAATACCAACAGTTAAGGGGGTACGATAGGGCTGTGTGATGGCCCGTCCCTTTTTACCATTTATATAACTGGGCTACTTGATAAAATGGGAAATTCACAAACAGATTCCCCTAAGGTTCTAGATTGTAATTGTGGAATACCGGCCTTTGCGAATGATATCATCTTACTAGCCCTAACTAAATCTGGATTCCAAAAGAAAATAAACATCCTGCAGGAAATGGCCACCTCCTTGGAACTGCAAATCAATACTGCTAAAACCCAAATTTCAATATTTGGCAAGGGAGAGAAGAAAGGATGTTTTACATATGCTCAAGAAAGACTGACTGTTGTAAAACCGTATCAATGTTTAGGGGTTAGGTATTCAGTTAATGGAAAGTGGAATGAACATATAGAAATGATAATGGATAGATTAAAGAAAACAGCATATGTACTAAATAAATTCAATTATGCATATAGTGGATTAATGGTGAGCCCTTAACTGAGGTGATTAAAATGAAATATTATGCACAAATTAGTTATGGGATGGAGATTTGGGGCAGTAGGCATCAGGATAAACTAATGATAAAAGTCTATAAAATTCTGCGGAGTACGTTGGCAGTGGGATGATCTTTTCCAGCCATGTACTTGTGTGCAGAGCTTGGCTTGGATAATATAAATGTCTTATTTGATTACAGGAAACTTAACTTCTGGTTAAAATTGACTAGGTTACCACAGGAGAGATATTTAAGAAAATGTTTAATAGAAAAGGGACAGTGGCTAGCAAACAAATGTTTTAATTCAAAGTGGCTTACAACTATTAGGGCAGCCCTAGATAAATATGGTTTGACTTGTCTTTTGAACTATCATGAGAGTGATATTATATTAAGCAAGAAGTATGCACCATATATTTCCAGGAACGTGAAAGAGTACTGGCAAGAGATAGATAGGCAGAACATTATGGACTGCAGATATTCAAAGTGGTATGCAAGGAATTTTGAAATTTATGAATTCCAATATTATCTGGAAGTGTTAAAGATCCAAAGATTAGATCTGTCTACATTAGGTACAAGTTTGACGTACAAGAGGGTAATATGATGTTGGCTAGATACGATAAGTTTAAAGAGAAATCCCCAAGGTGTGGGTGTGGAAATGGAGAAATTGAGGATTTGAACCATGTGCTATGGACATGTAGGTATTACACTAAAATACGTCATTATTTCTTAAGAATGGTTTTCCACCATAACAAAGTGGAGGATTTAGGGATACAGAAAGAGATGTTAACTAAGATATTATTCTTTACAAAGGATGAATATACAATTAAATGCTTGGGAAATTATCTATTAAGCATTTCCAAAGTCAAAAGAAGTAAAAGGGGAGAAAAATAGATATAAGAAATGTAATTTATATATAAATACTGGCGTGAGGCTGAAACATTCTGTTTATACAAGTATGTATCATACTGACTTGTATAGTATGCTCAGGAATTACTGTATTTATGGGAGCCTAAAACGAGATTGATCTAAGGTTTTAATGCACTGAATGCTTATAATGGTTTTAAAGATATTTTTCTATGTTTGTATTGCTGTAATGCTGTTTTAGATATTGCAATAACCTTGTGTTGAACAATAAACTACTACTTGACTTACACTACTCATATAGCTGCCCCATTCACTTGCTTGTTTAATAGGTCCATTTCATTAGGTTACTTCCTCTGTGGTTGGAAGTTGGCTAGGGTTGTCCCAATCTTTAAGGGGTATTTAAATAATTGGATAAATAAATAAATAAACTGGATATTTAAATAATTTTAGACCAATCTTCTTGTTGCCGCTAGTCAGTAAGATCTTAGAGAAACTATTAGTTTGACAACTGACAGATTATTTGGAAGGCTATGACCTGTTGGATCAATATTAGTTTGGCTTTTGAAAATGGCATGGGACTATGGTGGCCGTGTTGAGGGTCTTGGATGATATTGGCTCAGCTACTGATGCCTAGTGTTTTACTGGTGCTATTCTGGTCGATCTCTCCAAGGCCTTTGACATGGTCAACCGTCAGTTACAATGACTTTGTGATGTTGGAGTCAGCAGGTTGGCTATGGATTGGTTCTATTCTTACTTAACAGATAGACATCAGATCACAGCTGCGAATGGTGTGACGTCTTCCCCACTCTTGGTTGAGAGAGGTGTGCCCCAGAGCTCTGTCCTGGGCCTGCTTCTCTTTTTGATATATTTGAAAGATCTTGGCCATAGTGTGGGGATGCTCTTTACCACCTCTCTGCTGATGATACTATAATATGCTCTTCTCAACCCTCTATCTGTGGTGTCCTGAGAGTCCTCTAGAACAGTTTCAGTAGTCTCCAATCTTTCTTTGCAAATTCTAAATTAAAACTGAACACCACTAAAACAAAGTGTAAGATTTTTGGTACGGCTTATAAAGTCAAAACGGATAATCAGATGGTGATTTTTGATTACACTGGAACTGCCCTGGAGAACGTGGACACTTACAGATATTTGGGATTCTGGCTGGAGCAAACAGTGTCTGAAAATAAGCATCTAGATAAATTAATAGCACAAGTCAGTAAGAGGGTGGGATTGTATATAGGAATCAACACTGCCTTGAATCAGGTACTGTAAAACATGTTGTACAGATGCAAATTCTACCACTTATAGACTATGGCGATATTTTGTATTATAATGCCACTTCAGAAGCGCTCCATAGGTTAGATGTCTTATTTAATCGATTGGCAAGACTGATCCTTAAATGTTCTAAACATGTCCATCACTGTAAAATGTATCAGCAGTTAGGATGGGTACCCTTGTCTAGTAGGAGTGAATTTGATAAATGTATTTTTTCTTATAAATGTGGTCTTGGCTTGGTTCCCAGATATAGCAGTGATAAACTAACTTTCAGAGATATTGACTCTTCTCTGAGAAAAAGTAATCTAAAGGAAATGCTGGTTCCATATACAAAAATAAAACTCTCTGAGCATTTTTTAGTCAATTTGTTCCTAGTTGTTGGAATAATTTCCCAATAGAGTTCAAAAAACAATATAGTAAAGCCCCATCTATTTTTACTTTGAAAAAGTATCTACTTTCTCTTCCTAGGCCCTGTAGTTGTTTTATCTGATAATACTTTTTATATGTGCCTTGACTGCATGTTTTTCTGTATATTATATTTGTACGTATTTTGTAACATTCTGTAACATACTCTTAACCTCAAACAAACAAACAAACAAACAGTCCTTTTGTGTAGCACAAACACCAACAAACAAAACCCTGACTTAACTCCAGGCAACCCTAGCAGCTGCTGGAGGTAATGTAGTCACCTAGTCGGTTGTCCCCCGGGGGAGCACAGCCATCCCCTGTGATCTTGGCACCCCTCTGCCAATTACGAGCTCCTTATTTCAATTAAAACTATCCCTTGTGCTAGTGGTACTGTCCGCCAATCGCTGGCCCATTCTATAATTAAATAATATCCCTGGTGCTAGTGGTGCCCTTCCCCCCCGATCCCAGACCCAGCTTAAATGCTTTTATCCCTGGTGCTAGTGGTGCCCTCCCCTACCCCAAATCACCAACCCTGCGGTTCAAACAACCCCTCCCTAGCATCTAGTGGTCCCCCCGGTGACACCACCCACCCCACTCACCAAAGCCTCAACGATGGTGCCACTGGTACATACAACGACTAGCACAGCCCTCCTCACAACTCCTCAGCTGGCCACCATATGTACAGACAAGGAGTGTGCCTGTTATTTACAGGACAGGGTGACAACCTGGGCAAAACCACTTGGTCTCAATAACAGGGCTGCTTTAAGTTCCCCCCCCATCTGTGATGGACCATGCTTTTGCAATGGCTGCCCCATCCCTATGGAATACTTTACCAGCTGAAATTCACCTGGTTCCCTCTCTAGCAACATATAAGAAGAAGCCATCTACCATCTCATAAACAAGGCATTCCTTGCCTATTAAATGGTTATACAGTCACAGCCAAAGACATGGCCAGATATTTCCAGAAATATCTGGGATATTTCTAGAGAAATCTCCTGCTTTCTGCATTTCCACAGTAGGGGAAGCAGAGAGAAACCCTTTAGGAGTTTGGCGAAATGTCTGCCCATGTCTGTGGCTACTACTGTACTGTAGATTTTATATTTTCAGTCTGATACTTAAACAGCTTCTGTAGCACTTTATAGTTGTGCTTATATTGTCTTTTGTGATTTTGTACATTGTACAGTTTGAGTGTGTTAAGGGAGTACTACAATAAAAATTGGCAAAAACGAATGTTGAGCAGTGTTTTTTGATTTGTGTGTTTAGTCCCAATGTGGTTTTCTCTTTATTTGCTATTAGGATTTTTTTCTCAATCTGTCTACTAGTTTAATGGCCTCTCTTACTAGTTTTACAGGCTCTGGGATCTCCATATTTGTATTGCTCTTCTTTTTCCTACAATGCCTCCTGTTCCATTTGACAGTGATGTGTCCAGGACCATAGTTTCAGTGAGTGCTGGTTTACAGTCAGTTTCAAAGCAGTACAGCTGTGATTTTAAGTCACTTCCTTATCCAGAGGGCACTGAAGGCTACACTTACAGCTTAGCAATCACTTGAGGTCTAATTAAGTGGGTATTCTGCAAGAAAACAGATTGCGTCTTTACTAATTATAGCACTGATGACCTAGGGTGATTTGTGTGCTTTTTGTGGCTGGGTGTAATTTGATGAAATTAAAAGCTTTAAAAGCAAAACATTTACTCCTGCTGGCTAGACCTAAGCCCTGTTTACACAGCGGCATTTTCACCGCAGCAACCCAAGCGCTCAGGTTGCTGTGGTGCAAATGCCGCTGTGTGGAAACATACCAGATCATGTTAAGCCAGTCCTCACTCCACTCCTGCAGTCCCAGAAAGTCTGGGAACATGTTCTGGAGTGAACGGTTTAAGCAGCCATGTGGGCAGGCGGCACCGCTCGCTCCCACGCGCCAGACCCTGTGGGCATCTTTTGGCTTTTATTGGCCAACTGCCCCTTGACTCCGAGCCCCTCTCCAATGCATCTTGCATCAGCGCTGAGAAGGGCTCTGTAGACGCAGAAGCAGAGTGTCTTCTTGGATCAGGAAAGTATTTCAATGCTTCACAGAAGGAGTGAAGACAGCTGTGTAAACATGGCTCTAGACACACACATAGAAAACAAAATTACTGAATTGCAGTTGTTCAGCTGAGGCCAGATCAGGTTCCTATCTTCAGATTACTGCTGCAGTACTTTCCCTCACTGAATCAGTGGTCCTGGGGACATCTCAGTCACATGAGGCAGAAGGCATTGTAGGACAAAAAGAGCAATAAACCATTCTAACATGAACATCCCTAGAGGCCATAAAACTAGTAGGCAAATTTAGAAAAAGCTGCTACTAGCAGACAAATGGAAGGATGCACCAGGACTAAACACACAAGTCGAAACACTCTGCACAACATGTTTTTGCACCCCAGTATACAGTCACCCCCCCCCACTAGGTAGCTGTGATCACAGGAGTTGTCACTAAGTCGCCGTTTCTATAGGCACCCAGTTTCGATCATCTTGTTCACTGGATACCTGCAGGGCCTCCATCACAAGCCGTATGAGTCTAGACTTCCAAGACCTAAACTTGTACTCCCCGGAACAGAGAAGGGACAGAAGGGATATGATAGAAATGTTCAAATTCATCATGGGTATAAACACTGTTCAGGTAGACAAATTGTTCCATGCAAATGGAGAGGCGCGTACAAGAAGGCACAACCTACGACTGGGAGGGGGAAGGCTCAGAGGCAGATTGTAAAGTACCTCTTTGGCTGGGAGGGTAATAGACACATGGAACAGCCTGCACCCAGAGGTGGTTGCAGCAAAGATGGTGAATGCATTTAAACATGCATGGGACTGACACTACTGTAAAAACAAGAACAGCAAAATATAGGATAGGGGTTAGGTTCATGGGCAGACTAGATGGGCCACTCTGTTCCCATCTGCCATCAAATTCTTATGTTCTTATGTACTTATGAGTGCCTTATTGCTATTATACAAAGATTACTTAAAAGAAAAATAGTTAAAAGTGTGCCTTTTCAATATTTTACTTACTTAGAAGAAGATTATTTTAATAAAGTAGTGCATTCACCATCTGCCCAAGAATGCTGGTTCAGAATGTCCGAATGCATCTTTAGAGTCATTCAGTAGTACCATTGGATGAAATGTTTCTACTTATTCCAAAGAATACATACAACATGGTAATAATGTCCCCCCCCCCTTGGAAAAATGAACTAACAGAAACCCTCAAATGTGAGAAACTAGCTAGAGGAACAATGCCAAACGTTTCCATAAAAACTGAGCTTCTTTATCAAATATGCTCACAATGTAAACACTTGAACTTTAACTGACTCTTTAAGGGATTGCCTGTAAAATAAAAAAAATTATTCTTTCTGTTCTTTCTTTTCCATTTTTATGTTTGCTTGTATGCATGTGCAAGAAACATAGTGCCACCATACGAGTTTTCGAAGATGTTCCTCCCCCCACTTCCAGTGCCCTGCTGCCTTTTGCAGGTGCGGCTGTACCACACCAATGAATGTCGGAGCTATCTATGACAGCCGTTCAGATGCAGTGGTGTACAGTTGAAAGCAAAAAACTGCTGCAATCAGTGGTGGTAAAGTGTAGGCAATTTTCATACTGCCAACAAAGTGCCTACAGATCAGCACTGCACTGAAACTGCTGTCATAGACAGCTCCGTCCCCCCCCCCCGTAACAAGTAGCACGCTGGGAGCCCACCCCAACATGCTCATGCGCTCCCCCCACCCACACACACACTGTATGGCTGATGGGGGATGCCCAATCCCCTGTTGGCTCTACTGCACCCCCCCCAACAGACTTCCAGGTGCCACGCTGGGAGCCCACCACAGCATGGCAACAGTCCGTAAGGCCGATAGGGGTGCCCAATCTCCATTGGCTCCACTGCCCCCCCAACAGACCTCCAGGTGCCAGACTTGAAGCCCACCCCAGCATGGCAACAGTCTGTAAGGCCGACAGGGGTGCCCAATCATCCATCAGCTCCACTGCCCCCCCAAACAACTTTCCAGCTGCCATGCTGGGAACCCACCCCAGCATGGCAAAAGTCTTGTGTCGCCTGTAAAAAATGACCTGTAAGAAAAATAGTCCCTTGCTGACTGTCTTGACCCCCTTCCCAACCCACACCCACCCTCTGAGTGCCCCACCTCCCACCCTCCACCTCACCCCATACTTACCTCTGGAGTCTGGTACATGATCTTTGGTGGACTGGAACACATCTGCACTCTTCAAAGCTGACTGCTGAACTGAAGAAATGCCAGTAAGCTGTATAATGGCATAAACAGGGTTTTCAACTTTGGTGCATATCTTGGGCATACCAAGGAACTGTACAGCATACTAGTAAAACAATGATCATTTGGAATTTTTCACAAATTTTCAACATGGTTCTAGGGACCTACCTCATGAACTCAGTCACTGTCATTTTGTTATTTGGTCCCGAAAGGTGATTTCATGGTCACTGCACAGAACCACTTTTCAGGACCGATTTAAGGAAAAGACAGCATCACAGTTCATGAGGTAGGTCCCCAAAAACCCTATGTTGAAAATTTGGTGAAAAAATTCCCCAAAATAACTGTTTTACGAGCATGCGTTGCACAGTTCCTATGGGAATAAGAGAGGACTCCTACCCCGGTGAGATGAGCACTGATACGGCGGACAGGAAAAGGTCCTCACAGCACAGCTCTATGAGGGAGGCACCATGCTTCCTTATCAAGAGCTTTTTTACCTATCTTCAGATTCAATCCCTGCTGCAGAGATGGGACCCAGTTAGACTCTTGCATAGATCGCCACTTGAAGGACTCCTTAGGCAGGCAAACCCCCCCAATAAGAGGCAAATAATGACAGTGTGCTATAAAGCCCTCCTAAATGCTCTCTCAGATCTGCTCTTGAGCTTGAAACAAAGATGGGACAGAGATCTGGGGGAAGAAACCTTGTCATTGGGAGACTGGCATATGGTACTGAAGAGGGGCATGAAATGCTCTGTTAATAACAGAATTGGGGCTATCCATTATAATATATTGCACAGTTTGTACTTTATTCCAATGCTGGTTCATAAAATAGACCCCAACCATTTGGACAGATGCCCAAAATGTAAAGTAGAGGAAGGGAGTTTCATTCACTTGTTATCAAAGAGCCCTACCATATAGGTTTACTGGAAGGGAATCACTTCTATTATGCAAAAGATCCTACAAGACTTTCAGCAAGTGAGCATCTGTGAGGTTATTTTAGGTCTCCCGGGGTTGTCCACGAAGGGTAGGGGCCTTGACCACCCTTTATGTGCCTTGAGTATGGTGGTGGGGCAACAGATACTTGCTTTCCATTGGGGTAAGAACTCTGCCCCAACAGTGATAGAATGGGCACAAAGATTTTTGCACTGCATGAAAATTGAGCATACTCAGTTTAAGACACTAGGGAGGGAGGGAGGGTAAATTCGATAAGATTTGGGAGACCATTGAAGAAGCAATTTCTCAGGACTGGTTTCCTACACTCTAGGGCTGCTTATTTAAAGGTCCCCTTATCTCTCTTCTCTTTTCTCTGCTGATTTTGATTTTGATATGGGCTTTCCTGACTCCACACACATAATCCTGTCAGTCTTGATCGAGTTTTGCACTACCCGAAGGGGTGGTTTAATAGCTTGTATAGGATATTTTCTCCTTCCTCAGACGACCACTACCCAAGGATGCACCAGGATGGATGAACAATCCTAAGAAACTGTGTGCTCATCAGAGACATTGAAAGTCACGGAGAACTATGTGCTTTTATTACTATGTTAAGTACTTGTTAAAATACATTGGTCTCCAGAGTGGATGTGCTGTCTGGGGGGTCTGGCTTTGCAATTTTGTATGTCCATACAAGCTTGTTAACTTGAGGTATGATTTATGGATGTCTCCCCTGTCTCTCAGGGATAGCCCTGTGTGCCGATCTGTAATAAACAAAGTTTAAAAAAAAAAATACACGTGGGGGATGCTGACCTACCCATTCTATATAATTGGGTAGGAGAGAAGTAGAGGTTATGCAAAATACAAAATTGCAAGAATCGTATCCGGTCCTGCTTTACATACTTATACATCCTTTGCCACACTTGTTGCCATTCCTTATCCCGTAAAGTAAGGTCCAGTTCGTGCCTCCAATAGGAACATGTTCCCTGTGGTCTTTTGGGATCATGGAGTTGTAAGAGGTTATAAAACAGGAAAATCAGGTGGGGTTGGATGGCTGTATCTATAAGTGCCTGCAATAGGGGGTTAGCAGATTTCTGCCATGGGGAGGACCCAAAAAGGAGGACATTGCACCACTCAGTTGTAAATGTTTAAAAAAGTGGTAAGAAGGTATAGAAAATTTTTCCTGAAGCATGGTTGCCGGGCTAATTTTCCCATCAGTTATCAGGGATGATACTGGGATCCTACCAAGGGCTGGGCAGAAGTTCTCTGGGATAGTGTGGTTAGCAACCTTAAAATGTGTATTGTCAAAAAGAGGTTGAGCCAAATCTTTGAATAATGACAGGTTAAGGTGGGAGAAAATCTGGCAGAGCACTTTGAGAGACCACCATAATGGAGAGTCTCACAGGGATTTGGGGAGTTCTGAAAGTTTGGCATAAATGAGACACCTTATGTCAATGCCCTTAGAGTGACATAAATCCTGTTCCAGAAAGATCCACTGGGGAATATATGTATCGCCAAGAGAACCTTCAGTGTTGGTACTCCACCTGAATATTTTACAACAGCGGATTGCACAATAGTAAAGAAAAAAGTTGGGGAGTCTTAAGCCTCCCAAAGCCTTCTGACAGGTCAGTTTGGAGTATGCCTTTCTGGATGCTTTTCTGTTCCAAAGGAAATCTGAAAGCATGGACTGTAGCCGAAGAAACCAGCGTTTGGTAAGGTAAAGGCTCACCATATTTAGCGGGTAGAGTAACCAGGGCAAGATGTTCATCTTGATCACATTCACCCATCCCCAGAGTGAGAGCGGGAGGAGTTTCCATCTCTGTAGGTCCACGTGAATAGTTTGGCAATAGGGGAAACCTCGAGTTTTACCAGGATTGAGAGAGAGAACAAAGGCATTTGACAAACTCTCCCATAATGAACTGTTATCATTACTGGAAGACATCAACCTTAACGGGAATATGTGTAACTGGGTATCGAACTGGCTTCAGGGCAGAAAACAGAGAGTGGTCATAAATGGAGTTCTTTCCAGCTGGGCTCCTATTACTAGTGGGGTACCCCAGGGCTCTGTCCTGGGCCCTAGCCTCTTTAATGTATATATTACATCCTTAAAACTAAAAAACCTAACATCTGGCTTTACAAATTTGCAGACGATTGCAGGTTAGGGACAGTAGCAAATAGCCACAAACTCATGGCAGCTTTACAGAAGGCCATAGATGAGATCCTAGAATGGACAGTCACAAATAAATTAGTATTGAATACTGCTAAATATAAGGTTATGCACCTTGGTGACAACAATGAGATGAGGTCTTATAAACTTGCTAGCACATCACTTAAGACTATTAATGAAGAAAGAGATTTAGGGATAACAATTACAACTGATCTCAAATTTAAATCTCACTGTAGGGCACAGACTAGGAAAGCCAATCACAACCTCAACTGCATTTTTAGGCACATAGCTAGTAGCGATGAGAAAGTGCTCATTCCACTCTACAGTGCAATGGTCAGACCCCATTTGGAATATTGTGTGCAGGTTTGGTCACCGCTGAATAGGGAGGACATTAACCTGTTGGGGGGGTACAAAGAAAACTAACTAGATCAGTGAAGGGATTAAAAACAAGACTTATAGTGAGAGGTTGGCATCCCTCAACTTATATTCCCCATATTACAGAAGACTCAGGGGAGACTTATGTCTACTCTTTAAATTAATGAAATATGACAAACTCCTAGCAGAGATTGGTTTCAAGCACAATTTAGGAAGGACCAGTACCAGAAGGCACAATAGGCAGCTTTTACTCAAGAGTTGGAATCATAATCAGTGCAAATTCTGGTACAGCCACAGGGTAGTTGCACTATGGAACGATCTTCCATCTAAAGTTGTAGGTAGCTCCAACATGAATAACTTTAAGAATGGGGTAGACAGGTATTTTGGGGATAAGATATTCCAATTTTAATCATGGGTTTTGCAAGCTTTAAAGGACATCTGTCTAAAGCTTGATTTTACCTATGATACCTATGATAAGAGCTTTGGGTTCCCAGGTAAGACCTAGGTTCACAGTCCAGTGCTTCTGGACATATATTCTAAGAGGCATGACTTTTGATTTATCCAGATTTAGTTTACATCCTGCCACTCTAGAGAATTTGTCTATGATATCCATGGCTGCTGGTATAGAGGTGTGAGGATTCTCCAGATGTAGTAGTAAGTCATCAGTGTAGGCTAACAGCAAATATATGTCTTTACCTACTTGGATGCACCAGATTTCTTGACTTTTCTGAAGGGATCAGAATTGAGGGGTTCCAGATAAAGATTGAAAAGAAATGGAGAAGGAGGACAGCCTTGTTTGGTACCCCAGGCCAGTGGGAAGGGGGTGGAAAAGACCCCATTACAACGGACTCTAGCCATGGGCTGATGATAGAAACTTTATGCCAGTCACAGAACAGTGAGGGAAAGCCATATCTTCACAGTGTAGCAAATGAGAATGACCAAGCGACATGGTTGAACGCTTTTTCTGCATTGAGAAAGAGACCAGCACCGATGGTGTTTTCCTCTCTCCTATGATCGAGATAAGATGGAGGACCTTACGAATGTGATCTGAGGACAGTCGTCCTACCATGAATCCTACTTGGGTCAGGCTAATAAGGCCATGTCATACTTTTAAGAGATGATTAGCCATGACTTTGGCGAGGATTTAGAAGTGAGATGGGATGATAGTTACCCAGTTCCAGAGGCAATTTACCCGGTTTCAGGATAACGGTGATCCATGCTTGGATGAATGAGCAGTCCGACAGGCCTGACAAGTGTAGGTAGTTGAATAATCTTGTGAGAACTGGTGCCAAGTCATCTACAAATGCAGCATAAAAAGAGTTGTTGAACCCATCAGGGCCTTGAGCCTTCTCCTTGGGAAGTTGCTCTATCACTCACCTCACTTCATGCAAGGAAATGGGGGCTTGTAAGATCTCCTGTTGGGGCTTGGTAAGAGTGGGCAGTTTAACCAAGTCTAAAAAGCTGTCTACAGGATCTACACTAGGAATCCTGTCCTTTTCTGGGGCATAAAGGGTTTTATAGAATTGTTGGAAGGTCTCTGCAATATCACAAGGGTGAGTAAGGATAGCTCTCTGGGGATGGGTTGGAGATTCTGGATCATGCCCTGAGCTTCTAGCTGCTTCAGCCTCAAGGCTAGGAGCCTGCTTGCTCTCTCACCCAACTCCAGATACCAGAACTTGACTCTCTGCAAAGCTAGGTCAGCCTGTTCCACTAGTAGCCCAAAATATTGGGACCTGAGTGCATGCAACCAGGTCCACATATCCTGATCGGCCAAGGCTGAGAGATCGTGTTCCAGTTCTCAGATCTGGGCTAGTAATTGTCTGGTTTGTTCCATTCTCTGTTTCTTAATCTTCAAAGTAAGCCTAATGCACTCTCTTCTTGCCACGCATTTTGCTGCTCCTCACAGCATATCTAGAGACGACACAGTACCAGAGGAAAGTTTGGATGAATATTGTAAGGGTCTTAACAAACTGGGTATCTCTGAGATGCAAAGAGTTAAAGCGCTAGGACCTATCCTGATCTTCCAACCCCCTTAAGGAGTGCTCCATAACGATCGGTGCATGGTTGGAGATCATGGTAGGCAGAATATTACATGCCAAAAAGCCCGGAAGGTTCAAGGTGTTAATCAAAAAGTAATCAATGCACAAGTACTATTTGTGCAAAGGAGAAAAAAAAGTGTATTTTCGTTCACTGGGGTGAAGGATGCACCAGGGATCTCCCAATCCTAGTGAATCCATAAGCTCTCTGAGCCCCTGATGAGCCAGTGAAAGACCTCTAGGGTGCAGACCCGATCTGTCCAGATCCAGGTAACAGACCAGATTCCAGTCCCCTCCCAAGATGATAGGAACATGTGAGAAAGCCAATAATTGAGTCAGAAGCTTGGAGAAGAACTCTGAAGAGTCCGAGTTTGGACCATAAATCCCTCCTAAGAGTATGTTAGAAAAACCCAATTGCCCCTATAAAAGAAGAAAATGACCCTCCGGGTTCTTGTACCCCTTATTCAGTTGAAAGAGGGTTCCTCTATGAATGAAGATCCCCACACATCCCCTTTTATTACTGATCCCTGCTCCAAAAATCTGATCAACCCATTCCCTATGAAGATAGTGTATATCTTATGTTTGAGGTGGGTCAATTTAAGAAGACCACATCCAGTTGTTATTTCTTAAGATGACTTAGGATCATATATCCCTTACATTTGTTGTTTCTCCCCTCTAAGTTCCAAGAGATAAAGTTATATATAGTCCCCATGATTACCCCTTAAGGCTTGTGTTGCTCGAATCTCCATCTGTCTGCCCGCCATTTCCAAGGGTGCTCCAGTCCCCCCTTCCCTCCCAAGTCCCTCCCATACAAACCCCTCCCCCCCGAGAGAGTCTGATTTAACAAAGTGCTTGACTCTTTTATCTAGACTGTTAATTTTATTTATTTATTTTATTTTGTTTTTGTTTACCGGGTGAGTATCATAGCCAAAACATGACTATTTTCAGGCACAACCCGGGAGGTTACAAGACACAAGAAATACAGTACTTTCAGGGTGAGACATAGGAAACCAATTTACAGTACATGAGTGAAATAAAAACAAGATAGGACAAGAATTACTTTACATGAATTTCTGATATTACAATACAAATTACAGGTTTGTTAGAATTTACCTATATATGTTTTGGATCTCCTATTATATTGCCTAATGAACTGTTATTTTTTTGCATTGAAGAAGTTCTGTTTCCATTTAATGCAAATGTTTGTGATTTTTTTTAATTTTATTGTCTGTCATTTATAATTTTAGTACTTTGTATTATTTATGTGATTTGTTTGTATTGAAAATAAATACAATTTTGGCTGGCCCACCAGCGCAGCAGTAATACCACTGCTATGATGCCAGAGACCCATGTTCAGAAACATGCCCAGGGAGTCAGAGGGCCAGCCTGGGGGAACGAGGCTTGAGCATCAGTGGAGCACTAGCCTTCTCTGGGGAGGGAAGGGGGACGAGGCTCGGTGCTTGACTGGCCTTTGGCAGAGGAAAGAGGTACAGCAAGCACCAAGCCATGTTGAGGGGAGGAGGCATGGTGGATGTTGGTGAGAATGACTTGATGTCAAGGTGCACATCACGCCACAGAACACAGGAAAAATGGCTCCTTGCAAGTTTGGAAGATGGAGCGCCTGGCACAGATCTCCAATTCCCTGCCTGTCCCAAAGGTGTCTCGATGAAACTCAACAGTTTGGGGTGTACAGGACCCACCTTGTTCCCACCTGGGGAGATTAACCATGGCTACATGGGGGATCACCGCAGGCTCCAAGTAAGAGGATGGGACAGATGCCATGGTGACTTCTGATGTGGTGGTGTGCAGGGGGCAGCATAAATAGAAAGTTTAAAAAAAAGCAAATAAGTAACATTTTGTAAAAAAAATAAATAAATAATAAGGAAACACCTGGGTACTCTGTGGGTTCCTGTAAAGAGACTACTTCCTGAGATGGAGTCTGGGGTCACTTCCAGGGAGTGGGGCTTACCACAGCAGCATAAGTGACACTTGACTCTGACTTTGACAGTTGGTACCAGGTCACTGAGTTGCCAACATCTCCCAGTTTTTGCTGTCTGTCTCCAGTTCTGTGAGAGAAGGAGAACCCCAGCTGGAAGAGAATCATGGTGGCAGCTATTCACAGTAAACCCTGCAATGGGCACAGCCTGCCTAGAAAACCTTTTGTCAGACGAAACTGTGAGTAAAAGTCTGAGAGCTACTCTGAGAGAAACATGGACCTAAGCACCCTTAGGAATCATTCTGTGCTCTCCTGGTGCCTAGAACTGCCTGCTAGGAAGCCAAAGCTGGCACCTCAAAGCACAATTGCTAAACATTTTGGACCTCTGCCCCATGTGAGCCAGTGAGGTGGGTGGAGGTACTTTTGTTTGTGGTTTTTGCTGTGGTCCCCCAGTCAGGACTGGGGTATCTTTCCCAAGAAGATGCAGCTCTGCTACTTAAGAATTAGAAAACTGTTTTGAATGGCTGTTTAAAACCAATGTCCCCCTATCCGGGGAGAGTGTTCCTCCTGATCAGGGACTGCAAACCCACATCATATCCCTAAGTGTAAGTCTGGAGGGGAGAATCCTATAGCTACCCAACTAGCCCAGTGAAAGCAGGTGCTGGCCTGCTGCTCAATGAGACAAGTGTATTGGACTCTACAGTAGTTCTCATGGAGGATGGAGGGCACTCTACTGTGTGTCTCTTAAGTGAGGGTTGGATCCCCAGGGAACCCTCCCGAGTGCAGGCTACTCCAGTGCCAGGGCAATGTGTTGTATGTGGAAATGTATGGTCATGGGAAGAAACTTAACAGACATTTGCCCTGAAGGGCTTAATAACTGCTCAGCCCATCCAAGAGCCAGGGGTTTTCATCTGAAGCCCTGAACTGTTACCACTATATCTACATGGTCTGCAGCACAGTCTGTTTGCCAGCCGTCAAAACTGTCACCAAAAGAGCACAGTTTAAATATGGTGCTGTTCCATTTTGGAATTTAAACTCTGCCCACCTTGTTTTTTTTTCAGAATGGAACCACCATATTGGGTTTTTTAAACTTGCTGAAATTGAATGCCATCCTGCTTGCAGGCTAAATCATGTCATATCAGTGGTAAAACAAACTGGATCCAAGTTTTAGACTCTACATATTGTTGTGGACATTCTGTTTTGTGGTTTGCTATGTTTGGAAACTAACTTTAGCCTTCTAGCCCAGTACCAGTTGTCTTGGTAGCAAGTCACTTGGGAGTGCATCCCAGATCCATAGGTCAGGTAAGTGCACAGGTGCATGGCATTGATGCAATGATGCTTGCCCTCCCAGTACACGAGTATGGTAGCATTTTTCCCCTTAGACCTCAGAGGGGGCTTACCTTTGGTGGCTCAAGGTCTGGGATTTTGCAGACCCCCAAGTGTTGATTTAGGTTGCTGGGGTCTGTGGAGTAGGACTGGGTGAAGTTTTTTTTTAAATCATTTAATGTAAGAAGAATTCCTGCCTGTGTTGTTTTAAAATGGCATCTGTGAGTTTCCAGATTTTGTATCCTTTGAAAGACTGTACAAGTGACCATCAGCAGGTGCCTAAAGCCATGCTCTTGCTCATCCCAAATTTTCATATTGCTCAATGACTGCTTCCTTACAAGGATTGTGCCCAAGAGGCCGGGCATGTGTGCATGCACCTGAACTGTTTGTGAACCAGCCAGAAGTGAGATCTGTAAAGTGCCCCTGACTTTAAAGCCAGTGAGAGTGCCCAAGTCCCTCATGCATAAGTGCCTTGATGCACCTTGAACACACCCTCATCTGATGTCCAGCTCAACCCCGACTGGCCTGTGTTCCCTGTGGTGAGTGGGCCAAAGCTTTCAGTGTGCAGCACCTCGTGTTTCCCAGCATCATTTTCCCCAGGCTTGTGGAGATGGAGTGTGATCATCTGTGATAGAATAGAAACATAGAAGTTGGCGCAGATAAGGACTGCAAGGCCCATCCAGTTTGCCCATTTCTTTTTCTACCTTATGAATGTGCCATAGGCCTTTGCTCTGTCAATGGCCTATCTATTCATACTCATCTGTATTGCTCCCTTATGCCTATCCCATGCCTGTTTGAAGCCCTGCACTGTATTCATATCTACCACTTCCTGAGGTAGGCCATTCCATGCATTCACCACCCTTTATGTGAAAAAGAACTTCCTCATATTACCCCTTAATCGGCCTCCCTCTAATCTCATGCTGTGTCCTCTTGTCCTGCTATTTTTCTTATATTGAAACATGTTAGACTCTTTCACCTTATTAATGCCCTTAAGGTGTTTGAATGTTTCAATCATATCACCTCTCTCTCTCTCTCCTTTGCTCTAGGGTGTACATATTGAGTTCAGTTAATCTGTCCTCATATGTTTTCTTTTTTTTTTTTGCATTATGTTATTTCTACCACCTTACTGGCCCCTGGCCTGCCACTCCTTCTGGCTGCACAAGACCCCACCCCCCGACCCCCTTCCTACTCACCTCAGATCGCAGCCGACCTAGGGGTGGCCTGGCGTAACCCTTCGCTGGATGGATCCGTCTCTTCCAAGGAGGAAGGCACCAGGAGGGGGATGCCAGCACACTCTATGATCAGTCCCTGGGTGCTACTGAGGTGGATTCCGGGGCTTCGAGGCATCTGAGGTGGCGGGGAGTCGGCAGCCATCATCCGGCAGATCAGGCAGCCTTTTTCCACTTTTCTTGTGGGGAATGACATCTGACGTCAAGGCATACGCTGACGTCTGTCACCACCCCCTTGGACACCGAGCCCCGGCCATATTGCTGCACTCCCAGCCTCTGCTGGAGTCAGCCTACACGGGTGTGCGTCCCCTGCCCTCCCCCCAGAGAAGGAGAGCTGTCCCCAGATGATCTATCCTTCTCCCCCGGGCCGACCCTCCGGCAACCCGAGTCCGTTTGCGAACCGGTCGCCCGGTGCTCATGAGCAATCCAACCGCTGCACCGACGGGCCCCCTCATATGTTTTCTGATGCAGTTCCTGCACCATTTTGGTTGCCCTTCTCTGGACTGCCTCAATTTGGTTAATGTCCTTGTGAAGTTGTGGCCTCCAGTACAGCACGCAGTACTCCAGATGGGTCCTAACCGGTGCCTTGTAAAGAAGGATTATTACCTCCCTCTTCCGACTTCTGATACCCCTACTAATACACCCCAACATCCCTCTAGCCTTACCTACTGCTTTAGAGGTCTGCTTGGATGATTTCAGGTGATCGGTGAAGATTACACCCAAGTCTCTTTCTTCACTTGTGACTGTCAGCAACTCTCCTCCCAGCCTATAGGTGGCTTCAGGGTTTCTCTTCCATATGTGCATGATCTTGCACTTCTTTGAGTTAAACCCCAGTTGCCACTCTTCCGACAATTTTGCTAGTTTATCCAGATCTCTTCTCATTCTGCCCACACCATCTGGATCATCTACTCTGTTGCAGATCTTGGTGTCATCTGCAAACAGACATACCTTACCCTCCAGTCCATCTGCATTGTCACTGATGAAGATATTGAAGAGGACAGACCCCAGATCCCTGAGGTACCCCACTTGTAACTTGCATCTCTTCTGACTGTATACCATTTACCACCAGTCTCTGTTTTCTGCCTGTCAACCAGTTTGCCACCCAGTTGACCAATGCCTGACCCACCCCGAGCCTACCCAGCTTATTAATCAATCTTCTATGTGAAACAGTATCGAAAGCTTAGATGAAGTCAAGGTAGGCGACATCAACTGCACCCTCTTGGTCCATCACTCTGGTTACCCAGTCAAAGAAATCTAGAGATTAGTTTGACAGGACCTTCCTGTTGTAAACCCATGCTGTCTTGGATCCTGTGTCCCTATGGATTGCAGGTGTTGCAGCTATCCTTTCCTTAAGGAGTGTCTCCATAATCTTGCGCACTACTGAGGTAAGACTGACTGGTCTGTAGTTCCCCGCCTCCTCCTTGCTACCACTCTTGTGGAGCGGGATCACATGAGCCCTTCTCCAGTCTTCTGGGACCTCTCCTGTGCTCAGAGACTCACTGAACAGTTCTGATAATGGCTCTGCTAGTTCCACCCTTAGCTCCTTTAGTACCCTGGGATGTATGCCATCAAGTCCCGTTGCCTTGTCCACCCTGAGCTTATCGAACTCTTGTAGGCCCCTTTCTTTTGTGAAGGGACTAGTGCACACCTCCCTCCCCCCTGTGTCCATGGTGCAAAGCTGTGGGTCCTGCCCTACTTTCTGTTCAGTAAATACTGAGCAGAAGTATCTATTTAGGATAGATGCTTTTACATGGTCCTCCTCCTCACACGGCCCCTTATCCCCTTTGATCTTAGCAATACCCCCTCTGGACTTTCTCCTTTCACTAATGTATCTATAGAAAGTCTTGTCACCTTCTTTCACCTTCTTTTACTGTTCGTGCTAGTATTTCCTCGGTTTGGGCCTTTACCTGCCTTACTGCCTTCTCTGCTTCCCTTAGGAAAGTTTGGTATGCCTCCCTGTCTTCATCCTTTTGCGTTCCCATATATTTCCTGAAGGCCAGCCTTTTGGCTCTGACCTTTTCTGCTACTATGTTTGAGAACCAAAGTGGTTTCCTTCAACTTTTGCACTTGCTTTTCTCAATAACACAATGGGATGTTGCTTCAAGTATTGCTTCTTTAATGCTTGCCCTCTTTGCATGTACCCCCTCACCTGTATTTCTTTTTGCCAGGGCTAGCTTAACTCTGTTGGCCATCTTATCAAAGTCAGCTCCTCTGAAGTACCATATTTTTGCCAGGGAATGGGATGATTTTGTTTTAGTAGCCAACTTGAACCATACCATGTGATGGTCACTGGCCCCCAGGTGACCTTCTACCTGGAGATCTGTGATCCTTTCCCTGTTAGTCAGCACTAGATCTAGGAATGCCCTGTCTCTTGTGGGTTGTTGTACCAGTTGTTTGAGGCCCTCCCCCTGCAGGGAATCCACCATGTGTCTAGTTCTGGCAGATGTCCCTGCTGGTATTGACCAGTCTGTATCTGGCATGGTGAAGTCTCCCATTATCAGAACCTCCCCTTTAGCTGTCATGTTTTGTATATCTTCTAACAGTAATATATCTGGGTCCTCCCCTGGTCTGGAAGCCTGCACACAACCCCAGTTCGTATGGCTGTCCCATTTCCTGTTTCCAGGGTGACCCACAGTTCTTCTGGCTCCTTATGTGTATTCTGAATTTCTGTAGCTTTGATATTTTCATTGACATAAAGGGCCACTCCACCCCTCCCCTTTTGCACCTCGGTCTCTTCTGAACAGTACATAGCTACTGGTACAGGTACTGAAGTCTCCCAAGTGTGGTTACTGGTAAACCATGTCTCACTCATGGCTACTATGTCCAGTTTAGCCTCTGTCATTATTGCCTGCAGGTCTGGGATCTTGTTTCCCAGACTGTGAGCATTTGTGTACAAGATTTTCCATTGGTCAGATTTCGGTGTGTTAGTCGTTGGGCGAGGTCTGGTGTTTCCCCTGTGCATCATATGGGGAGCCGGACCTATTTCTTTACCTGGTGAAGCAAATGAACTACAAACATGCTGAAATCCTGTTTGACCACTAGCTGGGGGGGGGGGGTGTTCTTACCATTCGATGTTTCGGGTGCTGCACCCCTCTCCCCATTTGCTAGTTTAAATATTCAGCAAAGACATTAAACTTCTGCCCCAATGCACTGACTCTTCCTTAGTCAGATGCAGTCCATCAAATTTAAAGAACTTTCGCTCCTAAAACTGTTGCCAGTTCCTACAAATTTGTGCCCTTTTTCTGGCACCAGCCCTTGAGCCACATGTTTAGCTCCCCTATCTCCCCTTCTCTGACCTTCCGTCCATCTGTCCCCCTCTCCTAGACTGGCAGGATCTCAGAGAAGGAGATGCCGGATGAAATGGATGATAGTTTGTCACCCAGCCTGGTTAGGTGTTCCTTGGTCTCCACAACTGACTGGATGGTGAGATCATTAGTCCCTATGTGTACCAGGACATCAATGTTGTCTCCTGCTTCCAGAACAATTTTAGCAATGCGGTCAGTGTCTCTCCATGCTGAAGTACCTAGGAGACATCTGACCATTACCCCTGGCTGGAGATACGTATCAACTCCCCGAATCATGAAGTCTCCTATGATCAGAAGTTTTTTGGATTTCCTTTTTGCTTTTTTTGTTTTGGCTATTGTTTTGGGCGTGTTGTGTTGTGCTAGCTCCCGTGCTGACTAGAGACTGAATAATTTCAGCATTTTGAAAAAAATAACCCCACACATCTAAAGTAACAAACAGATCATCAGGCAAAAACTGCTGCAGTTGGGAGGGAAAGAGCAAATGGCTCTTGAGGGGTCAGTAAGTGGATCTGAGTAAGGGGAACTGCAAAATCCATCTTTCCCCGAACTGCAAATGAACTGTAAGTAACAAATGAGTCTTGCATAAAAAAAAAACACTAAAAGATCAACCCAATACAGCTAGAGCCAGAACAGATGCTTGGGGCTACAGTACTGCATTGATTGTTCTGGCAGCACATGCAGTGGGGTTTAAAAGCATGAAGACTTAGGTTTGGAGAAAAAAATATATCTGTGGTAAGGGAGTGTACTAGGCCCACCTGTTAAGGCAGGAGTGGAGACAAGTACCAGCTCAGTAGGGCCTGGGTTTGGTATATACCACCTAGGGTTGCAGTAGAGTAATCGCCGGTGCCACATGGCCCAGGGAACTCTAACCCTCTCACATGTTTCATGCACCAGGGCTAATCTCAGTCCACGTCCAGAAGGGGCTGTAACAGCTGAGGCAGGCAGCATTGGGCAAGCACGTGCTACTCTATTGATGAAGTAGCCATCTATTGGGCAGATCACATGTCATCTAATGAAGATCGACCCTGTTGACCCCTGGCTCATGTATTCTCCTGGCTTGCCTGGAATGAAGTCCCAATAGCTGCTGTGACCTCCCACCTCGACTGACCTTTGGGGCCCCTGTGGTTTTCTCATGTCTTGGGTGGGTGACCTTATCAATTATTACTGCCTGCACAGGGAGAAGAACATAAATTCCTTTCTCATTTTTGAGGGGCGCTGAAGAGTAGATAAAGTAGGACCCTGCTCCCCCCCACAGGGGCAGCACTAACATGCACCAAAAAGGCAAAAGTTGCATCCTGCCCAGAAATTACCCCTCTTCCCTTTGCCAGTGGGTCCAAATTGATGCACTTAATCTATAACAATACTCAAAGGAATGGAACGTGAACTGTTCAAAATCTGCTACTGATTAGGCTTTGACCCAGTAAGTTCCTCTTTAGACCCCCATTTTTATACCAGTGGGTCCAATCTGACTCTTTTAAACTTCTCAGTGCTGTGCCCCCCTACCACTGAAGTTGGGAGAAGACTCCTCCACTTTGGAATCCAACGGGGCTGTGAGGGATGGCCTGGCCTAGTGGTTGCTGCTGGGAAGTTCTCCCACAACTTCAGTGTCAGTGCCCAAGAATCCAGAGAAGAAAGTTCAGGAGGAAGCCCAGAGTCAATAACTATGCAAATGCGATGTCAACTCATGGACCAAGTTCATTTGGTGGCCAACCAAGTAATTCCAGGAGGCCTTCCTCCTTCAGTTGAAGGGGGCTAGCATGAGGTCACTAACTGCAACATCCAACCTCCCCAAAACCTCTCCAGGCAGTCATCCAAGCCAGCCACTGTACCATTGTTGCCGTCATCCAGTTTTGAGCCTCTGAGGGAAGTGGCAGGGGATGCCAGACAGGACGCCATCTCTACATGACAGTTGAACTGAGATTATAAAAAAGGTCTGAGAAACAGCCTTCTGATTGGTTGTAAACATTCTGTCAACCTCATATTAATCTTATGTTAACACCATTTAAAACACTACTGCTTCAGTTTGCTGCATACAATAACTGAGCCACCGGCAACTAACTTGTAACTTAGTAAAGTACTTTGAGATACAAGTATATGAAAGTTGTTACAGTACCTAAATACAGAATACATACTTGGAAAACCAGGCACACACCACCACATATCACGCTGACACCGCCATGAAAATTTAAAAGCTTTATTAGCTGATCATGACATTAAAAATGCCTGCCTGATGCGTTTCTGGTCACCACTGGACCCTTTTTCAAAGGCTAGGGTTGTATTGTAAGAGCACTTCTTATATAGTCACAAGACCATGACATTTATTTATTTATTTATTTATTTATTTGAATTTTGGTAGCCGGATAGGCCCACTGAGACCATGCAGTCCCTTTTTCAGGGGCGACCCGGGGGAAGGTACAGAGAATTAAGGAATACTACATAAGTCATACAACAACATAATATAATGCAAGTGCAAAAGTAACACTGCTAAAACAATACACTTAATAAGAGACAAAAATTTCAATAAAGGAATACAGAGAAGAGAAAAACAATTCCATGTACAACGGAGGTTAGCGAGATTCAATTTTTATAGAGGAAGACCAGGTATTCAACAACAACATGGCTCAGGTGAACTGCCCATTCTTGTAGGCCAGGAATAGTTGAGGTTTTCAGTCATGAAGACCAGAGGAAGGACAGAAATTTACAAGGATTTAGGTAGGGCAAGAGCAAATACCTTAGTCGTATAAGCAGATGTGGAGTGCATGTTTGAAGCTAGGGAGGGTAGGTCAGGAGAGGACAGATGGAGGGAAGGAGTTCCAAGTCCAAGGCACTGTGTAGGCAAAGGTTATTCTGCTTGTTGTAAGGTGAGTCGAGGGCACAGATAACAGTGGGAGGGAGAAAGAGAAGAGAATCTGGCTTGCAGGTTTTCATACAACAATGTTAGACTGGCTTAGAGGGGTGAAAAGGTGGGTGAGCTTGTAAAGCAGGCAGAGGGAGGAGTATTGGAATTTATGATCCAGTTGCAGCCAACCCAGAGATGCCAGTACATTGCTGTGATGCCGATGGGGGGTGGCTCCTGCAATGAAGCATCCTATCCTGTGGTATAGTTGCTTGAGTTGGGTCATAAGAGAGGATTTGAGTGATATGAGTAGGGGAAGCCATAGCAGAGCAGAGGAAGGAGAGAGAGGCAGATGCGATTTTCATGCATGAGGTCTTAGATAGTAGTGGGCGGAGCTGGTAGAGCAAACCCAGTTTTTGGTTTAGAGTTGTGATGGTTTTGTTGACATGTGCCTCAAAGGATAGGTTGGGACTGACTAGGATACCTAGGTATTTAAAAGAGTATACCCATTCTAAGGGTTCTCCGTTAAGAGTGGTAATAGTGAGTTGGGGTATAAGTTCAGGCTTGTGGATGGGAGGGTGGAAGAGCATAGTTTTAGTTTTTTTTAGCATTTAAGAGCAGGTTGTTTCCAAGGAACCATACTTCCAGTTGATGGATGTCTGAGTCTAATTGATGGCTAAGCCATGAGAGGTCTGCAGAAGACCTGTAAAGGATGGCAACATCTGTGTAAAGCTGGACGGATGCCCCTCCACAGAAGCTAGGCAGCTCATTAATGAAAAGTAGCGGCCCCAGGATAGAACCCTGGGGAACTCCAAGGGAGATGGGTCTGAAGGGAGATAGGCAGTTGGCCCATCTAATACTTTGGGGAGTGGACTGACAGGTAGTTCTGAATCCAAGATAGGGAGTGTTGATCAATCCCCAATGATTTTAGTTTCTATATGAGCTGTTTGTGGTTTACCAAGTTGAAGGCTTTAGTAAGGTCCACAAAAATGGCCCCAGTAACATGGCCAAGGTCGAAGTCTTGCTGAATGTCCATGGTAACCTTGATGTGAGCAGAGACGGTGCTGTGATTTTTTCCAAACCTGTGTTGGCAGGGAGACAGAAGTCGGTGTTGTTCTAGGTAGTTGTGTAGTCGATTATAGAATATTCATTCTTGTAACTTAGTTAGGTGACAAAGGATTGAGATGGGCCTATAATTTCCAATAGATGAGGTAAAGCCCCCTTCATGAATGGGGATGACTATGGCTGTCTTCTATTTTGTGGGGACTATTCTCTCAATGAAGGATCTGTTGATCAGATCCCTGACCAGATAGGCCGATATAGGGGATCCCCATTTTAGAAACCAGGGCTCGAGAGAGTCGTGACCAGGTGAACAATGTTCTTTGAGGTTACACAGCAACTTCCAAACTTCTTTGTAGGTTGTTAGTTTGAGGTGAAATGGCCCAGCAGTGGTCCCAGGAGGAGGGGGTATCGGGCTGGGGTTGGTAGTGTTGGGTTAAGCTGAATTGGGATGTGTATGTACTGAGGTCAGTGAAGACGTTATTAAGGACATCAGCTATTGATGAGGGGTTAGAGAACACTTTGTCTTTAGCTGCTAGTGAATCAGGAGGGGACGAGGTTTTTCCCTTTAGAAGGGAATTTATTTCAGCCCAGAAGTCTTTGGGATTGCAGAGTTTATTAGTTTTTACTGTACAATAAAATTGTCTCTTTGCATTAATTATTATAGACTTTCAGGAGTTTCTAAGGCACCTGTAGGCATGCCAGTTGGAGGGAAGGCTCAATTTCTTGAATGTTTTCCAGGCAGCGTCGCATTCAGACATGTGTTTCCTGATGTCCTTTGACAGCCAAGGGGCATGATTGTCTTTGGACCTGCGTCAAGTGAGAGGGGCATGGTAGTTTATGATGGAAGTGAGAGTGTCAATTAGATAGTCTAGGGCAAGATCAGTAGTGGGCAGGGTGTGGATTGGGTCCCAATTAATATTATGTAGTGAGTTGAGAAAGGAGGATTTGTCAAAGGTAGATAGGTTTCTGGATTTAGTGGTTTTAGTTTAAAAACACCAATCAAACCACATGCTGTATACATTTTAAACCTACAGTAAGTACCATGAGTATTCTGATCTGTCACAGAAAGAACTAAAAAAATCCTCACTTTGTGATTAAACAATAATGGACTACCCAGAGGTTTTGTGGCAATGTGCTGCACTGAACCATAGGAAACCAAGGTTCAGTAGTAGCCTCAGGTCTCTCAGTCACCGAGGATGGATGCATCAGTTGTAATCACCCCAGACTGTGGCCAAATTTTGAGTGAATGCTAGCAGGCTGTCAGTGCTTGTACTCTTTGTAGCCAAGGCTGAGAGTAGCAATATGCTTTAGGAGCACAGACAAGGGGAAATGGTGGTGCTGGGGGGCAATATAGCACTAAGAAATTACTAATAAGTAGATTTTGGTAACTCTTAATCCCTCATTTCAGACAACAAGAAATTTGTATTAAGCAAGAAATGTTGTGGTGGTATGTGAAGGCATGCTTATCCAAGAATTTCTGTGGCATTTTGTGACCACTGCCATGCATGCACCACATCATGTTGTACTGTGTGAACACTCACAGAGGTACTTTAGTTTCATGACACTGAGCTGCTCAGGCAGTGGGGAGTAAAACTGCTACAGGCATTTTACAGCGTAGTTTTGATGCTCTACACCAATAGTTCTTAGACTTTGTCACAGTGAGCCTCCCCAAATCCATGGAAAAGATTTTGAGCCTCCCCCAAAAACTGAAATAATCTTGGGCCTCCACAAAGAAAAATAACATACTGTACTTTGAGCAGTACACCATGAATAAATTGTAACCCCTTTGAGTACTTGGCTCACATTCAGTTCTTTGTCTTATACTGATGTGGAACCTTTGAAAAAGAGCTCCTGTGCTCAAAGGTGTTATATGAATAACAAATAAAACAAATTTTATTCAGCTTATTGTAACCCCCACCACACACACACATAGGCCAGCCTACGTGCTCCGCTATTTTCATTCTTGAACCATTGTTACCCCGTGTTGCAGTACCTTCATGGGTCAGACTACTGTCTCTGTTTCCTCTCTATATGAAATAACCTTCCTACATACAGTACTTTGCCTTTCCCCCTCCTTCCCTGCTCCTAAGCAGCTTCTGTGGGATTACTTTGCTCCTTCCTGCTATTGCTCTTAATACTTCTGTGCTCAACCCTTGTATTTGGGCTGTTCTGCCATCATTCTACAAATTGATCAATTACCACCACTCATTATTAATTTATTCATATTTATTTGCATTATTGCTCATTGTATATTTCTTGATTGTTTTGCAGTTACCTTTTGAAATGTATTCACTCCCTACCCTTCCCCAGGTACACCTGAAATGGGCCTTGGTTCATTCACCTTCCCTTGTCACCTATTAGTAAATAAATACATAAAATTCACCTTCTATTATTATCCTCTTTAAGTTTGCTTCATCTCTTCACACAAAATGCATAAAACTCAAAATTTAAATACAATACTTTTTCAGACTTGCTTGAGCCTCCCCTGGAACAGGCTGGGGCCTCCCCAGGGAGGCTGGCCTCACCATTTGAGAACCCCTGCTCTACACCACCCACAGCAGTTCCTGGGCAGGGGTCTTTGCACTCTACAGCAAAGGAAAGTGCTGCGGCTCACCAGTCTGTCAGCACTGCCTTTTGGAACAATGTATAACAAAAATGGTGGCCTTAACCTAAAATCTGATAAGACTGAGCAAAATTCTTCAACAGTCCAAATAGCTCACAACTAATGGTAAGTGTAAATGAAGCTTTAAATTTTGCCAGGAAGAGCTCTGGATCAGCGGGGCATTTTGATAGCAAAAACTAGAGAAGTGGGCCTGTTATGCCCCGCCCCTCCACCCCACCACCACTTGGAAGGCAGAACATGGCACCCACCAGTCTACTGGCTGTTGCCTGCCTGTGCCAAATAAGTAGTGACATGAACGAGTAACAAAGAGCAGTAGCATCTGTCCTATAAACAATACTCAGAGGTACTTTGGAGAATAATATTGTTTAATTGAAGGAGTTGTCTGATGTTCTTTCTGACAAATTTCAAAGGAATGCTATCGTATGTCTTTTTTTTGTGAGCTGTATTTAAAGAGTTGCTCCAACAATCTGAACATTTAATCTACAACCCTACACTGTCTGGTTGCCTGCCTATCTGTCTAGATAAAAAGATTGATAGATAAAATATTTATTTTTATACAGGAGAAATACATGTCATTAGGGAATAAAACCCTGTTTACAAGACAGTTTTGTTTCAAAATAAAATTTACAGATAAAAAAGAGGGAGAAAATAATATACATATCATAAGTACATAGCGTGCACTGTATCACTCATAGTGGACCCACAGACAATCATTAAGTCAATATGTTTGTATTACTTGAAAGTTAACAATTACACAGTTAGCAATTACACACCAGAGGAAAATAAATATCAATTCAGTGTTGAACTTACTGTAAGATGTAATGGTATGCATATCTATCTATCTATCTATCTATCTATCTATCTATCTATCTATCTATCTATCCATCTATCTAGTCAAGTAATTTTTATTTTTTTTAAGCACTTTTCACAAAACCAAAGTGCTTGCACACAAATGATAAAATAGGCAATTAACTTAACAAATGATTAAAATTAATAATAACATTAATAAAACAGGGCAGATAAATCTAAAGATCATCGGGAAACTCTAAACTAAATAAATATGTTTTCAGTGCAGATTTAAAGGAATCAGCGGTCAGGCACTCTCTAACCCAACGAGGCAGAGAGTTCCACAAGGTCAGGGCTACAAAAGCAAATAATCTGGCCCCAGAAGTCTTCAAACGGATCATGGGAACCTCTAGCAATCCTTCGTCGGTGGAGCGGAGCGGACGGAGGGGGCAGTACAGGCAGAGGAGATCTTGCAAATAACATGATCCCTGTCCATGTAGGGCCATATAGGTCAGCAAAGTGACCTTGAATGTGATCCTCCACTGCACTGGCAGCCAGTGCAGTCTGTGGAGCACAGGTGAGACATGGCTAGATCTAGATAAACCAGTCAACAACCTGGCCATTGCATTCTGCACCAGCTGCAGGTGGTGGATGTCAACCCCCAGTAGCCCTAGGTACAGAGTGTTGCAGTAATCAAGGTGGGAGGTCACAAAGGCATAGACCAGCATTGGAAGATCAGGCAGAACAAGGTGTTTTATCCAGGTGACATTTCTCAGATGGTAAAATGAGGTTCTGACAATGGCCAACACCTGGGATTTAAGCGTCAGCCTGCCATCAAGCATACTGCCCAGATTCTGCACCTGATCAGAGGCCATCAACTGGCTGTCTTCCAGACAAAGCCCAGAAGGCTGACCAGTAGAAGACCCCTCTACCTGATGATCTGAGTCCACAACCAACACTTTAGTCTTGTCGGGGTTCAACCTCAACTAGTTGGCAGTCATTCAGTTTTGAATCTCAGAGAGGCAATCATAAAAGACCGAGATGGCTTCTCCCGTTATGGCACAAAGGACACGTAAGGCTGAGTATCATCTGCATAGTAGTGAAAACTCAGCCCATACCACCTTATAATGTCTCCCAATGGCAGCATATACATTGCGAACAACATGGGTGATAACACGGGAGCCCTGCAGTACCCCACAGAACAGGGGGAGAGGGGCCAATGTAAAAATTCCCAACACCACTCTCTGAGTCCTGCCCATGAGGAAAGAATGGAACCACCTGAGGACTGTACAAGACAGTCCACAGATCATCTGCAGGCATTCCAGTCATGGTCCATGGTGTCAAATGCTGCAGGGAGATCAAGGAGAACCAAGATCAAATGGCTCCGTCAATCTTTCGCTATCAGGAGATCATTAAGTACCAGAACAAGTGCTGTCTCGGTACTATACCTCTTCTTAAATCCAGACTGGAGAGGAGCATAGAGATTGTAGGTGGTAAGATGATCCTCCAGTTGCAACGTGACTACCTTCTCAATAACCTTGCTGACAAAGGGCAAGTTAGAGACAGGTCTGTAGTTAATGAGACAGTCAGGGTCGAGGGAAGATTTCTTCAATAGAGGTGTCACCACCGTCTCCTTCAAGGGATCATGGAACACCCCTGTCTCCTATGAGCACCAGACTATCTCAGCTAGGACCGGTTCAATGACCTCCACGTACCCCACAAGGAGGCAGGTAGGACCAGGGTCCAAACTACAGTAAGTTGCATACTCTGGATAATCTTTACGATATCTGTGATTGCCAGCCGATTGAAGTTGGACAAGACAAAATGGGTGCTTGTCACCTCCCACTGACCACCACCGCACACATTAGAGTGCGCTGTACAGATCTCTGACCTGATAGTGGCAATCTTATCTGTGAAAAATCGTGTGAACTCATCACACTTAACCTGTGAAAATGCTCCCCAGTTCTGAAGACAGGTTGGATTGCACAACTTGTCGACAGTTTGAAAGAGCTGAGCCAGTCGGTTTCTCGCAGCGGCAATCTCTGCTACACTAGATACATGTATATAGCTATCTACTGTAGCAAGACCACAGGAAGCCACAGATTAGCCAAAATGGGGGTATCCACATTGAAGAACTTAAGCCTTTGATAGGTGAATGAATATCCCAAGCCACCCTGACCACTGACATGCCTGTGTCTGAGTCTTGGAGTGAGGAGTCACACACACATTTATACTTAAGTCCCTGAAAAGTAACTTTGGCAAGGTCTGCTACTGGTTCACGTCTAACAAATTTCTTCTTTTTGGGAGCACCCATTCCCTGAAGGGTGGCCCTGAGCTGCAAATCACAATACCAGCTGGGAAAACATTGAACAGGTCCAGGTCTTCAAGTATGTGGGCATACAGCTTGATGCAACACTGTCCTTCTCATCTCACTCCAACTCCCTGGTCACACATATCCACCAGTGCCTTGGCTTGATATACAGAAACAAGCACAACCTTACCCCCAAAGTACAAAACTCCTATTTTCCAGCCTCATTTTCTTGGGGCTTGACTATGGTGCGGTGCGGTCTTCTATTCTGCAGCCAGTAACACTGTACTAGAAAGATTCTCAGTAGCGGTCAGTCAGGCCTGCAGATCTGCATTCAACATGAAACCAGACTCCCACCACTGTGACCTATACCTCTCCACCAACTGGTTTCCTTTCCAACTTCGAGTTAACCTCAACAAAGCCCTTTTATGCAAGAGAGCACTTCTTGGTCAAATGCCACAAGGTGTCGGGAACCTCTTCTCCTTGATCACGAACAAATACGGAATTTGATTGATGTGGGATCGGAAATTTCTCCTTCCCTTCAGAAAAACTACTCTCGGCCAACACTCCTTTGCCACTAGAGCAGTCAAAGCCTGTAACTCCCTGCCCACAGCCATTGCTGCTTTCTCACACTTCTCCCCTTTAAGGTGCAAGTCACTGCCCGCCTTTTCCAGAAACTACACCATACATGTGCCTAGACTGTATCTGCTAGTTACATTACCCTGCACTCCTTGTTGTTGCTACTGCAGTTCCAGAACTCTATCGTTAACTCACTTCTCCTTATAATATAATAATTATTGTTATATTTTTTTTTTACTGTATTGTAGTGTTGAATGTAACGTGTTCTGCTGTTGTGTGTAACTTGATGGACTTGGGCACCTTTGAAAAAAGGCATTTGAGCTCAAAGGTCCTCTGAACACAAAAAATAAATAAATAAATAGGTTGAGTGTATGTTCCTCCTCTGTAACACATGGTTAAGTCTTAACTTATGTAGCAGTAATGTTAGTGTTGGTGGGATTACCATGGACAGGCATTGAGTCAAGAACACCATCACATATTGTATCTTGACTTTAGCCTTTTATGCACTTAAATATAAATTAAAGAGCTACTGATGCCTCAAAGAAAACTTTAAAAAACATAATAATTATGTACAACTCTGCCTGCATTCCATTTATATTTTGTATATTTCTCCTTAATATATATTACTTAGAAAATGTGCATGAATATATCCCTTAGAGTTCCTTTAGAGTCCATCTGCTGCTATAGCTTACTCCCTGCCTCAAGTCATAATCCTCTGTTGTGACATCACAATCTGTTGCCATGGGAGTAACTGTGATATCACAAGCAGTGCTCTATGACTTCAGGTAGGGAGAAAGCAGCAGGAATAGATAAACTCTTCAGAAACAAAGATCCTGTTTTCATACAAATGACCTCGGTAATAAATAATGGGAAGGAGGAACACAGTACTAATAGAAAATACAAGCTGGACTGTCTAAATATTAGGTTTTGTTAAAGTTCTCCATAATGTGTCACCAGCTCTTTAAAGCCAAAAGTGTTTTGGCATCCCATGTATGTTAGTTACTCCCACACTGAAACACATACACTTCCCATGCAAGCTGTGTAGCAATTATGCATATAACACAGTATTTGTGAACTGAGCATTAAGAGTTAACATTTATTGTAATATATGGATAAGCCTCAATAATACTATATTCCCAGTAATACATCATTACTCTCAATAATACTATCCTGAAAAGTGATAATACTGTCATTTTTGCTGATAATATTACAGTTCAAGGGTCATCTTCAACTGCAGTATTATCAATGGATTCACATATTACAAAAAATAACAGAAAGATAAGTGTTTTACAAGGCAGTAATACCATCTCAAGGTTTGGGGGACTTTAGGACCTCTCGAGCTTCGCTCCCGAGGTTCCATGTCCGAAAACCTCTTGATGGTACTACTGCTTTGTAATACACACTTATCTATTATTCTATTTGTAATTTTTGCTTTTATGGAGGATGGAGCTTGGCTTGCTTTCCCAGCATCCAGATTTTGCCAGTTCCTTTTGATAAATCACTGCTACATGCTTTCAGTTAGCAGACATAGTGGCAGTGGAGGTGTAATCTACAGTATGCATGCTGTACCTGTGATGCATTTTCTGTCATTTGTGCTGTACTCACTGTATGTTACAATCAGGCATTTGCACTGTAGTCAGTACTCTCCTGGGTTGTGCCTGAAAATAAGCTTTGTAAGTCTAGTGCACTTACATAGTTAACAAAAACGAAATAAATAAATAAATGTAGCAGGAGTAGTAAAAACCATTATTTTTAGACAGGGTATAACTATTAGGTCCAAGAAGGTCCCATTTACAAAGGCATCTTATTTTGCAGTCTTTGGAAGTTACAAATGATAGTTATACAGCAGAAAACATGACATAAGCCTTTAACTCAACAGAGCAGACAACATTATTTTTGAAAACACTCACAATTCACAGCTAATATAGAATTCAAAACATTTTTAAAGTCAGCTAATGTTGATATATATTCTAACTTCTGAAGATGGGGAGTCACTGGATAGCTTGATACCTTTTACTGGGCCAACATATGTCTTGTACAAAGATAATAAAATATACAAGCTTCCCTAGTCCCACATGTCCCGTCTTCAGATGTAACTTCTGGAGATAATGCATTTCAAATTTTGGGGATGTAAAAACTTGTCATTATTTTGCTGTAACCTGAACCGATTTTTATAGAGTTAAGTTCCCAATATCTGATCCCCCTCAATAAATAAACTAACTAGTACAGTAAAGACAATGTGGTGTGGTGTTGTGGGATGTGTTTTCAAATTAATGTGTCGTCACTTATGACTTCTTGTACAACAGTCTTTAAATGCAACATCGGGTTGCCAAAATGCTGTATTAAAATTTAACTTTTCTTATCAGCACAACATAAATGGTGCCCATCAAAGAAACAACAGATGGCAGTAATAAAATCGATGCTATTTACAGAAATGTCTATGAATTACAGTAGGTAAGTGTTGTTTAAGAGCAATATGGAAGCTGATAATGTGAGGTATTACATATGCTACGAGTTATTAAGAAATTAAACACATCTGTCCTTGTTCTGATTTACTTTTAAAACATTTGAACTGTCATCGAATTTAAGGAATAGTACATGCTAATATGTATTTGCAGGTAAAAGGAACCAGCTATTCAAACCATTTGTAGGCACAATGTGATTGCTTAGGCAAACTTTTAAATGCTATGGGGGGTCAGAAAATGACTATCCAGAGGATCCAGGGGCATTGACACAGTTTATAACATTTGCAAATTGTAGTGCTGTCCTTAGAAATTCTAGGCAGGTGGGGCCACCCAATGGCCCACTTTTGTGCTATCAGCCTGGGTTCAGACGCACACTCAGCAGCTGGCAGAGGGTCTGGGGAAAGTTCTGAGGAAGGTAATGCATCCCAGTCCAAGGAGAGAGGGAGACAGTCCATGTTCCCCTCTATGGCAGCTCCTCGCTGTGAGCCAGGGAGTCTTCTCCCTCTTGGGGGGTACATGTGCTATTTACCAAGGCACATAACCCCCCCCAAAAAACGTCAACATAAAAACTAGGAACATAGAAGTTTATGAACAGAAAAAGACTCACGAGCCACCAAATCTGCTTGGTTCCTACCTCAATCCTCACCAGTGTAGCACTGGCAGGTCCTTATGCAGAGCCCTCACCCTGTGGCTCCACATGACCATTCCCATTGCCCCCATTAGTACCACTGCTTCCCCGGGTCATTTCACTAATCCCATGTGCCTTTCCCATAAAGGTTGGCAGACATGCAAGCGTGGAGGGAGGGTGGAAAATACACATGGGAGAAATTCCCAGTGTCTGTCACAATGTTGGGCATTGGTACACTTGGGCACTGTGCCATGGGGTCTGCTACCTGCCACCCTTCAGTCAGAATGTTGGCACTGCTACACTTGAGCCCAATGAAATTGAGCTTGCTGCCTGCCACCCTTAGTCAGAATGTTGGGCATCTCTATACTCAGTCCCTGTGTCATGGAACCTGTTTCCTGCCTGCCACCCTTAGTCAGAATGTTGGGCATCTCTATACTCAGTCCCTGTGTCATGGAGCTTGCTGCCAGCCACCCTTAGTCAGAATGCTGGGCATCTCTATACTCAGTCCCTGTGTCATGGAGCCTGCTGCCTGCCTGACATCCTTAGTCAGAATGTTGGGCATCTCTATACTCAGTCCCTGTATCATGGAGTCTGCTGCCTGCCACCCTTCAGTCAGAATGTTGGGCATCTCTATACTCAGTCCCTGTGTCATGGAGCCTGCTGCTGCCTGCCACCCTTCAGTCAGAATGCTGAACATCACTATACTCAGTCCCTGTGTCATGGAGCCTGTTTCCTGCCTGCCACCCTTAGTCAGAATGTTGGGCATCACTATACTCAGTCCCTGTGTCATGGAGCCTGCTGCCTGCCACCCTTCAGTCAGAATGTTTGGCATCACTATAGTCAGTCCCTGTGTCATGGAGCCTGCTGCCTGCCACCCTTCAGTCAGAATGTTGAACATCACTATACTCAGTCCCTGTGTCATGGAGCCTGCTGCCTGCCTGCCACCCTTAGTCAGAATGTTGAACATCACTATACTCAGTCCCTGTGTCATGGAGCCTGCTGCCTGCCTGCCACCCTTAGTCAGAATGTTGAACATCACTATACTCAGTCCCTGTGTCATGGAGCCTGCTGCCTGCCTGCCACCTTTAGTCAGAATGATAAGCACAGTACACACAGGCACTGCGTCATGGAGCCTGCTGCCTGCCTGCCACCTTTCAGTCAGAATGTTAGGCATTACTATACTCAGTCCCTGTGTCATGGAGCCTGCTGCCTGCCTGCCACCCTTAGTCAGAATGATAAGCACAGTACACACAGGCCCTCTGCCATGGAGCCAGCTACCTGCCTGCCAACATTTAGTCAGACTGTCAGGCACTGACACACTCAGGTGCATGCCATGGAGCCTGCTGCCTGCCACCTTTCAGTTTGAATGTCAGGCATCAGTATGCTCGGGCTGTGCACCATGGGGTCTGCTGCCTATCCCCCCAAGTTGGAATGTCAGACATCAGTACACTCAGGCCCCACAACATACAGCTTGCTGCCTGCCACCTTTCAGTCAGAATATCAGGCATCAGTACAATCAGGCCTCGTGCCATGGAGCCTGCTGCCTGCCAACCTCCCCTTACTCAGAAGGATAAGCACTGGTACACTCAAGTGCATGCCATGAACCTGCTGTCCTTCAGTCAGAATGAAGGTAATCGGTACACTTGGGCCCTGCACCATGGAATCTATTGCTTGCCTACCTCTCTTTTGTCAGAATGTGGGGCATCAGTACACTCAGGCCATGTGCCACGGAGCTTGATTCTGTCTGCCACCAGATCCTGAAGACTTGGGAGAAGGAGGAGGATGACCCTCCCACCAAGGGCTTTAGGTCTGTGGTGGGGGGACAGATGGGGTCTGGTTACTGTCGATGCTGTTGGGTGAGTGTTACTCTCAAGGCAGGAAATTTGGTTCTGGCAGGTGATAAAATGTATATGGGAAAAACACAATAATTCTTGCTAGGATCTTTTGGACTTAAACTGTGACTTAAAACTGACTCACGCACCTGAATTACATGTGCAAAGATTTTGAATATCTGACCCCAGGATGCCATTACACCTTTAGAAGTCAGGGCATGTCAAATTCTCTGAATCATTTTATGTATGAAAACAGCAACCTCAGACTTTCAGTATATACCTGGAAACCCGGGCTGGAAATGTACCCAGTACAAAATGCCTCCTAAAATATAACTGTGTACTGCAACATAATATGTGCAGTTATTGCATGACACCAATTGCGGAGGTTTTCTCTTCACAGATCTCCACAGTGCCATCAATCTCATTCTCAACCATACTGAGACCAGAAAAACAAAGAATATCGAATACATTTCTAAAAAAAAAAAAACATGGTTTACCTTTGTAAAACCAATAGACTTATACATTGTATTCATCTAAAAACCGTTTTCTGAATACTTGAATTCTATTCATGGGAAAGAGGAAAGCAAAAAGAAAAGAGGTAATGCAGGCTCATGATGTCAAGCACCTGCTGAATATATCCGAATAGTATGCAGACAATGTTAAAAAAATATATACATTCTACAGCTCAGAGTAGCAGCTGAACAGAATAGGTTATTTCTGTACATGAAAATAATAGGGCCAAGATGTTCCACATTTAACACATACATACATATGTGTCTGTGTGTGTATAGATATATATGTGTATATATATATATATATATTACTTTTCTGTTTACAGCTAAACAATCATTTTGTTCGAGGCACTCTTTCTGATACTGCGGATATTTGTGAGACTTCTACAACACATTCTAAGGAGCAGCTGTCATGAAGAGAGTATAAAGTGTCACAAAAATGCCAGGAACATTGTATGAAGCCCAAGGTTTTGTTCAGGGGAGGTTTTCTATAATACGGTTTTGACGGTTTTGAAATTGGCCTATGTGGGCCAACAATGAGGGATAGTGGAGCTTAAATAGCAGAAAATCCATACTCTCCAGACATCTGCTCACCACTGGAGCATCAGAAGACATTGACCTTCAATTCAGCCTGCAGTCTGAACTGATTCTGGGAGATAAGGGGAACTAATCTGCCAGTCTTCTCAGGCTCCTCTTTATTGACTAACTGACACTTTGTGATTTCGGCTTTGGCTGTGCGCTGGTAATACTGCAATATGATTCATATACTATTAGATGTTTATTTGTTGCAACAAGACGAAAAAAGCTGTGCAAAAGGAAGCGCAATCAATTAACACAAGTCAACATAATTGGTTTTAGAAGTCACACCATGTACAACTAAGTCTTGTAGTCTTACCTACAAAAAGTGGGAAAATATTATTGTTCAACATACTGCATGGTGAGATTTTTTTTTTGATCTTATTTGTTTTTTTAATGGTTTGTTTCAAAGAACTGAGGCTGGCATCTGCATGCACTAAATGTAGAACAGTAAAAGCAATGATAATCAACAAGTCTCAAAGGAGAAAGAGAGCAAGAGATGGATGGAGGGAGGGATACAAAAAGACAGAGAGAAAGAGAGAGAGAGAGAGAGAGAGAGAGAGAGAGACAGTGTGTTACTATATAGTGCAAGCTTGCAGTTAATCTTGATATTAGTCACAGTCTTAACTTAAAACTTTACAAAAAGAAACAAAATATGAGTGCTGAAGGCCCCTGTCCTTGATGCCATTGAGAGAATATGTGCTGATATGTCTCTTTATAAGCATACACGCATACACACACACACACACACACACACACACACACACACACACACACACGGACAACAATCATTTGTATTCAGCTGTCCCGAATTTTACAACCCTCTCTTTGTATAAGGGCTATGTCAGATCTTCATCTAATTTTGTGAGTAGCACTACAGCCCATATCACCGACACCTTGAGATTCATCGTTGGTGTTCAAGGTTGTGGGCAACAGGAGCTCAATTATTTCATTTTTTGGTGCAAGTCAAAAGCTTTCATGGGCACTGGCCCATCGGTACAGCAGTAGGGCTACTACTATCATGTCACTTTTTCTGCGCCTTCTGCAACACACACTGGCGGGGGCATCCAGCCGCCGGCCCCCACTGCCTCGGAGAGCAGCAGGCTCACTCACAAGCATTAGCCAGACAAGATTACGAGGGAGAGCCATAGAAGTCTGTTGTCAGTACCTGGCTTTCTAAAGTCACGCTGTCTTGTGCTGGGCAACTTGGTGAGCAGCTGTTCCTGTGCCCTGTCTGCGCGTAGCGGCTCTCCCTCGTAACCTTGTCCGGCTAATACTCGCGCTGTGTGTCAGAGATGCCTCACTTATGCATCTCTTGCAATTACTTCACTTATTCTCTGCAACACCGGCTCACCCCTTGACGGTTCAGCGAACCATAAAGTGCAAATATCACACACCGCCTGACCCAAGGAAATAGCTGCAAACAGCTATAGATAGAGACCTACAAAAGCAACATACAGTACACAAAGCAGAACCTGAAGCTGACTGAGCATGCACGCACAGCAAAGAAACACAACCTCAGAAAATATGCAAAGCAGTTAGTGAGTTAGATGCAGAAACGGAAACAGCAGTGTACCGGAGTCCTCCTAATGACCCTGTGACAAAAATAGCCGTGAAGATTCACAGGAAACATCGAACGTTAGTTTAAACAAACCTTTCTGCTTTTGTATAGGAAATGTTATTTCCATCGCATCTGTATGTAAAAAAGCATCTGGTAAATTACTGAAAAGTGCAGTCAATATTTATTAAGTAACAAAATACCGTCTGTATAACATCCATTAGAAAACTATAAATAAATTTGTAACATTCATAAGTATTGCAACACCATGTACAGCACATTAAGCCATTCAAAGGTGGTATTAATGGGAATTACGGTTAGGCACACCGGCCTTGGCCTCGCGTACACAACGGTCCCAACCATGCATTAATTCCCCATTAGATGCCACCTTCGTCGTGGCTTAATGCTTACAATGCCTTTTGTTTTCATATATATACCCAGTCTGTTCTTTCATGACTCAACTGAGAAGGTGCAAATTTCTGGCATACCAGCAAGATATTTTGGAACTGGTGACCAGTTTCAACTTCGAGCCCCTGTAAAAGCAAGCGTCATCTTGAAATCCAAAGAATATATATTCTTTCAAATCAACCAACTCGCAGAATTTATCAGACTACAGTATGACACTGAGTCAACAGCTAATAGTTATCAATCTGAAACTCACAAACAATGTCAGATAAAGAATGATCTCTGATGATGAAGTACCTAGTAGTGATAGTAGTAGTAGTCTTTATTTATATATGGCATCCTTCCCCGGAGCCTCAGGGTGCCATTACAATAATGTAGAGCAGTATAACAAAACAACAATCAACATAAACAACCAACTACGACCATGCAGTGATAAAACATTTAAATAAATAAATTAAATTAAAACTATAAGGGTGCAAAGTTGTTTAAGTAGTCACCCCCAAATGCCTGCTGGAATAAGAAAGCTTGCAAGCCGCACTAAAAGGCCTCCACCGACGGGGCCTCCCTCAGAGCATGAAATTCCAGAGGACCGGGCCAAAAACTTCAAAAGCCTGATCCCCTGAGGTCTTAAGCCTTGCACTGGGAACCACTAGGAGGCCCTCCTTGGCAGAGCAGAGAGGGTGCATGGGTATATGAGGATGCAGGAACTCAGCAAGGCAGCCCAGGCCCAGTCTGTGTAGGGCCTTGTAATTTAGTAGTCCCACTTTAGAGGAGATATGCCACTTGACTGGCAGCCAATGCAGATCACGCAGTGCCAGGGAAACATGGCATGATCTCAGAAGGCCCGTTAGTAATCGAGCTGCAGCTTTCTTTTTTTTTTTTTAATCATGTCACTTTTTCTGTGCCTTCTGCAATGCACATTGGCGGGGGCATCCAGCCGCTGGCCCCCACTGCCCCGGAGAGCAGCAGGCTCACTCACATGATGGGGGTCTGGTACGGCCACTCCAACTCACCGGAGGGCCCCCATGCCTCTCTGAGCCGAGCTGGACCGGACCCCCCAGCACGATTCCATGACAGTCCTCTGAGTCGGCAGGAGCATGGCCATCAAGCTGCCTTGGTCACACCCAGCCATTTTCCTCCTATTTTTACCCAGGAGCCAACAGTGCAATGACATTCACATGTAAGCCAATGTCTTATCATGCTCCTCCCCATTCTGTGCACTGCCCTAGGGTAAGCCCTGTGCTACACCCAGTCATCACCAGGCATTGCTACAAAGTGACATGCACCCCTCTACCCACCCTAGAGGGAGGAGAGCAGTCCTAGGACACTCAATCCACCCTCTTCCTGCCGACCCCCAACGACCCAAGTCCGTTCCCGAATCCGGGTCACCGGTGGGGCGCGAGGTGTAGCGTCCAGCGCCTCAACCCTCAGCGCCACTGGGCTGTTGAACTGCAACTTTCTGCAGCAGATGCAGGCACTGTAGTGTACCTCCACTGACCCCAAGGTAACGAGCACTGCAATAGTTCTAGAGAATAATACATAGAGAATTCTTAGGAGTTCAGAACAGATTATAACTACCTAGAGTATAGTATACCTGTCTTAAAGGGTAAGGGACCCCAGAAAATAATAATAATTATTATTATTTATTATATCTGGTGGATTATTTCTCTTAAGGTGGGTAAAAATATTGTTTTTTGTAATTCAAAAGACCTGATTATTGGATGTTGTAGCAACAGCATGCTCTAAAAAAATAACTGGTAATTTTTTTGTTTTTGTGTAAATTGCTTTCCTCCACCTCTTGAACTGGTCTAATTTCTATCTTTGTATGCATTTACATACTATTCTGTGTATTTACATATTATTTTGTTTGGAAAATTAATAAAATATAAAAAAAAAAAAGATAATACTGGGACCGCTGGGGCCCTGCTGATGTGACAGGCCTGTCAGACTCCTGCATACTAGATGAGCCAGAAGGAGGGAAAAGCCCCAGTCACCCCCAAGAAGATACCCACCATAGATGTGATCCCCCCCAAGAGTATTGAGGTAAGTGATGGAGAAAGGAATAATAGAGCTGGGGGCAGCTTGGCAGTGGGGAGGGCCATGCAAATGAAATTGGATCATTGCTGGCACGTGGCTGAAAATAGACAATATTGTCTAGCTCTTTTCTTTCCAGGAAAATGAAAACTAAACAAAAAGATAACCCAGTTTCTCAATGGGAGAAAACACTCCCCAGTTATTACAGAGCTATTATGGAATTCAGCTGGTTATTATGGTATTTTATCAGGAATGCATACCCAGCCATTATAGGGGTCACCAGTTATTATAACAATCTGTCTGTCTATAAAATTGTTTTTAAAAACTTTCTTGGGTTCAGATTTGGAAGGCACACATGTCTTTTCTTGGAAGTCAAAATACTTCTCAGGGGATGGATTGTCATGGGCTTTAGATCGCCATGAGCCTTGGGTGCACGAAAGATATGGCACACCGGGCTTGTGGCAATGTAATGGGATTTGCCATCCTGTGTGGCAACTGATGCATGCTAGACTGTCTTTTTGTGGTGTAGCTTGCACCAGTCTTGGGGAACATTTTCACAGAACTTGCACCATAGTTTGGTGCAAGCTGCCATAAATCAGGAAAAGTGTTGTAACTGCGCCCAACCTTCGAAAATTGGATGCGGTTGCAGGAGCAGGGATTGGTGCACCAGTGATTTCAAAGTGCTGTGATGCAGGGCTTGATGTAACCCTGTGCCACTCTTTGAAAATCTGGCCCCAGGTCACATGTTTAAAAAGTGGGACTCTATAATATCTTGTCATTCACAAAAAACAACCATTCCTGACTTCCATGCTTGCAAATCTGGATGCCACCTAATTGTTGTATTCCCCCATTTGAGAATCAGCAGTATTCTCCTTATTTATTCTGGATGTCTTCACCTTATTTGCGGAGGTCAAATGCTTCCAAAATGGAGTTAGCTGGGGCCTGTGTTGCTGTTGACACTGCCATACTCTGGAATCCTCGTGGGTCACCTGGCTTCAGCTTCACATGCAACTTCCTGATGTGTAGGAGCATTTGCAGAATTTGAAACTTTTTTGTAAATAACTTAGATCTTTGTTCCGTCATCACTATTTATTTTAATAAGTCTCTTTAAAGTATTGGATCTTTTTTGTCACCCCGATGGACACACATGTATGTTTTAAATATTGGTTAATGTATCTGCTTGATGCCTGCTGTGCATTGTATTATGTTTGCCGGCTAACACTACGGAGCCACATTATATTGTCCTGAAAATTCCACATTGTAATTAATTAAAACTGTATTTGTTCTATGTATGTATCCCCTGCAGTATCTCTGTACCATTGCTATGTAATTGTAATTGAATGTTGTCTTTTATGCAACTAATCCCGGGTCACCCACGAAAAAGAGACAGTTGTCTCAGTGGGCTTACCCAATTAACACAACTCAAATAAATAAGTAAATAAATGTGCAACAGAAGCTCATTTACAATTCTGTCTAAACATCCTATATATAAGAAAAATGTGCTACCAACAAGTTGTGTTGGTGGAAACCGCTTGCTACCATAGTATTGTAGCAAATGTTAGACCAGTAGATGTCCATTTCAAACTATTAGCCTCCAGTTCAGCCACTAAAGAAAATATTAGCTTTCCACTATTAACTGGGATTGCCACTAGCCCATTTTTACTTAAAAAAGTCTTGCTTTGTGTACCAGAGTGACATGTTTTCAAATGGCATTTGACAGATTTCGTAATCCTAACCTAACGTAAACATAAAGGAACTAAATAGATGAGATTCAATTAACTTGAGATGACAGAAAATAATCTTCTAACTGAATAACTCAGGCAGTTTGAAGGTTTCCTGCCTTTCCAAAAAGGAAATAACCTATTTCTATCCTTGTTATCTAATGACACAGGAGTTTTATTCCTCCAGAACCAGTCACAGATCTACCTAATGGGGCCTAAAACGCTGTTGCTAAGCAATTAGGGCTTTTTTATTATGTAGCTGATCCCTTCATTTCCTCAGTCAGTGATTATCATTACCAACTCCAGTGCATGAAAGCTGCCTTTCCCATTTAATAAAAAGCATTTAAATTAATAAAATATAGTTCATGCCATGTGACCCACCCCCAGTACTTATTTCAACAACAACAACATCCATTCCAAACAAAACTTCGTTCTGTGCCTCCACGAATGTATTACTGCCCAGAGTTCTTAGCTTAAAAAGAATAAATTGAATTGGGGTGGGCTTCCATCATAAAGCCCTCATTTTGTGCCCTAATCACAGAGCAGGCTGGGCTGCATGTGATTTGTGTGCAGCTGGCCTATGCTGCTGCTCTGCTCCACCCTGCAGCTGCATAAGCAAGGTGTCATGGGTGACATGAACAGTGACCATCTCTATCCGTGGGCGCGGAGGTCTGGGCAGAGGGAGGAGGTGGCGGGAACATGATCAGGTACTAGACTTTTAATTTGAAACCTACAAGCAGATCCCGTACTCTGCACGAGCAGGGCATTGCAGGGCATGGTTGTCCATAGCCAGCACAGCTGTATTTCCTTCCCATTTTGTCAGTGTTTGGAAAATATAAATTATTGTATGGCTGCCTATTGCCTCCCTCCCAGCACTCCATGTAATGAAGGAGGGTTGGGGACAAGTATTCTGAGGTCCAGTTGGGGCCCCCAGAGTAATCATCCATCACAGCTGGAGGTGCTATGGCTATGTCCCTTTTGTCATGATGTGTGTGCCCCTGGGTATCCAAAGTCATTCACACCTGGCTTCTGGCATGCTCACCTCTGACTCTGCCACCCATGTAGTTCAGTGGGCTGAGTGGAATCAGGTCAGTTGATGGCGGTAAGCTGCAGGGTGGTAGGGACGGTGCACGCTGTGAGGGGATCTGTACCCACAAATGCCTCCCTCCATGACATGCATAAACACACGTTGAGAATATAGCCTATGTTCCTTACCGTTCTGTAAAACAAACACCTGCAAAAATGCATCACATTAATGAGTCACATGATTTAATTATGTCTTATTATATCAATCAATCAATCAAAATTTTATTTCTAAAGAGCCCCTTCCTGAGGGCTCAGGGCGCTGTACAATACAATTCACACATATAAAACAAAACATCATAAATTATTTATAACAACATTATTCATATACATATTTAAGAGCATTACACCCAACCCCAACAAAATCATCTACTAAAATTTACTATCCTTTATCAGTAGCAGCTATTAGCCCTAACATATAAAATTATTTAAGATTAGATGCTTGTTTGAATAGTAGTATCTTTAGCCCCCTCTTAAAGTTTTCCACTGAGGGAAGACTCTCTAAGATGTAGCAGCAACGAATTCCACAGAACAGGTGTGGGCACTGAAAAAGGCCGATCACAGGATAGTCGCAACCTTATCCTGGGAACAGTCAAGAGGCCACCCTCGGTGGAACAAAGGGCGCAGGACAGGCAATGAGGAACCAGGAGATCTTGCAGGTAGTCAGATACCTGACCATGTAGGGCTTTGTAGGTCATCAAACCTACCTTGAAGGCAATCCTCCTCCTTACCTGCAGCCAGTGCAGCCCACGGAGAACTGACATAATATGTTCAGATCTAGAAACACCCATCAGTAGCTTGGCTACGATGTTCTGCACCAGCTGCAGATGGTGGAGGTTGCCCCCTGAAAGCCCCAGGTATAAGGCATTGCAATAGTATAACCTCAATGTGATAAAGGCATGTATTAGGGTGGTCAGGTCATCAGGTGAAATCAAAGCACTGATCCGGGCAATGTTTCCTGTATGGTAAAAGCTACTGTGAATGACGGCTGACATCTGTGCACTAAGTGTCAAGCTGTTGTCCAGAACAACACCCAGATCCCTAATGTGAGTAGAGTGGATCAAGGATACGCCACCCAGTTTTAAACCCAGGTCGCTACCCTGTACCCCTCCACCTCGCCGATGACCCAGCTCCACCACCAATACCTCCGACTTCTCTGGATTGAGTCATAATCAGTTTTGCATCATCCAGTCCTGAATCTTGTTCAGGCAGGTGTTAAACACAGAGACTGCTATCTGGTTTTCAGAGGCACAGAACAGGTATAAATGGGTATCGTCAGCAAAGCAATGAAAACTCAAGCCATACCACCTAATAACATCTCCCAAGGGCAGCATATACACCATGAACAGGAGAAGTGAAAGAACTGAACCCTGCGGAACTCTACAGCCCAGAGGCATTGGGTTGGATGAGGATAATCCCATCACGACCCTCTGCACTCTGTCCGTGAAGTAGGACTTAAACCAGCTGATGACATTGTCGGACAATCCTCACCAGTTTCACAGGTGGTTGAACACCTCATGAGTCACAGTGTCAAATGCTGCAGAGAGACTGAGGAGAACAAGAATAGATCGTTCTCCTCTATCTCTCACTCTCAGGATATCGTTAGACACCCTTACCAGGGTGGTCTCCATGCTATGTCCAGGTCTAAATCTGGACTGGAATGACTTGAAAAATGCAGAGGAAGTGAGATGAGTCTGAAGCTGAATAGCCACCAACTTTTCTAAAACCTTCCCTTAAAATGGGAGGTTTGAGGCCAGTCTGTAGTCGGTGAGACAGTCTGGGTACAATGAGGGCTTCTTCAAAAGGGGCCCTCACCAGGGCCTCTTTCAAGGCCAATGGGAAGTCCCCACTCCTCATGGAACCCCGGACAATCTCAGCAACCAAAGAGCCAATCAGGTCCATACATCCAACTAAAAGTCGGGTTGGGCCTGGGTCTAGATCACAATAAGTGGGGTGTAGGTTTGCAGCTATCTTGCTCACTTCCTTCATTTCAACTGGATCAAATTCACTCCACACAAGAGGGGTGCCCTCACACATTGTCAGTCCGACCCGCAAGCCACTTGAGCGACCCTGGAGGAGATATCTGATAGAGGACACTTTGTCAACAATGAACAGAGCAAACTCATCACATCTAGTGTTTGAAATAGCATCTCCAGAATGGAGGAGGCCCTCAACTAATCAGATCTTGATCCTTACATGCCTCGTAATTCTTGTACAGATGTGTTCACATTTATGAAACTGCCACCATGACAACAGGCTTGCCCCATGGCTGTCCTTCCCCGCTGTTGAAAAGTGTCAGTGCTGCTGGTAATTGAAAAAGATTTGCCCAGGCTCTGCTGGGCTTCATCAGAGTTAGCAGCTCCTGTCATCCTGTGCTCTTATATACACTCTAATTAAAGATACATTCAGCAATACAAAATAAAAAAAAGTGTAGGTGTGGGTGAAATGTTGGGCGTTCCTGGCCCCATGACATCATCAGTCCACTACCGGCACTGTATATTCACCTTGTCCTGCGGATCAGTATTTACGATGGTCAGCACACAGTTTTGATAATCTCTTTGAAGTAAATCTAGTCCGCTTGGATTTATATTTTTGTACTGTCAGTTTTTCTGTGTAGGTGCTAGAATCAACTTTAACATCTTGTCTACTTTTTCCTGAGCACCATGGAGTTTTCCCAGTGCTTGCCTGCTGTTTTTGTTTAGTATTTTCTAACCATTAGACCACACTGCTTCTTGGGGTAGGGACAGTGAAGGGGGACAGGAAAGACAAGCAATTGCTGACAATGTCTTGTTGTGTTTCTTTTCTTACATGTTTCCCCAAGATAGCACAACTGAGATGCAACATCTCATTTCCGGCGGTGCTCTGCTTCTACCCATTTCCATAGGTGCCTGGTGGTTTGACTGGAGCACTGGGAAGTGAAGTGAGCAGCTCAGGGCCACACAGAGAGTATGTGGCTGTAGCGGGGTTTGAAGTTGTGATCTCCCAATTCCCAAACAGTGCTCCAACAATTAAACCACACTGCCTCTTCTGTCTGGCCGGGACTAGAAAGAGTGTGTGACTGCTGGAAACAGTTTTTTTAAAATTTATCCAGAATAACCCAATTGAGCTGTAGCTCTTGTTTCCAGTGTGGTCCTGTTTTTATCCAGTTGTACAATATATTTAGCACATCCATGCACTATGGAGTGGGTGGCAGGAATCCGCCATGCTACTGAGGGGTCCAACTGAGCTAGCCAACATTGAAGATACAATCCCCACATTCATGTCAGGGCAAGGGGGTTGGGGGCATTCGGAATTAATAAACTCCATTTGGAGAATGAAGCTTGTCAGAAGAGACAGGTTGTGGTTTGCTCCTGGTAGAGCTGGCAATAATCCCAATTTTTAAATATTAAGCTGACACAGAGTAAAGAGTGAGGAATTTAGTGTTAAAGGAGCCAGGAAGAGGGTAGCTAAGGAAGTGGAGATGAGCCCAAGCCACCTAGGAAAAAGAGAAAAGCATTTATTACACCCCAGTCTAATACTGAATTTCACTCAAATAGTGGACTGTTGGTTCTTTGGTCCCAATTATTCGGATAGCCAATTGTTCATGGTGTTTGGGAAATAAGATTCAGCCCCTGAACAACTGTTCTTGAAACATGATACAGTATCATACAAAATTCCAGTCAAAACACAAATATAGTACATGTAAATGAAAGTCTCAAGAGAAAATGAAACATGAATATGTACACTCTAATCATCTTCAGATAGTAAGGGCTCTATGTCAGATCTGAATTCCATGAAATTCCATATTTTTTGACACAGACAACTTTAACTTGCTAAAAAATTGTGTACTGTTAATGGCAGTACTTCGAGTATGATAAATGTTTGTCAAGTGTAATTATGGTTGTTTAAAAAGAAGATCCTGTTTATAAAACATAATACAATTATTGCACAAATAATAGAAACACACAATTTTTTAGAATCCAAAATTAGCAAATATATGAAATCTACAAAAGTGAACTAGGGCAGGGCCAGAAATACACAAAACTGTGGTGTACTTAAAAACACAGACCTGCCAGCCTGGTGGCACAGAGGGCTGAGGTGTTGGACACCTTACCTCGTGCTACACCAATGACCCGGGTTTGGGACTGGACTTGGGTCACTCGGGGGGTCAGCCGGGGCAGGGAAGGATTGAACGTCCGCTGACAGCTCTCTTTCCTTGGGGGTTGGGGGACTCAGTGCCACACTGTAGACTGAAAAATGGAAAAGGATCAGAGCTGGCAGGCTCTGTGATGGAGGGCTGCACCTACACCTCCCCCCAGTGATTTAGATGTTGCCTTCCAAGGTTGGGGAGAGGCTGGCACCCCTCACTGCTGGCCCTGTCATGGGGGGGGTAATCCATGTGGGATGGCTGGGGTTGGGCAGGTATGGGGAAAACCTGCCAGAGAGATGAGTCCCCTCCAAGTGAGGGGCCAGAGTCGCCTGCCAGCTCCGAGGTGGAGTAGAAAGTATATATAGAAAAGGGAAAAAAAATAAAATACAGACCAAGCTCGATAGCAAACAATAGATATTTATTGTGGCAAGTGAAACAAGATATATTATATTAGAGACAATCCCAGCACCTTGAATCCAAACTGATTCTTCAGTAGAAACACTGTACATGTGTCCTCAGTCCCTATCATTCAGATGATGGCCAGCCGAGGTGGTGAGAGGACAGTCAGTGCCAGTCATCACCTACTGTTCTGCCTGCCATGTCCACAGACATTTTTAAAGTGAGTCAGGTACTGGGCAGTGGGTGGAGGGTGGCGGGTGCTGAGTGCTGAGTGGGAGGACCAGGCCGGGGAGTTGATTTCATTAAAACAGAGATGGGACAGGAGGGGGTACCACTGGACTAACAGGGGATTTCTTTTCACAACAGGGTCTGATTGGTAGACAATAAAGCCCACTCACCCAATGTCATAAAAATATAGATATTCTTAATTATGTTTTTTTCTTTCTTTAGAGTCATTTCTTCTGAATGTCTTTTCCAAAAAACAAAGACAATGTACAGCGTACTCTATCAAGCAAACGCTTCAAGCAACTACTCTTCATCAGTGAAGTACACTGTGTCTGTAATAAATATAAGAAATATAATTTCATTCTCAGATTCTACCAAAGATTAAATTATACACCACCTTTGTAAATATAACACTCCATCTTACCATGTGCCCCCCTTTTGTATATTATCTCCTACACGCCAGGTCCCAAAAGCTATATTTCTGTCTCTTTTCCCTTTTCTCTGTTGGATTGATAAAATAAACATTTTGTAAAATATAATCTATGTGGTAAGGCATCAATCTCATTCAAAGCAAGAATCAAAACGCTTACCCAAATATTGTTCCTAGACATAACTAATAAAGTATCACAGTCCTGTAACGCTTAAGCACACAAAATCTGGAATCTCATCCATTACAGTAATAAAGGCATACAAAAAATTCAATAGCCTCTATAATACATTGCTTGAACTCTCAACTACACAGATATTTATAATAACTGACAAAGTAAACCACAGCATTTAAACATGCACCTCAAATTAATCATATGCCATACATACTTCAAATAATGTGAGGTCTCTGCATTCTGTGAGAGCTGAAAAAATGTTTAGTAAAATAAATTAAATTCTGGAGACTGCTATCCCCACATCAAAAAATCTTCTGCTGTGTTTAGCCGTCACCTCATGAATGTAACCCATTCTAATAAGCCACTAATTCCACTTCTAATAGCAGTGAAACTGTGAGGCTAGACTATATTGTGTCTATTGACCAAGCTTCAAAACATCCCCTATTTGTTTTGGCGATTTAAAAGTATTTGCTCGAGTTATTTGCACACGGTATCATACCTGTTCCTGGAGCGTCTCTCCTTATCAAAACCTTTATCTGTTGGAACAAATATTCAAAATACTGTTTTACCAACTCTAAACAGCACATGAGTGCAATTATTACCATTAAATGAAGCCTGACTTACTTTGGGTTCTCAAAATGTTCCATATAAATGAGGGTTGGCGTGCACTAGTACTCCCGAATACCCTGGAGCAAAGATCTTAGTAGAACGTTGGACTTAGTTGTTTGCTGTTAGCATTTATAAGACCTATTGTTTTTACCTGTGGCACTTACCTTGAACTTGTACTATTTCTTGATTGCTATGTTTTATGGTTGTCCGCCTTATCCAATATTTGTACCATGTTTCACTGTCAAAAACTGTTTCCTGCTATTTGTGATCCCACCTTGTATTTTCTGCTGTACTGCCTTGTTTGTAACCTCCCGGGTTGTGTCTGAAAATAATCATTCCTATGGCTAGCACACCCACCTGGCAACCAAAAACTAAATAAATAAATAAAACGTACTGACAGCTAGGACAAGGTTATATACTGTATTTCTGTTTGGGGAGGGGAGTTCAGGTCACTGTCAGACTGGTGGCAACATTGATAAATGCCCTCTGTGGAATGGAGCTGTTGCTGCCTGTGGCAATATCAAGAAAGCTTTCTAGAAACAGGAGATACCACTGCATATTGTTATACTGATAAAGCCCATTTGGGCAAAACACTGGCACTGCAAGCTGTAATGTGCAGTATGTGTTTGTAAGTGCATGTGTGTGTGTCTGCATGCAATTATTTGTGTGTTTGTATGTATTTACAAGTATTTTGTGTGTGTGTGTGTGTTTGTTTGTGTGCACTTGTAAGTATTTGTATGTGTGTGTGCGCGTATGTGTGCTTATGAATGTGCTGTCATCCAAACCTTGGCACAGCCCAGTACTGTTGGTACTTTTTTTTCAATCTAGTGCCCCCCTCCAGCCGTGCTTTCAGGGCAAGATCCTATAATCAAGGATATACTCTCTTCAGGCTGTAAGAGCCTTTATGGAGACAGCCAGGAGTGTTTACTGCCCTTTTTTCCCAGTCTCACCCTCCACCCCAGTGACATGGGCCATGCCTCTGTTAGCCTCGACATCACTGCATCCCTGGCCCAGCCATAGGGTTTGCTATGGCACCAAAATCTGCCATCACCCTTCCCCAGCTAAGGTGCACTGCTGAGCGGCAGCTACCTCAGCCGGGCCTGTCCCCTGAAGCAGTGACCCAGCAACGCTCCTGAACCCAGGACGCCTGTGCCGCAGTGTGATGCAGTGCCCACTGGTCCATCAGGGCAGTAACTATTGGTACTTTGATTCTGTTTTACTTTCCCCTCCACAAATCACACTTGAGTATTCAATTTTGGAGGTTTTACTTCCTAGTGATTTATATTATGTTTATGTAGGTAGTGGCATGTGTCTGTTACTGAATAAAAACATTATATTGTGCTGCTTGGGGCTGACAGAACAGCTTAGCTTCACTTTGCAGTCCTCTAACCCAAACAGCAAGAGATCACACTCTTACCAGTAAACAACACACACACAATTATACATATAAACATATATGATATTACTTGGGTACTGCAAAAACTCTGCATTCATTGTTCTTTTGTTGTTAACTATATATTGGAAGATGCGACAATTGTGAGCAAGTTGTATGCATGTATAATTGTGGGCAAGGAGAGCATGCACAAGTAAAACAACGAACGTTGATTGATGTTACTAGTAGCTTATCCTGCAGTGTAATAAAAGATATATTGAAGTGTACACCTGTTCCTAACCCCTTCCCCCAGAAACTAAGGCACAGATACAGCAGTACATAGACCCACATTTTTTATTTTTTTTATTTTAGTCTTTGGTAATCGGGTAAGGCCCATTAGGCACAAGTGCATGTTTTCAGGGGCGACCTGGGAGCACTCGGCGGTTAAGTGACTTGCTTAGAGTTACACAGTATGCAAGTGGAGGTTGTGAGAATCAAACTCAGGTCTGGTCTGCTGGATGAATAAAGCTCGTACACACCTCGTTCCTCTAACCTCTAGGCTATACTGCCAGCCCAAACATACTTTACATACACCTGTTGTGCTCACACACCTGTTTTTCTGTTACATTATGCTCACTGCTGGCTGTGGCGAGGGCCTCACTTTGCATTATTTAGATGACCCATATATCAGCCTAGGGATGAGGGTCCAGGATGGGCTTTGGACCTTCTGGGAAAAGCACAAAAAGAAAGGAAGGGGGATGGCAGGTCTAGGATGAACTCCAGACCTGTCTGAGAAAATAAGAAAAACAATAGAACACGGTGGGGTGGTGGGTACAGGATAGCAGATCTGAGATGGGCTCTGGACCTGCTGGGGAAAAAAAAACAGAACAGGACTGTGTGTGGGTGGGAGTTTTGGGAAAATGCTCTGGTTCTGGCTGAGGAAACAAATTTGACAGGGTGAGATTCAATGGATCCAGGATGGACTCTGGACCCGTCAGAGGGAATAAAAACACAGGGTTGGGATTGGCATGTCTGCAATGGGTCCATAACCTGCCTGAGCAAAAATTAAATACAAATGAACAGGGAGCAGCGTGGTAGGTTTGGTATAGTCTCTGGACTTGCCTGAAAAAAAACAGGACCGGGCAGGTTACTACTAGGACTGCTGCACTGCTCTGTTTAATTTGCAAAAGGGTCTACACCCCAGTAGTCTGCTGAACCAGTTGGAGTAGAACCAGCCCTTTCAGTAGAACCCAAACTGCTCTCACATCCAAGTTCCTTTCAGAACATTTCCTCAGTTCCCGCACCCTGTTCTAGTCCCAGTGTTGCATCTTAATTTCCCTGAACCACTTTCCAATCTGATTTCCCGCCTCATCATGCCCTACTGTTTGCCAACGTGCGACCACTGAGGACTGTTTTCTATCCCAGATACCGGTATGCAGGGGTCCTTAAAGTTACAGAGAGAGAGAATCCCACATTTTTGGACTCTGTGAAAAGACCCCAGGAGCAACAAATCAATGGAAGCCTCTATATCAATGGATGCATGCACACTGCCAAACTATCATTTTCTGGCAGCTGCAACTGCATGCCAGTTGGCTAGAGTGATGCTAGAAACTACTGGTAAGACTGTAAAATAGACGGGGGCCTGTCAAAAAACATAACCAGCAGGAAGAGAGGACAAATTTGGCAATCAAAATGTCAAGGACTAGGATGGGTAAGCAAGTTTCTATGGTTATGGACTAACCCTCTCCACTATATCTGGGGAAATTTCTTCATATTTCTGTTTTCATTAATATCTGGCTTCAGCCCTAACTTTCCTTATTTCACCTAATCTGAACTGTGGTCTGTCACTGTATTTTAAGAAGAAATTGCCCCTGGTAAATTTACTGAACTACAGCTGTTGGTGGTTAGCTCTGTAGATGGCTCCAATATTTTGCTGCCACCATTTCCTCCTAATTCGGAGCTGAAATTGGAGATCACACTTGGATTCACTTGGGATTCTCACTGTGCTAGCTGCTGTAAAATCAGTGCACATAGATTATAATAAGATAATTTTCCAAGATGCTGCTAATTTAGCCCAACTCTGTTCACCCGGCTAGACCTTTCAAGTTAAATCGGAGCTCACCGTGTGACTTATTTCTGAGCCTGCAGTTGCTTTGTAGACAGACTGATGCAATTAATTTTAGCCTTTAATTTAATGGATATATTGGGTCTGTGCTTGTAATAGTCAGGGGATCAGCTGTGGGCTACGGTGTATTTCCATTGTGCATTTTCTGTTTGTCTTCTGGTTTGTTCTTAATTTGCCTGCTGTCCCTCTATGTTCCTCTTCCTACCTTTCTCCCTATCTCATTCTCACTGCGTGTGATCCTCACCTTTCCCCTTTCCCCTACTCCCCCATTGACCTCACCTATGTGCTAATCCTTTTTCCTCCCCCCCAGCAGTATATTTTAACCTCCCTCCTTTTTCTCTTCCAGCTTGTTCCTAGGGCTGGACCGCCCGTGGAGCTGCTCCAGTCCGCCCTGCCATCTCTGCTAAGGTACGCATTAGAATTCCATGCTCATCTGTCCTTGTTCCGAAATTTAAACTTGGCATCTTTTTAGCTAGGCCACCAAGTTGCCCGTGGGGCATCTAGGCTTGGAATCTGGCTTCAGCACGAACTTTCCTTATTTCACTTAATCTGAACTGTGGGCTGTCACTGTATTTTAAGAAGAAATTGCCCCTGGTAAATTTACTGAACTACAGCTGTCAGTGGTTAGTTCTGTAGATGGCTCCAATATTTTACTGCCACCATTTGCTTTGCTGACAGTCTAATCCCGCAATCACTTCGCTACTGCTCCCGCCCCCCAATACCCTCCCACCCTTTGCTGTCATTTAATTTATACCAAATAGTCTCGCGTTAGCTGGTTGACAGTTTCTTTTTTTTTCTATCTCCCCATATTCTCATTTGCTCCTTATCTTGGATCTGCACTAGAGGGTGCTTGGACTTCAGGTATACATTGCCTTGCCTTGATTCCCAGTGCTTGCTCTGGCTTATCCCTTCCTGCTGGGTGCTTCTGCCCTATCCTCGTCTCACTCTGGCTGTCCTGACTGGCTCTCAACTTCTTTCTCCATTTATTTCTCTCCTTTTTGGGTGTTCCTGCATCCCACTACCTTCCCCACTCATACTCTCTTATTCTCCACCTTCTCTCCCTTTAGTTTATCTGCTCTCCAGCTCTCCCTCTACTCTCTTCTTCCTTCTGTTCTCGCCTCCCTATCTCCTGTCTTCCCATTCACCTTTCTTACCATGTATCTCAGGTATATTTACCTCCTCCTGCCAATCCTAGGTGCAATGCTTTTTCTATCACTAGGAATGGGCCCTACTGAGTACCCCTCTTCTCGCCTTTTTTACTCTACTGATAACTTCTGCTATTCCAACTTACTCTCTGACCCTACCCCCTACCTGGTACCTATGTCGGGGCTCTATAATAAACTCCTTGGGGTACTGCTCAGAAGCTTCTTGCAGAGGTATGCCATCTCCCATAGGTGCATTTCTCATGCTGTCATGATTGCCTCTTTCTGGATCATTACCCATATCCCTCATCCTAGCAGGAGATGTTGAGACCAATCCGGGTCCCTCAGTGTCTACTACCACATCCCTGTCTCAATCCTCCCACAGTTTGCCTCAATCATCTTGTCTCTCTTCTGCTCACCTAAACATTAGGAGTCTTACTGCCAATCATCCTGAGCTCGAGGCCTGGGTTAGCTCTAACAACCCTGACATCTTAGCCTTGTCTGAAACCTGGCTGAAACCCTCTATTGCTGACTTCCTTTGCACTATACCAGGTTATAATTTACTTCAGGTTGATTGCTCTAACTCCAAAAGAGGAGGGGGGCCTGGCACTGTACTTCAAATCACATCTCAACGTGACTCTCGTCCAATGCCTCCCCCCCCTGTTAATTGTGATGTACTATATTCGCTTCTGTTACTTGGGGGTGTAAAAAAAATCCACATCTTCTGCGTCTACATACCTCCTAGAAACTCAAGGCTGGGTCTGGAAGAATTCACCAAACATGTGCCCTCTGTGTAGGGGAAATGTGAAGTAATCTGCATGGGTGACTTTAACCAGGACTGTGGTCCCAGTTACCCACTCCTATCTTCTATTGCTAGTAAGGCAAACCTCTCTCAACTTATCCAGGCCCAACCAGGATATCCAGTCGTGTTTTCTGTACCACCCTCATCGACTGGATCCTGACAAACAGGAAGGAGAACTTCCCACTGCTGGAGTGCTACCTGACACTATAAGTGATCATTGTCCGGTCTACTGCATCTGGGACACCTCCCCCCCTTCCCAACTAAAGTCTTAGCTTTCTCAAACATCTCTAAACTCAACCTTTCTTTGTTTATGCATGATCTTAACATGGTTGACTGGTCCCCCCTGTATATGACCAAAGACATTAACATTGCAGCTGCATACTTCAATGATACCCTACTCTCCCTTCAGAATCTGCATATCCTGGTCTCTACACGTAGGGTTAAAGGCAAAGTCACTAAATGGCTTAAGCGCCCTCTACTCCAGCTGCTAAAACTGAGGGATAAACTCTGGTCAGTTTGGAAGTCCTCCTTAACTCAAGCTGACTTCGAGGCCTACAGGTCCTTATGTAACTCCTGTAAAAACTTTGCCTGGCCAAGAGTGCTTCCTACCAGAACCTTCTCAGATCCTCTGCTTTGAACCCTAAACTTTACTGGTCACAAATTAAGGAGATCCTGTAGAACAACAAGCCTAAGACTCCAAATGAAATGCCTATAAATGATACTCACTGTAATAATGCTCTTACCATAGCTAATGTCTTTACCTCCCTTTTTTCCTCTCTACCTATCCCCTCCCCTTCTCATACCATCACTTCCCAAGTGTCCCCACCCCAACTAGCTTCTGCCCCCCCCCCCACTTGAGCTGACTTCGTTCTCGAGTCAAGAGGTACTTAAACTATTAAGGTCTATTCCTGATAAAGGTGGTGCTGACCCTGATGGTATCCATCCTAGGATTCTAAGGTAGTTTGCCTCCTACCTTTCAGTACATGTTACCAGGCTAATCAATCTCTCCGTCTCTTCTGCCTCTGTGCCATTGATCTGGAAAGTTGCCAGAACCATTCCTGTCTTTAAGAAAGCTGATGACCGAATCATGTCGAATTACAGGCCCATTTCTCTCCTTCCCACCCTCAGCAAGCTGCTCAAGAAACTTGTTCATCGTCAGGTCTTTTGTCACCTCCTCAAATTTAACCTTCTATCCCCAGCTCAACATAGCTTTAGGGCTGGCCACAGTACTACTACAGCTCTTACTCAGCTTACCAGTGACATTAAAAACAACATGGATAAGGGTCTACTTACTGGGGCTGTGTTCATTGATCTCTCAAAAGCGTTTGATATGGTAAGTCACCCCCTTCTACTGGCCAAGCTGCACACCCTTGGTGTCTCTTACTCTACCCTTTCCTGGTTTGGCAGCTACCTTGAAAACTGTTCTCAGTCTGTCTCCTTCTGTAAGTCCCTCTCCTCTCCTGTGCCTATCACCTGTGGTGTTCCACAGGGATCGATCCTTGGTCCCCTTCTCTTCTCTCTCTTCAACGATATCCCTTCCCCTCCCCACTGCAACATTCTCACGTATGCTGATGACCTGGTGCTTTACTCAGCCTCCAAGTCTGTGCCTGACATTAATCTACATCTCTCTCTTGTATTTCAGACTCTCCAATCCTGGTTCTCATCCAGCCACCAAGTCCTAAACATATCCAAGGCACAGGCCATGCTCTTTGGGTCCTCTCGTAAGGTGCCCACTGAGTCCCCTAAGCTCCTGGTTCAGAGCTGTGATGGGATAGCTGTCTCCAACACTTTAGCCTTCAAGTATTTAGGGGTATTGCTGGATCCAGCACTGGAATTTTCTGTGCACATTAACGTGGTTTGTCACTCTGTAAATGCCAAAATTGGCGCTGCCTACAGGGTGCGTCACTCACTCACTCCGGCTGCTAGAATCTCAGTTGCGAGAGGAGTTTTTCTCCCTCAACTGCTATATGCCCTCCCTGTTATATCTCATGCCAATGCAGGGGTGCTTCACAAACGGGACACTTCCTACAACTATATCTGTAGATTTGCCCTATCTGCTCCTCGTCTAACCATCACTGTCTGCTGTATTCTGCCTTAAACTGGCTGTCTCCGGGTGCCCTCCGCTCATACACACTAGGGTGTTTTGTTGACTCCTTAACCAGATCTCCTTGTCCCTCCACTCTATGGGACATGTTTACCCTGGTCTCTCACTCTCGCACCTTGAGGTCCTCTTCCTACCCCTTACTCTCTGTTCCACACTATTCCACGAAAATGGGAGAGCAAGCTTTCTCCTACTTTGCCCCTAGGTTTTGGAACTCTCTCCCCGTTCATGTTAAGAATTCTAAGCATACTCTATTTTCCCACCTCTTAGCCCTTGACAACTGTGTCTACACTTAACTTCTGCTTCCGTTCTCTCTAGTTAGTCCTTGTTGTGCCCTTGCCCTCCTTCAGGATTTCGCCCTCTGCTTATGAGTCAGTTTCGATCTGTTTTTCCCTTGGTGGGTCTAATGCCTTGTTTACTGTAATATGATGTCATTTTTTGTAATCTGAGCCTACCTGCCTATTTTCTCCCCTCAGCTAGGCCTGTTAATTGTCAACATTGCATTTTGGAACACTGAATACTGCAATAATGTCAACCTTCTTTCTGTAAAATCGTTTGCTGCAATTAACCTCATTACTATTGCTGTTATCCATGCGGTGTATATTCTACTGGGGCTATCTCTGTTTTTTGTGGACAGTACTCCTGCCTTTGGAATCTGGTTGTTTGTGAATACTGCATTATTATATTGTCATATTGTTATAATGTTATAGTGTTTACATTGTTATATTGTACTTTCCTGGGTTGTGCCTGAAAATAGGCAGGATTCTTGCCTAGCGCACTTACCCGGTTACCAAAAGCAAATAAATAAATAAATAAATATACATATACAATAATGGATGGGGTGGGTATGTATAACAAAATTTTACACACTGGAGTTGTGGGATGCTACATAAACCCGAGGCGAAGCCCAGAGTGGTTAATGAAATGCATCCCTAGCAGTGTGTATATAAAATCAGTTTTACACACCACCCCATCTTTTATTTTTTATAATTGCTGGTCAGCAATTTTGGGGTTCATTGTTGCTATGTCTGACACACACATATACACACATACACACACACACCGTTCTTTTTTTTTACAGCTGGCTTGCTTCTTCTAATGTTTCATTTGGCTTTGTAAATATTTACATGTACATTTGGATCGCAACCACGATCACCCTTACCTCAGTCCGTGAGGTTGGAGCCTTTCCTAGTGAGAGTTGTCCAGCACGGTGCAAAACAGCAAGATGAACGAGATGGATTTTTAAAGTTAGGAAGATGTGTATTGTTTTTAAGTAAGAAAAAAAAAACAAGAAGCAGTGTGTGCCTGGCAGCTCCTCGCTCTGCGGGATGAGGAGCTGCCATGTTTCTGATACTGCTTAGCCTGCCCAAGAGGAGTGAAGAGCCAATCAGGATGTGACTCTTTTTAATTGCCTTGGTGCATGTTTGCCGTTACAACCTGCAGGTTATAATGGCAAATTATAACCAGTCAGCTAATTCAAAAATTGCTGACCAGTTATTATAATCCTATAATGCACACTCTGTCATGGCTTATTACTTACACACACATATATGTGTATATGTATATATATATATATATATATATATATATATATATATATATATATATAGAGAGAGAGAGAGAGAATAAATTATGGCAAAGTGTGGTATGCAAGGAAATTCATGGAAATAATACCACTGAGGGGTCGATCAAGCCATAAAGACACAAGACTGAAGGGTGAGTGGCTTTTATGGGCTTGTTTGACCCTGAGATGGTAATATTTCATGAGAATGCTGGACTTTGTCATCTTTTATTTTATATAATGCATTAGGTTGGACACTTTTTGCTGTATCCTGCCATAGTGTTGGGGGAGTAGGGTGGCTGTTATATGTGTTATTAAGGGGCTTGTTACTTGTGTTAAGAGGCTTGTTACATGCATTATTGGTCTGTTTGTAGTGTGTTGGGTAGTAATGTTTATTTTTATTTATTTATTTATTGATAGCTACGATTAAAAATACCTTTGAACCAAAGGTTCTTTTACAAAGGTTCTGCTTCAAACAAGAATAGGTACAATAAAAACCCAATAGATACAGACACAAAGGAAACAATTTCATATGGTTACAATTGGTATACATGATAAAGCAGGCAAGAGAATCCAGTCAGTGAAGATTAAATTGCAATCAGCAAGATGACTTTGCCAATTTAAGTGCTAAATTGTGGATTGTAACAGTGGGAAATGTGATGGGTGGGAGAGGAGGGGAAAGACAGAAAGGAGGAAGAGAGGTGGGGAAAAACAGAGTATAGCTCCTCAAATAAAGGTAGAGGGGAGATGAGGGCAGGGGGATAAGAGGGAGAGGGGAAGAGAGAAGGGAGCGGGAACAGGGGGATGGGAAAGGGAGAGGGGGAAAAGGGCAATGGGGGATGGAGAGACTAGGATATGGGTAGAGGTGTGAGGGTAGGGGTAGGGTTTTGGGGGATGTTTAAAGAGAACAGAATGGTTTGCCAGCTAAGGGGTACAATCACAGCTACTAAGTGCAATGCGGTGTTGATGTAGTTTGAGTTTGAAAGGGCCAAGCTTAGACTCAGCAGCGATATCAGATGGGAGGCATTATGCCAAGAAGGCGCTCTAAAGCCGAAGGTTCGCTGTGCCTGAGAGGTCCACAGAAACTGACAAGGTATGTCTGATTGGATGCACTACATGTGTGGCGTAGGATAGGTGTCAGCAGTAGAAGAGTCCTGGTGGCTGGAGGAGTGAGGTTTAGGGCGATTAATATTGTGGTACTATATATATGTAACAGGGTCACCGTGTAACTTTCGGTTACAACTACTGCCTTATGGTTGAGGAGTCTGGACTCTGTTGTTCTGTTTAGGGGGTTTGTTTCCAGAGATAATACAAGTAGCACAGTGTCTCCACCACGGGAATAAAGTGGGCCTGGTGACAATATGGTACAACCCTCTGGGGTGTCAGACCTACCTACTTCCCCTCACAGTCACCCCACTCACAGAATATCAACCTTTGTTGTAGTATTTCAAAACACATATGATTATTAGCAATCTCTAATAATATGCTCACAGTGTTAAAAGAGCTAACCAGCAATTTATTTGCACAAGGGATAGGAATAGGGCAGGAAACATGGGTTGTAGGGAGAGCAACGCTGCAAGCAATTTGATATGCAAACATTCACAGCACTCCCAGCTACAACAGTAACAATGGTACCCACTCCCTACCAGCATGCACAACAGTACCACCTCAATTCTCCCACTCCCATTTGGTACTAGATGTTTCCCCAGTCAATTTGGTTGGCAGCTCCCACAGTCTCTCTGGGTACCCAGTTGGAGCAGTTGCAGGTTTGATATTAGTTCAGCTGCTTGCCTGGCATTGGTGCACTTTGGGAGCAAACAATTTAAATTCAAACACCTTAAATTGACACAATGACTATTTTTAAGAACAGACAACTCCTGGCTGGGTGGCTAAACAGCAACTTTACAGAACTAGGAACAACTCCAGTTGCAGGGTAGACTCTGCGTTTACTCATAGAAACATAGAAACATAGACTTTGACAGCAGAAAAGGACCACTTGGCCCACCCAGTCTGCCCATTTTCCTACCTACTGGATAAACTGCAGATTCTAGTTAACCAACAGCCTGCTTCCTGCAACCCCCATAGTTCTTCCTACAGACACAGTTCGCACAGGATCTGTGCAGCAGCAAGTAGTTCAGTATGCCGGGCCGGGGCCTCGAATAGTAAAAAGTTTGTAGCTTACTTGACTGTAGCACTCTAGAAGCTTGTCACTCTTCTCTTCTGCCCAGGTGCTGGACAGACCAGTACTAAGGACCAGGGTCACAAACCTCACCCTACACATCCAGGCGTCCAGCCCTCAAGGGGGGGAGATGATGGGTAGTGCCTGGCTGTGACTCTACCCTGCTGATTCCCCAGACCATCCTCTGCTGGCAGAGAGTCTTCTCCTGCAGCTGAGGAATCACACGGTCTTCTTTCCCTGTGCTGGCTAACAGATGTGGATGCCTCCTGGAACAGTTCTGGATCACCTGCCTGAGCTAGAGGTGGCAATCAGTCTCTCAGGTATTTTCAAATGGCAGGTTCAAGCCACAAAGTAGCTTTTCTTACTTTTTTTCTGTAGAAGTCTCCTGACTCTGGTTGTTCAAACTGCAAGCCACACTCCAAGCCCTTAACAAGGATACAGTCCGACCCTTCTCACAGGCTGATGTCTTCCCTCAGACTGCTTTAGGTTTTTTGCAACAAAACAGCTCTTCACTCTTAAACTCTAGCTTTCCAAGTTATAGAATGCCTCAGTCAAATCTCCTAGAAGGTGGCTATGGAAGCCTTAGGCCAACTTCCAAGCTTTTTTTCTAAACACAGTCTAAGCTCCCCTGCCTCACAGACAGCTTCAGGCAGACTGCTGTGAGCTGAAAAACTCACCCATTGTCTGAGGAGAACATGGCAGCATCTGATTGGTTGACACAGTTGTCCATCTGCAGAATTAATTTGTATTAAGTCCACTCAACATCTGATTGGATGCTGCTGAAAGCGCCAAGAGCATTGTCCTGTCCCCCTACACAGGAGCCATAACAGCAGTCCTTTATGCTCCTCAAAAACTGATTGGAAACAGTAAGGGTCGGGGTGACCATTATGACTTACATAAGGACAGTCTATATGGAGTCCCAACTTCAAAGTCTTTTTGGAGAGAAACAGAGCAATTTCAATAAATAACTGTCCCATATTCCAATAGCTGCCTTTCTGCCCTATTACCCAGTGGTAGAGTGGTGCATGTCAGTCTCCCCCTGCCTGTCACTAGCACCTAAACACTGAGTCCCCAGGTGACAAGCAGAGAATTCATTCACAGTGCAGTTTTGGCTGCCCTTAAAGCTACAGTGTCTAAAAGCACTTTTACAGAGTTTAATTTATTTCCTCCCCCAATGTGTCTCTGAACCCCCACTTGTGTCCTTGGGGAGGTCCCAGGGGGTCAGAGCACAGCAAGGAGACACTAGTCTTGAACTGCCAGGGCAGCTTTTACCCTAAGCACCATGCACTGGCAGGATCTGCGAGCAGAATGCAGCAGCTCACACGTTCAAGCAGGCACCAACTCAGACATGCATACACTGAGCTGCATAGCACTTTACTGGCTTGCCCAGTGCTAACTGCACTATACCACTAAGCTGGCAATTTTAAACATTTACACACAACTCCTCCAGTCCCCCAGCAATACAGGCACACAGGGGCCAGCAGGAGCAATAAAGGGGGCACCATGGACCAATACTGGTGAGACCAGATGGCTGGGAGGCAGATCAGGAAATCCCCACCCATGGTGGGATTACATACATGTATATAGGTAGTATAGCTATATATGTATTGTTTGTTATTAAAATGTTATTAAGGTGTTAATAACATATTCATACACTGTAATAATATGTTATTAACCAACTGATATCAGTATACGCTAATTGGCTATCATCATACAGTATATGGTGAAATATATGATGTCTTTTTCTATGGGGATGAGGGCCCAATTATGTATTTAATGTAGAGAGAATAAATGATGGCAAAAGTGTTGTATATAAAGAAATAATACCATCAAGGGGTTGAACAAGACATAAAACCACAAGCCCAAAGGGTGAGTGGCCTTTATGAGCTTGTTCAACCCTGAGATGATATTATTTCCTTCACATATGACTTTGCTGTCTTTTATTTTTTATATTACATTAGGTTGGCCAGTTTTGCATAAAGATACAGTGTGCTGTTTTTTGTGTAGCTTTTTTAGTATATTTGCTTAAGTTAGAGGGTTTTTGTAGTTCTCTGGTGTTCCTTCTAGTGTATGTTCATAGTATTGATCCATATTGTAAGGCATTTGAAGTTCTGCATAGTTTTGTCCCTTTAAGATGTCCATAGTGCAGTGGCTTTGTATATAATTAATGCTGGTTCAACCAGTTTTTCCTTTAGCGTGTTTGAAGACTGCATCATGGAAGGAAGCAGGAGGAATGTTTGGTGTGTGTGTTTCAGTAGGCTTGTTTTACAGAGTTAGAAAAATGGAGCACAGCATATGAAATGTTTGATGAGTGTTTTAGTAGGTCTGTGTTACTCAGTTATGAAAATGAAGCACAGCATGTGAAATGTTTGTTGAGTGTTTCAGTAGGCCTATTTTTCGAAGTTAGAAAAATGGAGCACAGCATGTGAAATAAGTGTTTCAGAAGGCTTTTGTTTTATACAGTTTAACTTTGTTTTCTATGTGCATGGTTGTTAGTTTGGCAAGTGATATGGAGGGAGGAGTAAAAGTGGTTTGTATTGATTTTGGGGGGCTGTTTTCTGTAGGGGCTGTAGTTGGAGAGGTGGTTAGGGCTGTAATGTGGATGGTTAGTAAGTTGCTATTACATGTGTTATTCAGGTGGTTGTTACACATGTTAATAGTTTTGTAATAACATGTATATTTTTTGTCCACACTTGTAATAGTAATAGAGTGTTAATAGTGTGTTAATTTTAATGCAATAGAGTGTGCTAATTACATAATGTTGGTTAATTACCATCATATATGGGAAATCTAGATTTTAGTATTTGCTGTATTGGTCCTTGTAAGAACAGATCCAGAAGCAAATGATGTTGGTCCAATAAAAGGTAACAAAAAGGACAAAATGCGTTTAGCTTTTCCTTAGACATTTTTAGTACACCAAGTTGTTATATTATACACTGAGAATTTATTGACATCTGTACATACCAGGCTGCATGGTCTTAATTTTTTGGTGGTCCTTGACAAGTAGTTTTTTGTGTGACACTTATGCTGCCAATTTATATTTGTATTATAATTTATAAACTCCTGTTACTACACTATAGGCTTTTGAAGTTTATGGGGCATAATATCTAGCTGGAGAGTATAGTTGGGTAATTGGTCCGGCTAAGTTTTACAGAGCATACTGTGTGTAACTACTGATCTTTTTAGGAAAACTTTACTGGTTACTCTTTGTATGTTATATATATGTTTATGGCCCCAACCCTCTGGAATTCTCTGCCCGTCAGCTTCGGGAATGTACGACCGTGGAGAGCTTTAAGCAGGAACTTAAGACCTACCTGTGGAGATAAGCATTTCATTAATTGATATGATTGTAATTGTGATTTTAATGTTTATTTTATTTTATTTTGGGGAGTCTATTGTTAAGTTTGTACAGCACCTTGGTACCTGAAAGGCACTTAATAAATAAAGTTTTATTATTATTTTATTATTATTATTATTATTATATACATACATATAGATGCTTCTTGTAGTCCTATCTTGTGGTGCTTGTTTTTAACTGACAGTTTTAGTATGTCTTTAATCCAGGTGAGGGTTGTTTTTCAGTAACTGCATTCTTATACACATTATGACACTCAATTTGATTTAAGAGCCATCTGCTCAAGTAGTTGCTATCTTATAAGTCAATTTAATTTATATGCAGTGGAGTTCTTTGTATGTCTTCTACACTAAGCACCTTTGACCCTTAGACTCTCTCAGCTAAAGGTGAAATGGTACTGTTAAGCTTCTCTGACGTCATCTTCTGCTTTTTTAAGAGTATTTTAAACCAGTGGGGATTTTTTTCTGCTTTTTTCCCTGCATGATATGGGTGCTAAAAATATTGTTTTTTTTCTAAATAACTGTCATTACACGTCTGACAAAGGACTCGATGGTCTGAAAGCTAAAGCACTTTGTCCTTTTTGTTACATCTGTGTTGGTCCAATAAAAGGTATCAAATCATTTGCTTCTGCAACATATATAGGGAATTATATGATGGCTTTTATAATGGGGACAAGGGCCAAAACATATAATATATATATATATATGTGTGTGTGTGTGTGTATATATATATACCTGTATATATATTTATAGAATAGGGGTGAGATGATATGCCATTCTTTATTTCAGCATAAAACCACCACCATGAGATATCACATTCTGCTGACATCACCAGAGTGTGATAACAAAAAAATAAAACCACTGTGGTTACCTCATCGGAAAATAAAACCACTCTGGCTGCCTCATTAGCCACCTGCTGCTCCCCAGCACCAATTAAACCACTCTAGCTTTATCATTAAGCACCTGCTGCTCTCTTCTTCACCTTTTCCTGGAGCTGCATTCTAGCACTGCATTTCACATAGAAAGAAGCGCAGTACTAAACAGAGCACAGAAAAATACAGCAGTTACAATTTTGGCCAAAGTAAAACAGCAAAATGTTTTTCAGTTCAGCAGAATAGATTTCTGAATTGAAACTACCTACTAAAAATAACAAAAACCACACACTTAGAAACAGCAAAAACACAGAAACTAAGTGTAATACATACTGCACAATCACTAACATCCCTATTGTGTAAATGGCACACATGATGGGCAGATCGTAGGATATGGAAAATGTTCTCACTCCTGCTGAGTGAGCTCTGAATACCCCCACTCATGCCTTTGGCACTTGTGGGTATCCAGAGCTTATTCTGCAGGAGTGAAAATATTTTCCATATCCCATTCCTGCCCATCATGTATCCCCCATATATATATACACTGGTTAGGGTCAATAAACCACCGCGGGCAGACCCTCGCAAACTCCGAGTTCTGTAAACGACAGTTCTATGTCATGCAAAGTCGAGCAAAGCCATGCAAAGGTGAGCAAAGTTGTGCAAAACCAGTAAATATCAAAAATTAAACATGGGGAATTGCACTGGGAACTGAGATTTTATGCACACCCTTGGTGTGTGATGCCCAGGTAAAGCCCTTGGGCTTCACCCTCAGGGTATATGGGGCATCACACACCTTGGGTGTGCATACAATCCTCATTAGCCACACTTCCCCATGCATTATTATGTATAGATATTATATATGTGTGTGTGTGTATATATATATACTAAAAATATTTAAATAATTTAATAATTTTAAATATTCACTAAAAATACCACCAACAGCTTAATCTGGTTCAAGATCAGTTGGCATTCATCTGTATCCCCCTCCCCCGGGTCGTGCCTGAAAATAGGCAGGATTTGTCTAGTGCACTTACCTTGTCAACAAAACTAACTAAATAAATATATATATATATATATATATATATATATATATATATATATACACATACAGATATATATATATATATATATATATATATAAAACAAACTTTGTTAATGCTCTAGTTAAGTTAAAGCCACAAAAGTGAAAATGTGGTGGTGGGGTTTCCAACCCAAACACCCCACCCCATGCTACTGACACCAGCAGGCGTCGGGGGGTTCCTTGGGGTTGTCAGCCATAACACTCACCCCATTCCATAAGAAAATAAGCTGTGATGGGTACAGTATAGGAGAATGGGGTGAACATTAGGGTTGATGACCACAAGACACCCCCGATGCCTGTTGGTGTGTGCAGTGTAGGGGTGGGGTGTTAGGGTTGGAAACCCTAACACCATATTTCCCTACATTTGTGGCTTTAACCTTAACTAGAGCATTAACCAAGTTTTTTGCAATTTATTTCCTTACTTTTGGAGAGAGTATAATCATATCCTTATTTGCCTGTGGGAGTGCAAGGCCCTCTGGGCCCTGCTCTCCCATTCATCTGTAAATGAGTATATGTACTGTATGTAGCTGTGGAAGCACAGGGTCCTCCAGAGCCTGCACTTCCATTTGTAGTACAACAGTGTCCAAATTGTCAGTATAGCCATCTTATTACCCCACCTCATGTAACTGGTACAGAAAATTTTCAAATCCCCACCAAAACATAATTCTGCACAACTACAATGCCATTCCATGCCATAGGTGTGAAAACACATTTTGGCCAGGATTTGAAAAATGACAGCTGTCACATACATGAGGTGGGGTAATAAGAAGGCTATGTTGAAATTCTGGGGTCAAAATATTTAACATTTCCAAAGTTACGAGTGTGTGTAGCAAAATTGCAACGAATGATCATAACTTTGCAATTTTGAATAATTTTGCCCAAAATTTTCAGCATAACCTTCTTATGATCCCACTTCATGAACAAGATCAGGAAAAATGGTCAAATCCCACCCAAAGGTAATTTCACCAACTGTTGCGTAATGACAGTTGCATTATTCATGAGGTGGGTCCCCAAAAGGCCATGTTAAAAATCTGTGGACAAAATATCAAAAAATGACAAAGTCATACATAAAAGTTGAAACCCCCATTGAAATACATTAAACTGCATTTACCTTAGTTACTCATATTGCAGTCGTCGGTTCCAGCAGCAAGACATGTCTTCAATCGGAGAGTGAGTCGTGAACCTGGGACTTGTTTAGGTGAGTGAAGGTGTGTGGGGATGTACTGGGGGGTGTGGGGTGGTGGATGCTGAGTGGGAGGTGGGGATGCTGATCAGCAAGGGACTGGTTTTTTTTTACAGGTTTAAAAAAACACACAGGGATCATTTTCTTTACTTCAGGTTTTGATGAGATGGGAGGGTGGGGGTGCCACTAGACACCAGAGAATATCTAAATGGCAATGGGGACACTGATCAGTGGGTGGAGGTGCCACTAGACACCAGGGAATATCTAAATGGCAATGGGGATGATGATTGGCGGGTGGGGAGGGGTGCCACTAGACACCAGGAAATATCTAAATAGCAATTGGAATGGCCATTGGTGGGTTTGGGGTGCCACTAGACACCAGGGAATATCTAAATGGCAATGGGGATGGTGACTGATGATCAACAATCTGTCATGATTAGTCAGTTCTTCTAATAGTCAAACAAGTTATGCTGTTGTTAGGCACCAGCAGGGGCTTGATCAAAGGTTTCAGCTTCAGGGAGACTACTGAGAATGTTAACCCGCATCAAGAGAGCAGCCTGTATTCCATACTATTTTATGCCTGAATGATGACTGTACTAAAAAGGCTTGGAAAAGGCTTTTTGGTATGTCCCAAATCCTTTTTCATCACTTGTGATCCTTTTTCATTTGAACAAAATAGGATTCATGAGAAAGGATCTTAGCAAGTGATGAAAAAGGATTTAGAATGTTAACAAAAAACATTCCAGTGCCATTTTTGCCACCAGACAACTGCAGAATCCACCTAACAGAGTTGTGATGAGCAAGACAAATCTGTTGATCTGTCTAGAGCACCTCATTTTTGCAACTTTTCACATTTTTATTTTTTGGAAAAACAGAAAACAAGATGTTGTCTCGTAAAAAAGGGAATTTATTCTGGCAATAAAGGATTGTCCTCTCACAAAAAAGAATCATTTTTCATTAGACCAAAATCCTTGTTTGTACCACACATCTATCCTGGAGATTGATCTTCCCTTTGAAAATAATGGGAACTTAAAAACTGAATAACTTTGCAACAGATTACTATTTTTTCACTAAACAAATGCATGGCAGTTCTGCTACCCAAGCTGCGTCTACCATAAAAAATTCACACCAAATTCCACACCGTCCAAGTACAAAGCAATGAGCAAAAAATTGCATAAAGTGGCAACTTTTAAGGTTTTTGCACTATCAGGATCTCAGAATCTGCACATCCAACTGGAACAAAACTTGCCACATCAAGCGATCTACCCCATGGGACAGTGCATGCCACATTTTGTGCAATTCCATTGATCGGCTGCAAAGTTATTAAAGTGCAAAAACTGAGGTTTCACATTCAACATCCTACTCAACTCTAACTATAGGGACATGACCATGTCCCGATAATATATATCTACATATATCTATATTAAAGTTGCACAGTAGCACCACTATAGTTAGGGCTGAACTGGGGTTTCTATGTTAAACCCAAAATGTTGCACTTTAATAACTTTGCAACTATTCAACAGATTTGTATGATATTTTGCATGCTCAGTCTTGTTGGCTACATCTCTTGATGTGCCAAGTTTCATCCTGGTCAGATGTGCAGTTTCTGAGATGTGAACAATGAATAAAGTGAATTTTTTGTTGTTTTTTCCCTTTGACTTGAATGGGGTTTCTTTGAATTTGGCTACCGCCCAGATCATTTGGAATTGTGGTCTGAAATTTTCAGGGTAGATGGGACTGGGCCACAGATGTGCCTTTTGATTGTTTGGTAAAAAAATATTACTCCATTCCAAAGTTATTTAATTTAAAATTTTTCATAAATTGGTTCTGAATCAGCTCAGTAAGCACCTCAAAATAGCTGTTTGAAATGAAAAAAATAATTATTTTTTCACATGGGGCCAATCCTTTTCATAAGGGGAAATCATTGTTTCATATGCCACCATCTTGTCTGTTGTTCCATAAAAGGCAAATTTGAAAACCCACAAAAATGACATTCCTGAGAGCAACCAACACATGTAGCTAGCTTATTGGGACCCCCTTAACTGAATTCTGCACTTAACTGTTGCAGAAATGCAAAATGTTGCTTTTTTATTATAAATCTTTTTTTGTGACTCTTGATAGAAAACAAGATTCTTGTTTCATATCATGGTTCATGAAACAAGATCCTCTTCCATGAGAGGAATCAAAGTATTTCAATAGGGTTTTCAACTTTGGTGCATAACATTGCCACATTTTTATATTTTTATACCAAATTTTCAACATGGCTTTTTTGAGATCCCATCTCATGAACAATGTCTGTGGAATTATGCAAATCCATCTGGAAAGGTGATTTCGCTGTCACTTGACAAAATCAACTTTTGGGTAGGATTTTCAAATTTTCATCACCTTTGTTCATCAGATGGGGTCATAAGGTGGCTATGTTGAAATCATTGGGTCAAAATATGTAAAAAAAAAGTTACGCACATACATTGAAATTTTGCTATGCTCCTTCATAACGTTGGCAATTTTAAATATTTTGATTTGAAATGTTCAACATAAACATCTTTTTACACCACCTCATGAACATGCCAACTGTCATTTTTCAAACCCTGGCCAAACTGTGTTTTCGTACCTGTGGTGCACAATGGCATTGTGGTGGCACAGAATCGTGTTTTGGCAGGGATTTCAAAATTTTCATTACTGGGTTCATGAAATGGGGTGCTAAGAAGGCTATGCTGACAGTTTCATTCCACAGCAACATATATGTACACATCTAAGGAGGGATAGGAGTGCAGGGCCTGTAGGGTCCTGTGCTCCCAGAGACAAAGAAGAATACAATTATACTATCTCAAAAAGTATGGAAATTCATTGCAAAAACTTCATTAATACAGTAGTTTGTGGTTGAAGTGACAAAAGTAGGGAAATGTGGCATTAGGGTTCCCAATTCTAACACTCCACCCTCAACAACCAGACAGCAGCAAGAAAACCATTATTGTTTCACCTCTCCTGCTTCGTCACTAATCAGGCATAGGGTGTGCCTTGGGGTTGTCAGCCCTAACCCTCACCCCATTATCATATACTCTACATATCTCAGCTTCTTTCATGATCAAATGGGGTGAGCATTAGGGCTGACAACCCCAAGGCACACCCTATGCCCCATGGAAGCCAGTGAATCACCATATTGAGTAAGGCGGAAAGCCACATATCATGAACATTTCCCATTGTTTTATAAAGACTTATTTAAAAACACAATAAAAATCAACTTAATACATTTCAGTACAATTACCATCTTGAATGTATATTCAGTAGTGTGCACAATGGTTCCACCCATTCAGAGCACCTGCGTTAGTGCGCCTGGTCATCAGGACACCAAGTTGGGATTTCGCCGACCCCTGTTCTTGTGGGGGGCTGTGTCCCCCACACCCCCCACACACTTCCTTTATTATGATACTAACTCTGACTCCAAGGGGGAGCAGACCTCAGGGAGGGGGTGCGAATTCCAAAACTGGTGCCCTGATGTGCTGGCACACTAATGGTGGTGCTCTAATGGTCAGAAAGGGTGCATAATGATGCCTACCTATGCTCTACAATGCCTAAACTTTCACAGGTCCTTAAGAGGCCTTAGAATTTGTAAATTAAGTTTCTTAAGAAAAATAATATTCAAACCTTAATGGTTTACTGTAGCATCCTCTAATCATTATCTAATAGTCTTATCAAAGTTATTTTGTTCTACAATGTATTCAAAAGCCCTAAATCATAAACTTCAATGTATTATATTAATTCTAACAAATTTTATAAGCCCACCCCAGAGGAAAGTTGGTAAAATAAACCAGTCCCAAAAATAACTGAATGTTATTTATTATTTATTTATTTAAGATTAGAATTTACATCTTTGAGCCAGGGGGCTCTTTTACAAAGGTTCCAAGTCAGTTTAACACAAGACAATACATATAGCACAGGCAAGTTCACGCGGACAACAAGACAGTAATAAACAGAGATCCAGATAATTTGTCAGTTACAAAGTGCAAGAAGCATACAGCAGCATGGCAATAGGTATGTTACAAAGCTTGTTAGGTGCAGTACATAGCTTAATTAAGAACACTTGATTGAATGTAACCTCAGTATCCATTAGTTGCAATGTACATTTTCTATATTTTCCAAAGCAAAGTATCAAAATAAACCTGTAGGGATGCACACATACTGTGCTTTATAAGGAAAGATATTTTATGTTATGTCCCATAAGTTTAGATAATCTCCCTGCATGGAATAAGAGCACCCCATAACCATCGGCAAGTTCTATGTCTGTCTAACAAGGCAGCTATGTACTGCTTAAAATGTTATATCCTTTTCCACCTGAAAGGCAACTCACCATTAAAATGGGTAGTGAAGTGTGCATGGCAGCTGACAGAACAAACTATGCTTCTTGCTCTGTTCTGTCACTGTTTAAGTAGTATGGTTCAGCAAGGCTGGGACCGCCGCACCCAGTCACCCAGCACCAGGGACTAACATCATGTTGACATCAGTACATCTGGGTCCCATCTGTCAGAGGCAGCTTCTAGTTGCTAAGCAACTGTCAACAACAACCCAGAAGCTAGCTGCATAGTAAAACAGTTAATTAAACTAAAAGATCAATTGCTTATGTTTTTCTAAAATACTGTATTTTCTAAGAGCTTAAAAAAATAAGATAAAGGATGTTATTTCCGAAATGTGTCAAGCGTACATGCACCTTCTAATGTTGTGAGTTACATTTTAAGAGAAATAAGATATTTATTAACTTTCTAGCCGTGATGTCCTTATATTTGGATATGCTGATGAAGTGCCGGTTCTCTTTGTATTTTTTGCTGGATTATTAACCTGAGCACCATCACCCTTGTGCACATTCCTTTTGTGTCTGCCTTTTTTAGGAGCTTGCATTTAGGGGCAGAGTTCCAAGAATTTAGCTGACTACCACAAGAAATCAGTATGGGTCAGTGACCAGTGATCCTCCATAAGATTGTATCACATGGTCACAATTAAACTGCAAAAATTAAGAGCCCTGTATAAATGCAGCTCCTTTCAGCTATAGTAACCAAGTATTGTTCATTTACTGCCGATGAAGCTTTATCACAGTATCTTTAAGAAGACAACAGTAGCACTTTGTTCCTTGTAATTGCTTAGTGGCAGAAGTATAACTAAGGTAACAGCTAAAAAGCCATATATGGCTTACTGTTGGGCACTAGAACAAAATCATCCCATTCCAAGGCAAAAATATGGGACTTCAGAGGAGCTGACTTTGATAAGATGGCCAACAGAGTTAAGCTAGCCCTGGCAAAAAGGAATACAGGTGAGGGGGTACAGGCAAAGTATGCAAGCATTAAAGATGCAATACTTGAAGCAACATCCCATTGTGTTAGTGAGAAAAGGAAGTGCAAAAGAAGAAGGAAACCACTTAGGTTCTCAAACACAGCAGCAGAAAAGGTCAGAGCCAAAAGGCTGACCTTCAGAAAATATAAGGGAACACAGCAGGATGAAGATAGGGAGGCATACCAAACTTCCCTAAGGGAAGCAGGGAAGGCAGTAAGGCAGGCAAAAACCCAAACTGAGGGAAACACTAGCACAAACAGTAAAAGAAGGTGACAAGACTTTCTATAGATACATTAGTGAAAGGAGAAAGTCCAGAGGGAGTATTCCTAAGATCAAAGGGGATGAGGGGATAAGGGGGCATGTGAGGAGGAGGACTATGTAAAAGCATCTATCCTAAATAGATACTTCTGCTCAGTATTTAGTGAAGAGAAGGTAGGGCAGGGCCCACAGCTGTGCACCATGGACACAGGGGGGAGGAAGGCGTGCACTAGTCCCTTCACAAAAAAAAAGGGTCCTACAAGAGCTGAATAAGCTCAGAGTGGACAAGGCAATGGGATCTGATGGCATACATCCTAGGGTACTAAAGGAGCTAAGGATGGAACTAGCAGAGCCATTATCAGAACTGTTTAGTGAGTCTCTGAGCACAGGAGAGGTCCCAGAAGACTGGAGAAGGACTCATGTGATCCCACTCCACAAGAGTGGTAGCAGAGAGGAGGCAGGGAACTACAGACCAGTAAGTCTTACCTCAGTAGTGGGCAAGATTATAGAGACAATCCTTAAGGAAAGGATAGTGCAACACCTGGAATCCATAGGAGCACAGGATCCAAGATAGCATGAGTTTACAAAAGGAAGGTCCTGCCAAACTGATCTCACAGATTTCTTTGACTGGGTAACCAGAGTGGTGGACCAAGGGGGAACAGCTGATGTTGCCTACCTTGACTTCAGCAAAGCTTTTGATACTGTTCCACACAGAAGATTGATTAATAAACTGGGTAGGCTCGGGGTGGGTCAGACGTTGGTCAACTGGGTGGCAAACTGGTTGACGGGCAGAAAACAGAGAGTGGTGGTAAACTGTATACAGTCAGAAGAGATGCAAGTCACAAATGGGGTACCTCAGGGATCAGTCCTGGGGCCAGTCCTCTTCAATATCTTCATCAGTGACATTGCAGATGGACTGGAGGGTAAGGTTTGTCTGTTTGCAGATGACATCAAGATCTGCAACAGAGTAGATGATCGAGATGGGGTGGGCAGAATGAGAAGAGATCTGGATAAACTAGAAAAATGGTTGGAAGAGTGGCAACTGGGGTTTAATGCAAAGAAGTGCAAGATCATGCACATAGGGAAGAGAAACCCTGAAGCCACCTATAGGCTGGGAGGGGGAGTTGCTGGCAGTCACAAGAGAAGAAAGAAACTTGGGCGTCATCATCACCGATGACCTAAAATCATCCAAGCAGACCTCTAAAGCAGTAGGTAAGGCTAGAGGGATGTTGGGGTGTTTTAGTAGGAGTATCACAAGTTGGAGGAGGGAGGTAATAATCCCTCTTTACAAGACACTGGTTAGGTCCCATCTGGAGTACTGTGTACAGTACTGGAGGCCACACACCTTCTCAAGGACATTACCCAAATTGAGGCAGTCCAGAGAAGGGCAACCAAAATGGTGCAGGGACTGCATCAGAAAACATATGAGGACAGATTAACTGAGCTCAATATGTATATCCTAGAGCAAAGGAGGGAGAGAGGTGATATGATTGAAACATTTAAACACCTTAAGGGCATTAACAAGGTGAAAGAGTCTAACATGTTTCAATATAACAAAAATAGCAGGACAAGAGGATACAGCATGAGATAAGAGGGAGGCCGATTAAAGGGTAATGTGAGGAAGTTCTTTTTCACAGAAAGGGTGGTGGATGCATGGAATGGCCTACCTCAGGAAGTGGTGGATATGAATACAGTGCAGGGCTTCAAACAGGCATGGGATAGGCATAAGGGAGCAATACAGATGAGTATGCATAGATAGGCCATTGACAGAGCAAAGGCCTATGGCACATTCATATGGTAGAAATAAAAATAGGCAGACTGGATCGGCCTTGAGGTCCTTATCTGCTGTCAACTTCTATGTTTCTATGTAACACAAATGTCAAAAAAAAGGTTTTGTTAAAAAATATGTAAAGCAGCTAAACCGTGTCTGCAGCTAGAGGGTAATAGTAGTAAGAGTGATATTAGCTGACTGCTAATGCTAATGTCAATTTCAATCCAGCAAGTCCCTGGATGTGTGCCCCAACCCTGCTGGCTAATTGCTCATACCATATAATGTATCAGGGTGCTTGGAGACTGCCACATAGAAAAGAAAATTGAGGACACCCCTCAAACACACCATAGGCAACAACAAGGTCCATTATGCTCAATAAATCATTACTATATTTACCAGAATTGAAATAATTTGTAGATTTACAGCCGACTTAATGACTTAATGATTATGGGGGTGGCACACAGCTAATCCAAAAGTGACTACTGAGCATGCTGAGAACCAAAATATTAAAAAATCAATAACTCTGAAATGGATTAATATTTTTCCACCAAACCAGCAAAAGGCACATCTGTGGGCCAAGCTCTTTCTGCCTTGAAAATTTCAGACCAAACTTCCAAACTATTCTGTGTGCTACGGGTGGGCAAAGAAACACCAGTCTTTTTTCGTATGTATGGATTCTTTTTCATATAAATGAAAAAGGCCACACGAAAAAGTGGAAACAAGTCATGAAAAAGGATTAAAAACGTAAAAAAAACAAACACTTCAGAGTCACTTTTCCAACAGTTGACTGCAGAATTCACCTAATGGGTTCCCGATGAGCAAAATACATCTTTTGGTCTCTCTGCAGCATATCATTTTTGTGGGTCTTGAAATTTGTTTTTTTTTTAAATGGAAAACAAAATGGCAGGATACAAAAAGGAGTTTTTCCTAATGAAAAAGGATTCGCCCATACAAAAAAGGATCCTTTTTCGTATGACCCAGTTCTTTCTGTGTTTCCAACATTTATCTTGAAAAACTGCTGAGCAAGATCAAAACTGACATTTTAAAATTTAATAACTTTGGATCATATCAATATTTTTTCACCAAACTAGTAAAAGGCATATCTGTGGAATAAACCTTTTCAACCCTGAACATTTCAGACCAAAATTCCAAAATGTCTGGGGGTGGACAAAAAAACAGCAAAAAATTCAAAAATGTTTCTATATCAAGATCTCAGACTCCACACATCCGATTGGAACAAACGTTGGCACACCAAGAGGCCTACCCCACAAGATCATGCATGCAAAATGTCGTGCACATCCATTGAACAGTTGCAAAGTTATTAAGGTATAAAAATTGGGGTTTAATTTAATATTAAACAGCCTACTCAACCCTAAATATAGTGGCATGACCACGGCACTATAATACATACTATATCTATGTACTGCATCTATATAGATTTATAACATAGGTTGCATGAAGGAGAGCAGCCAATTGGTCAAACAGCATCAGGTGACCATGGATTAAATTCCCCTTTTAATCCACACTTGGGTGACCTGCACTTCTTCCCTCAAAGCAAGTGATGTGATTATCCCCTAAAAATGATATCCCTACCCCACAGATGCAGTATAGTGGTGACACGGAAAATGTTGCTGATACGGCAGTAGAAATGGAAAGATTTTAAGCAAGTAATTCTATACATATTTACATGTGATCATTAGCAGTATTGTGTCTACAATGTTTTTTTTTTAACTTACCTTGTATTTTGCCAACTGCCAGTTAAAGTAAAGGTGCAAGTTTGCCATAGCAATTAGGAGCAGTAACCTGTAAGAGTTGTGAATCAGTCTCCTACCATTCAAACTGCCAAATAATGCTGTTTTCCTTTTTTCAGTGCTCTGCTTCATTTTGCATAACCCACCCTTTTTTCTAAGTGCTGATACCCCCAACTGTGACATCACACCAGGGAAACAGAGTTATTAAAGGAACAATGTCACTTTTCAGTTTTGGATAGACAAATCAACTATGTACTGTACCCACAATGCCTCACAATGTAAATTAGTATACAGGATTTTATATTTCTATGCTCACTGCAGAAATAGACTACATCTCTCAGTATAGAAATTGTGTAGTTATATATGGTATGTATAATACATTGTTGTGAAAATAAGCATACAAAAGCTTATATTGGTGACACCACCACACTAATATGGGACAGCACCTCAGAGTAAGGAAATTGTAAAACAGGTGTGTATTTTACCCACAATGCCTTGCTACAGTTATTTACATATTACTGCACACCACCAGCAACATAAGGGACTGTACGTTTGAGTCAGGCACATTTAAGGCAACATTATAAATTACCCAGAATTCCATGTTGCTGTATGTAAATCACTGATAGCTCCCTAGCATGACATCATTTTTTTTGGGGGGGGGGGTGGCCACAGACAGAAAACTGGAGAACAAAATGCTGATAAAATATTGAAAAAAATTACTATGAAAGATTTTTTTACAAAACAAATTTCAACTTCAACATCTGAAGCATGTCTGGCAATGGCATACTATGTGTAAAAGGGATTTAGGGAATCTTGCAACTTTTTTTAATTAAAAAGAATCCAGTTGACTCCTTGTATTATGAAGTCAAAAACTCCTACTGACAAGGCTATTTACATACCCATAATATAGTGCTTGCAACTCATGGAAGTATTATATTCTCATACATGGTAAAAAGCAAGTAAAACAGATGTTCTAACATGTTGCAGTGATTACTAGAAAGGTGCTGTGTTACGTTGCTCTCCTCTGTTTTGAGCACTAAAAAGAAGTATTAAAGTATTTATGGCATTGCAATATAAATAAACAACAGTCTACTCATATACTTTAGGGAGCATATGACTATGTAAAGAAAGGTGTTGCACAGGTATTCTGTTGCTATCCAAAAATAGAACAAACTTCCATAGAATTGTACAGTCCACAGCAAGCTTGCTAGTGCTCAGTTATGTTACCCACATAGCTTATATGTGAGCTTTAGCAGTAATGGATATACAGTGCTTTACTTTACATTTACAGAAACATTTAAGTAATTCTATACATATTAGCTTTGCATATAGTACTTTTTTCCTAACTTACTGTCAGGATCAACTGTTCAGAAGTGTATTTCTTAGAGAATGACAGAGCTACTCCATAATACATATTATTTACATACCCATAATGCAGTGCTTGCAGCTCATAGAAGTAATGCATTCGCATACATGGTAAAAAGCAAGTAAAACAGATGTTGCAACATGTTTTTATTGATTACTTTAGGAAAGGAGCTGTGTTACTTTGCACTCATGTGTTTTGAACACAAAAAGAAGAAGTAAAGTATGTATGTCATTACAATATAAATAAACAACACTCTACTCACATGCTCCAGGAAGCATGCTAATATGTGTTATACAGTTGTTCTGCTATTAATTAAAAAAATAGAACAAATTTCCACAGAATTGTGTAGTCCACAGTAAGCTTGCCAGTGCACACTTGTATTTTCCACATATACTGTTTCACTTAGTTTATGTGTGATCATTAGAATAAATGTGTCTACAATGCTTTTGCACTTTACAGAAAGATCTAACTGAACCACAAAATATTTATCCTCAGTCTACATGTGGAACTATTTTTTCAGATGGAAGGATACACAATAAAAATGGTCTTTTCCAGCCTTAAAATCACCCTTTTTGAGCATTATTTGTGTTATTCAAGAAATCCATGTTATAAGCACAATAACCCACTCCAGGGTGTGGGGTTATAGGCATTTAATCCATGGCTGGGGTGCTGTGAGGACACTCGTCCTGTGGCCCCGTGCCTCACAGCACACCCCAGATGTGGATTAAATGCCTATAACCCCACACCCTGTCGTGGGTTATTGCTAACATATAAGGGACATGCATTGAGAATGAGTGGAATACATGATTTATCTGCATAAGAGCAGTTTGATCTTGGGTAACCTCATGAGTGACGTAAGCCACAAGTGAGGTCTGAGGTCAAACTGCTTGACTGCAGATAAATCATTTATTCCACAAGTTTTCCATTACATATTCCATTTATGCAATAGGATAGGAGGTTTTTAATGGTTTTTTATTTATGTTTAGTGTAGTTTGTGTTTTATTTTTTATAAATTTTTCCTAGAGTAGCTCCAGCTAGCATAGAATTTGCTGAACGGTTGCTATGGACCTTCCATCTTTACCTTATGGCCAGTACATAATGAAAAAGTTTGATGCACAATTCTTTTGTTTTTGCTTTTGGGGTGGATTTCTTTGTCAAAAAAGTAAATGAAAATTGAATTTTCTGCCACTTTTTGATGATTATAAAAAATCTAAAAGGTATATATAAATGAAACACTACTCATTCTGTAGATATTTTTATGTTGAACAACTTTCATGCCCACAGTACAAGGCTATCATTTTTTGTTTTAAAGTTATTTGCATTTGCTTGTGCTGGACCTACTGACATAACAACTGTTTGGATAAGTCTGCTGGTGACATCACAGCTATGTGTGTAAACGGCTGATGACATCACAACTGTGTGTATAAATGAAATTCATACACACAGCTGCTCAGATAAATATATTTATCAGAGTTTGTTTATGTCCACTCCAATTACATAAATATATTTATGAAACTGGTAGGAAAAATCAGTGAAAGCTGGGTCCTCTGATTGGATAAAACGTACCGCATGACTGTACCATATCCCACAACGAACACATGCCTCCCAGTATGACTGCATGCCTGAACTTCTTTCCAGCTATCAGAACCTTCTCACCAGCAGTGAGATCACTCCACAGCTGGCACAGACAGGCTGACACACACACACACACACACACACACACAGCTGGCACACACAGGTTGCCATCCACAGCCATAAGTAAATCTCTATAGTTGTCCCACACTGTATTCAATAATGCGGTTGATCCTGCCATCATTTTTAAACAAAAACTCATTTAAACAAAAACTTATCTGGTTGATCCTGCCATTTTCAGACTATCTTATGGTATAATCACTTTCAGTTTTCATGCTGTACTGTAGCTTGACCGAGCAATGTTAATGGCGTTAAAAGACATCAGGCAGAGGTTTAAAATAAGGCATTCTGTGTCCAAAAATGATGTAATCCGTAGACAGAGGAGAGTGAGCAGAGGGCAATTGAGTCAGCAGCTTCAGAAAAGTAGACGCAAGCATGAGCGAGTTCAGCTATAGCAACAGTCACTAAGACTTGAGTCTACTTTTCTGAAGCCGCCGACTCGCTCGCTGTCCTGTCTCTACAGCCAGTGGCTTCTTTTACACAAAGATAAATAAACTTAACATGAAAAATGTGCTTTACATAGTTTTTGAACATAGAATGCCTTATTTTAAACCTCTGCCAGCTTACCCTTTACCACCATTAGCACTGCTCAGTCATGCTACATTACAGCAAGAAAAGTTAAAGTGATTATACCATAAGACAGTCTAAAAATATCAGGATCAACCAGTTAATTTTTTTAAATGACTTTTTATTTAAAAATCATGACAGAATCAACCAGATATCTATCATCTATAACTTAAACCTATCACAATTATGGTAGGATCAACCAGATCACCTACTGAAACACTTATTTGTGCCAGACAGGGACTACTTTTTGTTGCCCCACCAATATTTGTGGCCATTTTATAAAACAGATAACTCACTACAGGGCTGTGGTCATGCTCTGATATACACATGCCTTGGACGGTCAAACACACTCGGGATCACAACGCACACCAAGGCGTGAATATATCAAAGCATGACTGCATGCCCTGTAGTGGGTTATCTATTATGTATATGTAGATATGTGTATGTATGCATATATGCATAAATATACTCATTACAAAGAAACATAGAAACATACAATCTGACAGCAGATGAGGACCGCTTGGCCCACCCAGTCTGCCCATTTCCCTACCTAATGTATAAGCTGCAGATCCTAGTTAACCAGCAGCCTACTTCTTCCTACCCCCACCTCCTAGAATTGCCTTATGACTGTCCCATGCATGCTTGAATTCCACCACTGTTTTTGACTCACAACCTCCTCCAGAAGGCCGTTCCATGCATCCACAACCCTCTCTGTGAAAAAATACTTCCTTACATTACCTCTGAGCTGCCCCCCCATCTTCAAATTGTATCCCCTTGTTCTTGCATACCTCTTTTTTTGAAAGATGCTACCCTCTTGGACTTTGTTGATTCCCTTAAGGTACTTGAAAGTACCTTCAAAGGACTATGTAAACGCATCATTAGGGTTCCAAAGCCACAAAAGCATAGAAATTTGACCCTCACCCCTCCCCATCCTGTAGCCTTGCAGCCCAAGGCCAAGCTGCAGGTTCTGGGCCATGCCCACAGGTATGCTGCTTCTGTCTATAGGTATGGGGCTATCACAGAGCTAAGAACCCCCTTTTTAATAAGTTGGGGTTATGAAGAAGATTTATAGATGATGTGGCAGCAGTGTGGCACGGAGACTTGGAGGAACTTGATGCCTCCGTTGAATACATGCATTCAATGAATCCTCACGTCTGTTTTACCTATACTGCTAGCAGGGAGACAGTCAACTTTCTGGATGTAACAATAACAAAACAAGAAGATGGTATAGTAGTGACAGATATTTTTCGAAAGGAAAGTGACAGGAATACCTTGCTGCAGGCATCCAGTAGTTATGCGTGCCACACTATCACTAATATTCCCACGCAGCAATTCCTCCATCTCAGACAGAATGGTAATACAGAAGAACATTTTGAAAAGGGGTCTGCTGAGCTTAGAGATAGATTTCTGGAGAGATAAATACAGACAGGATATCATTACAGATACAGTGAAATTTATGAATAGTCAAGACAGACAGGGATTGATCCAGGGGGAGAATGCCAGCAGTGAGGAACCAGAGAATACAAGATTTGATTTTGTGACAACTTATTCAGCTCATGCAGTACCACTAGAAAAAATAATACAGTCCCACTGGCACAGACTAAGGGGAGATGTAGGTCTTGAGGAAATTACAGTCCTCCCCCCCCCAGATGGTCTACAGAAAGGACACAACCCTCAAAGACATGCTGGTGCACTGCTGTCGCAGAAATGCACAATCACTGACATGGCTCAACAGGGGGTTGAAGGGATGTTACCCCTGCAAATGCTGCTCTGTTTGTAAACATCTTATCCCAGGAGTATCATTTAGAAGCCCACATTCTGATAAACAATACTAGATCTGTCAGCTTACAACATGTGATAGTACTGGGGTAATTTATATGGCAGAGTGCAAATGCAGTGCTTCCTATACAGGTAAAACCATTAGGAGTTTTAAAGTAAGGGTGGGAGAGCACTGCAGGGCAATAGATAGAAAGGATGTCACATATGCCACAGCACGCCATGTAATGGAAACCAGCAACCCAGAGGATCATGGCTTTACTCTTCAAGCCATTGACAGAATATGCCCATGACTGATGGGGCAGATATTAACAACTTAGTGCTGAGATCTGAGGCATTCTGGATTTTCAGCCTAGGAACCACCAGACATCCCAGGCTCAATACAACATATGAATTAGCAACTTTTCTTTTGCTTGATCTGTTTAACCCAGCAGCCCCTCCTGGTTGGCCACTCCTTCAGGCAGCCAAGCCCCTCCTGCCATCAAGCTACCCCCATCACCATCCACTGCCTCCCCATCTTGCCATGTCCCAGTCAACCCAATATATCTCTTCATCAGGGTGCATTCCTCCTGTGGTCATGACCAGGAGATGAGACTTGCCAGGGGCACCTCATCAGGTGGGGGGTGGGGTGGTAAGGGTGGCAACTCTAACATCGAATTTCCAAACTTTTGTCGCTGTGACATCAACCCTAACTGATGCATTAATTGAGTTTTTTGCAATGCATTTCCCTTATTTTTGAGAAAGTGTAATGTAAGTGACTAGTGGTATGTCTCTGTGGGAGTGCAGGCCCTCTGGGCCCTGCGCTCCCCTCATGTTGCCCATTTCTTGTGTAATGGTATATGTATGTGGGAGTGCAGGCCCTCTGGGCCCTGCACTCCCACTTACACTTAAATACGGAGCCATACAGCAGCCCCATAGTACTGTAAAGCAACCCTTGTAACACTTATTTGGCAATATCTCAGTAACTGTAGCAGCTATGAAAAAATTCCACTGCAGGTGTAATTATGACTTTGAAACTTCCTCACAAGCTTAGTCCACCTAAAGGTGTACTAAGAGGCTGGTAGCTAAAAATCCATAACTTAAATCATTTTCAAGATATGGGCACTGCAGTGTTATCCCATGGGAAATTTCTCAACTTTGGAATGCTGTAACTATGGGCCCATTGAATGGTTTGGGACTAAACCATCAAAAGGCACATCTGTGGACCAGGGCTTGCTACCTTGCAACCTTCAGCCCAAAAGCACAATCCACCTTGGCACAATGAAGTGACAAAGAAAAAGCACATGGGACAATGCTGTGGAGTATTGCTTTTGCGACAACAAAAATGCTTTCGCGACAACAAAAATTTTTTCATGAAATCCCTATACCTTATAATGGAATGCTTTCATGAACAAAAAGATGTTGCCACACACACAAAAAAATGTTTTTATGAAAGTTTTTGCAATGCACATATAAATTTTCCCGTAGGCTACAATGGAACACGAAAAACTTGCATAACTTTTGAATGGATTAATATTTTTTCACCAAATCTTCAAAAGGCATCAGTTTAACCCAGGCCACATACTGACATGCAAATTTGAATCCACTCAGATGCATTCTTCCTTCCATTATGCCCAACCAAAAAATGCACAAAAGTTGGCTAATTTTCATGTTTTTGATGCTCCATGGTTCTGCAACCGTACAGTTGACCAGAACAAAACTTTTCAGGTCCAGAGACCTATGGTTGGATGCTGTGCATGCACAATTTTAGGCAAATCAGACAAACAATTGCAAAGTTATTAAAGTGCACAATTTTGGGTTTAACATAAAAGTGACTATGCAACCCTAACTAAACCTGCCCTACTGGCCAGGTATTATAGATATTTATAAAATGGGTAGGAAAATTTATGTTTGCTGATTTGTTGGAACATGTCACATGACCATGCATATATCAGAGTGCGACCACACACCTGCACTTTTACCCCACTCCAAAACAATTTTGACATTTTATAAGATAGATAGCCACCTGAGGTGTGGTCGCGCCTGATATACGTGATGCCTTGGGTGCTGGACGATGAGGCCGCCGCACACGGTGTATATCAGAGAATGACCGCACACCTCAGAGTGGTTTATCTATTCATATATATATATATATATATATATACATACATAATGTAGATATACTGTAGATATATATATATATATATAGAGAGAGAGAGAGAGAGAATGAGGGAGAGAAAGAGAGACAGATAATACCTGAATAGGTCTTTTTCCATATAGAAAAGCCCAAAATGTATTTCCTTGTGCACCCATGACAGTTAGTTATATACCCACAGTACATAAATCCTGAGGCTACCACACTGCCCACTGCCTACTAAATCACTTATCAAATTACAGCAATTGGTAACAAAAAATACCTAAAAAAGACCCCTTCCATAAAAACATTATCTAAACTACATCTTAACACTACCTTGCCTACACACTGTTTCCCTCCTGTCTCTTACCAACAGCCATATCCCTCAATGCTCCAGCTCTCTGTTCCAAAGCACCAAGTTCTCCATGCGACTGCCCTGACTCTGATCTCTTTCAGCTACTGCCCATCCCTCCATGCTACTGCAGCTGACGCCAGCCTTATTCCACCGCTGACTGCAGAGGCCACACTACTTCTGACTGCAGACATTCTGCTCCCTATCGAAAATGTCACGTCACTCCCAATTGAACATGCCACACCACTAATCATGCAGAACTAAAGGGTGGGCTGCCCCAGTGATGTCTTCTTTTATAGTAGGACTTTATACTATGGCAACACCGGGGGTGGGGATGGGGGGTTGGATATGAAGGTACCAAAAATGCCATTACATTACGGAAAAAGAGTGGGACAAAAACCAAAAAGTAAAACTTGGAAATGATCACAGATATGATTTAACAATGAAAAAAAAAAAACAGACCATCTTAATATTTTATATGAAATGGGAACTCCACTATCTTGGGGGGCTAATGAGCTCATAATCCTATTCACCCATTATGGAGCTCATTAGCCCCACCCTCAAGATGATATATTTTCACATAGCCATACTTACCTAGCATTAAAAAATACACATTTATACAATAGGAGTGACCAAATAACTCACTGAATAAAAACATGTATTCTCGCTGCAGTGGAATATTCACGCTGCGGTGAAATAAACCACTGTGGTGACATCACCACAGTGGAATTATTTACATTTATTAAGTGGCTCATGCAAAACATTACTGCACTAATGGTAACTTTTGCGTGATCCACCCCCAATAGGAGGACCTATTGTATAAATCGAATACATGATGGGCAGAACTGGAATATGGAAAATATCTACACTTGTGATCAGTGACCTCTGGAACTATCACTTGTGGCTCCTTCACTCGTGAGGTATCCCAATGTCACTGTTCACTCATGCAGATATTTTCCATATTCCATTCCTGCCCATCATGTATCTCATATATTCATATATATGTATATGGCATTGGGATGATTAAAAGATACTTGGGGTTTTATAAGAGATCTATGAACCCATGATAATACGAGTGGTTAAGCCGCAAGTCAAATTACAGAAGCCATGAGTGACACTACAGAGGTTACATCTCACTAGTAAAATATCAGGCATAATTTCAATTGGCTCATACCATATTTGATTTATGCAATGGCATGGATTTGTGTGGCAAAGCTGTTGAATGTACTGCTGTCTCAAGTGAGTTACAGTTAGAGTTCTATCAGCAGTGTTTTCTAAGGAACCTCACACCATTGATTTATTGTGGCTTCAGAGACTTTGAACCCTAAGTTTTCACTTCCCTTCTGTGTACACTTTACGTTTCAACCCTAATAGATGCATTAGTGTAGTTTTTTGGAGTGTGTGTGTGTGTGTGTGTGTGTGTGTGTGTGTGTGTGTGTAAGTACTGAGTGTGCTTGTGGGTGCGTGTGTTTCTGTGCTTTATCTCATGCTTTTTAAAATTTCACAACTAGAATTTGCAGTGTGCTTGATGCATTATTCCTATCTGAAGGCAATGCTTACTTTGACTGTCTGTGTATGTATGTATTCTATGTATAAAGGTACAGGAAAAAAACATACCCAGAGGATGGATTTGATACTTTGCTTACTTACGATGATTTCTGCATGTGTGCGTACATTTTGGTTGTGTACTGTCTATAAAGCACTAGCGTACCTTGATCTAAAACTGAGCAGATGGCTGCTGTTTGCCAGTAACCATCTGCCTGGGTTTCTAGTTAAACAAGGTTTTTTTTTTGTTTTTTTTTTACAAACCAAAGACAGGTTTATAAAAGGAAGGTAGTGTGGTGCAGTAGTTAGTACTGAACTTTGAAATAAGAGGTCTTAGGCTGAACCCTTCCTCAGGCACTGACTCACGGTGTGCTCTTTATTCTTCAGCAAATCACTTGACTTCCCTGTCTGGTCTCCATGCTTCATTCTTTATGGTTGTAAAGTTGAGTAGAAAGAGGACCTACTAAAAGTGAAATGTTGCACCTCAGTTGGGCTATCCTTGGTAAATAAATTGTTAAAACAGCATTTGAAACAGATTTTTTGCCACCCTACTTCTTGTCCCATGATGTCATCCACCCAGTCTTCACATTAAGGGGTCTTCCTTATCTCCTGGTGATTTCTAATCCCCCATCTGCCACTACTCCCCACTGTTCCTCACAGGGGGGTGTCAATGTTGTAGTGGGACCTGAGAGTGCTGCTGATCGTGATTGAGACAGTGTCATGGATGTTGCTCCTGTGACCCTTGAGCCTTCATTGACACCAACTCTTCACGGTAAACTCAAGCACACACAGCTTACTCCATGGGGGAGAGCAAGTTCCCTGGCCTTCCACCGGGGGTTGCTGCAATGTTGGAATGTGGTGTGACCCTTCCTCACCTGTAGAGTGCTGGCAGTGGTACAGCCTGCTCCAGCTAGGCTACCTGAATGCCTTCTCCTGCATCCACTCCTAAACCTGAGTCACTGGCCCTGAATATCAGGCCACTTTTGAAATGTATTTTTTATTTTAAAAACAGCGAGCTTCCTGTTCTGAAATCACAGTGGGGCACAAATCCCTATAAACAGCAAAGAGAGGTCACACTGAAGACTTGCTGGCTGAAAACCAGCTCACTCCCATTGACAGGAAACAACTGAACCAACAGCACCATGCCAGCAGGAAATACACAAGACAAAGGAGAAAGCATTGGTCAAGGGGGAAATTGTTTAACCAGGAAAGGCACACTAAGCCGAAGCTTGTTTCCAGGTGCGACCTGGGAGCACAAGGAAGTTAAGTGACTTGCTCAGGGTCACACAGTATGCAGGTGGGGGCTGTGGGATTCAAACCTCAGTCTGGTCTGCTGGATGTCACCAGATTTGCAGCTCAGAGCCTTAAGCTACTGTACTATATTGCCTCCTATGTTTCTGTTTGAGGCTCTCTGTCTTCCCATCATTTGGAGTGAATGGCACTCCTCCCAAGAAATCATCATTCTATGAAATTTTTTATGGTTAACCAAGTTAGCCCACTGGAACATAAGTTGCTTTGTCAGGAGTGAGCCAGTATCATAGATCAAGTACATAATAGATTACATACATCACAATAAAAGGTACACACCACATACAACAACAAGATAACAAAGACATATGTTCAAATACAAAATTGTAGTTTCAGATAAATCAGATGGAGCTCCCAATGCTCTTTTTGAAGGGCTCTGCACCCCGCTTCAATTGCAGAACATGAATCTATTTTCAAGGTAAAAACTGATTTTTAAATAACCATTATAAGCAAGCCTTATTCAAAACTTGGACAAATGGATTGTTGGCACTGGCAAAGAGTTGCCATCTGCCAAATATTGGCTCGAGGCCAAATCCCTCTTCAGTAGTAATCAGTGGGAAGGTAGTAATATGTACCATAAGAAAATATTATAATGCGTAGCTACCTTGTTTTGTCAGTGGTTTCAAAACGTCATTCTTAACAGCTACTGTGGGACAAAAGAGCTGGCTACTTAATGTCTTACAAGTTAAAAAAAATCCCTCCACCACCTAGGAGTCAGTTAAACACTTAGCAAGAGAATTAGAAAAGTAGCACCCCGGCCCCTTACAGCCACCTAATGTTTCATAACTTTGTGTAGTGCTTTATCAAAGGCACTGTGGGTGAAGCAACAACTTGTTGTATAATGTTCACAATGCTAATTAGCATCCATTGTGGACCAATGAGCTGAAAAAAGTGCCTGGTGCTGTGCAAGTTAAATGTGCAAAATCTGCTACTACTTATTCAAGAGTAAAAGTGATATACAATGTTTGCAGGTGTTACTTCACAATTTACTCTGCATTTAAAATACATATGAACCCACCACTAAATATTTAATGTGACGAGGGATGGGGGGGTTGTGAGCATACCTCTCAACCTTTTGTCACTGAAATGAGGGATGCAGACATTCAAAATGAGGACAATGAGGAAAACTGGCTCTCAAACTGAGGGACATATCATTAAACACTGAGATACAGGCTCAGTACATTGTGGCAACCATTGTGTCTACTTGTACAATGTTTATTTTATATTTAGTATCTTAGAATATTATTAATTTCTGCTATAAATTCTAAATTTACAACACATGCTTGGTATGGGCAGCACCTTTTCCATGAGGGACAGATGAGGGACAGAGCAGTTTTGATTGGTAAATTAGGGACGTACCTCGTAATCAGGGACAGTTGAGAGGTATGGTTGTGAGATCTGGGAGCCAGGGTTTTCAAATGGAAAGGAACAGGGAATCAAAACAAAGTTAAAAATATACTGTTGATCATATTGTTGGTGATACAAAAAAATCATATTATGTTCCTGATTCTAAAACGGGTTAGAATGATGAAGGGACTTGCGTCAAAAGACTTTGACGCAAGTTGTGATTTGCATCACAACTTGCGTCAAACCACGATTTTGCAAAACAGCTTGCCTCTGACACAAACAATGCTGCACCACAGCCCCCATGCACTAGGGCTGCATCCAACAACCCAGTGCACCAGGTCATAAGGCGGCTTGTGCCACATCCCCTTTTTGGGGATTTTCAAAGCCCCACCATGGACGCAGCATGGGGCTCCACTTAGACCAGCCAGGAGGTGGTCTAAGTGGTTGCACCACTGGGACTTGGGCGGTCAATGGACAGTGGCATGCAGTATGGGGCAGGGGAGGATCCATGGGGGTGTCGGGCACAGTTGTCCATCAGCCTTAGTGGCTTGGAACCCAGCAGGGTGTACCACAGTAAAAGTTTGCAAATCATACCAGTAATGTAAAACAAGTTCCCTGGCAGTGAAGCCCCTCTTGGTTCTTGATGCTTCTGTAGAAGGCCTGGTGGTATAGTGGACCTGCCCCCCATGATTCCCGACCTTCCCCGAGAGGAATGCAGGCTTTGACCCTGTGTTATAGTGCCCCCCGCAATCCCCAAGCTGCTGAAAAAAAATTCCAGTCATACTTCCTGGTGGCTTAGTAGTTCCCTACTCTCCCCTCCCTGTCAGGCATTGCATAACCACCCTGCCCCCCCCACTCTGTTCCCTGCCCACTTCTGTGACTGGCACATCCCTCTACACACCACCATGGCCAGCCACAGAAAGCAATCACACGGACCGCACACTGAACACTATACAAGTACGCAGAGAGTGCATTGTGGGACTGGCCATGGTGGTGTGCAGATGGATGTGCCAGTCACAGAAGTGTATCAGGGATGGGGGAGGAGAGAGAGAGGTGGTTGACCACTGCCTGTCAGGGTAAGGAGGATGGGAGGCCACTAAACAGCCAGCTGATGTGCACGGCATGTGTGTGGGAAAATCATGGGCATGGGGGGGACTGGGACTTCTTTTTTTGTATGCATGGCAAGGGAGCTTGGGGCTAGATGTGGGTTGGGGGTCACTATACCACCACCGTACTAAGGATATGTCAGGGATTGCTGGGGGTTACCATAAGCCTGCCATGGCAGGGGCAACACGGGGTGGACACGGGTGTTGGGACTGTACTGGGACACTGCCCTATAGCGGCAACCCACCCCGTACCTCAGCCTTGTGGCAGCTGCCCCTTTTGGGCCCAGGTTCAGAGCTTGGTGCTCCTTGGGGCACCTAGGCTGCTCACTGAGTTCTTGTCTGCAGCTGCATCCCAGATTTGCACCACAGCCTCTGACTACACCAATCGTTATGACACAGGCTACATATTGCGTCTATTCCAGTAGGTTTGGTGCAAGTTGCCAACTTCTGGAATACTGGAATTTGTGTTTGCCGCAGCTGCATATGACACAGCCCTATTCTTCACCACAAATTGCATCCAACACTAGCAGCTTCTAGAATCTGGCTCTATGAATCACAATCCAACATTTTAACATAGTATTGTACTAGATCAAGAGTACCGCTTATAAAAATGGCACATGTCCAATGATATGCTTGCCCAGTAAGAAAAAGGTTCAATTGAACATGTCCATTCAGACCAGGTGGTGTCTGCCTGTATTGCCAAAAGGTTTCTCTAAGTTTTTGATTCAGATTACTTCCCCTGCACCAAAGTTGCACTCTCTCCAGCCCTTGAAATTTGGTGTTACTGAAATTGCGTTCCTAGTCTGTCTAGGCTCTGTAGGCAGGATATGCCAATGTCTCTGCAGAATCTGGCAAACTGCATATGCATGTGGACTGAATGTTTTAATAAATACAGTATTATTTACTGTATTATTCCTGCATCTCCTAGGTCTCAGCAAAATTTCTCTAGCTGTATGTTCCGCTCTCTTTCCTGCTGTCCTGATACTTTCCTCACTGTACCTTCTCTTTTCAAACCTTAAGTCTGTTGAGTGTGTTCTATAGTTAGAGGGCTCACTGCAATTGTGCTTTATGTTAAAACAGTGTAAATCATATGAAAAAAGACTGGAGCGTCTTAATACTGTTATGTACTTTCTGCATGCAAAAACGATGAAGGAGACAATGACAAAGGCCTCCAAAATGTTGCAAACAAAGGGTCAACTATTTGAAAGTTCTACGTGAGTAAGAATTTGATGACAACGGGCCATAGGTTTTTTTTCAAAACTGATTTTCCCATTCTAGGCCTATGGCAAAATCCTTTCTAGAATAGGGCCCCGTACCCTATTGGCGGGTGGTAAATTTAACAATGACATGAGGAAGTTCTTCTTCACAGAAAGACATAGCCTTTTTGGCATGGTGGTTAATGCAGGTACTGCTGTCGCTGCATTCAAAGCTGGCTGGGATGGTTTCAAAGAGCTTATGAAAGGGAAGAAATACAGGGAATAAAAGGGCAGTTGTTTCAAAGTAGGGTGCCAGAGCAGATGGGGTAGACTCTACAGCCTGGGTTTTCAGAAAATCCGGATGCTGCCGCAGCTCGGTCACTGTGTAAATGTGCCAGAATGTTTTTGCACAGTTTTCAAACATTCTGATGCATGTGTGACACTTTGCACAGTTTATGGGGGAAAACTGATACATGCTCCAAATATCTGATGCATACACCATTTTTCTGTGTGTACCTCATGCCACTAAAGACAAGAAGACAGATCGCATTTTCTGTGGTCTAACAGTCTTATCGTAAGTACTGCAAGTGTGGTCAGAATGTGCCACGACTGACTGAAAAGCCAGCCCCCTGTTGTTATCTGTACACAGCTTTCTATGTTTCCTACTTGTACACCAGGACTTCTTGAACCCAAAAGAGGACTGCACGTGCCAAGTTTTAAAGGTGATTTCTTCCATTTCTGGGGATATTTTATTTTTTAATTTATAGTTAATTGAGGTTTTGCATTATATACATACAGTTTAACACAATAGCCTTCTTAACAAATCTCCCAGCCTGGCCAGAGCAGTAATTCCACTGTTCCTTGGATTACTGACTAAGCAATAAGACACAGATTTTCCCACAATGATGCAGAGAACTCTGCAATGCACAGTGTAATTCCCACAATACTGCTTCTGAATATTCTTTTCTACCATGACTTACCAAGCTATTGTATAATAATGCCTAGTATAGGTCTAGTTGGTTCTCATTTTCTTGCTGAACTATTTTGATTCTTGCTTACCTGTATATCAATTACTGTGCTAAAAGTATATTCTTCCTATCACAATATATACTATAGACTGGTCAGAACGGCACTATTTGTCTTGTTTATCAGTTACTGCACTGCAGTTGTTCCTCCACTCTATTGTATCCTATTGTACCTATTTATATCTATTGTACCTTTTTCGTTGTATGCTGTCCTACACAGGACCTCCTTGTAAATGAGCTTGCTCAATGGAGCCCCTTCCTGATGAAATAAACTAAGCTCCACTATAATCTGGAAGACTGACTTGGTAGCTGTTCAGTTCCTGTAAAGCAACAAGCTGTCTAAAACGTCGGCACCACAAGTAATGTGCTTATATATGAGCAGAATCCAAAAACAATTTGCAGAACAATAATGAGATCAACTAGAAAGTGGAGAAAAATGAGAAAATCGCTGATGTCAGGTAAGTATGCCTCCCAATGGATTCTAGCCTGAAAGCATGTCATAAGGCGAGGATGGGTATGTCTGGCACGGAGTAAGAATAAGCTGTTTCCTTTATTTATATATTTATTGATTTTATTATTTTTATTTATTTAAATCTCGGATTACAATACTTTTGAACCAGAGGCTCTTTTACAAAGGTTCCACATCAAAATGGATCGATACAAAGGTAAATCACAAATCTGACTAACATTCAAGAGCAATAATACACTTAAGGTGGTAAAAAACAGTAATGCCAACACATTCTGAATCACAAATAATAGTAGAGTATACAAGTCAGCCACCATATAGTGGCCAAGGGGTATAAACAAGACAGTTGGAGGACAAAAGCAGCCAGGGGTGGGCTTTATTGGTGGGGAGGGGGACAGTTAGAGGACCAAGCAGTCAGAGGTGGGCTTTGCTGGGGGAAGGGGTGAATGGGAAAGGGACTAGAACAGTTGGAGGACAGAAGCAACAAGAGGTAGGGTTTGTAGGGGTGGGGGACAGTTGGAGGACAGTATCAGGAGAGGGGGAGGTTGAGGGGGAGACAATATCCCTGAATACAGGAGAGTAACTTACAAGCTATGTCCTAGCAGAGCAAGATAATATTAAGGAGTCTTATAGTATTATGTCCCTTGCTCCCCTACTGTGTCAGACATGTGCAGGGCCAAGAATGGCCCCCACACAGCTTCAAATTGATGTGATTTACCCTCCGTAGATATGAAAGTGGCTCACATCCAGCAAGCTTGTACATATTATCTCCCCACTCACTGTATGTGGGGAATCCTATCATTCTCCAGTGCCTTATCCGCAGTCTCTTAGCTTCTGTGATAGCAGCGATAAACCATGCTTGGAGAGGTTTATACTGTACAGGGAGGTGCACAGTATTTCCCAGGACAATAAACAAATCATCTCAGGATATAGAGTGCTCAAGAACCTGCTCCATAGAAGAGAGGATTTGGCGACACCTATCCTTGATCTTAGGTTATTCCCACACGATGTGGAGGAAATTACCCTTGGAGGCATTACAGCACCAACAGTCTGAGGACTGGGATAGTTTCACCTTATGCAAAAGTGCTGGTGTGCAATACCATAAATGCAACATCTTCAGTTGCATTAGTCGACCTCTGGTATCTCGAGACATGCCATAGGCATTTGCCTACATGCATTCCCACTCCGCATTTGTGAGGGTGGTCCCCAAGAGCCTCTCCCATCAAGCTTTGACCTGAGCAGTTGAGGGAGTGCATTCCTGTAGTAAAGTCCTATAGAGAAAGCCTAATTTCAGTGGGGTGTCTCAAAGTTTACTCCCCCCCCCACTAAGCCTAATATGTCATCCCATCTCCCCCAAGCTGGCAACTGAAGCTGAGTACCCATGAAAGTAGATAAAAGGTGAGGGAACCGTAAGTACTTCCAGTGGTGTGACATAGGTATGGATGCCTGCTTAAAACCACCTAATAGTCGGTCTACAAACAGTATGCTGGTAACAAAAAGACCTTTTATCTTGGTTCCTTTAAGAGTGCACTTTATAATGACTAGATTGCCACCATGTATCGAGCTTTGACAAAGTGTCATAGTGACGTAAAATGCATTGGTCACATGGTATGTGCGTGCCATGAGGGTGAGGGTGCTGCTTGCTATGTCTTTAAGCTTTTTGTAATAAAGCGTTATTCACTGGACCAAGATCAATGGTCCTTTTGTTACCGGGACACTGTTTGTAGCCGGACTATTAGGTGGTTTTATGTACGTTTTGAAACATCTGTGGCTCCGGTGGCGTCCTTATTAGCCTCCTCCTTTTTGTTTGTTTAAGGTTGCCTGCTGCCTGAAGTCAGAGAAGGCTTTCAGGTGGATGGTCATAGGAGAGAATAAGTCTCCAATCCTTTTTAAACCTCCCTTCTCCCAAGTGGTCCAACTGAGTTGGGTACCTCCAGTCTTAAGACGGGGGTTATGCCAGAGAGGACACAGGGAGGGGGGCATCCCACATCTGCCCCAGTATTTTTTAGAGCTCTCTCCAGACATGTAAAGCATATGCCTGAGTAGGGATGCAGTGCACTTTTAAAAAAAATTCCCCTAGAGTAAGCTCAGAATGCCTTCCTCCTTCCACAGCCCACTCTAGGGCCACCCATCAAGTAACCTTACAAGCTTTGTCTGCATGTAACCACATCCAAATCTGTTTTACTCCAGAGGCTAAATAATATCCCTTAAACCATGGCACATGAACTCCCTCTTTGGTGCATGAGGCAATCGGGCACAGAGCAGACAATCTAGCTCAGCCCCTTCCCATAAAAAGTCATTCACTACCACAGATAACTGTTTCTGGATAGACTCAAGTAGCTGTAAGGGTAGGTACCCGATTAAGTACACTTTGGGAAGCATCATCATTACACTTTACCCTGCAAAGAAAGGTAACGGGGCTTCCACCTAGCAATATCCCCTTTAAGAGTTTTAATCAGGGGGTGAAAGTTAAGTAAAGGCCACTCTGTCCAAGATGGAGGGATCAGCAACCCTAAATATCTTATGGGATGCGGCACCCAACGTAGCCCTGTACCTCCCAGCATTTTATCAGTGCACTTAGAACTGAGGGGAATAACTTCTGTTTTATCCCAGTTATTTTTAAGGCCAGAGAGTGCTGAAAAGTGGTTAAGCAAGTTCACTAAAACAGGGATAGAGATAGTAGGGTTACATACAGTTAAAAGGATGTCATCTGAGAACAACATAGATTTGTAGGACTCATTCCCTAACTCTACTCCTTGAATGGTCCTAGACTCTCAGAGTTTTTGCATCAGTGGCTCAAAGGCTAATACAAATAAGGCTGGGGGTAAGGGGCAGCCCTGCCTCATACCCCTACCGAGCTTGAAAGGTGGAGAAAGTCTGCCATTAGTCAAGACTGCCACCTGTGAAGTAGCATAAATAACTTGAACCCATGTAATAAAGATGTCCCCCAGCCTGAATTTCTGCAGGGTAGCCATAAGGTAGGGCAATTTTAAAGAGTCAAAGGCCTTCTCCTTATCCAGGGTAACAGCTGCCATAGTGTCCAGAGAGGACTCCATGGCCCACATCAGGTTGACCATCCCCCAGATGTGGACTCTCCAATCCCTACCTGCCACAAATCTGACCTGGTCTGGGAGGACTAATAGTGACAGAACCTTATTAAGTCTATTCACCAGAATTATGGCCAAGAGTTTATAGTACACATTTAAAAGAGAGATAAGCAGTAGCTGGAGCACTGGAAAGGATCTTTCCCTTTCTTGGCTAGGCCAGTAATAGTAGCTTCGTTCACAGTGTCCGACAATACTCCTTCATGCCAGGTGTCCTGTAACAAAGTAGCCAGCAGAGGGCTGACCAAGTCCCCAGTTGTCTTATGCACTTCCACGAGGAAGTCATTGGGCCCTGGGATGTTTCCTCCATGCAAATGGGCTGTGGCATCGCGGACCTCTTGCAAGATACTAGGGCCTTCCAGTCCACTGCACTGCTCCTCTGGCAACACCAGTAAGGTGATGGTTGCTAGAAAATCCTGAATTTCATTAAGGAGGCCCTCATTAGACTGCAGCCTAGAGGAATAAAGGTTCCCATAATAATCCCGAAAAGCTAAGTTGTTTCCAGCTGGGTCCACTGAAACTCCTGCATTCCACCTAATTCCTGGAATTTTACTATTGGGCATCACCCGCTTTAAGTGATATCCAAGAAGGTGCCCCACCTGCCCCCCCCTTCCTAATAAGCCTGCCTCATGCAATATAGGCCAAACTCTGCCTACTGCATATTGAGGGCATTGATCTGATATTGCACTGATCTCAGGGATTGTAGCAGCAAAGAGTGGCATCTCCTGCCTTATGCTGCTTTTTCAATATCTCTAGTCACTATTCTAGGGATGCCAGTTTCTCACCTCTTACCTTCTTTCTAGCTGAGAAATAAGCAATTATTTTACCGCTGAGGTGAGTTTTAAAGAGATTCACCAAGATAGGCAGATGTACCACATACATCGGTGCCTTACCACATAAGAATGTGGTCTGTTTATATGTGCCCCATAAATGTCCCGTCAGTATGCCATAATTTCACTCGTAATTTTATCTTCAATGGGATACTTTATTGATTTATTTATTGAAAAGTTTCACCAGGAAAGGCATACTGAGCAATAAATTGCTTGTTTCCCAGTGCATCCTGCGGGGAGGGGGTAACATGGGGAAATAAACATTCAACACAATATAGTACAGTTCAGTACAATACAATATAATATATGACAGGGCAGTAAGCAGTAACATAATGTACAATACAGCAAATTTCATGGATAGAGGTAGAGTAAACTCATCAACTAAGCAGCAGGCAGGTACGAGGATCAAACAAGTCAATCAATCAATCAATCAAGTCTTTATTTGTCCAGGCGAACACCATTGAGCAGGCTCATTTACAAGGTGGACCTGTGTTACACAAGGTCAAGAATAACATTTTTATGTACAGATAATAAATAGACATAATTATACAGAAATAGAAAAAAAAATACACAGAGCAATCAAGTGAGACTGGAGGGAACAGCACTCACTATAAATAGATTGAGAAGAACAGAGAAAGAAAGAATAAGAAGAAGAATAGCTATAAAGTTAAAGATAAAGATAGAGTAAGTGCTAGACGTTGAAATTAGAGAAATCAGGGAGGAACAGAAAACAGCAGTGTAGGGGAGGGGGTCATGGGATATGTATGAGATAGGTGGGGGGATAGAACAAGCTAGAAGCAGGAGCAGTTCAGAGAGAGGAAGTTGTACAGGGATGTAGAGAGGGAGTGCGGGGAGGAAGAATGTCTGATTTGAGGTGGCAATTGGTTCCATAATTTGGAGAAATGGTATGAGAATGCGGAATGAACAAGGGTCTAGTTAGTCACCCAGTGCCCTTGTTTAATCACCACATAATCACTGTAACATATAAAACTGGTGTAAAAGGTACCCCCCATAGATTTTATAATGTAGCACGTCCTCGCGCTCTCCCTGTCATCACATCATAAAACTGGCTGAGCGCTGGGTGGCGTGGGGGAAGATCTAAAGTCCAGGAAGTGAAAGTATCCCAGTGAAGATAAAATTATGAGTAAAATTGTGGCGCACCTACAGGACATTTATGGGGCACGTATGAATAGACCGCATTCTTATGAGATAAGGCACAGATGTATGTGGTGCATAAGCCTCATAATTTAACTTAGTAAGTCTCTTTAAGGCCTTCCCATACTTATTTAGTGGATACCCCTCCCTTATTGTTATGAAGCAGGTAATCCTGAACCTCCTGCTGAAACCATGCTGTGAAATTAGTATCACTTAACAAACTGATGCTACAATGGAGATAAGACTCGTCTCAATAGTAGCACTTCAGCTTCCTTTAAGAATACCAGAAGAAGCTAAGATTAAGTCAGTTCTACTATATGTGCCAAGAGTTTGGGAGAAAAACATAAAATCTGTACCAGAGGGATGTGCCATCCTCTATGCATCCTGGAGATGCAGATCTGCCATTAATTTGTGCAGGGCTCTGGATCCAGGTGTGTCCAGTTGGGAACTCTGGCCTCTCCAATCACAGAGGTAATCGAGCACCACATTAATATCAACATCTAAAAGAATTTCTTCCCCTCCCATATCCAAAATAGCCTGGGATAATTGACAGAAAAAGAACTGTACTGTCTTCATTAGGGCCATATACAGAGCCTAAAACCATTGGAGAGCCATCCAAGGTTCCTTTGATTAAGATCCATCTACCTTGCTTGTCCTTATGGACCTGCTGTGGTAGCCAATTAACCCCCTTACTGCAGATTGGGACTCCTTTCTTTTTGCCTGAGTAGGAGACTTCAAATACCTGCCCCCCCCCCCACCAAAAAAAATTCCCAACTTCTCAGCTTGTGACTTGAGAAAATGAGTCTCCTGGAGAAAGATGATCTGGCTCTCTAGTTTTTTTTTTTTTTAAATGGGACAAAACTTGTTTATGTTTAATGAGGCTGTTAAGCCCTTGAATGTTCCAGAAGATAATCTTATAGGTCATTATCTGTATTTAGCATTTAAACATTCAGAAGCAGATGCACCACAATACGGACTGCGGCAGCAGGAAATGAAGGGACACTCGTCTGTAGGCAAGTCAGTTGGCAACGGGGTGGGTTGTGAATATACCATCAGCCACTGGAAAAGAAAAAAAAAGTAAGCTTCCCGCTGCATGGTAGAGCTCCCACCCTGCATGTGCTAATCTCACTCATTTCCTCATTCAAACCAGTAGCAGAATCCTGACCAGTTGAGAAGGGCCACCCACCTCCCAGACAAATCTATGTCCCAGTTCTCCATCCCTACTCAGGTCACACGTGCAAGAAAAAGAGAGCCCTTTGCAACTTTACACTTTGTTTTGGTTTTTGCTACAAGCTCTGAAGCTATAATGTGTCCATTGTTCCCAGTTGTGAAAGAAGAAATCCACTTCTAACACTGAATTGACAGTGTACCACAAAAGAAACAGTAAATTAGAGAAAAATTCAGCAATCATGTATATGTTTCATAGATATGGGGATAAGAACTACTTCAGCCCTCCGTTACAGTCCCTAGATCCATTGAGTCTTTCATCTGTCTCGACATGGATTGCCTCAGGCATTGTTCACCTGATGTGGCTGTGGTCAGTTAAGCAATATACCACAAGAAGGTGTGGGTGATACCAGGATTTACCCACACCCGGTGCGGTTTGGTCACGAGGCCGTAGGCCAAGTGAGGAAACTGCACTGTGTGTTGTTAAATCCTGGCATCTCCCACACCCTCAAGAGGGATATTGCTATTGTACAACTGAAAATATTCAGATTGGAAACATTTTTATTTGAAAGTATTTATTTATTCTCTTTTTTTATGTATATGAGGAATAGTGTTCTTCCGCGTAACAAAATAGTTCTGAAAGGAAGTTGCTAAGTAAGATTCAAAAAAACTGTTTAGAATCAGGCAAGAATATATAAGTAAGATTTCATGTAAGGAGCAGCATGGGTGGTGTCTTCTGGAGGCAGGGTTGCAGTGACTTTTGGCTGGCTGGTGGAGGAAATACTACCCGCGTCGGACCTATTGCGGCTTGTGTCCTGCTGGGTTACTTCAGGCTGAGGCAGAGGTCCATTTGTGAAGAAATTCTGTGTTGCTGGTTGTTGCATTTCTGTGTCCGGAATGTCAGAAAATATGCACTCTAATTCTTCCTCATCGAACATTTCAAAGGAAGAGCTCATTTAGTTTTTTAAATTTTCTGCGTCTTTCTTACCAATGGTAACAATATGGTTTTCGGGGCCTTTGATCTACGAGCATTGGATTGATTCAGGGTGCAGGTGGGTCATTGGCTGGTTGGCACTCTTTACAGTGTGGTGATGGCATGATTTACACATTGTAAATCGTGCCAGCCAGCCAATCAGAACACAGTATTTTTAGTGCTGTTGTATAATTTCTGCTTTGTGGAGAGAGGAGTACATTGTGGTTTTGAGTCCTGCAGTTACCAATTTACAGTAGAGTTGTCCTGAGGAGATTGACTGGTGTTATCCAATATATAGTGATGGTCCTTCTTCAGGCAGGTAGAGGTTTCTGTTCTTTTGCCTATTGTAAGTCAGAGAATGGCGGTTGGCCTGGGGAGAATTTCACCCCTCTTTCCCGTGCAAGGTCCCAGACTCTGTTGAAAGAGTTGTGCTTCTCAATTACCCACTTTGAGAAGTCCAGATACACAGAGAGAGTTTACAAGTGCAAGTTATTGATGGCTCAAGCTGTAAATTGGTGGAATGTCCACCAATTCCATGTGTGACTGCGTCCTCTAACACCTGGTATTGTTCTTCCTAACTCTCTACTAATGCCCTCCTCACCCTGCCTTCATTCCCCAGCTTCCTCTCCTCCCGCCTCCCCCTTCTCTCACCTCCTTTCCTCTCCACCTCCCCCCACTGTCCCTTTCACCCTCATCCTGCCTAGCCTTCCTTAAATGGCACCCCCACACTACTTATGACAACACTACTCTATAGCTGCACTTTTAACCTTCCCCTTCAGTTCCTGAACAATGCTTCAGACAAGCTGCCCTTGTCAAGACTGCTTGATAAAGTTGCTAAAATGTTATTAGGAACTGTGCTGTCACAGCATTTTCTGCAACAGTACCCTTGTTTTTTATGTAACTATGAATTTCTATGTTTATTCATCATGTTAAATTGTGTTAAACCTACCTACAGTTATTGTATTTCATGCTATGCCACTATGTGTTTTGACTGGATATGTTTTTGTACTGCTTGGTGAAATTGTTGGATGTGGAACCTCTGTAAATGAGCCTTTAGCGCAAAGGTTTTAATCCAAGTATCAATAAATAAGCTTTTGTTAAGAACCGCTCATGATCCTGGTAGTGAAGGAGTCAGAAAATGATGGCCTAGGGTGAGTTGTCTGAATAAAGGTGTGTGCTAAGGCAACACTGTAAGGAGGTTAAAAAACCCACACTTGGGTGTCTGATTCAAAATACCATATTTATTGTTTAAATCTGCTGGAGCAGCACTACCACAGATAATACCAAATGTTTCCGAGCACCCCTCTTGTGCTCTTTCTCTTGACAAAGAGCACAAAAGAGGTGCTCGAAAATTATTGGCGTTCTTGTGCTTTGAGTAAGAGTGCAAGTGGGGTGCTCAAAAATGTTTGGCATTCTCGGTGGTAGTGCCCGCTCAGCAGTTTTAAACAGTGGTGTGGTATTTTGAATCAATTTACCTAATGTCAGGTTCTTTCAGAGTGTTGCTTTAGCACAAACTTTACTTTGAAGTTCCAGTCCTATGCTCAGAACTTGGCAATCATCTCACTGCCGCCTGCATTTGTTTTGAGCTGTCTGGGTGGCTGGCGGTGAGCCTGAGGGAACACAGTGAGCTCTATTGATCTCAACTGGGTAATCCCAGTAATAGTTGAGTAGTTGGGGCAGAAGATGCTGGAAACAATCATATTGGTGCCTTCTGCTCTCTCAGGGGGCCCAAACAAGTGTACATTGTTCCGCCGATTCTGGGTCTCCTGGTCATCCCACAGCAGTTGAACTTCTTTCTCCACAAGGGTGCAGCATCTCCCAGCGGTCCAGTACCAGTCCTCAAGCTGGCTGATCCTTGACTCTGTTTCTTCCACTTGAGCTCCTAATGCATCCAGAAATGTTTTAGCTGCGGCCAAAGTCTCCATGACTTTAGAAAATTCAGCTTGGATAACCCTCATGAAATTATTTATTTCAAAGAGCTCCATTATAATGAGCCCAGATTCTGACTCTCTCTCATGCCGGGGGTCAGCCATCTTGATAGCAGATTCAGCTGGGCTTCTCAGAGAGACAGATGATTTGTGCTTTTTTGCTGAGAGTAGCTCCCTAGATTCTGCATTCTCCATGTTGGGGAGGTTGTAGACAGCTTAAATCTTACAGATCAAGTCGAGTTGGTGAGCTTTGGGGCATGGATTGCCAAGGATTAAGCCTTCTTAGGCAGAGCCTCAGGAGCCAGGCTAAATTTTGCTTGGCTGCATCACATGACACCCAGGGTAATTTCGTTTTTATTTTATAATTCAGATGATTTATAAATTATTAATTAGAGTTGTCTGAATAACTTTCTGGCAAAAAAATCAGATACCTTCTGAGTTTCTAATTTTACACATTGACTTGAAATAGCCACATCTGACCAGTGGTGTTGAATATGATCAAATTCAATATCCAGTACGCCTGCATTTTAAACACCTGAAAAAAAAACTCTTACAACACCCCCTCCCCCTAATTTTGTATACCCTTCAACTGCCAATTATTACAAGGTAAGTGACAATCCCCAACACTTCTTCCCTCATCAGATATGGCCCTATCCAGTCCTAGCCTTCTTTAAATTAAACTACCTACCCCTTCCACTCATCCACAACATGTCCAGCTCCAAAACTTTCCACTTTCCTTACCAGTACTTACGTACCTTGAATCTGATCCTAAACTGATGGGGTGAGGGTGGGGTACACTACAGAGGAAAGAGACTTGGGGGTATCATCAGTAATACCCTAAAATCCATTTCTCAGTGCACTAAATCATATAGGAAAGTCAGTAGAATGTTGGGTTACAGATAGGGACTTAACCAGCAGAAAAAGAAAAATGGTCTTTCCCTTGAGTAGGTCCCTAGTGGCCTCATCTGGAGTACTGTGTACAGTTCTGGAGCCCACATTTGAAGAAGGACCAGGACATGTTGGAAATGGTCCAAACACTGGTGATGGAAATGATAACTGATCAACAAGGAAAAAAGTAAGAGGACAAATTAAAAAGCTGAACATTTATTCCCTGGAAGGCAAAAGAGAGAGGGAAGGGACAGGTTTCTACAAGGAATCAACAGGGTAGACTCTTTAGAGTTGTTTAGAAGAAGTGAGAGCTCATGTACCAGAGGGCACAACAACAAGTTTGTGGCAGGCAGATTGAAACCAGCAGTGCAATGAAAAATGTTTTCCCAAAAAGCTAATTTCAGCCACAATAAATAAAAGTATTAACATACCCATCAAATTTACTTTTACAGGCAACTCCAATGCTGTGCACCATGAGCTTTGACTTACTTCCGCATATCAATCCTAGCCCTTGCTAGGTCTACAATACAGTAGCTAAGCCAAATGTGGTGGCCATCTTTTTTTCCTGGGGAAAAAAAAAACTAAACCAAACATTCATCAAATATTCGAATTTCAGCTAAACTAGAAAATTAACATAGTTTACAGTTTTCTTTAAGTTTCGAACCAGAAGCACTGATAGTTTTGAAAGCTTTCTCCAGGCCCTTGTCATGTTCTTTATATGAGCATCCACAGACTAAAATGTCATCCCTATAAACTGTTAAAGCTTCCAGACCTTGAAGTAACTGTGCAACTTTACTTAGAAATACTTTAGGTGCACTGGTTATCCTAAATGGTAGTCATTTGAGACAATATCATCTAACTGACATTATGAATATTGCCAGTTTTGGTGCTTTCCCTATCTAGTGAAATTTTCCAATTTTCACTGGAAATATCAAGACTTCAGAAGGTTTTTGCTCCAGCCAGCTTTGAGATGATACCTTTTGAGATCAGCAGAATGCATTTCTCCCTAAAGATTGCAGAATTTAGGTGTTTAAGGTCAACCCAAATCTGTATTTTCCTATTTTCTTTACCATAGGAACAACTGGAGCACACCACTCTGTTGGCTCATGTGTTCTTCAATAACACCACTGCACTCCATCCTGTGTAACTTAGCCTGCGCTTTTGGCAGCAGTGGGACAGATATTCTCCAGGCAGTTTTAAGGCTATAAGGCTCTGTATCAGGTTTCAGTACATTTTAACAAGATCTGTTTTCAGCTGACGTTTCCTCATAAATATCATGGCAGATCTCTGCTACGTAGTTAATAATTTCCATTGAGTTTGCTGCACAGTGGCCAAGCAGGTCATCAGTCTCATTGCACACCACAAAAATGTGGAAATCATATTTCAGTTCTGTTTGTGCAACAAATTGTCCTTTGCAGTGAAGCCTACTCCCAGGGGAATTTATTTATTTATTTCTGATCTCGGATTAACCATTTGAGCTCAGAGCTCTTTACATAGGTTCCACGTTAGTACATTTAGAACAAGTAGGTGATTATACAGAGAATTGAGACAAAAAAAGGCATTAGAATTAGAATGAGAACATTTAGGTACATTTGGTCTTTAAACAAAGGAATGCAAAAAATACAGTAAAAACTATTTTTTATTTTTTTATTTTAGTCTTTGGTAACCGGGTAAGGCCCACTAGGCACAAGTGCCTGTTTTCAGGGGTGACCTGGGAGCGCTGGGCGGTTAAGTGACTTATTCAGAGTCACACAGTTTGCAAGTGGAAGTTGTGAGAATCTAACTCAGGTCTGGTCTACTGGATGTATCAAGCTCATTCACACCTCATTCCTCTAAACTGGAATAAGTAAACACAGTCAGATACGTACAGGAACAGACTAAATAACTGTACCCAACAGGGAGCCTGTTAGTTGTCAGCAACATGAGGGGGTTAGCGCATAGAAGTGCTGGAGAGATGGGGTGGGGGATTGAGCCCCAAGTGTAGGGAGGGAGGGGGAGAGAGAGAGAGAGAGATGTGGCAAAAGGGCAAATTGTAGAAGATGCATTTGCTAGGTGCTAGCGATGGCAGACACATTGAGATTCCTGTATTAAATGGTTCTTTAGGTTATTTTTGAAGGTCCACAAGTGGGCAGGCTAATAATGTTCTCATCGTGGGAACTGAACCACAACGGTGCCTGATAGGCAAAGGATCTTTGTCCTTGAGATGTATGACATTTTGGAGTCAGGAAGGACTGCAGTTCCAAATTTTGGGTGGGCCTAGGATTAGTGCTGGGAACTAGGAATTGTTGGACCCCAGTCGGGAGCTGACCAAGGCAGATCTTTGTGGCCAGGAGGCAGGATTGATTTTTTAAGTGACCAATGAGCATTAGCCGAACCCACTGAACTGTGGACTGCTATGCTGAGGGCTTCAGGGTTCAGACTCTACCTATGGCAATAAAGTAGCCCTAAGCGTTTGTTGATTGCTTTAGCTGTGATGTCTATGTGGAGAGCATAGGAGAGCAAGCTGTCAAGAGTGATTCCAAGATATTTGAATTGATGAACACGTTCAAGAGGAACACCACCCCATCACATATTGATAGTGGGTAGTTTTTGTGCTTGTTCTTAAGGCTGGTGAACAACATGTTTTTGGTTTTTTGTAGTTCATTATTAATTTATGATTTTTGAACCATGACTCAACGCTGGTGAAGTCACGTTGTAGCTGTTGCTCAAGAGCAGTACAGTCAGAGCCATTAGAAAAGATAACTGCATCATCCGCGTAGAGGAGGATACGGCACTAACTGGCTAGGGGGAAGCAATTCAGAAATAGGCTAAAGAGGAGGGGGCCCAGTATTGACCCCTGTGGAAAGCCTGAGCACACAGGCTTGGCACCTTAATAATTCTCTTCTGATTGATGAATCCATACGACAGGCCTGGAGATGTGACTAGCACACCAGGCTCTCTGTTGGTGAATTCTATGGCGATGTGGGAACCTGGTGGGAGGATACTAAGTTGTCTTGTAAAGCCTTTTTCCAGTCCTATTCTTGATCTAACACCTCTACTTCATATACTACTTACTTGAAATTAAGGGATCAATTACAGAACCTGATTTCTTTAACTGAGCTCCATAAAAGAGATTATGGATTTCAGATATGAGATTTGAAATCTAGAATGTTTCAACTTCAGTATAATAGGGCACAATCCTTGGAGCAGGAACTCCATTTTGGGGTTACTTTATCTTGAGGATCTTTGGACCCTTTTAAGGAATGTGCACCGAGAGTGGATAATAGGACTTTAACAGGGCTTTTTGACTCTTCTGGTCGACTCTTTACAGCTCCTGAAGATATTTTACAGCAAGTTGATTTACATTTTCGCAACATGTTTGAAACTGCCTTTATTCCTTTCTCTGAGGATTTTTTTTCTGGTCAGTTACCACAGATTTCTGCTTCTGACAAGTTACTGTTGGAAGTTCCTATCTCCAGTAATGAAATTAAGTTAGCCATTCAGGGGCTAAAGGTAGACTCTGCTCCTGGTATGGATGGGTTGGGTGTTGCATTTTATAGAACTTTCAGGATGACCTCGCTCCTGCATTGGCTATAGTATTCAATGGGTTACTTGACGCAGGTGCTCTGTCTGCCTCTATGTATCAGGCATCTTTGATTCTCCTTTTCAAGAAGGAGGAGAGGGAGGATCTCAAGAATTGGAGACCTCTTAGCTTGTTAAATACTGACTTTAAGATCCTTAGTAAAATGTTGTCAAATAGATTAGTTTCCCCTGCAGACACCGTTATCTCCCAATTTCAGTCGTGTGCTATTCCTATGAGACGTCAACATGATAATCTAATCTTGCTTCAAGAACTCTTCTTTCAGGCCAAATGTTCTGACTTGTCTGGCTTTGTTATAAGCATTGACCAGGAGAAGGCCTTTGATAAAATATCCCATCATTTTTTATTGAAAGTCCTCAGAGCCTATGGCATCCCAGAGATTTTTGTTTCTTGGATACAAATAATGTACAGTAAGTCCTCCCTTATCCCAAGTATTAATGGCTGGTTAGGTAAGACAATTTTTGTTTGTAGAGGGGTCCGACAAGGCTGCCCCCTCAGTCCCTTGCTTTTTGTATGGCTATACTGTTGAGATGCATTGATCAGAATCTCCTGATCCAGGGGTTACTATTGCATCCCGCTGCCCCCACCCCCCAGTTAAGGCTCTAGCATATGCTGATGATTTGGTTTTGTGTTTGCATCAAGATACCTCTGAACAGGAACTCCTGGTGATTTTTTCCTCCTACTCCTCTTGGTCTGGATCCTTAATCAATCATTCCAAGAGTCGAGGTGTTGTATTGGGCAATGTTTCACTCCATGATGGTTTATCTTTTGCGGGTATACAGCTGACTAATGAGTGTATCACCATTTGGGGAGTAAGTTTTGGGGGTGATGATATGGCTTCCCGGAATTGGAATCTAGGCTTACAGAAAGCTAACCGATTAGTGGCTTCTTGGATGGGCAAACAACTGTCGAAAAAGAAGAGGGTTCTTTAGATGAAGTCCTTGCCGATCCCTGTTTTTTTATATTTTAGTTATATTTTTCCTCCCACCCAATCTGTTTTTAACCCCTTATATAGTGTTTTTTTTTCAAGCCTTATGGGGTAGCCGCCTCAACCCCATTAAAAGGGAGACCACATATAGACCCTTAACGAAAGGTGGTCTCAATATGATACACCCCATTGCTTTTTTTTTGTAGTATATTTTACACTTGTAATTTTGGGGGTGCTTTGAAACCAGGAACTTCAGTTTGGAAAGATGCTGTTTTACATTGGCTATCCCCTTGCCTACCTGTTTGGTCTGAGGGACGTTTATATGGCCTTCGTTCCCTGAAAACTCTTCCAAATGTTTGGAAGTTCCATCTTACACAGATAATGAAATGGCAAATTTCGGTTACTTTTCTCCAAGTTAAACATAGGAGGGAGATTTATTCTCACATCCTTTTTCAGGAAAGAGCAGACCTTATCTCACTTGCTGATTTTCCCACGGACATCATCAGTTTTAATTTGGACACTTTAAATTCAAAACGGCTGCCGGCCTTTGTGTGGGACACAACCTGGCTAAGAATGCATGGGAAACTCAGTGTTCAAAACAATAATAAGCATAAACAGTTGGATGAAGATATTGTCTAAGAGATACTTGTTTCAGGATTTTAGAAACTCAAGGAAATCTTTTTCTACAGTGTCCTTTTGCCTCTAATTTTTGGCAGTTTTTGGCTAGTGCATGGGGAGAACCATTATTTGGGTCTTTATCTTATTTATCTCTTGTGTATGGTGTTCTCCAACAGGGGTGGGGTCGCTATCATGCTGAAACCCTTTTCATAGTATTTGCAATTATTAGATACTATTTATGGCACGCCAGGTGTGTACGGCTTACACAGCAACAGGTGGTTTCCTCCTTGGATAGCTTTCGTAATGTCACTGTTTCCCTTAATAAAGTTAGGTCATTTGATTGTAAACAATATTCTGCTGTGAAATGTAAAATGCTGTGGCTTCATTGTGAATCTTGGCTTAAACCCCCTTAGATTACCAATGTTCCTTTTTCATTGTTCTCATTTTTGTATTTTTTTATGCATTTATTTGTTCTTGTCTATATTTCATGTTCATATTGTATTTTTCTGCTTTATTTTCTGTTTGTAGTCCTTTTTCAATAAAAACTCCCCTACTCTTTTCAATAAGTGCCATGGGATCTTTAACGTCCACCTGAACTACCACCAATCCAGGCAGATGGGACCTCGGTTTAACTTCTCATCCGAAAGACGGCACCTCAGAAGTGCAGCACCCCTCTCATGATGCACTACAGTGACAGTACTGGGATATTAACCCATGTGCCAGATGTGGGAACTGAACCCACAGCCCTCTGATCTCCCAGCCTCAGAGGCAAGTGTGCTATCTACAGAGCCACTGACACTGTTGGTAAACAGATTGCCATAGATTACCACTGGACCTTAAAACAAAGAGAGTTGTAATGCTTTAAAATCTACAAACCTGCAGCTAAAAGAACTTGCACTTCAAACTACCCTTGGAGTGCAAAATTGCTGTAAACACGCTTAGGTTCACGTTTAAATTAGGATTCACAGGACAATTTGGAGAGGCTTAACCAGTACCACAACCAGTGTGTAACATTAGCTTAAAGTCCAGAAGAGACGGAGTAGCAAAGAAATTAAAGAACTGCAGCAGCCTGTCAGCAGGCAGAGCTGATGGTTCTGGCCAGTCAAGTTTCAGCAGCGTGCCTTCGGTCTGGTGATCAGCAGGCAGTACAGCAAGGAAGGCAGTCGGCGGACAGAAGAGGCCTGCCTGGCTGCTTGCAGCAGCAGAGGCACCCATGTCAAGGGTGAAGCTAAGGAATTAAGGAACCACATGTGTGGATTGCAGCTATGGATGCAGCTTCATAGTATTGTTATTGTGCATCAACTCTGATATTACTGATGTAGCTGCTCCAGAGTCAATCTTAACATTAATATTTCTGTTGCATATCATTTGAACTCACCCTCCAAGCTGGTTCTGGATTGTTTTCATTTGGAAATGATACCCAAAATAAAGTCTCTGCCTTTGCTGTTACTTCTAGTAGTTTTAGTGTGAAAAATAACAGCATAATGTCCCTTCTTTCTACATTTTCAGGAAGGTGGTGTTTTCGTTGCACAAAAATCATTACATTAGTGCACATGATTAAATCTAGCGCATCACAGCCTTTGCCGGGTATTGGATTTCTGCTGCACTACATTATGGCTACTTTGCCCTTGCACTCTGCCTACCTTGGTGTTGTACGATTTCTCTCCATCTGGCAAGCAATCTCAGCTAGGCTCTTCACAGTCTTGGCATGTTTGGCATTCTTGGTTCTTACTAACTTGTAATGTTGAGCCATTTGTCATGCACTATTTAAAGTAATTTTTCATTTATGGTTTCTCACATAGATTCTTGTCTTGATTTGAATTGCTATCACAATTATATCTCTGATATGCTCACCTTTACCCTCCCCAAATCATGTTTTCAGCTTATTCATAAAGGTTTCTCACAAAGGCTTCAACTGTTTTCATTTCACTTTGGCATCATTGATAAAACTGTGATCTTTCCTGTATGATGTTTCACTTTGGGAATAAAATATCATACCTTTGAAGAACTGCACCACAGTCACCCTCAGCTTCTTTTCTGATGAAGTGGAAGGACTTGAAAATGTGCTTGGTTTCCTTCCCATAGTATAGATCAGTGAGTTGACCTGAACATCTCCTGTTTCTTTATTAAGCTTTGTGGCTAGAAACAGAAATATAGAATCCATCAACAGAGAAGGCCCCAGTGCACATCATGAATCCTGAAAAACCTTGTTTTCCATTGGGCCATTGTACAGGAGTGACACAACTGAAGGGTTCTGGAAGGTCAGATTTAGACATTTCTAGCAGACAATTACACTTCTGACATCACATGAGAGAAATAGATGGCTCCCCAGGTTTAGTCTTCAACAGCAACTCTCTTCATTAAGACACCACCAATAGAACATCAGTACAGTCACATAAAATTATTGTGAATATCTATTGAACACTAACACAAGGTGGCAGTGTAGCACATGTATTAATTCATCATAACCATTTCAGAAGGGCAAAACCATTATTCATGACTGGAGGAGTCATGAGTGAGTTATAAAAGTCCTGTCCCCTCACAAGTGAGGATAAACTGCATATTTTGAGTTAGACCATTGCATATCTGATGTTTGCAACATAGGTTTACTAAATATAACATTTAAATCTTTTTGTATGAAGACAACTGTTTTTCTTCGATTTCAACTGCTGACATCTGTGTCATACATGTCTACTGTGGTGTTAAAAGCATTGAGAAAACTACTCTATGATTATCTCAGTATGTCAATGTGATATATCCAAACTTCAAGACAGAAGTGTATCATCGATCATACACAACAAGGATGTTTTTCACTCAAGAGGTTTCCGTGGTAACATTAGACCTCGAAAGTGCAGGTCAACAGGTCTCATTGCCACGGAAACCTTGAGAGTAAAAAAAATCTGTCTTGTGTATGATCGATCATATACTGTCTTTTATAGTGTATGGGGGACCATAAATTGATGGATTTGTCCTTACTTTTAGATTTTTTCCTCACTGCTGCTCTCTTCTAGGTCCCACTCTCACCATCGTGGCTGTTTTGAGAGCAATGGAAGTTAGCAATGTGCACATGCGCAAAGACATTCCAAGTCATTGTGCTGCAGTAGCTACATAGCTAGTGCAGCACAACACAGGCTATGTTGTAACTACTGCAGCACAACAACGTTGTTCGAGAGATGGAGTTTCATCTTCAACAACGTTCTGCCATACACTATAAAACAATTATGTATGCAGTAGACACAACAGGGTGTTGCTTGTCTGGGGTAATGCATGCCCAAGTGCAAAGAGAGGCAGGAGGTGCTTGTTCTATGTGTCTTAAGCACCTGTAAGTGCATTAAGCTCAGACAACCAATGACCTGGAGTGTGCTATTGTACTTATAAAATGGATACACTGAGAAACAATTAAAAAGGAAAAAGACAACTTTTTATACTGACAGGTTTTATAAAAACAGGTATTTTCTTTTAATTAAAGAAACTAGTAAAACATAGTCCCTCCCCACTATCAATTGACTGTCTTTCCACACATTCAATGCTTGGAATGTTTATTATGGAATACAAGAATTCAAGTTTCTGCAGAATTCCTTTGGTTGAATGTTCATCCCTTGACCATAATAGAAGGCCATATATAGAGCCAGGGTTTCAGTTTTATCTGTGGCAGAGTAAGCGGTAGAGATTGCCTTAGAAAGCTAATACAGATACAGTGGGCTGTTTCATAGTCACCAAAGAAACACCAGCAATTAAAACTGTGAATAGCATTTTGCATTTTAAATTTATTTATGTGTATAAGTAAGAGATCATAAGAGGAAACAATATCTAAATAATTATTTATTTTTTTAATTTAAGGGAGTTTTATTTTATATGTCCTTATTTAAAGTTTACAGTGCGTAAAGGTGACAGCCATGTTCATGATGGCAAATAGGAAGGGGTGAAGTAAGCCATGAACTCTGTATGTGATTTGCCCAAATTCCAAATCCCTGCCTGAGCTTTTTTCCAACCTGTGCCATTTTCCTGGGGGTTAATATATTGGTCTTTATGTAGCCAATATGAAAGCAGGAAATTTCCAGCCCATTTTATAAGACAAAATTAACAGCAAAATATCACAAAATCTTGTTGTTAATGAGGTCATCAGTAAAGATGGCATTTGCTATTTTGTCATTTTTATCTCCACTGGTGTTGTATGAATGTATATACATAACACCATTTGAAAATATAAATATGTACAAAATGGCATATACCAAAAATGAAACTAAATGTTATAAGTGTATCTAAATATCATGGACTACTTCTTTTTGAGGAAGAATGCTACAATTGCTCTTTCAAGAGATATACCAGCTTTAGCGTTTGCACCGGAGATATTGGTGCCTTATCGCACAGGATGTAAGTTGATAAGCAGATGTCCCACAGTAGTGTCGAAGTTTTAACATAAAAACACTCATAATTTTACTTTCACTGGGTCTTGAGGACTTCCCGGTGTTAATAGCCGCCCATGCTCTGCCCCCATGCTCAGCAAAGTTGTGACGTGATGCTAAGGAGAGCATGGAGGACATCTTTTGGATCATTTTTTTATATTGTAATGCTCAGTTTGTGATGAAAGGTGGGCACTGGTTGACTAACAAGACCCATAGACTATAATGTAGTATGCTCCCGCACTCTCCCTAGCATCATGTCACAACTTTGTTGAGTGCAGGGGCAGAATGTGTGCAGCTTTTAATACCGGGAAGTCCTTAGGACCTGGTGAAAGTAAAATTATGAGTGTTTTTATGCTAAAACTGAGGCACTATTGTGGGATCATCTGCTTATCAACTTACATTCTGTGAGGTAAGGCACCGACCGATATCTCTGGTGCAAACGCAGATGCCATGAACTTGGTGGATCTCTTTAAAATACGTTTCCTTGATTTTAGTGCATTTTGTTATAATTTACATTTAATTAAAGCAGCGGGATTTGCTAGTTAGCATGTAGGGTATTTTTTACAGCAATAATGCATTTCAGAAAACACATCAATATACCCATTTTAATGTTTGCTTGCACACATGTGCAAGAAACATATTGGGGCAGCTTGCTGCAGTAGCGAGTTGTGGATGTGCAGCAGTGTTGTTGCCAATGCCAGCAGCCCATTTTGGGATGGGTCTGCGTGGCACCAATAGGGGATCATGCTGTCCATGACAGCGGTAGTGTAGCTTGCCACCAACTTGAAACAAACTCGCTGCTGCAATCAGGGAGTGCCATGTCATCAGCAATCAGCTGTTTTTGCTGCAGGGTGGTCCCCGACTGCAACAGTGAATTACAGCTGCATTGTCTGGAGTCTCCTTTCAATAAACATGGCAGCGGCTTCTCCATCAGCCTCTCACAGTCCCCACAGAAGCCGACGGACAGCTGCCACCTCTCACAGTCCCTGTTAAAGCCAACAGGGGTGCCCAATCCCCCCTGTCATCATGCTCCCTTCTCAGTTCATTTGCCAATGGGGTAGCCCAATCCCCTTCAGCATCATGTGCTTCCCCCCATTTGTTGTGTGCCGAGGGGGGTGTCCAGTCCCCCTTGGCATGCACTCCTCCCCTCCAGCACACTGGCTAATGGGGGGGTGCCCAATCCCTGTTGGCTCTAGCACCCCTGCCAGAAAACACTCAGTTGGCATGCTGGAAGCCCACCCCAGTGTGCCAAAAGCATCCCACGTTGTGGTTTTTTTTTTACCCTGTAAAAAAATAAAACAGTCCATCATTGCCTCTCGTGGCCCCTCCCCCAACCCACGCCCACTCTCTGTGCATCCCACATCCCCACACCACCCCCCTCACCCCATACTTACCTCTGGAGCCCAGTGCAATGATCTTCGGTGGACCAGGAACACGTCTGCACTCTTCAAAGCCAACCAAGAACTGAAGAAATGCCGGTAAGCTGTATAATGACATAAATGGGGGGGGGGGTTCAACTTATGTGGATATCTCAGCCATTTTTTTGACTTTTGGCACCAGATTTTCAACATGGGGTTCTTGGGACCCCCTCCTCATGAATTCAGTCACTGTCATGGTGTTATTCGGTCCCAAAAGGTGATTTTGCAGTCACTGCGCGGAATTACCCTTCGGGACTGATTATGAAATGACAGTGTCACTGTTCATGAGGTGCTCTCAAAAAGCCTATGTTGCAAATTTGGTGAAAAAATTCAAAAAAAAATGACTGTGTTACAAGCATGCATTGTGCAGTTTCCATGCACATGCGTAACTTCACAAATTTGTAATATTTTCACTCCAGATTTTCAGTATTGGCATTTTTTCACACCTCCTTATGAACAGTACAGCTGTCATTTTTCACATCCTGGCCAAAATGTGTTTTCGCACTTCTGGCACAGAATAGTGCAGTCAATGTGGGAAATCAATGTTTAGGACATATTAAGAAAATCACAGTGACACTGTTCATGAGCAGAGGTCCTAAAATGCCTATGTTGAAAATTTGGTGACAAAAGTTCATAAAATGACTGTGTTACAAGTGTGCATTGAGCAGTTTCCATGCACCCTTGTAACTTTGCAAATGTGTAATATTTTCACTCCAGATTTTCAACATTGACATTTTTTCACACCTTCTTGTGAACAATAATGCTGTCATTTCTTACATCCTGGCTGAAATGTGTTTTCACACTTCCGGCGCAGAACAGTGCGGTTGCTGTGGGAAATCAGTATTCGGGACAGATTAAGAAAATTACAGTGACACTGTTTATGAGCTGAGGTCCTAAAATGCCTATGTTGAAAATCACATGACAAAATTCCACAAAATGACTATGTTATGAGCGTGCATTGCGCAGTTTCCACGCACACCCGTAACTTCGAGAATTTTTAATATTTTCACTCCAGAGTTTCAATATTGCCATTTTTTCACACCTCCTTATGAATAGTTCAGCTGTCATTTTTCACATTCTGCCCGAAATGTGGTTTTGAACATCTGGCGCACAATGGGCGAGGTCGCTGTGCAAAATCAACATTCAGGACAGATTAAGAAAATCACAGTGCCACTGTTCATGAACAGAGGTCCCAAAATGCCTATGTTGAAAATCTGGTGTTAAAAAAATTCCCAAAATAATTGCATTGTGGGTGTGTGTTGTGCAGTTTCTACGCACACTTGTGACTTCACCAATTCTTTTATAGTTTCACTCCAGATTTTCACATCATTTTTTTACACCTCCTTATGAACAGTGCAGCAAATTTTTTACATCCTGTTTACAATGTGTTTTTGCACCTGTGGAGCCAAATGGCACAGTCGCTGTGCAAAATCACCTTTTGACCAATGAACTGATAGTGTCACTGTTCATGCGGTGGGGTCACAAAAAGCCCATGTTGACAACTTGAAGTGAAAATACCAAGAAATTCCCTGTAGAGACTGACAGGCATCAGGGGTGTGACTTGGGATTGTCGATAGTAATGCTTATTCCATTCCACCCCCACCCACACCCTGCTGCCAGTGACAGGCATCGAGGTGTGCCTTGGACTCTTCGGCCCCAAAGTTCTCCCCATTCTCCTATACTACACCCATTTCTGCATATTTCCTTATGGAATAGGGTGACTGTAAAGCCAAACACCCCAAGGCACACCTCAACACTTGTCGGTGTCTGCAGAGTAGGGTGAGGTGAAATGGCATGAGTGTTATGGGCAATAACCCAAAGGCACACCCCAATGCCTGTCCATCTCTGCAGGGTGGAGGTGGGGTTGGCGTCACTTCAATACCTCACTGCCATTCCTATTCTGCATCTGTCTAACTTCCTGCACTTCCAATGCTAATACCAGCAAGCAAACATTCGGCATTGACAAATGCTTGTTCTTTTCATTTTCTTTCATTCCTGAAATAAAATACGGGCATTTGGAGTTTTTAAAGGTTCCTGCTCCATTGCCACACCCACCATAAAAAGTCAAATATTGTGGTGTGGTACTATGGTGTTTCTCATCAGAAACATGTGGTAGCACCATTCTAATAGGTGCACAATTAATCTAGTATGTACATTCAAAATGTAACTTTAACAGAAGAGATTGTTTTAATTTGCAAGTTTTGGCCATATTTAATGACTTCAGACATTAATTAAAACATTGGCTATAAAGGCTGTTTTAAAATATCTGAAGGAATTAAAAATACACGTACAAAATAAATTTTTGCTTAAAAAAACTATATGGATGAAATCCAACTAACAAATACTGCTGCTTTAAAAAGGTCAAATAGACAATAAAAAGAAAATATCTCAGTACTGGACACCACCCCAGTGGTCTCACAGTGATGCATTGCACAACCATGTGGGTGACCTAGGTTCAGGAGAGAGCTCAGATCCCTGCTGTTTGCTGATCAACTGGTGAGGTCCTGCTGATGGTAGCACCTCCTGGCTGAGGGTGAAAGATGCTGGACCCCACTCCATGTGGTGAGCCAACAAGCTCAGCCCACTCCATAAAGATGCTACGGATCTTGAGAGTCACCTGCAGTACTGATGGGAGGTAGTGAGGCAGGGCAGAAATGGATGTATATAGTTAAAGATCAAATGCACATATTCCATAGAAAGCTTGAATCCCCTTGAATACACATCCCTGTGTCATGATTAGTGTTTCCTGAAAATATAATGCAGTTTGGTTTTGTGGTTTTCTTTAAATCAGCATTTTTTAATGTGCTCTGCAGTAACTGAAAACAGTGAAGAACCAGTGAAGATGTTTCTGTCCCTGTCAGTGAGGAATGCCATCATACCTGTCCTGCCTGCTGCTTCTGCAATTAAGTCCCTGATTGACTAAATAAGCTGTTGCAGTCCCTAGTTACAACAATCTGTAGTGCTAATTGTTTTAACTCAGAGTTTGTTACTAACCCATCTGGTTTGTGTTTAGAGAGATATACTTAACATCTATCTTTCTGTTCTCCTAAAAAGTTGATCACTTGGGGTTCAGTGCTGAATTGAAGTGGTATGCATGAATCTGTGAGAAATAACAGTTTCTGTATCACAGCTCTCAGTCTTCTGTCATCAAAACTCTGTGTTCTATTCTGGCTGTATAATGGATATAAAATAAAATACATTCCATTAATTCATAGAAGCAGCTTGTATTTAACGTAGCCTCAATAAATATGTTTATGTGATAATTTTGTTTTAATGTCAGATTGACAAATGTGTGTCTGTCACACTCTGCTATTTCAGGAACATGTACTATATGAACTCATCAAATTCTGTTCTTAGAGGGTTTCCATGTGAAAATACATCATGTATATGTATAACTAGAAATACTATATGGCATCCTGATGCCCCTGTCTCCCACCCCAACAGTTTAGGCAGCAGTTCTCTGCTTCCCACTTTCCCCTACCCCAAATGCCTCATCTCCTGCCCCCATTTGAGGCTGCTGCAACCCACTGCCCACTGTCTTCTCCACACAATCAGGGCTACTGCACTCTGCTGCCTCCTGGACAAACAGTTGAGGCTGCTGCACCCTGCTACCCTTTTTCCCCACCTTATAACACAAGGTGAAAGTATTTTTTTTGTATTTTCTTTTGAGTAGTTTCGGCAGTGTACCAAAGGATCTGACTCTAGTGGCAGGGAGCAGCATGGCGCAACAACTCTAACTGTAGAGGCAAGAGGCTCTATGGTGCAGCAGGGCACAGTGGTGTCAGGGGACAGAGGATAGCATGATGTGGAAGCCTTGACTGTGGTGCAGGACACCATGGGGTGTCAGTGTACAGCAGTCCTGACTGTATGCCATGGTGCACATGGTGCAGCGGCCCTGCCCATTTGGGGCAATGGAAGTGGGTATCAGGGTGCAGCAGAAGCCCCACCTTTGGTGGCCTTGGGCAGCACGTTGCAGCAGCCCAAACTGTGGAGGCAGAGGCAGTGGGACTGTAGGGCTTAGCAGAGCATATCAGCCCTGTCTGTGGAGACAGGAAAAGGGGGCAACAGTGTACATTGGCCCTGACTGTGGAGTGGGAGACAGAGGGAAGCAGGGTGCAGCAGCCTCAGATGAGAGGCAGAAGACAAGGGCATCAGGATGCCATATAGTATTTATAGTTATACATATACATGATGTATTTCCACACAACTGAATTTTATGAGTTCATACAGTACATGTTCCTGAAATAGCAGAGTGTGGCAGACACAAATTTGTCAATCTGACATGGAAACAAACTTTTTATCACATGAACATGAACATATTTATTGAGGCTACATTAAATACATGCTGCTTCTATGAATTAATGGAATGTAGTTTATTTTATATCCATAAAACAACCCTGTGTTATATAGCCAGAATAGAAAGCAGAGTTGTGATGACAGAGAACTGAGAGCCGTGATACAGAAAATGTTGTTTCTCACAGATTCATTTATACCACTTCAATTCAGCACTGAACCCCCAAATGATCAACTTTTTATGAGAAAAGAAAGATTTTAAGCATCTCTCCCTAAACACAAACCACATGGGTTAGTAGCAAACTCTGATTGAAAACAATTAGCTCTTTTGCCAGCCCAGTGGTGCAGAGGACTGAGGCAATGGCACCTTACCTCGAACCACACCGGCGACCCAGGTTTGGGAATGGACTCGAGACACCAGAGGCTGGCAGGGGAAGGAGAGGATTGAGCGTCCATAGGACTGCTCTCCTTTTCTGGGGTGGGTAGCGGGATGGCGTTGCTCTGCAGCAGCCTCTGGTGGAGACCAGGAGCACTGCAGCAGCAGTGCAAGAGGGAACAACACAGAAAACCAGAAACCACTCCACGATTGACCAGATGATAGTTGCTGGTCCCCTGATGCCACCAATGGCCTGAAGGAGCCATTCCACCTCAGCAGCACTCCAGGGCCCAAGTAGTTGTGCTGGTCCCCAGGTGCCTTTCCCCTCGGAGGAGGGGGACCCACTCGGCGAAGGGTTATGTCCAGGTTACCTTGGGGGTGGCTGCTATGTGAGGCTGGAGGCTTAGGAAGAAACAGGATGTATCAGAGGGGACCTTGATAGCCCAAAGGAGTGGTGGGTTGTGGAGCACGAAGGAGGGGAAACAAATAGAAAGAAAATTATCTCTACAGACTGCTCTAACTGGGGACTGCAACAGCTTATTTAACAATCAGGGACTTAATTGTAGAAGCAGCAGGCAGGACAGGTATGATGTCATTGCTCACTGACAGGGACAGAAACATCTTCACTGTTTCTTCATAGTTTTAGTTATTGCAGAGTACATTAACAGATGCTGATTTAAAGAAAACCACAAAACCAAACAGCATGATATTTTCAGGAAACACTAATCATGACACAGCGATGTGAATTCAAGCTTTGTATGAAATATGTGTGCATTTTATCTTTAAGGTACCAGTGCTCTCCCCCCCCCCCCCACACACACACTCTGCTGCTTTAAAGCCTGCAATTTTTTCAAATAACTCTAGTATTCTTACTTGTTATAAATTATTGGAGGGATTCTTAGTCTCATCATCCAGCTGAATTATGATCAAGCCTGACCACCACATCAAGGTGACCACCTCCATCAGTCAGGAAAAAGCATTACATTTTATCTTGCTATTCTGAGCTAAGGTTCCCTGCTTTCTCTCTGTTTTGTGGATGTTGAGCTTGTGAAGGTGTGGGATAAAACAGACACAACAAATCAGAAGTCAGGTGTATAAAAATGCAAACATGCATTATTTTACTCAAATCAGAAAAAAATATATAAATAATAAACATTCAGAAAGCAAAAGAGTATTCAATGTCCAATATCCAGCAAACTTCCTAATTTAGAAAATTCCTGAGGCTTAGCTTCAGCCTTTGCAAATAGAACTGTGTGGAAACAAGCACACACTTCTGAGTTCCTCCTCACTTGGTAGTCAGTATTCAACTGATTCCCCTCTCTAGCTTTGCTACACCATGTGGTGGATTTTTATACCTTTCATGGATGACATCACCGTCTGGTGATCCACCCCTATTTGCTAAAACCAGTATAAACTTCTTATTCTCAGGAGTTCCCCATCAAACAGTAAAGATATACATGTTCATACATGTTAATTATTCTAGCTTAGATTCAACTCCTCTTTTCTTAAGGGGGTTTTATGTTTCCATTTTGTTTAATCTCAAAAGGTAGTTTTAATACGATAGTAAGTCCATAAGGGTTCCACTGGGTTTGCAAGGGGAACAGGAGAATGAGGGTGCGCTCCTCTTCTTCCTTTTCCTGCTAACCCAAGGAAGGAACATACATGTTTCTTTGTACTGGGAATGGGACTGTTAGCTATGGCCTTCACTTTACCCACATCTGGCTTAACCATATCTTTACCTATATGACAAATCCCAAATACTTAGTTCAAATTTGGGCCACTGCACATTTAGTGGGGTTTATAGTCAGGCCTGTATCTTTGATGGATTGTATCACTGCCCTAAGATGTTCTAAGTATGTTTTCCAATCTGCACTATAAATGACTACGTCATCCAAATAAGCGGCACAGTACTGTGTATGAGGTCTAAGTATTTGGTCCATATAGCACTGAAAAGTCACAGGGGCACCATGGAGGCCAAAAGGTATGGTGGTGAATTGGTAGAGTCCTATTGGTGTACTAAAAGCTGTTATTTCCTGTGCATGTAGTGCCAAAGGGATCTGCCAATATTCCTTAGTAAGATCTAAGGTGCTAAAGTACTGTGTGTTCCCTATTTTGTCTAAGAGGTCATCAATGTGGGGCATGGGGTAACCATCAAAGGTGGATATTGCATTAATCTTTTGAAAATCTAGACAGAGCTGGATACCTCCCTCCTTTTTATCTACCACCACCACAGGTGAAGACCAGGCACTACAAGAGGGCACAATAATTCCTAACTGTTCCATTTTGTGGACCTCTTCGATAACCTCCTGTCTGACATTTTCCGGAAAACCTATAGGGTTTCTAGTGTATAGGTTTCTCTTGGTTTACCTTGATAGTATGTACTACCCTTTAGCTCTCCCTGGTATATTGGTAAAAGTTGTCCTAAACTGATGCAATAGCTGTTGTACCTCCTTCTTCTGCACTCTGTCTAGCTCAGGATTAACTTGGATCTCTACCATTTCCTTTTCTCGTTCTAGTCATCTATAAGAAATCTCCAACTCAGTGTCAGCCTGCTCCGGGTGCACAAACATGGTGGGCATAAAGGTACAGTAGGTTTCTCGTACCGTTTACGTAAGACATTGGCATGGTACACTTTCTTATGGGGTCTTCGTCCTGGCATCTCCAGTTCATAGTTGACTACTCCTGTCTGACGATGGATGTTATTAGGTCCCTGCCATTTCATGAAAAGCTTATTCTCAGAGGATGGCAACAACAATAATACTTTGTCCCCATTCTAGAAAGACTTACCTTTAAGCCCCAGATTATATGTTTTTTTTTCTGTTCTACCTGCCTCTGGGACACACTTCGATGGGTCAGTTCCACATACTTAGTCGTTGTCGCAAATTTGTATTGTAATCGACAATATTAGTTTGACCCACGTTTCTTCCTTCTCCCCAATGTTCCTTTACTACATCCAAGGGGCCCTTGGGTTTCCTCCCAGACAACAGTGAGAAAGGGGAAAACCCTCTGGTGGCTTGGGGCACCTCCCTATAAGCAAATAGAAGGTGGGGTAGATACTTGTCCCAATCTCGGCCTTACTACTGCACATACTTCTTCAACATTTGTTTAAGGGCATTATTAAACTGTTCCACCAGGCCATCAGTCTGTGGATGACAGGGAGACGTTTTAACTGCTGACACACCTAGTAGTTGGTATAGTTCTTTCAGGATGGAGGAGGGGAACTTGCTCCCCTGATTGGTTAAGATCTCTTGGGGTACAGCCATTCTTCTAAAAATCTTGGCCAACTCCTCAGCTATATGAGAAGCAGTAACAGTACAAAGGGGTATTGCCTCTGGGTACCTGGTGGCATAGTCACAAACCACCAACATGAACCGGTTCACTTTTGAACTTTTGAATAAGGGGCCCACTACATCCATTGCTACCCTAGCAAATGGAGTCATGACATTTGGTATGGGCTGGAGGGGTACTTTATCCCTTTTCCCACCTTGTGCCACTAACTGGCACTCTGGACAAGTATGGCAATACTCGGCCACATTGTCGTGAGGGTTAGGCCAAAAGATTCTAGTCAGCAACCTACTAACGGTATGGTCTCTCCCTTCAAGGCCAGCCATGGGCAGGTTATGGGCCAGGTGAATCAACTTCTCCCTATATATTTGGGGCACTATCAGTTGATCTATACAGTCATTAGTATTTGGGTGGTTACATACTTGACATAAAATGTCATTTTTAATCACATATTGTGGTTTCCCCTCCACAACTTCTTGATCCACCTGTGGAAAAATGGGGTTAACGTCATGTCCTGCAGTTGTTCTCTTTTAATATTAAACCCTTGCAGTCTTGTTCCCAACTCAGGTGTGCCATACTGGTGTGCCTCTCTCCAAAGTCTTTTCAAAGTCTTTTTTCCCTTTCTGGTCTTTCTCCTCTTCCCTAAGCTGTAAAATAATCCATCTCCAAAAGGCAATACCTGTTGTAATTGTTCTAACTTTGATTGGGCCCTGGTGGTTACAGTGACCAGATTTATACACGTCTGTTGGTTTTTCATCAACTGGCCAAAATTTGGGAAGTCTTGGCCTATAATAATGGGTACAGGGAGTCTGGGTACCAGGCCAACAGTCATAGCCTATTCTTTGTTTTCAACTGACATTGTGATGGATGTAGTAGGGTACTGATGGATGTCCCCATGAACACAAATAACTGTGGTATTAGGCCCAGAGATGTCCAGTTCTTTTATTAGGTCTGCCCTGACCCATGTCTGCCAACTCCCTGAGTCCAATAACCCCAGCATTTGTTCTTTTCCAATCTCTACAGTGGTAACATATCCCCAGTTAGCTAAAGCTAGATGAGCAGGCTCCCTTCTTTTATTCAGGCAGTTTCTGGCAATATGTCCCTTCCCCAGGCAACTGTGGCAAATCACGTCAGCTGAATAGTTCCTTCCCCCTCTTTCATTTCTCCAATTATTCCCTGCATAGTTAGGGTTTCTTGTGGTAGAATATTCAAAAGTTCTTAGCAGATTAGGTGGTTAGAGTGAAGAGCCATGATATCCTCTGGGCTTGGATGGTCTAGCTGCCAGGTAGTCCTCCGCTAGGGTGATGGTGCACTCTGCTGAATTGGGTTTATGCTCCTTCACCCATACCTGGACATCTTGGGGAAGAACCTGTATAAACTGTTCAATGATTATAAGTTCCATAATCTGTTCTAAAGTCTTTTTTGTGGGTTGCAACCATTTACAACAGAAATTTTTAAGTCGGGCATAGGTCTCTCTGGGAGTGTCCTGGCCAGTCATTTTCAGCTAGTGAAACCTCTGCCGGTAAGTCTCAGTATTTATGTCATTCTGCCTTAGAATCTCCTCCTTAACCCTGGTCATTAGTGTCTGCATCCTGTACACTTAGGTGGCTGTAGACTAGTTGAGCACATCCAGATAAATAAGGAACTAGTCTAATGACCCATTGATCCTTGGCCCAGGCACACGTTGGGGCAATCCACTCAAATGTCATTGGAGAGGCCTCGATGTCATCGTCTTCTGTCCATTTAGTCAATTTAATGTCACTGGGTATATTTCAGTCTGGTTGACCTGGGTTAAGGGCTTGGATTGCTTGCACGGTATCCATCCACTTCTCATCCTGCCGTTGTTGATTCTGTTCCTGTTGTCGATCCTCTGCTTATTCTGCTCCATCTCCAGCAGCTTCATACAAAGCAATCATAGGAGGTCACTGGGATCCTCTAGGGCTTTCTCCCCCATCTGTTCCTCTGTCTCACTCTCCAGCTCATCCTTCGCCTGTCTTCTGGCTCCAAGATCCAGCCTAGGTCGGGGTTTCTCTCCAGTCTTCTCCACCACAGCACGAGTTAATAGATACATTTCTGCCTCAGCACCCTGATCTTTTTGTATCTTTCTGGGTATTGATTCAATACCTACTTATAACATCTCCCAGGATGTCTAGACATACTAGAAATCCCACTGCTAACACCACTATGAAGGTGTGGGATAAAACAGACACAGCAAACCAGAAGTCAGGTGCATAAAAATGCAAATGTGCATTGTTATTTTATTCAATTTAGAAAATTCAATTCAATTCAATTCAATTCAATTCATGTTTATTTTTAAAGCGCCTTTCAAAATCAAGGCGCTGTACAGATTAAATAAAACAGGAAAATACAACATTAAACAATCACAACTATAAAGGAAAAGCCAAAGTAAAGAGATATGTTTTTAAAGCACTTTTAAAACTGTCAACGGTCAGGCATTCTCTTAACCAATGAGGTAGAGAATTCCACAGAGTAGGAGCTGAAAAGGCAAAAGCACGAGATCCTGACAACTTCAAATGAACCCTGGGAATCTCTAGCACTCCCTCATTGGCGGAGCGGAGGGGGCGGAGGGGGCAATAGGGAACCAGAAGATCTTTCAGGTAACCGGGTCCCTGATCGTGTAGGGCTTTAAAGGTTAGTAAACCAACCTTAAAGGTGATCCGCCACCGAACAGGCAGCCAGTGCAGTTCGCGAAGCACAGGCGTAATATGACTGGTTCTAAGAGTCCCAGTCAAAAGCCTGGCTGCAAAATAAAAAAATTAAAACTAATAAATATACAGAACGCAAAAGGTTATTCAATGTCCTCTTTCCAGCAAACTTTCTAATTTCAAAAATTCCTGAGGCTTACCTTCAGCCTTTGTAAATAGAACAGTAGCACACACTTCTGAGGTCCTCCTCACATGGTAGTCAGTACTCAACTGATTCCCCTGTCTATCTTTGTTACTCCAAGTGGTGGGTTTTTATACCTTTCATGCATGACATCACCATCAGGTGATCCACCCCTTTTTGCTAAAACCAGTATAAACATCTTATTCTCAGGAGTTCCCCATCAAACAGTAAAGACATACGTGTTCATGCATGTAAATTTTTCTAGCCTAGACTCAACTCCTCTTTTCTTGGTTAAGGGGGTTTTATGTTAAGGGGGTTCTATGTTTCCATTTTGTTTCATCTCAAAAGATAGTTTTAATAAGATAGTAAGTCCATGAAGGTTCCACTGGGTTTGCAAGGGGAACGGGAGAACCAGAGTGCGCTCCTCTACCCTCTTTTCCTGCCAACCATTGGAACTCATCATATATTTTTCTTTTTCTTTCCATTAAATCATTAAATGTGACACCCTAAAACAGAAAAGCATACAGCAAACATAAAACAAACTCCCTTCTCTCACAGCCATAATGGCAGACACACAATTAGACTGAGTTGCTGTTATGGAAACATGGTCCACTGGGAACCACTCCTGGGATGTCATCATCCCAGGGTATGCGTTATTCCGGAAAGATCGCAAGGGAAAGAAATGGTGGGGGGGGGTGGCATTGTATGTCAGAGATGACATATGCGCAACAGTACTCCAGGGAAAACACAGTAAAGCAGAGGCCCTCTGGGTTACACTAGGAGTTGGGGACAAAGCCCCTATCCGGGAAGGAGTCATATACAGACTCCCATTCCAGGAGGTTGATGTAGGCAAGGAGCTCTTGGAAACCATCTCGATGATGGCAGACAGGGGCAAGTTGTTGCTGGTGGGGGACTTCAATCTACCAGATGTGGATTGGTCCTCATACACAGCATTCTCAGACCAGAGCAAAGAGCTCCTTTTTGCACTAAGAGGAGCAGGTTTGCGTCAACTGGTGAACTCACCCATCAGAGACAAAGCAATATTGGACATAGTGCTGACAAATAGCATAAGGATTCCAGAAGCAGAGATGGGAGCCAGTCTAGAGACCAGTGATCACAGTTCAATCTGTTTTATAGTTAATAGTATGGAGGAAAATAGTCATATCAAAATCAAGATACTAGATTTCAGAAAAGCCAACTTCCCCAAAATAAGAACTATGATTGCATCCATGCTAGAAGGAGGAATCACAGGAGTTGTAGAGGACTGCTGGAATATCCTGAAGGCTGCTCTGCATGCAGTAACTACTGTATGCACTAAGCAGATCAGTAAGTCCAAAGAAGACCTCTCTGGTTCTCTCACAAAGTAGCATCCAAAGTCAAAGAGAAAAAAAGGTTTTTACACAATTCAAGCAAACAAAACACAAAGCAGACATGGAAGAATACAAGAACAAATTAAAGGAGGCAGGGAAAGTTGTTAGAGGGGCAAAGGCACAAATGGAAGAGAAAATAGCACAGGGTGTTAAGGAGGGAGGCAAAACCTTCTATAGATACATAAGAGAAAAAAGAAAAACTAAGGGAGGAATAGTCCGACTAGCAACCAAGGAAGGTTAGATGGCAGAGAGTGACAAGGACAAGTCAGAAGTTCTAAACGAGTTCCTTTGCTCTGTCTTCACCGTAGGAGACAGTGGCAAAGGTCCCACACTGAGCAGGACAAAGGAAGATACTCAGGGAGAAGATACTAGCCCCATCACAAGGGAGAGGGTCCTAAAAAAGCTTAATAAACTGAAAGTGGAAAAAGCCATGGGACCGGATGACATACACCCTAGGATACTGAAGGAGCTCCAAGAGGAACTGGCCGTACCACTGACTGAGCTCTTTACAAGTCACTAGACAGCACGAAAATACCTTAGGACTGGAAACAGGCAACTGTTGTGTCCTTACACAGGAGCGGAAACAAGGAAGAGGCAGGAAATTACCGCCCTGTCAGTTTGACCTCAGTTGTGGGGAAAATGATGGAGTCACTACTAAAAGAGAGGATAGTGGCATACCTAACAGATACTGGGAAAATGGACCCAAAGCAACATAACTTCACAGCAGAACACTCTTCTCAAACCAACTTGATCAACTTCTTTGACTGGGTCACCAGAACATTGGATCAGGGAAGGGCGGTGGACATTGTATACCCAGATTTCAGTAAGGCCTTTGACACTGTCCCTCACAGAAAGTTAACCAACAAGCTGGAACATATGGGAGTTGGACAGAAGATGGTCAGCTGGATCAGTAACTGGCTGAATTATAGGACCCACAGAGTGCTAATCAATGGATCATTATCAAGGAGTGGTAGGGTGACCAGTGGCATCCTGCAGGGATCAGTACTGGGACTGATCCTATTTAACATATTTATAGCAGACATAGTGAATGGACTTACAGGGAAGGTTTGCCAGTTCACAGATCATACAAAACTCTGCAACAGAGTGGACACAAGGGAAGGAGAAGACAACATGGAAGCTGACCTTAGAAGGCTAGAGGATTGGTCCAGGAACTTGCAGTTACAGTTTAATGCTAAAAAGTGTAAGGTAATGCACTTGGGAAAGAGGAACTCTGGAAAAAAGTACACACTGGGAGGACATCGACTTGAGGAGACACAAACGGAGTGAGATCTCAGCATAATCATCAGCAACAAATTAAAGGTAGGAAAACAATGTGAGAAAGCAGCTCAGAAAGCGGGTGGCATCCTCGAATGTAGAAGTAGAGGTATTTCTAGTAGAAATAGGGAGGTTATCATGCCCCTCTACAGGTTCTTGGTGAGGCCACACTTGGAGTACAGCATTCAGTTCTGGAGACTTCACCTCAAGAAGGACATCAACCATTTGGAAATGGTGCAGAGAAGGGCTACTAAGATGGTGCATGGACTGCATTACAAGTCACATGAAGCAAGACTCAGGGAGCTGAACCTATACTCCCTTGAGCAGAGAAGAAACAGAGGGGACATGATTGAAACATTTAAGTACGTGAGGAGATTTAACACAGCTCAGACAGGCAATCTATTTCAACAGAACACTGCAACATTCATGAGAGGGCATTATATGAGACTAATAGGAAGAAAGTTCAAAAGCAACCTCAGGAAGTACTTCTTCACACAGAGAGTGATAGACCCGTGGAACAGTCTGCCCCAGGATGTGGTAGCATCAAAGACAATTAGGTAGTTCAAATTTACATGGGACAGACATAAAGGACAATTTAGGATGAAGGCTGCATAGGGAGGGGGTAGTTTCTAGGGCAGACTAGATGGATTGCATGGTCCCCATCTGCTGATGCTTTTCTTATGCTCTTATGTATTTCATTTTCATTCACAGCACGAGTGGCTGTCCCACGGAAACAAAGAGCGAAAGGACTGGAGGGGACTGGACACCCCACACATGGGCATCCACCCTAGTCAGGGCTTACCCTGTCACAGAGCTTGCCAAACCCTTTACACTGTTTGACTGCAGGAGAATCATGGCCTTCTTCTAATTGGTGAGCTCCCCAGTACATCTGTGAGCCTCTTACTGGCCAGAGAACACTACTAGGTAATAAAGCCGGAGAGTGGTTTCCCCACAAGACAGAGAGAAAGCTGGGGGACCTCCATTCAGAATGGCAAGATAAAATGTGATGCTTTTTCCTGACCGATGGAGATGGTCACCTTGTTGTGGTGGTCAGCCTCAATCATAATTCAGTTGGATGATGATACTAGGAACCCTTCCAATAATTTATAACAAGTAATGATATAGGAGTTACTTGAAAAAATTGTAGGCTTTAAAGCAGCAGTGTGTGTGTGTGTGTGTGTGGGGGAGCACTGGTACCTTAACTATATGCTTTTGTTTGGTCACACGCCAGGTGCCTCCCCACAAATTTTACTAAGATGCATTGTAAATGCAGGGATTGAGCTTGCCAAACCATTTACACAGAAATGGGGGTTAAAAGTTAAAACTCACAGTCATTGTGAGATTAGGATCCTTTGGTACTGTCAGGCCCTGCATCACTCAGTTCTTGGCCAGTGTCAGGGCTCACAGGTTGCTGGGGGCAGGGGATTCTGAATGATGTATTGGCAAAGGAGGACAAACACCTAGATTGAAACAAATCATCTTTAGCATTCCCTGGTGAGGCCGCATCTTGAGTATTGTGTCCAGTTCTGGAGACCGCATCTTAGGAAAGAGGTGGATTGGTTGGAGACTATCCAGAGGACAGCAACAAAGATGATTCATGGCATACAAGGGTTTGCCTATGAAGAGAGGCTCAGGGCATTAGGGATGTATTCACTGAACACACATAGGGGGAGAGGAGACATGACTGAAACCTTCAAGTTCCTTAAGGGTATAAACACAGTGTCATCAAAGGAACTGTTCACTAGGAACACAAATTCCTCTACACACAGTCACGACTGAAAATTGAGGGGAGGGGCCTTCAAAAAGCACATCAGGAAATATTATTTCACGGGAGGGTGGTGGAGCCGTGGAACAAACTACCCTCTGAAGTGGTTAGCACCAACATGGTGGCAGGTTTCGAGCATGGGTGGGATAGGTTATGGGCACAGTTGGCAAGCACTGCAGAGTGCAAAGCCAAGGTACCTAGGGTGGGATAGGTCCCTGGAGTATCCCTAAACTCCAGGTAAATCTTTTGGGTAGACTTGATGGACCCTGGGTCCCCTTCTGCCGACACACTTTCTATGTTTCTAAGTATTTGAGAAACAACCAAAGCCTAGTCCAAGGAATGAAAATCATAGGAAAAAAATAGATGTCTGTATTTATTTAAAATTTGTAACTGGGAGTGGCATTCTGAAAAGAGATTCATTTCTAGGTGCAACCTGCAGGAAGGGTAAGGATGCAAAATACAGACAGCATAAGCTAGCACAGGCAACAAACCAGTGCAATTAAATACAATATGGTGCAGTTAAGCTATATAAACTACAGTTGTAACAACTGAATAATCATGGGGACAAGGAATGCAATATAGGTAATCAGATTGAAAGGAGTGCTTAAATAAACATTGACATGAATAGCAAGTGGAGCAAAAACAAAGCCCATGGAGAAGCAAAAGAGATACACCTCATCTTAGGGAGAAGTGCAGAAAGGTAAAAGCAGGTTCAGAGCAGGAACAGGAGGGAGCACAAATAAAGCTTTAGCAGTGTGTTTTAGAGGAGAAGAAAGATGGGGGCATCAGGAGCTGTGGTGACAGGTTGTTCCAGAGGGAGGGGAGCTGGCAAGAGAAGGCTGCTTGCTCAGTGGAGTGTTTTGCAACAGGGGACAGTGAAGGTATGGAAGTCCACAAAGTGCAGCGAGAAGCAGTGGAGAGAATGGAGGAAAGATCAGGTGGGAGGGAGAAGAGCCAGCATGTAGAGAGAAAGGAGGCACAGTGTGAGAGGCAAAATAAACACATGCAAAATGGAGATCTGCACAAAATTGCCTTCCTTTACATAAACACAACTTATTGCATGCGCTCAATTTTGGCAGAGGTGTTTGGATCTTATTATTTATTTTTTAACACCTGCAAATTAAGCATGAATGTTGCCATTTGCAGTCAGTTGTCAGACTTCTTTTCACCACTCGTTTGCTACCATTAGTTAGGGAATGTGGCCAGAGGTGGGACTGGAGTGCAGGCTGAAGGACTATGCCATCATTCATGGGGCGTTGCTGTGCTGCAATGCATGACCTTTTGCTGAGGTTAACAAATCTGGAAGAGGCACATCCAGGGAACTGTGGTGCTCTAGTGTGAAGTACACATAGCACAAAACAAACATTCAAGGACGACCTGGCACGCACCATCGAAAAGCGACTCCATGCACAAGTCACTTTGCAGTGTAAGTGCCAAATCTTCTTTGTCTTTTTTTTTAACTGTGATTGAGGTGAGCTGCTGAACTGCCTACTCAGCAGTGAATGGGATTGAATCAGAGGCACACACAGTAGATCACCAACTGCAGCCAGCAAAAACAGTAGCAACCAGCAACAATTCCCAAAATGAATGTCCCTAGTCAGACTGGCAAGACGGAAGTGCCACAAAGCAGGCATTCTTTCATTAGAGTTTCTTGTCAATCACACTGTGAATGACGAGGGTGACTCTGCAGCCTACACTGTTGGGAAGGCTGGGTGCAATGGTCCCAAGGATCAGTGCCCAAAGCCAGACTAGGAGTGAAGGACTGAATAAGTAAACACCACCTCAGGAATGAATGATTGATTGACATGATGCTGCCAGCAACAAGGGGCTGACTGCAACAAGCTCAAATTAAAAAAATATAGTTGTTCTGAACACTTTTTGACAGCACAGAGCATTCAGATCTTTATACTCAACAGACATATGAGAAACATGACAGCAGCTGGTCTGGGCCAAGGAGGAGGTGATAATTGGCTGCTCTGGGGGTCTCTGCTGGGTATTATGCAGGCTGTTCCTTGGCCTGCTTATTCCTGAATATGTTGGCAGTGAAGTATTTTGTTTTTGCCTGCGGGTATGTATGGTTTGTAGCTAGAGTTGGATTCTGTCTTTTAACATTTGTTTTAACTTGTTTTTGCCTTTTTTATTGTTGTTTCATTTTGTTCCACTTTCCACCTTGTTTGCTCCCTGTCCCTATCTGACAATCAGGGTTGCCATGGCAACATCCTTCCTCCAGCTGGATGGCTGGGCCAGTGCATGCCTTTACTGCTGATGCCAACGCTGCTCCTGACTGGCCAGCAGGGACTGTACAATCACTTAGTAGCCCTTGCCTCTTTCCGTTCTCTGCACAAAGGTCCCCTGACGTTTTCCTGTCATGAACTTCCTGTCTTGAGAGGGCAACTGTCTACCTGTGCAAATTATTGTTCATAACTAAGTTTGTTTTAATTTTACTATTGCAGCTTCTCTCCACCATGGATCACCACTCAAGTGAAATTCTAACTGAAGAAAACATTTTGATAAAAATTATTTTTAAGTCCCTGTTAAGAATCAAACCTTTATCTCTTGCTGAAAATATAAAATACAATGTTCCTACCTGGATTTCAACCACTGATCTTTTATTTGCTAACCAAGCACACATTCAATGCACTACCAAGCTGCACTGAAGCCAACTGTAGCTCCTATAGTATAGCGGTTAAGTCACACGCTGCGAAGCAGGTAACCAAGGTTCTAATCCCAGCAGGACCATATATACTATAAATTATCTAAACATAGTGTGTTCCCAACAGGAACATTTCATGGTACCTTTGTGCACACTGCACCTCTTCCCCACAAAGGGACAAGTGCCTCAGGATACAACAGTTTGCCCCCTGAGTAATGACCCTGGGGCAGCACTGACCTTTGAGCAGCACTGAACCCGGGACAGTACTTTTATCTTAAGATAACCAACAGAACCAAAAAACTCAGCAGCTAGCATTACCTGATGGTTAGGGTACTGGACTGCAAACCAGGAAATCAGGCTGGAATCCTGATTCTCCTTCCTTTCCTCTCAGACTTCACTGGAATGGTGATCCATGGCAGTGTGGCACTAGAGTAGCACATACTGTTGGAGGGAGTTAAATGCAAGTAATAATATGTTGCAGTAAACTAAACTACTACTGAGTCTAACTGCTCCCGGATCAGTGCTTGGAAGAATATTCAGGAGAGTTCAAAAGACAGAGAAGACAAACATAATAAAAAATAAGTCCACGATCAGGAGGTGGGGCAACTCAAGAGGTATATTGAACATTGGGGACCAAAATCTGCAAAAGTAAAGTTATGAGTAAACATTGGAACAATTCAACGTTTTTTCATAACTTAGTTGTTTTTTCACATTTTGACCACAGATTTTCAGCATAGTCTTTTTATGACCCCTCCTTCTGAACATGTCAGGTGTCATTTATTAAATACAGTCACAAATTGTCAAGTAGTCACTGTCTGTCTATAAATCACTAATGCATGCTACTCACTGTATGCACTTCACCTTGTTGTAATGCACTTATATGACTTGCACTTGTGCCTACAGTATGTACTATACTGTGTTGATTTATCGTTGTCATTATCTATTCTATCTTGTCTATGTAACTCCCTTACCCTCTCCCCCCAGGATGCACTGGGAGATGAGCAACTCGATTGTTCAGTGTGCTTTTCCTGGTGAAATGCTTCAATAAACAAATAGTCTGATATGTCATTTCAGTCATTTCACACTACTAATGCAAAAACACATTTTGGCTAGGATTCTTAAAATTACATCTGTCTTGTTCATAAAGTGGTGTGAAGAAATTACTGTTGAAAATTTGGGGGTCAAAATATTGAAAATTACCAAAGTTATGAGTGAGCATTGAAAGATTTCAATGTAACTTCATAACTTTGTTGTTTTTTAAGATTTTGACCACAGATTTTCAACATAGTCTTCTTATGACCCCACCTCATGAACCCGGTAGGTGAAACTGTTCAAATCCCACCCCAAAGGTGATTTAGCAGAGTGACTGCAAAATCTTCTTTCAGGATGGATTTGGAGGATTTCACCATGTTTGTTCATGAGGTGGGATCCCAAAAAGGCCATGTTGATATTTTGGGGGAAAATATTTAAAAATGAGCAAGTTATGAGCATTGAAATACATTCAACCACATAACTAATTTCATAATTTCCAGTCCGCCATTGAACAATGAAGATGTGTCTGTGGTCCAGAGAGGATTACGACATTGGACCCCGGTGTGGGATGGTAGGTGCTAGTTGGGGGGATTGGGTGGGGGGAGGGTAAAGATGGTGGGGGTGTTGGCAGCAGAAGCTGACATCAATGGGCCTTTTTCTTTTTTACAGGGTGTATAAAAATGAAAAAAAGAATACAAAGGACAGTTTTCTTTATTTCAGATACCAGGGATTGGGCACTCCAGTGTTGATTTAATGTCTATGGGCACAGGAAGTGACTGGGAGGTTGAAGGGATACTTGGCAGAGGTGGGATTGCAAAAAATGACTATGAGGGACAGTTTTTATTATTTCAGGTACCAGTACTGAAGATTGGGCATCCCAGTGTCAGTGTTACGCTTGGCAGCACTGGAGGTGGGCTACCCTGAGTCGCACAAAAAAAAATGGGTGAGGTGGGGGGTACTAGCCAGCACCAGGTACTGGGCACCCATGTGTTAGAAAATTAAGAATGAAGGGGATAGCAATTGGAGGTGGGAGGGGTACTGGGCAGAGGGTAGGAGGGATTGTTTTTACACAGTGGGGAAGTATCACAGCAGGCTGATCGTAATACTGATCAGCTTTGCTTGCTGGGTGTTGTTATGTAGATCAAGAGAAAGAGCTGTCCTATGAGTCGGATGGCTGTTTTCTTTGAACTTCATACAGTTTCCACCCAGCAAGCCCAGAACAGCATCATGATTAGCCTGGCTGATGATTGGTCTGACACTGTGGAGCCCCTAGTAGTTGCATTGGACTGACAGTGACAACATCTCACAATCCACTATCATACCAACATGTTTGCTTTGTGCAAGCACAAGCACAAACATAACAATGAAGACAAAGAGACTGCATGTTCAGTCTTCAAAATAAGAACTTGTAACATAGAACTATTCAACAAAGCTGAAATAACACTTTGCAAACCCAAACCTTCTCTAAAAGTATTTTTTCCTACTCAAATACACTTTAAGCTACAGAAGACAGTGGGGCAGTTACTATACCTTACAAGGTTTGTTGGACAGCACAAGACAAGAACATAGAGACTGCAGAGGATATGGAACAGCACTGATACATTAAAACTACTGCAGGCTTTTCTTCTAAGGCATCATAAAATCTCAGGATGCCTTACACGAGTCAGGTCATGACCTTTGTAATGGAGCCAAGCAGGTTTTCATGCTAGATTTAGTAAACTCACTTACATTTAAAATCCAGATGTAAATAGGAGGGTGCAATAGAGGCAAACATTGTTCATTATTGCAAACTACACAAGTAAACAGAATAAAAGCCTGAGGGGACCTTCCCTTCCCTTTAAGCAGTAAGGAATTCCCTAGGGTTAGATTAACAGTCTCTTAATCACCGTCTACATGTGTGATGTGGCACAAAGTGCAGAAAGTGTCACGTTGCCCCTAGGGAATTATTAACTGACACCTAATCTAACCTCTTGGAGTGCCTTATTGCTATTATAAAACAACTGTTTTAAAAAAGTTGCTAAAGGTGTGGCCTTTTGAATGTTTTCTTCATTGACAGAGACATTTTTAACAAAGTACTCCATTTGCCATCTGCCCATCGGGATGTCATGACTGCAGAGTACTCTTGCACTTGTTATAACAAGTAAATGCGATATTGTAATTGTTTTGCACTGCTTGCTACTTGCAAACTCTGGGGCATGATCAAAAATGGGACTTGCTTGTCTCAATCTATTTGTCCCCAGTCATCAATAAAAAAAAGACTACAACCCACTGGGTATGGTGTAAAGTGCAATGTGTTGCTGTTCCGTCCATTAGCAGGAGTAAGGACAAAATGCATGCTGTTAGTTCCTTTTTCTGATGGAGCTGAAATGCTTGTGAGCTGTGGCCAGCTGGGGGCATGCTAATACAATCTAAGGATCCTTTAGGATATTTACTCAGTTATTTGAGATTCTGTCTCTGGCTGTGAAGAATGATTATGGCACAAATGAAACTAAGAAGCACATCAAAACCTACTTCCATTGCATTACAGTATAATTGGTTTGGAGGGGGAGGGGTTGCCATTACTTAATCTCACAGTTTGTCCTGGAACAATGAAGACATACACTGTCAGTTTAAAATCTATCTGGCGTTAATAAATCCAAAAATGTATACACAGCAGATTAGAAACACTGAACAAATAATCCACTCACAATTTATAAATCGGATGTTGCAGAGTATAGTACACTCTATTCTGTATCAATCTGTATTATCCATTCCAGATAGAAAATGGCTGTGATATGTTAAGTTGCGTCAACTGGTATCTTTTCATAATTGCAATACTAGAAAGTATACTGGAAAATATTTTGACTCACTGAAATATATTACAAAATATACAGAACTTCTACTAATATATTTATTTAAAGATGATTAACCTGCGTTCACTGTGGTCCGTAAGGGTAACAATGTCTTTGTTAGACCAAGAGGCAGTCAGTTAGACAAAGTACTGTATGCTGTAGTTAAAGAAACAAGTGCAAACAGACTTGAATCCTAATATTTCATTTTATTCTGACATATGCTTTTTTTAAAATATTTTATTAATGATTTTTTAAAATAAAAACAAGTCATCCAATACGTTAAGAGGACTACAGGAACAAAACATCTGGATGTGATGCATAAGAGGAATATATTCTAGTTATCCCTGCAACATTTACGTCTAGATGGGGAAGAGGTCCAAAGGTGCCCGCATGGTTGCCACGGTCTATCGTGATGTGTACCAGCCCCACAGGTGCATCCTGGAATATTCAGTAACAAGCTGTGACACCACCAGTGACAACTCTGTGGTCTTGCATCAGCACTGATAGCAGTCAGGCATACCACCAGACACCTGTGTCAGTGCTGACACAGCTACATAGATACCCTATATGAACAAATACCACTGTGGTATATGGAGAGATGAATGTTGTGCCCAACATAGGTGCTTTTGCAGAACCTGTGGGATCACTGGGCCAGCAGTACACACCCAATGACCACACAACAATCCCACTGTAAATGGGCCCCCCAGACGCAGTGCAGATGGTGCAGTGTATGTGCCATGCCATGCACAAGGCTGCATCACATGCCACAGTACAGTCCACCAGCATGTATGCATTGAACGCCCTGCCAAATCAGATGACGCTGCATAACCCATGAGTATATAATGCACAATGTAGCACAGAAGCAGAAGACATGCATAGCCCAGGAATCTGCATGCCACATGAATAAGGAATGTACAGTAAGTACCCAGCAACCATTGGGAGTATATGAGGCTGGAGTGTGCAATATGTAAAGAAATGGAGAAATACCTGAGTGGGCTACCCTAGGTGGCTGTGTTAGTGGCTGCCTGCCTGAGACTAGTCCCCAGATGTCACAGATCCTCCTCTGTACTACTGGCTCTTGACCCTCTGTGGTTTGCCATGGTGGTTCACGTTGGGCACATGGCTGTTGGGGCCCTCCCTCTCAGGCAAGTCCAGCCATTGGAGCCTGGAATGTGAGTGCTCCCATCCCTGTTCCTTCATGTCCCAGCCTTTGGAACATCTCACCCCCCTGCTGCTGGAGCTGTGGAGACATGGAACATAGAAAACAGTATGTAAGTGAATGACAGGAAACTAAGGAGCACAACAGATATGTGCCATGCACACCCATGTTGCACAGATGGCATCTAACACACAGCACTGCACAGACCTGCATAGGTACAGGACAATGTCCCGTATGTGGTTTGACTACAGTAGTATTAGTGTATGTACAGTGGTGTGGATATGAACAAGCTGCATTGCATGCCAAGTGATCCACATTGCATCACCTCATCTGGAGGCCCCACAGATGGACATCAGGTACAGTGCACATATCATACTGCCCGCAGCATAAACACTGTAGTAAATGTAAGGTACACACATTGTCACCTGCTGATACATACTCTACATGTCCATGGCTGCAGGTGTAAGGGCACACTCACTGTTTCCAGGGATATGTCTGATGGCACCTGAGCTCTGGTCATGGCATGGACACTGCACAGCTCTATCCCACACAAACTCATTCTCCGAATTTGGAACAACGAGGAGATTCCAGAGGACTTGAGGAATGCCAACATTGTTACCACTTTCAAGAAGAGAGACAAGTCGGTGCATGGAAATTATTGATGCATTGATTTACTCTCCACCTCAGGGAAAATCCTCGCCCGTATTCTTCTGAACCATCTCCTTCCCATCGCCGAAGAAGTCCTGCCAGAATCTCAGTGTGGATTCAGACCATCTCATGGGACAACCGACATGATCTTCACTGCCAGGCAGGTCCAAGAAAAGTGTCGGGAACAACATCAGGACCTGTACATGGCTTTCATAGACCTGACAAAGGCCTTTGACTCCATCAATCGAGAAGCCTTGTGGAAGGTGCTGGCCAGATTTGGCTGCCCTACAAAATTCATCAAGGTCCTGAGGCTTTTGCATGACCAGATGACTGCCAGTGTTCTCCATAATGGTTCAAAGACAGACCCGTTCATCATCCAAACCAGGGTCAAGCAAGGGTGTATCATCACTCCAACCTTGTTCTCTATCTTCCTAGCAGTCATCCTAGTCCTCATCAAAGGCCGCCTTCCCACTGGAATTGACATTGAATACAGAATGGCTGGAGGGCTTTTTAATCTAGGACATCTATATTCAAAGACCAAAGTTTTCAAGGCATCCGTCATTGACCTCCAGTACGCTGAAGACTGTGCCATCCTTGCACACACCAGGAGCGACCTCCAGTCTGTACTAGATCTCTTTGCGGAAGCTTACCAAAGTCTGGGACTCTCACTTAACATCAAGAAGACCAAGGTGCTCTATCAGCCTGCTCAATGCCTTGTAAATAACCCTCCACAATTCACCATAGAGGGACAGACCCTGGAGACAGTCAAGCACTTCCCTTACATCAGTAGCCACCTCTCCCTAACAGCAAACATCGACGATAAGATTCAGCACAGGATCCATTGCACTAGTACCTCATTTGGGAAACTGCTTCAGCGTATCTTCACTGATCGTGACATATGAAAGGACACCAAGATCCAGGTATACAGTTCAGTTATCATCCCTACCCTTCTTTATGGATGTGAAACTTGGGTGACTTACCGACATCATCTAAAGAGCCTGGAGAGGTACCATCAATGATGTCTCCGGAAAATCCTCCGCATCAAGCGGGAAGACCACCACACTAACATCAGTGTTCTCGCTGAGGCCAATGTCACCAGCATTGAGGCAATGATCCTCAGACATCAATTCCGCTGGACTGCACACTGTGTACGGATGCCCAATTCTTGACTCCCCAAACAAATTTTATACTCCTAGCTCAGTCATGTCCAGAGATCCCATGGTGGTCAAAGGAAATGCTACAAAGACACACTGAACCCATATCTCAAGAAAACAGATATGGACATCACGAGCTGGGAGGAGCTGGCCACCAACCAATCTCAGTGGCGCCAGAACCTCCATCAAGTGGGGGTCTGCTTCGAAGAGAAACGCCTTGCCCTTGAAGCTGAAAAGAGAGCACGTAGGAAGGAAAGGGAAAGAAACCCCAGCCAGCAGGCAGCTCTCCCACATGGAAACATCTGCAGTTTCTGTGGACGAATCTGTGGCTCTAGGATTGGATTACTGAGCCACCTCAGGACCCATCAGTGAACCTTGGTAGAGATCATCCTCAAATCGAGGGATCGCTGATGATGATGATCCCATATTATATAGAGAACCATCATGTACACACCCTGTGCCTCCTCCAACTAGGTCCTGACCTGTTGTTCTGCAAGGCAAAGGTGATAGTGATCCACAGCTAGTGGGACCCAGTACTCCCTTGTCTACCACTGATTGATGGTATAATCCATTGACAGGGCTTATCACGACCAGATGGAGTGCCTGAGACACTTGGAATGCTCATGTTATGTGGGATCGTGAATCTGTGCAACTGTCCCACAAATAGCATATAACCTGCCCAGTGGGAAGGGGTTGTGTAGCTTCTATGAAGCACAGGTTCACTGGTCTGAATAAACATGCCTAACAGTGGGGTACACTAGGGCTGGGACATGTCCATGTGGTAGTCCAACATCCACATGAAATGCAGGTTTTAAATCCGGTGATCCCTCTGATCTGAACAACTACAGGCCTATTTCCATCCTCCCTGTGCGCTCCAAAATACTCAAAAAACTCATATATAACCAGCTGAAAGAACATATCGAAGAACACTCCTTAACCCTGCACAATCAGGTTTTAGACGAAACCACAGTACTAGCTCTGCCCTAGGTAAAGTTACCAATGACTAGTTCTCCACCTACGACTCTAAGCAAGTAACAGGTGCAGTGTTTCTTGACCTGAATAAAGCATTTGATACTGTTAACCACAGCCTTATCCAGCTTAGCCTTTCAAGCTTAGGTGCCGCCACCTCCACAGTTCACTGGTTCTCCAGTTACCTTGCAGGACGAGTACAGTGGGTAAAAGCAGACAGTCTTCTATCGAACCCCCTTCCCATCTCTAGAAGCGTTCCGCAAGACTCCATATTAGGACCTATCCTGTTTTCTATCTATATCAACACCCTTGATTCTAATATCATCAACTCTAAACTGCACTTCTTCGTGGACGACACAGTACTTTACACATCCAAGCCTACGCTTGTCAAAGTCTGTGATGAGCTTCAAACCGACTTCCTTCAGCTGGAACACAACCTTATCTGTGCCAAGCTTTTGCTCAACACGAAAAAAAACTAAGGTATTTTTCTTCAACCACAACAGCAACCCCCACACTGGACCAAGGCTGGCATTGCAACTGTCATGACATCCCTAGGGGAACCATTTGAAGTGGTTGACAAGTTCAAATTTCTAGGCGTATGGATCAACAAAAACTTTCCTTCAGTGCCCACATTGATAGCCTCTCCGTCAAGCTTAAAACCAGGCTAGGTTTCTTTTCTAGACTCAGAGAGCTCTTCCCAACTGAGGTCAGACTCAAACTTGTCCAGGCAACATTTCTTTTCTTAGGCTATGGTGATATCATATACAACTGCACCTCGGCAACTAACCTTCACAGGCTCGATGTTCTCTTCCACTGAGCCCTTCATTTTATTACCAGTGCACCCTCCAGGATCCACCACTGTGACCTCTATTCTATGGTTGGGTTGACGTCCCTAGCTACCAGAAGACTGCTCCACCTTGGCACGTGGAGGCTCAAAGCATTACATAATAAACTCCCAGACTATATTTCCTCTCTCAGCCATATTTCACACTCACTTATTCACTAAGGAAGTCAACCTTCCTCCTCCTGGACATCCCTAGAACTTGAACCTCCCTTGGTAAGGGAGCTATATCGTATTCCCTCCCTGTGGCTTGGAACAGCATTCAGGCAGTGCTCAAGCTCACCAGCCTGGTCACGATTAACTTTTTTTGAGTCACTAGCCTCTAAGCATTTCATAGTAGCTTGTAACTGCCAGAGGGCTTAGCTCTCACAAATTCCACTTGCCCTATTTCCCTCTTCTGTCTCCTCGTGTTAGCATCTCTACCATGTCTCCTCTCCATCTCCCCCCCTCGCTTTGTTCTCCCCTACTCCTCTCCTCCTCCCCCAACTTTGTTCTGCCCACTCTTTCTCCTCAGGCTACCACTTGCTCTCCTAATCATTCCATTTCTGCTTTTATTCTCTCTCTCATCCACTTCTTCCTCCCTACCTTCTTCTTTATCTCTCTCTCTTGTATACCGCTTACCTCTTCTGTTTCCTCATATTAGCATCCCTACCTTCCCACCTTCCTCTCACTCTGCTCTCCCTCCTCCTCTCCTCCCCTCCCCCCTCCGCTCTGTCCTCCCTCCCTCCCAGGCCACTTTCGACCCCCTAACCAATCCACCTCCGTCTTCCCCCCTTCCACTCCCCTCATTCCTTTCTCTCTGACTCACTTCATAATCGCCCTCTCAGCTCTCACTGCCCTAGATACTCTCTCCTCACCCACTGCAAGTGTTGACCTATTAGCTTTCGCAGTCTCTTACTTTCTTCAGAAGCACTCCTTTCTGCAATGTATGACTATCTCATGCCTCTTATGCATTTTTGCTCCTTTCCCTGTTGCAAGCATTGTCATCTCTGTATCTTTGCCATAAATTGTCACATTATTGCATTTTGTTAATGCTAAGATCTTTTAATGACTGCATGTATAGATTTGTACAAATTCCATTGTTTTATAAAATGTATGTACCCTTCCTTATGTAAACCTGTTTATGTACTGCCATTTATGTAATCAGGATCGCTTTGAGAATGAGCAAGCTCAATGGAGTTGTCCTGCAATAAACCTGAATTGAATTATTGACAGCAACTTCCTCCCTGTGTGTATCTTTTTAATGTTTTGTAGAACTCTGGTACTGTACAGAATATATATATATATATCCATGCTGCAGATCATGTACACCTCACACTGTCAAATACAGTCACAGCAATCAATGCAGTATTGCTTCCCAACAGGCCCAAGCAGTTGTTACAGCTCATGCTGGATGTGCACACTCCCAAACAGTTGTCACAGCTCATGCTAGATGTGCACACTCCCAAACAGTTGTTACAGCCAGGGCTGAATGTGCACACTCCCAAACAGTTGTCACAGCTCATGCTGGATGTGCACACTCCCAAACAGTTGTTACAGGCCATGCTGGATGTGCAGACTCCCAAACAGTTGTTACAGGCCATGCTGGATGTGCAGACTCCCAAACAGTTGTTACAGCCCATGCTGGATGTGCAGACTCCCAAACAGTTGTTACAGCCCATGCTGGATGTGCACACTCCCAAACAGTTGTTACAGCCCATGCTGGATGTGCACACTCCCAAACAGCTGTTACAGCCCATGCTGGATGTGCACACTCCCAAACAGCTGTTACAGCCCATGCTGGATGTGCACACTCCCAAACAGTTGTTACAGCCCATGCTGGATGTGCACACGCCCAAACAGTTGTTACAGCCCATGCTGGATGTGCACACTCCTAAACAGTTGTTGCAACCCATGCTGGACGTGCAGACTCCCAAAGAGTTGTTACAGCCCATGCTAGATGTGCAGACTCCCAAACAGTTGTTACAGCCCATGCTGGACGTGCAGACTCCCAAAGAGTTGCTACAGCCCATGCTAGATGTGCTCACTCCCAAACGGTTGTTACAGGCCATGCTGGATGTGCACACTCCCAAACAGTTGTTACAGCCCATGCTGGATGTGCATTGTATACACTCCCAAACAGTTGTTGCAGCCCATGCTGGATGTGCACACACCCAAACAGTTGTTACAGCCCATGCTGGATGTGCACACTCCCAAACAGTTGTTATAGCCCATGCCGGATGTGCACACTCCCAAACAGTTGTTGCAGCCCATGCTGGATGTGCACACTCCCAGACAGTTGTTGCAGCCCATGCTGGATGTGCACACTCCCAAACAGTTGTTATAGTCCATGCTGGATGTGCTCACTCCCAAACAGTTGTTACAGCCCATGCTGGATGTGCACACTCCCAAAAACTCATTGCAGCTGATGCTGGAAGTGCACACTCCCAGACAGTTGTTGCAGCCCATGCTGGACTTGCACACTCCCAGACAAGTGTTGTAGCCCATGCTGGATGTGCACACTCCCATACAGTTGTTATACCCCATGCAAGACGTGCACACTCCCAGACAGTTGTTGCAGCCCATGCTGGATGTGCACACTCCTAAACCATTGTTACATTCCATGCTCGATGTGCACACTGCCAAACAGTTGTTACAGCCCATGCTCACTCCCAAACAGCTGTTACAGCCCATGCTGGATGTGCACACTCCCAAACAGCTGTTGAAGCCCATGCTGGATGTGCACACTCCCAAACAGCTGTGGCAGCCCATTCTGGATGTGCACCCTCCCAAACAGTTGTTGCAGCCCATGCTAGATGTGCACACTCCCGAACAGCTGTTGCAGCCCATACTGGATGTGCACACTCCCAAACAGTTGTTGCAGCCCATGCTGGATGTGCACACTCCCAAACAGTTGTTGCAGCCCATGTGGGATCTGCACACTCCCAAACAGTTGTTGCAGCCCATGTGGGATCTGCACACTCCCAGATAATTGTTGCAGCCCATGCTGGATGTGCAGACTCCCCGACAGCTGTTGCAGTGCATGCTGGATGTGCACACTCCCGAACCATTTTTACAGCCCATGCTGGATGTGCACACTCCCAAACAGCTGTTGCAGCCCATGCTGGATGTGCACACTCCTGAACAGCTGTTGCAGCCCATACTGGATGTGCACACTCCCAGACAGTTGTTGCAGCCCATGCTGGATGTGCAGACTCCCAAACAGTTGTTACAGCCCATGCTGGATATGCACACACCCAAACAGTAGTTACAGCCCATGCTGGATGTGCAGATTCCCAAACAGTTGTTGCAGTCTATGCTGGATGTGCACACTCCCATACAGTTGTTACAGCCCATGCTGGATGTGCACACTCCCAGACAATTGTTGCATCCCATGCTGGATGTGCACACTCCCAGACAGTTGCTGCAGCTCATGCTGGATGTGCACACTCCCAAACAGTTGTTACAGCCCATGCTGGATGTGCACACTCCCATACAGTTGTTACAGCCCATGCTGGATGTGCACTCTCCCAGACAATTGTTGCAGTCCATGCTGGATGTGCACACTCCCCGACAGTTGTTGCAGTGCATGCTGGATGTGCACACTCCCAAACAGTTGTTGCAGCCCATGCTGGATGTGCACACTCCCAGACAGTTGTTGCAGCCCATGCTGGATGTGCACACTCCCAAACAGTTGTTATAGTCCATGCTGGATGTGCTCACTCCCAAACAGTTGTTACAGCCCATGCTGGATGTGCACACTCCCAAAAACTCATTGCAGCCCATGCTGGAAGTGCACACTCCCAGACAGTTGTTGCAGCCCATGCTGGACTTGCACACTCCCAGACAAGTGTTGTAGCCCATGCTGGATGTGCACACTCCCATACAGTTGTTACACCCCATGCAAGATGTGCACACTCCCAGACAGTTTTTGCAGCCCATGCTGAAGGTGCACACTCCCAAACAGTTGTTGCAGCCCATGTGGGATCTGCACACTCCCAGACAATTGTTGCAGCCCATGCTGGATGTGCAGACTCCCCGACAGCTGTTGCAGCGCATGCTGGATGTGCACACTCCCAAACCATTTTTACAGCCCATGCTGGATGTGCACACTCCAAACAGCTGTTGCAGCCCATGCTGGATGTGCACACTCCCGAACAGCTGTTGCAGCCCATACTGGATGTGCACACTCCCAGACAGTTGTTGCAGCCCATGCTGGATATGCACACTCCCAGACAGTTGTTGCAACTCATGCAGGATGTGCAGACTCCCAAACAGTTGTTACAGCCCATGCTGGATGTGCAGACTCCCAAACAGTTGTTACAGCCCATGCTGGATATGCACACACCCAAACAGTAGTTACAGCCCATGCTGGATGTGCACATTCCCAAACAGTTGTTGCAGTCTATGCTGGATGTGCACACTCCCATACAGTTGTTACAGCCCATGCTGGATGTGCACACTTCCCGACAATTGTTGCAGCCCATGCTGGATGTGCACACTCCCCGACAGTTGTTGCAGTGCATGCTGGATGTGTACACTCCCAAACCATTGTTACATCCCATGCTGGATGTGCACACTCCCAAACAGTTGTTACAGGCCATGCTCACTCCCAAACAGCTGTTACAGCCCATGCTGGATGTGCACACTCCCAAACAGCTGTTGCAGCCCATGCTGGATGTGCACACTCCCAAACAGCTGTGGCAGCCCATACTGGATGTGCACACTCCCAAACAGTTGTTGCAGCCCATGCTGGATGTGCACACTCCCAAACAGTTGATGCAGCCCATCCTAGGCGTGCTCACTCCCAAACAGTTGATGCAGCCCATCCTGGATGTGTTCACTCCCAAACAGTTGTTGCAGCCCATCCTGGATGTGCACACTCCCAAACAGTTGATGCAGCCCATGCTGGATATGCTCACTCTCGAACAGTTGATGCAGCCCATCCTAGGTGTGCTCACTCCCAAACAGTTGTTGCAACCCATGCTGGACGTGCAGACTCTCAAACAGTTGTTTCAGCCCATGCTGGACGTGCAGACTCCCAAACAGTTGTTACAGTCCATGCTGGATGTGCACACTCCCAAACAATTGTTACAGCCCATGCTGGATATGCACACACCCAAACAGTTGTTACAGCCCATTCTGGATGTGCACACTCCCAAACAGTTGTTATAGCCCATGCCGGATGTGCATTGTGCACACTCCTAAACAGTTGTTGCAGCCCATGCTGGATGTGCACACTCCCAAACAGTTGTTACAGCCCATGCTGGATGTGCAGACTCCCAAACAGTTGTTGCAGCCCATGCTGGATGTGCACACTCCCAAACAGTTGCTACAGCCCATGCTGGACATGCACACTCCCAAACAGTTGTTACAGCCCATGCTGGATGTGCACACTCCCATACAGTTGTTACAGCCCATGCTGGATGTGCACTGTCCCAGACAATTGTTGCAGTCCATGCTGGATGTGCACACTCACCGACAGTTGTTGCAGTGCATGCTGGATGTGCAGACTCCCAAACCATTGTTACAGCCCATGCTGGATGTGCACACTCCCAAACAGTTGTTACAGCCCATGCTCACTCCCAAACAGCTGTTGCAGCCCATGCTGGATGTGCACACTCCCAAACAGCTGTTGCAGCCCATACTGGATGTGCACCCTCCCAAACAGTTGTTCCAGCCCATGCTGGATGTGCACACTCCCAAACAGTTGATACAGCCCATCCTGGATATGCTCACTCCCAAACAGTTGTTGCAGCCCATCCTGGATGTGCATACTCCCAAACAGTTGATGCAGCCTGTTCTGGATGTGCTCACTCTCAAACAGTTGTTGCAGCCCATCCTAGGTGTGCTCACTCCCAAACAGTTGTTGCAACCCATGCTGGATGTGCAGACTCCCAAACAGTTGTTACAGCCCATGCTGGATGTGTACACTCCCAAACAATTGTTACAGCCCATGCTGGATATGCACACTCCCAAACAGGTGTTACAGCCCATGCTGGATGTGCACACTCCCAAACAGTTGTTACAGCCCATGCTGGATGTGCATTGTGCACACTCCCAAACAGTTGTTGCAGCCCATACTGGATGTGCACATGCCCAAACAGTTGTTACAGCCCATGCTGGATGTGCACACTCCCAAACAGTTGTTTCAGCCCATGTTGGATGTGCACACTCCCAAACAGTTGTTGCAGTCCATATTGGATGTGCACACACCCAAACAGTTGCAGCCATACGGCTCATAGACAGTAAAACATATGACATTGTCTTACCTGGCCATGTCCCTCCAGCAGCAGATGTGCCCACAGTCATTGTAGGTGTCCCCCCACTCTGGGTCAGGTCATCCCAGTGGTGCTGGCACTGTGCTGGTGTTCTGTCCAGGCCCTGAACCTGGGAAACCCTCCTGGCCACCGTCTCCCAAATACGGGCCTTCTCAGCCATGGGAACATCCCTGGCTGTGTCCAAAAAGAGAGAGGTCTCCTTAATGAGGATCTCCTCACTATGAAATCCACCTCATGAGGGGTGAAGTGCCTGTTCCTCACCCTCTCCTCCTCAGGCACCCTGCTGCATCTGAATGACATATTCTCCAGCTTTTTCTAAGGCCCTGTTGTGTCTCTGTTCAGCATCAGTGCTCTGACCTGTATGCTGTTTGTGATTGTAACTTCTGTGAATGACATTCCATACATGTGCAGCATCCACAAAACGTCATTTGGTGCCGCCATGTGCACACTGCTCCATGCATGCGCATTGGGAACAGGCACATCCGTGTCATTTGCAATCGTTGCCAGCTCCGCCCTATCACAATAATGTATGTTTGCTGAAATTTATTCATGTCAGCATCATCAATGGCCCTGATGTCAGCAAGGCTTGCAGTTGCCAAAGGCGTGTGTTTGTGGAGCATTTGACACAAATGTCATTTGCGATCACTAATACATTAGCGACAGGTGCAAACAGCTGTATATTGGAGAGTGACATGCCAGTGGGGTACTGTAACATTCGAGGGGCAAAGACCAAGTTGCATGTTTTTATATGCTCATTAGTGGTTCATTATAAAAGGGAACCTCCTCAGAAGAGTTGAAGTCCAAACTATTAACATAGCAGTCTGGAGAAGCGGCATTTGGAGAACTTCGGGAGGAGAATATACATTTGGAAAAGATAAGTTGCGACAGAACAACTAACATTAATAATCCTGTCCCATAGGCACTGTGCACATTTCAGTTACTATTTTGTTTTATTCTTATGTGTTGCAGAATGGTAACCCCCCCAAAAAAAGTAATAAGTACAGTGACTGGCTACATAGCCAAATGTTTAGTCCTCGGGAACTACAATTATGTGGCTATTGCAGTAAAGTACAGTAATGTACATCAAGATTCATCTATAGCTGCATGGCCTTGTTTACTCAGGAAACTGCATAGCTGCATGATGCTACTTTACAAGGTGGTCCTGTGTTAGCAGGCAGTGTACAGTATGGACAGTTTCTGTTTCCCCTGACATGTGTCACGGTCTGTGATACCATGTGAGGCAAACTGGGCAATCTGTAGTCAGTGGCAGAGTGGGGTCACTGGTGAGATTACGTGCACTGCTCAGGGTCACCCAGGATGCCTGTTAATAGTGTGTTCCTGATACATGTGAGGCTTTATGTTCAGCGTTCGCATTTACCATTAAACGTATGCTTTTTTTCACGCCTACCACAGAGTGCTGAGTTTTGCCTTTTGGATTTACGCTTTGTTACTCGAGCACCTGTACTAACGGAGGAGCTGTTTTTTTCGCAGTCTCTAATAGTGTGTAGCACATATACTTGATGTAACAAGATCAGTATCCACAGCTCAGTAATCTACACACTTCTCAGTACTGCCAGACCACTTTATACAGCATACCGGTATGTGAAAAACACATTCAGCACGAGTACATACAGAGCTGTCCATCAATAGTATCTGTCTAACACACTGCATATTATAATGGGACAAAGGCAGCGGTGCATGTGTGGTGGGGCCTGTGAGCCAACAAGCCATGGTGTTTGAGCATTGCTGGGATGGTATCTGCCTCTACCAAACTCATGGCCACCAGCTGTCTGAAGAACATGTGGGGGGGGGCTTAATACTGTGCTGTGTGTGATAAGGACTTTTATGATGTGCAGTGTACTTAAAACTGTTCTTTCCGCACAGATTCTGACCCAGGAATAGCGTGCCTCAGAAGTGCAGTTCCGCATTAGTGTCCCCTCATGATGCTGGACAGCAGCATTGATGGAGACTGCAAAGACAATCAATGCCGAATGCAGTAGGGGACACACACGAGGAGCTAAAGAAGCACCATTATGACATGAGAAGCCACACAAAGCAGAAGCTGGTCAGGGCAAGACAGGACCTATAGGCCACTGGCGGTGGCCCACCAACCCACAGCACACTCACACTGGAGAAGGAGCTCATTGCTGGAACCCTGGGATGCCATTAGGTGGAAGGTGCGGAGGGTGGGATCGACACCATGGCCACAAGCAGCAGCCAGGGTGAGTACATACACCAAGCAAAATGCCACACTGGGAGCCTTTGATAAAGCATTATGACCCAGTGTGAAAAGCATTAGGCATCTGCATTCTAAGGAGCATGGTGTTTTTTGGGTTTTGTACTGCACTTTGAAATAAAGGATTCAGCATGAGTGATATGACTTTCAGCATCCACGTGGTGGTGAGTGCCCCAGTTTTATTTTGTTAGCTGTTCAGAGTGAGTACATGCACATGACTGTGTAGTACCTATGTAGTCATGCTTAGCATTACAGTCTATATTATTAAAGGCAGTGCTGTGTGCCACAGGGATGTGGCACAGCATACATTTACCAACCTCTAATACCACTATGTGGCAGGGGTCAAGGATGCACATGGGTGGAATGGGCATTTGCAGTGCACATGGTGATGCAGGTGTTGTTTCATGCACCACATATGAGCACGTTCATGCAGTTCAGGGTGTGCATGGGGGTTTGAATGGTTACGGGTGCCTGCAGCGTGACTTTAGCTTTTAGCATTGATCAGACTGGGTGGTGGTATATAACACAGCTGTGCCACTGACCTGTTTGTGACACATAGCTCTGTGTTCCCTTCCTTCCAGATCCACTGGATAGGGAAGATTGCATTGACAGCAGCCCCAGTTACAGTTCAGATGGCAGTGACAGACAGTCCAGAGAGAAGGACATGTCCAGGGAGTACAGAGAGGGGGAGCGGGAGGTGGAACAATACTTCTCTTCTCAGACGTAGAAACGAGGGAGGCTGAGCTCCCTTATGAAGTGCTCAAGGAAGAGGGGTGGAGGATCTGAAGAAAGGAAGTACCCTGAATAAGTCAGCAGTCTAGGCAACCCCTGCAGCAGGGGAGGCACAAGAAGCCCAGGTGCAACACACAGTCGCCTTCCCGCAGCCGCCGACGGGCATCATGGCGTCCCTCACCTCCACCATTAAGGTCCCTCCATATGGACACCATGTAACAGGATATGTACAGGAGAGCTGTGGCGGCCCATGGTGCAGGAGCTGTGGGCACTACAGCCAAGGTGCATGAGCAGGGTGACAGGATGCAGGCTGTGGCAGACTGCAATGATTCCATGCAGGCCATCCTTACCACCATGCACCAAATTGCCAGCCTGCTTTTGCACACTGCTGTGCCACAGAAGGATCAGCCATATCTTCTGGCTTTGTGATCTGCAGTACTGTGGCTGCAGAGTCACAGGCTGCATCCCTGGCCCTGTTGGTGGAGGTAGCCATGGTGATGTGGAAGGGGAACCCTCAGCAGCAGCCTCTGGAGGGTCAGGATACAAGGGGGTCGCCACACAGTGGTGAGATCAGGTTTCCATTGTGTCCTGGCCCAACCACATGGCCTGCACTGAGGCTATCTCCACTGGCACAGCCATGGGCCTGCACAGCTGTGGGTGGGTGTGGGTATGATGCAAGACCACCCATGGTCCTTGTAGGAGAGGATGTATGGAGGACAGTTCTCTCCAGCAGTGTTCCTGACATGGTGGGGGGGAGGGCTCGTGGCACCGTGGCAAGTGAACATCATTGCCAGGACCCTTATGCAGCAATCCCCCTGAGCTGAACACAAGAGCATCACAGATGATATTTTGATATATTGTACCTCCTCCCCATGCAATGCCCCTCTACCCCCGTGCCATGTGCACTTTCTTTAGTTTGTTCCCTTCCCCTGTGCTGCCTATCCCCATGCAATGCCCCTGTTCCAGGTGCTGTTTATTCCTGTTTGTTTCTTTCCTCTGTGTTGCCTATCCCCATGCAGTGCCCTCCCCCCATGACAGGTACACTTTTTGTCAGTTTTTCTGTCGCCCTGTTATCCATTATATGTATTTGTGTACCCTTTCCTGTTATGTATATCTGATATTTGGAAGCAGGCTACTGCCATTCCTATCCCTAAGGGTAGTGATCCCTATTCTCTTGGTAACTACTCTCCTAGCTGTCTTCTTCCCACCCTAGCTAAGTTATAGGAACACTCCTTCCTTGACTCCTCCTCCTTCACCCCCTTTCAGTCTGGTTTTAAGAAATCTCATTCCACTTCCACTTTCCTCCTATGGCTCACTGACTCCTTCCTCACAGGTATGGATCAAGGTCTGATCATGTCCACCATTTTTATTGATCTTGCTAAAGCTTTTGACACAGTGGCACATCCCCTCCTTCTGAACAAGCTTAAAGCAACATGCCTTTCTGACTGCAGTCAGCTGATTTTGTTCTTACCTTGAGAGAAGTTCTCAAGCTGTCTGGACAGGTTGCCCCATTTCATCACCACTCCCTACCTGCTCAGGTGTCCCTCAAGGGTCTGTCCTGGGTCCTAGTCTTTTTTCTGTTTTCTTGAATGACCTCCCCTCTGTCTGTTCCTCTGTGTCCGTTCATATGTATGCTGTTGATAGTTATTTTTGCATCTGGCTCCTCTTCTCATGTTCTCACCTCACAGCTTTAGATGGACTATGACAATATTCAGCACTGGTTCCAGTCTAACCAACTATCCCTCAATGCCGAGACAGCAGCCATCATGACTTTGACACCAGAGGCTTACCAGACACATGCCTCTCCCTTTATTTCACAGCCTTGATGATTCTATTATGAGAATGTATCCTCTTTTAAGTACCTCGGGATCTGGCTTGACCATCATCTTGATTTCTCGATTCGTATTGATGCCATACACCAAAAGCTCCACCCCAAGCTTGGTGCGCAGTACAGGAACAAAATGAGTATGCTGCTTCCTGTCCACCAAGAAATTGTTTTAAAGATGATTCTCCCTATTTTTGATTAAGGTGACACAGTCTATAGTGGAGGCCCCAAATCCTGCCATTCCAGACTGGATCCCCCTCTTCCATTCTTTTTTGCCATTTTGCTTTAGATTGTTCCCCTTGTACCCACCATTGCTCACTCTACTTTGCCCTTTCACTCCCCTCTCTTGATGCCAGGTGCCTGTCCCATTGTGCCTCCTTTTTATCTAAATTCTGGGTTGGTTCACTTCCCTCCTATCTCAAATCCTATTATCTTCTCTCTGTTTCCTACTACACTCTATGCAACAAAACTTCTCATTCCTGCACTATTCCTTTTAGAAAATCTACTGTTGGTCAGTCTGCTTTCTCATATAACCAGGCCCCTTGACAGAAATTTGGGGTCCCGGGGAAAGTTCAGACTCTGGAGCCCCAACCTACCTCCCTCCAGGTTCGATCATCTGTTGTTGCTTACTTGCTTTTGATTCTAATCCCAACTCCATGAATTCCTATTGAGTTTATTCACACACACAACACACTCCTGCATGAAGCCTGCTGTGTGCAGGTAAAGTACAAAACATACATTTTGCCAGCTGCCTCCATCCCCTTCTAAACACTGACTCTCAGCAAAGTACAACACACAGCTCCTTACCATGATATACAGAATATTGTACACTACTGCATATTGCAGGAGTAATAATACCTTTGTCAATGACAAGCACACTGTGAAAAAGCACTTCATTTTCCATCCCATCCTCTCACAAGCAAACTAAGCCCCAACACAACCTTAAAATTCATACTGAAAATATGGTTTGCTGGTTTGGTTTAATTTGACTTTCAGACAGTTTTGAGCTGCCGAGCCCAGGTGAGAACATGGATGGACCACTGTGAGCAAGTGAGCTGCTCTCAGTGTTCACATTCTAGCCAGTGCCACTCTAGCTAGGGATGGGTTTTCTAATTTACTAAATCTTGGCAACTGGCAAAAAGTGACAATTTTGAAAAATAAAATAAAGAGGGTTGGGAGCAGCTAATTGAAAAAAAAAAACACCCACAACCGCAGCTTCAAATAAATAAACAATCCTATGTCAATTGTATTAATCAAATGAAATCAATTCACAATGTAGCCTCCACATTTTGCATTGCTGGGATAAATACCTCCCTTTTCACGTTCCAGACCAATTCCACAACAGTTTCAGTTTCTGGTTTACTTCTTCCTTAGAGCCCATGGTCGACTGTGGCTGTGCCGAGACTGATGTGAGTGCAATGATGACTATCGACCATGACCAGTTTTCCAGGAGCTGCCTGCTGTTTTCCTTGTTTTGCCAAACTGCCATGCTGGTGCTGCTAGGGGGTCCAAGCTCATGAGCCCGATGATCACTGGCCTGGTGGAACTGGAATCAGAACTCCAAGATGTAGCCATCTGGTGGCTTTCTTGGGCTTCTCCATGCAGAACTCCAAGATGCAGCCATCTGGTGGCTTTCTTGGGCTTCTCCATGCAGAACTCCAAGATGTAGCCATCTGGTGGCTTTCTTGGACTTCTCCATGACTCCACCACCATTTCATTAATGTTCTGCCACATGCCATAACGAATCCCCCCCCCCACCTGAAGCACTATAGGCAGCAGCGCTATCCACTACACTGCCCTATAGTGCTGCAGGGGAGGGGGGATTCATGGTGGTGTGTGGCGATGGAACTTCAAGTGAGGAATCTCATCTGTGAAAAAAACTTGCATGCTTCATACAGTATGCTGGGCAACCAGGGCCCCTCTTGGCACTGGGCCCTGGGAATTATCCCTGGCTCCTCCACCGTCTCACATGCCCTGCGTATCACTTTCCTAAACTCTGGTACTCCTTTACTTTTTCAGTTTGCTCTGCCTCTTCTGCTTTCTCCTTAAAGTCTCTCCTTCATGACTATTCTTCTCCCTTCTGCAACTGTCCATGCCCCCCCACACTACTTTTGTCCTGGCAATCTGTTTCCTTCATTACCTGTTCATTGTTCTGAAATTATGTAATTTTTTTATTGCATGTATCTGTCATACTAATTTGTATTCATTTTTTCATTATGCTACTTGATATATTGTATTTGCTGTATATGATTTTCCACATCCCCTACCCCTAGAACACAACTGAAAATTAGCAGTTAGCAGCTCAGTATGTCATTTCTGGTGAATCTTTTGAAATAATTACATACATACATAAATGTATCAGACATTTTTGTTGCTATAGTAAAGATTCTATGATGTACACTGTTATGTTGTGTCCTACCTCATCCCTGCAAAGCAGTGTTCAATCAGCCATTCTCTTACTTCCTTGGAGCATCTGGCCAGTCTGTGGTCTCGCCTACCATGGTGGACTGGTGGTTGTTGTGCCATGATTGGCCCACCATCACCATCCATGGTATTGCCCTCAGGGTTGTACATACAGTAGGCATTCCATGTTGGACTGCAAGGTTGTGGAGGATGCAGCAGGCTTTGAATATCTTGAACATCTTCACAAGGCTGTACTGCAGAGACCCACCAGACTGGTACAGGCATCAGAACATCATCTTGAGGATTCCAAAGACCCTTTCTACGAGGTTACATGTGGTCCAGTGTGCCTCTTTGTAATGCTTCTTACTGCCAGATGCTGGCCACAGTCCTGGTGTCATCAACCAGGGACCCAGGGGATATCCACTGTCACCTGCAGAGGAAGGTAAGCAATGTATGTTGTTGGTGTGCTTTGGTGAGAAGAGGGAAAGGGGTTGTTATACTTCCCAAGTAGCCATCCATCCTTTATCTGCCTGGTCTTTAACATCCAGCATGGGATGTGTGCCAGAAGAAGGCATCATGTGTACCACTGGGGTACTTCACCACCACATTTGCGATGTAATAGTTGCCATAACACACCACCCGGACATTTAAGGAGTGGAAGCCCTTCCTGTTGACAATTGCCTTCACTTTCCTCCCAGGTGGTGCCTTGATGGCAACATGGGTGCAGTTCACTACTTACAGCACATTGGGCATGTGTGCAACCCAGTAGAGTCCATGCATTATTGTTGATCTCTGCTCTGTGATATAGGAAATGTGATGTAGTCCTCACACCTCTTAGTCAGAGCATCCAGGAACTGGGTTAGTTGATGGGACATTACTGACTCGTGAGCCCCAGGATGTCCCCACAGGCATCTGGAATGTGCCAGTGGAAAGAAAGTACATTGCAGCCATTACCTGTAGTTCCACAGATAACATTTTTCTGTAGGCTGTGCTGTTCTGGAGGACCTCTCAGAGCATGTCACACAGTTCATGCATAGTGTTACAGCTTAGCAGGTGCAGGTCTATCTGCTGGTCAGACAGCTCCAGCTAGGTGCAGCAGGGTCTATGGACCCTGTTGGTGGCATATGGCAATGGGACACCCCGTTTCAGTGGCTTGAATAGGCCTGGGCCTGATCCAAATCCCAAGTGAGTTCCAGCGGCATCCAATGAAGGGGCATGGTGTACAGTATGTCTAGGTGTGTTACACAGAGGCCTGCCTGCCTGTTGTCATTCCCTGCATAGGTGTTCTGCATCCCTGTGTTGATTTGCAACTGGTTAATGCCTGCTTTTCACAGGCATTCTGTTTGCAATTGCACTCAAAGACTTTGCAGAGGCAAGATGCCTTGAATATGTGACTGTGCCTCATATGCAGGCCAGGGTCTTCATTTATTTGCATGTCAATTACATGAGTTGATTTTTGTTATAGTTGCTGATTTTGCAGTCTCCAATACTTCAAGCCCAATATGGGGCAAGTCCGCTAAACAGTTGCAATTGCATTTTACTGCTCACTAAGTGCATTAGCACCTATAAATGTTAAATTATACAATGGGTTTTAAAAATCCTGAAACCTGATTGGATGACTGGCATGATTTACCCATTGTAAATCTTGGCATTACCAATGGGAAAAAGTGCCAGTCAGTCACAACTGTCCAAAAATCAATCCAACCTCCAAAAATCAAAACAAAATGCCACCATGTTAAATCCCCAGTAAACCACGGTGTTCCACAACTGCTGGCACAACACAGGAAATACACACAAAAATAAAGTTCACTATCTCTGGAAATACTTACATTACTCAGAATCTGCCACAATAAGTTTTCAAAATACTTGGACAAGCAACATGAAACCCGAAACAGTATTTTTCAAAACCTTTTTTTTAACTGCTTCTGCTTGGCTCACCTTGAATCTCGGTTTGGCTCCATTTCAATCCCAGGTTGCCAAGTTCCCTAAACCATCATAAAAGTTGAAATGCTCAAACAAATTACTCCAGTGAGAACCCCCTTGCAAAAAAAAAAAAAAAGAAAAGAAAACAGAAACATATTATATGAGAATGATGTTTATCAGAAGAACTTCTCTCTGATGTCACGGATCACATGTTGTACGACGCCGGTGCAGTGACATCACACTATCGTATCCTGTCTTAAAGAACTACTTCTTCCTTGGGGGGGAGGGGGTATGCATGACTCCTGAGCTCTCTCTGTAAAAAAAGAAACATGACAACATTTTACTGTGACAGTGCAGCTCAAATACGAACTCAGCTTACTATGTGTCTGTGTGGAGCTGCATTATTAGTTCAGCAGCAGCTAGAAACTCAGGACTATTTTTCCTGCACAGCAATAAATTAAAAACAAATTTTAAATGAAAAAATAACCATCATTCTCTATTTTTTTCTCACAAAAATAGAGGGGACCATCGTATAATCGCAATATACCACTCCAGGGTGTAGGTTATGCTGGGATTTGCCCACATCTGGTGTGGTTTATTCACTTGGCCTGCGACTTTATGACCAAATCACACCAGGCGTGAGTAAATCCCAGCATAACTCACACCCTGTCATGGTATATTGCTTAAATATTCCACCCTAGGCATGGTAAGAGCTCTATACTGATAGATCACAAATATGTTCATAAGAAATTAATATTATTAGATGAAACAAAGACTGGAGGGCCAGACAATTTAGCACCATGGTTATGAAAGGAAATAGCGGATGAGATTGCCCTCCTACTAACATACCTATTTAAGAAATCACTTTCCAACAGTGTAATTCCTAAGGATTGGAGAAAGCAGACATGGTCCCAATATTCAAGAAAGGTTTACAGAGCAACCCAAACAATTACCAACTGATTAGCTTAACTAGTATTTTGGACAAAGTTGTAGAATCTTGTATCAAGGACATGATAAGTACACAAGCTTTAGAAAAAGGAATTAACAAAAAACAGCAATTCAGTTTTACCAAAGAAAGGTCATGCACAACCAACCTTGTCTGCATCTACAAACATGTAAATCTAGCTTTAGGCAATGGAATTCCATTGGTCGTTATTTATTTAGACTTTAGTAAGGCTGCTGACAGTACCTCATGGTAAATTAATAAATAAACTATTCTTATTTGACTTAGATCCTACTTAGATAAACTGGACTGAGAACAGGCTTGATTGTAGGATGCAGAGGGTTAGAATACATGGATGTACATCCTCTGTAGCAAAGGTGACAGACGGAGTACTACAGGGATCAGTACTGGGCCCCGACTCTCTTTAGCATTTATATCTTCGACTAAGATAAAAATATAACACACTTGTATAGTAGTTTTGCAGATGACACTAAAGTAGGAGGGCAGGTTGACACTCTGTGGAAACAAGGCATTACAAAATGATCTATTAGTACTGGGAAACTGGGCTAGTGATTGTGGGATGTTGTTAAATTTAGCCAAGTGTAAGGTTTGGAAAATCAAATCCAGGCTACAATTATTATCTTCAAAATCAATTATTACCAAGTACAGTATGTGAAAAGTGACCTGGGTATAAGAATTACACATGATTTGAAAAACAAACAGCATTGTGATGAGGTGTTGAGGGAATCAAATTAGCTCATTTAATAACTAGGCACTGTAATACTTCCATTGTACTGCAGTTACGTTAGGCCCTGCAAATGTTTACTAGAAAGTATGAATATGAAATACAGACCAGATACAGTTGTTACTAGGGGCCATAATAAACACATTTTATCACATACATTTTAAACTAATAAATATGAAATGTATTTCACACAAAGAGTAGTTGGGATGTGGAACTCTCTGCCCTCAGTTGTAATTAACAGCAACCCCTGCCCTTCAACTTGTTCAAAAGCAGGTTGGATAAATATATGAATAAGGCTGGAAAAAGAGATTATTACAGTTGATTGTGGGGAGTGGGCAACCTGTATTGAACACCAGTTTAAGGCACAGCTCTCCTTCAAATGGATGAAAGATGCATTTTGCTACCTAGGTATTTAAATTCCTACCAGATTACCCAGGTTATATTCTATAAATTACAGTTTCCTTCAACAGAGAGTTTTTGAGGATTTAAATAGGTGGAATTCCCTTTCTTTCTCATTCTCGGATTGACTGGAGACAGTTAAAATGAATATCTCCCTAAGTACCTGTTCTTATACTCCTCACTTCCTTTACATATTCCCAAGGAAAGAGTGGAAAAGATTAAGGAAAATGCTTTCTAAATTCATTTGGGATGCTCATAATCCCAGAATCTGCTGTGAGGTCCTCATAGAGAGTAACAGAGAAGGGGGTATGGGCCTCCCAAGTTTCCCTGGGTATTATGGAGCAGCACAATTAGTGCACATAACAGAGATGATGTCTAACTCTTTAGATAATGGTTGGACAATGATGGAGCAAAAATCCAATTCTTCTCTGCCTCTGTAAATCTTACCTTGGGCAGTAGACCAACAAGGCCTTAGGACATTAGTAAGAGGAGAACAAAACTTAGTATGCATAAAATGGCTTCAAGTCACAGGTGGTGGATGGCACACCCAATCTGACATAGCATCCCGATACACTGGCTACCAGGCTTTTTCTCAGCCAGATGGGACACAGCGTTTCACATTTGGGAGAGGAAGGGATTGGTATATCTAACTCAGTTTCTATCAGTGGAGGGACAGCTTAAAAGTTTTCAGATATTCCCAACAAAAGTTTGGTCTACATCAGAGGGATTTACATAAATATTTACAGTGTAGAAATGTTATACTTAGAGAACCTGGGTTTGCTGCCCTTAAGGCAGACCTACGCACCGGAGTCTCTTTTTTTATGGAATAAAGCACAGCTCCTGGACCAAAAGGGCTTTGTCTCATAGGAATACCCTGCACTTTTTAAGTGGCTTGGGTATACTGGCTACAGAACAAACTCAAGCTATGTGGACTGTGGAGGCAAATATTTATCTAACTCTGAAGAACTGGAAAACAATTTGGCAGGGGATACACAAAACCATTGTATCCTCATGCTGGAGAGAACTCCCGTGGAAGACAGATTCTCAGTTCATCACCCCAGCAGTGTCTAAACATCCCAGCACTAGTGCCTCAGACCATTGTTGAAGGTGGTGTGACAGACAAGGAACGCAATATCGTATCTTTTTGGGACTGTCCAACGATAAGGGCTGTCTGGTACGATGTAGGAGAGACTAGAAATAATATGGTGGATGTTCCTTTGGGCCTTACCTTTGCAAACTTAATTCTAGGGCTACTGCATAGAGGATCCTGCTCATCTCATAAACAATACTTTTTTATACTAATAGCAGCTGCGTTTAAAGTCTGAACTCAACTTTGGCTGACAGATAGCAATCCCTCTGAGAGGCAGTGGCTTAGTAATGTTTTAAGGATTCAGAGTCTGGAAACAATTAAAACCCTATTAAGGTTAAAGCTGGAGAAATTTAGTTCCTGGTGGTTCCCTTTCTTCCATTTTAGAGAAGAAAGGGAAAATCTTGCAATGCTAGAACAACTACTGAACTACTGAAACATGGCCATCTAGGATGTATCTAATTTTTGTGAAACAGTTCAAATGTATTGTTAATCGGAAATAAAAGGGCACACCGGTTTGATTTTGTTGTTTTGTTTATTCATTTGTACTAAAGTTCTCAAATATGTTTGCAGACTTTAACACAGGTTGGACATAGCATACAAGGATTCTCTTCAGTAAGGTTCACTTGGCTAAACTGAACCGTTAGCAGGTCCTTTACAAGCTAGGCAGAGCACAAAACTGTACCACTCCAGGATTCAGACATTCCACCTATGCAAAAAAAAAAAAAGAGACTGGTTACATTTTAAAGATTCACTTTCACAAAACTTTATAGATTTTTCCCTCTTAACAGCACAATGTCTATCAACCATTGGTGCTAGAAGGTCTGATGTCTGGAATGGAAATTACTGAAGTGTGCTGTAACTTTTGCAAATCTTTTAATGAAATCTACAAGTTTAAAAAATGCAAAAGAAGCATGGCGTTAGATGATGTTCCCATATTCTATAATAGGTAGAACAGCCTAGGTGGCAACACGCACTGTTAGTTTTTATACCTTGATCTCTCACTCAAGAAAGATGCTCAGAGATGCCTATACAAACATACTTTATGAACTGTAGAAACAGAAAATACATACTTAGGGTAGGGTGTGTTTTATAAAAAATATATAAATCTTATAAATGGAAGCTGGTTGGGGAAAGGTTTAAGAATGATGTGAGGAAGTTCTATTTTACGGAAAGGGTGGTGGAGCCATGGTACAGTCTGCCAGAGGAGGTAGTGGGTGCCAAGACAATAAATGGTTTCAAGTATGGCTGGGACAGAGTGAAGGAACTGGTGGTTCCTCAGATCTGCAGCAGTAGGGAGGCAAGCAGTGAGGTGAACTGGGAGGTATTAAACCCAGTATGGACAGTAGGTCCTGGGGCAGATAGGGAACTCTGGGTAAACTGCATGGACCTGTGGTCTTTTTATGCCATCAATGTCAATGCTACTATGTTTCTAGATACTTAAAAACAATAATGAATATTAATAATAGGTAATTACATTATCTCTTAACACAGTATTCTACACAAAATCATGTCAGGTGCCCTGTTGTTAATATGACATTCATTTACATAACAGCATTTAAAGTAGTTAGTTATTTTTTATTTTATACTTTTTGGTCAGGAAAGGCACACTGAGCCTTTTTTATTTTAGAATTTGTGGTCAGGAAAAATTTGTGGCAAGGAAAGGCACACTGAGCTAAAGTCATTTCCAGGTGTGTTCCAGGAGCACACGGAGGTTAAGTGATATGCTTAGGGTCACACAAGTATACGAGTATACCGAGACCTGGCTGGACAAAAATGCTGGTCCTGTGTTGAAGACAGCAGTGCCAGCCTGGTACTTGGTGATACACCACCTTAGATTGGATCGCAGAGGCGGGGGTGTAGCCATCTGTTTCAAGACCGAAATGAACCTTATGGATGTGCCTGTGGGGATCACCAGATCCTTTGAGTGCATCATGGGTGCAGGTGTGGGTTGCAAAATTCTTCTTGTCTACCATTCACCACAGAATTTTTGCAGGATGTCGCAGACTTCGTCATCGATATGGTGTTGGAATCCACCAGGTAGTTGGTCCTGAGAGACTTCAATGCCTGGGTCGATGAAGAACTCTCACAATTTGGTCAAGACTTCTTGCAACTGATGATTTCATTGGGCTTCACACAGGTTGTTACTGCTGCCACCCATAAGTGTAGTCACTCTCTGGACCAGGTGTTCCTCCTGGGGATGGAGATTTCCGATATGGTGGTGGAACCAGTCGGTCGGTTTGACCATCACACTATAGAGTGTAGTTTTGTGGCTCTCTGCAATAGACCTGCCCCTGTGGAGATGGTCCAGTACTACCCATTAAGGGGTGTGTCCCCTGCTGGTCTAATGGCAGTACTGGACCTATCGAGGAGGCCAACGGGATGCATGGAGCCAGGTGACCTGCTGCTACACTATAATAGTGTGGTATTGAGGGCCATAGACTCCATTGCTCCTGTCCAAGTTCACCTACTCACTCTTCATCCTTGGTCCCCTTGGTTCAATGGGACCTTGAAGAACTTGAGGCAAGTCAGGTGAAGGCTGGAATGCTACTGGTGGAACTCCATCCTGGAGGTTGACAAACTTAGATTGAGAGACGACTATAAGGACCATCAATTGGCCATCTCCCATAAGAAGGCAGAGTTCCTGTCTAGGGAGATTGCCGCTGCAAGGAACTGACTGGCCCAACTCTCCCATACTGTCGACAAGTTGTGCAATCCAACCTACCTTCAGAATTTGAGAGCCTTTTCACAGCTTAAGTGTGAGGAATTCACTCAATTCTTTGCAGATAAGGATGGCACCATCAGGTCAGAGATCCATTCTGTATGCTCTAATGATCGATGCAGTGGATGGTGGGAGGTTGCTAACACCCAATTTGTTAGGTCCAGCTTTGACTGGCTGCCAATCATTGACATTGTGAAGATTGTCCAGGGTATGTGACCGACTTGCTGTAGTTTGGATGCTGGTCCAACCTGCCTCCTGGTGGAGTGTGTGGATGTCATCGGACTGGTGCTTGTTGAGATAGTCTGGAGTTCATTGGAGAAGGGGGTGTTCCCTGACCTCTTGAAAGAAGCAATTGTGATCCCCCTTTTGAAGAAACCCTCTCTTAACCCGGACTATTTTGCAAACTACAGACCTGTCTCTAATCTGCCCTTTGTGGGTAAGATTATTGAGAAGGTAGTCGCATTGCAGCTTGAGAACCATCTTACCACCCACGAGGTCTATGATCCTCTCCAGTCTGGATTTAGGAAGAGGCATAGTACCGAGACAGTGATTGTTCAGGTACTTAATGATCTCCTGATGGCAAGAGATCAGAAGAGCCATTCGATCTTGGTTCTCCTTGATCACTCCGCAGCATTTGACACCGTGGACCATAGGGTGTTACTGGAGTGCCTGTGGTTGATGTATGGACTGTCTGGTACTGTCCTCAGATGGTTCCATTCTTTTCTCATGGGCAGGACTCAGAGAGTGGAGTGGTGTCATTTTTTTTTTTCCTCTGCCCCTTTCCCCTGACCTGTGGCGTGCCACAGGGCTCTGTCTTGTCCACCATGTTGTTCACGGTGTATACGCTGCTATTGGGAGACATTATAAGGTGGTATGGGCTGAGTTTTCACTGCTATGCAGATGATACTTAGCTATACCTGTCCTTTGTGCCCGAACAGGATGATGCTGTCATGGCCTTTAACAACTGCCTCACCGAGATTCAGGACTGGATGAGTGCTAGCTGGTTGAGGCTGAACCCAGATAAGACTGAGGCGTTGGTTGTGGACCCTGGTCATTGGGTAGAGGGGCCCCTTGGCCACTCAGCCCTCTGGACTTATTCTGTGGGGCAGGCAGCTGAGGTCCTCTGAATGAGTGCAGAATCTGGGCATTATTTTTGATGGTAAGCTGATGCTTAAATCACCGGTGTCAGCCGTCATCAAGGCCTCATTTTACCATCTGAGGAATATCGCCCGGATAAAACACCTCGTTCTGCCTGATGATGTTCCCACCCTAGTCCATGCCTTTGTAACCTCCCGTCTTGACTACTGCAATGCTCTCTACCTAGGGCTTCCGGGGGTGGACATCTGTCACCTGCAGCTGGTGCAGAACATGGCAGCTAGGCTGTTGACAAGCTTATCTCGATCTAGCCATGTCACGCCTTGCTCCACAAATGGCACTGGCTGCCAGTACGGTGGAGGATCACCTTCAAGATTGATTTGCTGACCTATAAGGCTCTACATGGACAGAGGCCACGTTATTTACAAGACCCCCTGCATCCCTACCACCCACTCCGTTCTACTGACAAGGGATTGTTAGAGGCTCCTAGGGTCCATTTGAAGACCTCAGGGGTGAGATCTTTTGCATATATGGTCCTGATCCTGTGGTACTCTCTACCTCATCAGATTAGAGAGTGCCTGTTCACGAAGACCTTCAAGGCTTCCTTAAAAATGTATTTATTTGAGTCAGCCTTCTTAGATGTGCAAGGTACTGCACCTGGGGGCCAGAAACCTGAGCCAAGTGTACACCCTGGGGAGGGGGGGCAAATGCTACAAGTCTCGATGGCTGAGAGGGACCTGGGGGTGGTGGTGGATGTCAAGATGAACAACTCAGAGACTTGTAGGAGGGCAGCAGCCAAGGCCAACAGGATGCTGGGATGCATCGCTAGGGGCATCACCTCCAGAAGGAGGGAAGTGATACTCCCTCTGTATAACTGCTTGGTGAGGCCGCACCTCGAGTACTGCATGCAGTTTTGGAGGCCACACTTAAAGAGGGACATTAAACTCCTGGAGAGGGTCCAGAGGAGGGCAACCAAAATGATTTGGGGCTTGGGGGACAGGACCTATGAGGAGAGGCTCGAAGAGCTAAATATGTACACATTGGAAGAGAGAAGGGACCGGGGGGACATGATAGAGATCTTCAGGTACAAGAAGGGGGTAAACAGTGGAGGAACAGTCAGGGTGCTTTGAAGGAAGGAGGAGGGGGCCACTAGAGGGCATGGGTGGAAGCTGGAGGGGGGAAGATTCAGGGAAGAAAGGAGGAGGTGCTACTTCACTGAGAGGGTGGTGGAGCCATGGAATGTGCTGCCTAGGGGGCTGGTGGAGGCAGAGACAGTGGAGGGGTTCAAGAGGGGGTGGGACAGGTACAGGGGAAGGGTTCTGGAAGCAAAATCCAATGCAGCGAGGATATCCAGAACTGGGAATGGAGAAGCCAGAGAAGGCGAGGGGGGCAGCAAGGTCAGCTCCCAGGGTGGGGGCTGACCAAACGAGCAGACACGAAAGACCATTAGGCCTATTCTGCTGGCATTTTAGTATGTTAGTATGTTAGATGTGTTTTAACTCTGAACTTTACTGATTTTAATTGAATACTGTTTTATCGCAATTTTAGTATGTCTTACGGTTATGTACAAGTGCTTTGATATTGTGAAAAGTGCTTTTTAGAAATGAAAATGACTTTGACTTTGAGTGGTGGTTGTGGGTGTCACACCCAGGCCTGTTGGGTCTTTATATTCACACCTTGCTATGTTAACACTCTAGGCTATACTGCCTCCAACAGTGCTGCGCAATAGGGACCTGCTCAGTATGCTGGTGATCCAGGTTTGAATCCTGCATCCCGGATATCAGGACTAGAGGCCAGCAGGGGATGGACTGAACACCATCTAAGATGCTCTTCTCTGAGGAAGGGGGGGGGGGCTTGGACAGCCCACTCTAGTGCTCCCTCCTACACAAGGCAGAGCCCATAGGTGGTGCATCTCCAGTGGAGATGATGAGGATATCCACTGCTTGATGGTGTACACTGACATCATTGCTTGATATTGCTGGTGGACAGAATAGTAAAAGAAAGAAACAGCTAGCCCTCAGAGTCAGAAGATGATCATCCTACCCTGGCAACACCACAGTGTTAATGCTGTCCAAAGACCCTGGCCAGGAAATCATGCTCTCCATCTGGCCAAGGTGTTACCTGTATATGGCTGGAGAGAGGATAGGACACTCTGCATCAGGGCTTTTAACAACTGGTTGAGGGCATGGGTCATGGAGGAGGGCTTCAGCTACATTTGGGACTGGGGCCAACCTGGGAGGATATGGACCTCTATGAGAGAGAGATGACCTGCGTCTGTTCAGGAGGGGGACCACAGTTCTAAGGGTGAGATGTAAATGCTACTTGGATGAGCATTTAAACTAGCCATGAGAATGACTGTAAAACCAAGGGAGGCAACAATTGCCCCCCCAGATGATGAAGCAGCATGAAGGGAGAGTCCGAGGGGAGTAAACTCCCCCAGGGCGGGGAAGGGGGCAAGAAGACAGGGGTGGGGATAAGGCAGAGGACAAGGGAGGTATAAATCAAGAATGTAAGAAGAGAGGAGTAAAGGAGTTGGGTAACAACGGAAGAGAGGAGTCGTAGGGAGTATCAAGGAACAGCACAGGTTATGGGGGGAGCTGGCAGCGAGGGAGTAAGATATGGAGAGCCATGTGCACCAATCCAAGGAGTCTGGGAAATAAAAATTCCCAACCTGGAGGCCATCATGGCAGAGGCTAGCCTGGATTTGGTGGCCACAACAGAGTCATGGTTCACTGAAACATAGAAACATAGAAACATAGAATTTGACGGCAGATAAGGACCACTTGGCCCACCCAGTCTGCCCATTTCCCTACCTACTGGATAAGCTGCAGATCCTAGTTAACCAGCAGCCTACTTCTTCCTACCCCCACCCCCCAGAATTGCCTTATGACTATCCCGTGCATGCTTGAATTCCACCACTGATTTTGACTCCACAACCTCCTCCGGAAGGCCATTCCATGCATCCACAACCCTCTCTGTGAAAAAATACTTCCTTAAATTACCTCTGAGCCGCCCCCTCTATCTTCAAATTGTGCCCTCTTGTTCTTGCACACCTCTTTTTTGAAAGATGCTACCCTCTTGGACTTTGTTGATTCCCTTGAGGTACTTGAAAGTTTCTATCATGTCCCCCCCTCCTTTCCTCGAGGCTATACATATTAAGCTCCTTAAGTCTCTCTTCATATGTCTTCCGGTGCAGACCCTGCACCATTTTAGTTGCCCTCCTCTGGACAGCTTCCATCCTGTCTATGTCTTTGCGGAGATTGGGTCTCCAGAACTGCACACAGTACTCAGATGGGGTCTCACCAGCTGTCTGTACAGAGGGATAATAACTTCCTGTTTTCTACTGGTGATGCCTCTCCCTATGCATCCCAGTATCCCCCCAGCCCTCCTTGCTGCCCTCTCACATTGCTTGCCCACCTTTAGGTCATCTGATATGACTACCCCCAGGTCCCTTTCCATTTTTGTTGTTGTTAGTATCTCACCCCTCATTGTGTACTCTTCCCCTGGGTTTTTGTTTCCCAGGTGCATTACCTTGCACTTCTTAGCATTGAATCTAAGCTGCCATACATTTGACCATTCCTCTAACCTTGCCAAGTCCCTTCTCATCCTTTCCACCCCACCCTGTGCATCAACTCTGTTGCAGATCTTAGTGTCATCTGCAAAGAGACATACTTTTCCTTCAGTCCTTCTGCAATGTCGCTTATAAAGACATTGAAGAGACTGAGTCCTAATCTGAACCCTGCGGTACCCGCTAGTAACCCTCCTTTCTTCTGAGTGGACTCCATTTACTATTACTCTCTGTGTCCTATTCTCCAGCCAATTCTTTACCCAGGCTGTCATCTTGGGACCCACTCCCAGGCTGGCTAACTTATATATTAATCTTTTGTGTGGGACTGTGTCAAATGCCTTGCTAAAGTCTAGGTAGGCCATGTCCACAGCCCTTCCCTGATCTACTACTTTGGTCACCCAGTCAAAGAAATCTATCAGATTCGTCTGGCATGACCTTCCCGCTGTGAATCCATGCTGCCTAGGGTCCTGTGCCCTTGTGGCCTCTAGATACGCGACAATCCTTTCCTTTAGAAGTGATTCCATCATTTTCCCTATCACTGAGGTTAAACTAACAGGTCTATAGTTTCCTGCTTCTGCCTTGCTCCCACTTTTGTGAAGGGGAATCACATCTGCCCTCCTCCAGTCCTCGGGTACCACCCCATCCTCCCATGATTTGTTAAAGAGGGTAGTCAGTGGTGTCACTAGTTCTACCCTTAGTTCTTTAGAATTCTGGGATGAATCCATCAGGCCCCATTGCTTTGTCCACCTTCAGTTTTAAGAGTTCTTTCAGAACCCTTTCTTCTGTAAATGGGCTGGTATCAACTTCTGTATCCAGAGTGTTACTACTGTTTGTTTTATGTACCTCCCCTCTTCCTTTGTAAATACTGAGCAAAAATATTTGTTTAGTATCTCTGCCTTTCACATTCTCCTCTGCCCACCCTCCCTCCCCTTTATTAAGCCTCACTATCCCTCCCTTGGTCTTCCTTTGCTCCTGATGTACCTATAAAGGTTTTATTCCCTTCTTAACTGAGTTGGCTATCTTTTCCTCAGTTTGGGTCTTTGCTGTTCTGACTGCCTTCCCAGCCTCCTTTTGCTTTAACTGATACAGTTCTCTGTCCTGCTCCTGCTGGATTCCTTGTACTTCCTGAATGCTTTCTTTTCTCTTGAACCTTCACTGCCACTTCCTTTGAGAACCATAGTGGTTTCTTACATCGTCTTGTTTTGTTTATTTGCTTCACACAAAGGCTCGTTACCTCTGTGATGGCAGTTTTATTATTCCCCATTGTTCTTCCACCCTCCTTCCCGCCCATTTGCTAGTGCATTCCTTAGGCACTCACCCATTTAGCAAAGTCAGCCCTCCTAAAGTCCAGTACTTTTGTCTTTGTATGGCTTGACTCTATTGCTGTGTTTATTGTGAACCATACTGTTCGATGGTCGCTAGTTCCCAGATGGCTACCCACTTCTACATCTGTGATCCTCTCTCCATCTCCATTTGAGAGTATCAAGTCTAATATTGCTCCCTCTCGAGTGGGCTCCAGTACTAGTTGTCTAAGGCATGCCCCCTGTAGGGCATCTAGAATAACTGCACTCTTTGAAGTGGCAGCTGCAACTGCGCTCCAGTTAACATCTGGCATATTCAGATTACCCATCAGCAATATCTCCCCTTTTTCTGCCATTCTAAGTATACTTTCTATCATTTTCTTGTCCACTTCCTCCCCCTGAGAAGGGGGTCTGTATACAACCCCTGTGCGTATTGAGGTGCCATTGCACTGACAGCCATGACTGGGCCATGGCCTTACCAGGCTACTGTCTGTTCAGGAGAGACAGGGAATGGAGGAGGGGAGGAGGAATTGTACCATAAGTGAAGGAGGGAATCAAGCCCACAGAAGTACAGGGGCAGCTGCAAGAAAAAGAAAGGATAGAGGTGCCATGGGTAATCCTGGGGACAGGCGGAAGAGTCTAACATGTTTCAATATAAGAAAAATAGCAGGACAAGAGGACACAGCATTAATTAGAGGGAGGCCAATTAAGGGGTAATGTGAGGAAGTTCTTTTTCACAGAAAGGGTGGTGGGTGCATGGAACGGCCTACCTCAGGAAGTGATGGATATGAATACAGTGCAGGGCTTCAAACAAGCATGGGATAGGCATAAGGGAACAATACAGATGAGAATGAATAGACAGGCCATTGACAGAGCAAAGGCTGATGGCACATTTATAAGGTAGAAAAAGAAATGGGCAGACTGGATGGGCCTTGTGGTCCTTATCTGCTATCAACTTCTCTGTTTCTATAGGCACTGGGGCTGCAACCCATCCAGAGGTGGTATACAGACCTCCAGCACAGGGAGAAGAGTTGCATAAGTCACTTGGGGAAGCCATTATCAGGATGGCAAGCAAGGGAGAGGTGCTGCTAGTTGATTACTTCAATCTGCCAGATGTGGATTGAAGAATTCCAGCTAGGAGCAGGGCCATCCATGACTCCCTACAAGGGGAATTTTTCAGGGAACTAGTCAAGGACTAGGGATGAGGCTGTGTTACACCTGCTAGTGACAAACAGGGACGACATTGCCAACATCACAGTGGGTATTCTCCTAGGTACCGGTGATTACTGTACAGTGTGGTTAAACATTAAGATAGGAACAGAAGCAAACCACATGAGGACAAGGATCCTGAACATTAGGAGGGAACATTTCAAAAGAAATGGGAGACTGCCTCAGAAACTACCTAGTGCTGGGGGATTACTAGGAAGGAGTAGAGGCATAGTGGGGGGTGGTAAGGAGAAAAAGGAGTGGCACTCAGGAGTAGTGGTGGGCAAAGTGCATTAAATTCATTACCTATAGTATTTTGCATATAACCCAAACTTCGGATCATGCTATGGGTAGCGAAATGAATAACTACGTATCCAGAAGTAATGTGAAGTTCCTATTTATGTGGGTACTTTGTGTTACTTTGGGATGAGTAAAAAACTTGTAGTTGGATTCCCTGGTGCCTAGTGGCCCCCCATTCCCCCACCTGTCATGTAGTATCACCCTGCTCCCCCAACCCTGATCGGGAGGCGTGCCAATATCACATCCCTCCATGGCCCAGCAGACCACCTGACTCAGCTCAATGAATGAGCATGTGCTTGTACAAGCACATGCTCATTCATTGCAACTCACAGTAATTTACTTCCTCCTGCAGGCTTCTACAGAAGGGTAGGGGGCTTCTCCAGTCGCTGGCGGGGGTGGGGATGGTGGTATGGGGAATAGCACTCTAGACCCCTCCAAGGTCCACAATGCCATTCCCCTCCATCTGGTCCCCCCTACGAGACACCGGAGCAGCCCCCACCACACTGTACATCCCTGCAGTGGGAAGTAAATTACGGCAACTTGCAATGAATGAGTGTGTGCTTGTACAAGCACACACTCATTCATTGAGCTGAGTCAGGCAGACTGCCGGCCATTGAAATGAGTGGAGGGATGTGCCAGAGGCCCCCTCTGGTCAGGGGTGGGGAGTAGGGTGGGGTACTATATAACACAGTGGGGGCCACTAGACACAAGGGAAAAAATATTTAAAATGATTCAACTTGGGGTAGGGGAGCAGGGGTGGGGGTACTACCTGACACGGTGGAGGGCACTAAACACCAGGAAATTTTTTTAAATCAGAGTTGGGGTTGGGGGAAGCAGGGGTAGTACCTGACAGGGTGGGGGCTTGGGAGCCACTAGACACCAGGGATAGATCTAGGGTGATGTGGGGGGGGGGTGGATTCTCCATTTGTGCCTTTACTTGCTTTGGAGTTTTTAAGTGCAATTTGCACTTAAAAACCCCCAAAGCAAAGTGAAGTCACAAATGACAAATTATGGGTTATTTGGGAAAATTACATGAAGTGCTATGCGAGGCAAAATTGCTGACTTCGCAGCAATTTCGCCCACGTAGTAAAACTTCACTGCATCTCTGCCCAATAGCCTTCCTGTCCATACTAAGGAAAGAGCTGGAAAGGGTTGTGTATAATCAGGTGGTGGACTACGTTGAGTGAAAAAATTATTTACAACTCAACAACATGGTTTCAGAAAGAACCACAGAAAAAATACCGCCCTAGTAAATCTCACCATGGATATACTCTCTGCTTTGGACAAGAGCATGTGCACTGGTGCGGTCTTCATTGATCTCACTGAGGCATTCGACCTGGTAGACCATCAATTGCTCCTTCCAAAGTTGAATCAGGTTGGCCTAGACAGCCTAGCAGTGCAATGGTTCGCCAACTATCTCCAGGGAAGGTCCCAACAAGTTAGATGACAGAGTGCCACTTCGGATAATTGTCCAGTACTCGAAGGGGTTCCCCAGGGATCAATCCTGGGGCCTCTTTTATTTTCCTTATTTATAAATGATATGCCTACATACTGTGGTGAGGCTAAGCTCACCTTGTATGCAGACGATGCTGTACTATATAGGTCCACTGATGACATCGATGCCTTGAACAAACTACTATCAAAGGATCTCCTGTTGCTTGAAGGATGACTGAATAATATAAGCTGGTCATAAATGGAAGAAAAACTAAGGCAATATTATTTGGTCCAAAAAAATCTGGGTCCTGACAGGTCTAATAGATTGGCACTCTCTCTATCTACTGGAGCAAGGGTAGAGATAGTTGAGGTCATACAATACCTGGGAATCACCATTGACCAGGAACTCACTTTCAAGGCCCATATTGACATGCTCACTAGGTCTATGAACCAGAAACTTGGACTTCTATACCACCTAAGTCCCCATCTAACACAGGACACCTGGTGCAAGGTTGTGGAAGGCACCCTTTTTATCCACCTTATTTTATGGCTCACCTGTACTGTTCTCTATTAAAATCACTGAGATGCAGAAGCTCAGAACCCTCTACCATAGAATCTGTAGATTCGCAGCAGGGGCCCCCTCCAGAGAACACCATTGTCTGGTCCTCCAAGCCCTATTCTGGCCCACCCTGGAAGGCAGACTAAAATACCCCTGTCTCTGCTTGGCATACAAGCTCAGGCTGCCCAGTGCCTCCCCGAGTTTAGCTGAGGTGCTGTTAATGAAAAAGAACAGTAGAACACTTAGGTCCTCTAGCAGAAAGCTCCTTATGATACCCAAAGCAAAATCTGCCCAAGGGTCTCAGGCATTTTCAGCTTTCATTCCCCCCCCTTTTGGAACACACTACCAACAAATTTCCAGGAGTGCAGCTCACTTGGAGGATTTAAAAGGGGGCTTAAGGCCCACCTGTTGGAGCTGAACCAATGCACCTATAATCGATGCCATCTCAACTGTGTACTTCTTAATCCAATTAACTATCCATTGTGTGGCTGTAACCATAAATGTACTTAATGTGTTATTAACGAAAGTTGTAAATTGTCAAGTGTTGTAATTCAATGTACCTTAGTATGTGATTGTAAATTACTGTCTCTTATCTGAATATGTTTTACTCTGTATATGTAGCACTATCTGTAATTAACTCTGGGTCACCCCTGAAAAAGGGACCGTTACTGGGCTCAGCGGGCCTACCCGGTTACCAAAATGAAATAAATAAACAAATACTCAGGAGGTATAAGGAAACACAGAGGGAGGAAGACATGGAGGTATACCAAGTAAAGCAGAGGAAATCAGCACAGGCATTGATAGGACCAAAGGCACAGACAAAAGAAAGGATAGCCAAAGGGGTAGCTAAAGGGCATAAGACTTTCTTCAGGAACATAAGTGAGATGAGGACAGTAAGGGGAGGGATAGTGAGAATTAGGAGGGCAGCAGGGAAGATTGCATAGACAGGATCAAGGAAAAGCATATGTCCTGAAAAGGGATTTCTGCTCAATCTTTAAAATGGACAGAGAGGGTAGAATGGACCACTAGGGAACAGCAGGAACAAGGAGTGGGGAATACAAGTCCATTTTCAGAGGAAAGATACCTGAAGGGATGTGCAGCTCTGAAAGTGGACAAGGCTATGGGACTATACGGGACACACCAAAGGGTACTAAAGGAACTCAGGGAGGTGCTAGCTGCCCAACTGATGGCGTTATTCAACAGCTAACTGGAAACAGGTGTCGTTCTGCAGGACTGGAGGAGACCACACATGATCCATCTCCATAAGAGCAGCAGAAAGGAGGAGGCTAGCAACTATAGGCTGGTCAGTCTCACATCGGTGGTGGAGGAATTAATGGAAACCCTGTTAAAGGAAAGGTTGGCAGGAGTACTTTGAATCTAATGAGCTACAAGACCAAAGGCAGCATAGATTCATGAGTGGGAGGTTACGCCAGGCTAATGTGATTGATTTCTTTGACTGGGTGACCAGGGACATAGATCAGGGAGGGCAGTAGATGTGGCTTTGACTGGGTGGCCAGGGAAATAGATCGGGGGAGGGCAGTGGGCATAGCCTATCTGGAGTTTAGGAAGGCTTCAACACTGTGCCGCACGGGAGACTGATTAAGAAATTCAACAGCCTAGTGGTGGGATCCAAAGTGGTGAATTGAGTAAAGAACTACTTAATGTATAGACAACAGCAAGTGATGGTTAATGGCACTCAATCTATTGAGGGGAGAGTAACCTGTAGGGTACCACAGGGCTCGGTACTGGGATTGGTCCTCTTCAATCTCTTCATCAGTGGCATTGCAGAAGAACTGGAAGGGAAGGTATGCTTTTTTTAAGACAACACCAAAATCTGTAATAGGGTAGGATGAACACTCAGGAGATGGTAGAGAGAAAGTGCAAGGACCTTGGGAAATCTGAGGAGCAGTCAAGAGCATGACAGCTGGAGTTCAATGCCAAAAAGTGCAAAATTATGCACCTAGGGCATAGGAACCTAGGAGCTGAGTATAGGATGGGGAGGAGGTATTGACTATCACTAAGTAGGAAAGGGACCTTGGGGTTATCACATCTGATGGCCTGAAAGTGGCAAGGCAGTGTGATAAAGCAGTGGGTAAGACCAGTAGGATGCTGGGATGCATAGGAAAGGTATCTCCAGCAAGATGAGGAAGGTGGTCTTGCCACTGTATCACTCACTTTTGAATCCCCATGAAGTACTGTGTAAAGTTCTGGAGGTCGCTTCTCATAGACGACATAGACAGCGTAGAGACAGTCCACAGGAGGTCAACAAAAATGGTGCAGGTGTTACATCAAAAGCACAATGAGGAGGGACTGAGGGATCTCACTGTGTACACCCGGAAGAGATGAGAGTGAGAAGGGATATGATAGAGACCTACAAGTACCTCACAGGGGTGAGCAGGGTGCAGGAGGGAAGCCTTGTTCAAATGAGAAAGAGTACCAGGAACAGAGGGCATGCAGTGAAGCAGGAGAGGGGGTGTTTTATAGGGATGTGAGTAAGTACTACTTCATTGAAAGACTAGTGGATGCCCAGAAGAGATTGTTGGAGGTGAAAATAGTAGGGGGTTTCAAGCATGCATGGGATAAACATAAGGGAATATTAGTAAACAGGGAGGGATGAGGGATGATCCCTGGAGGACAGTTAGGGTCTCCAGAAACATACAAGAAAGGGATCATCTGGGCAGACTGGGTGGGCCAAGTGGTTCTCTGCCAACAATTTCTACATTTCTATGCTTCTGTATTTCATGGTAACCTTCTGTTAATGGGGACAGGCCTCCTAGTATGGAGAAAAGCAAAACCTTGTGCAGTCCAGACCTGAGGTAGTCCTAGATGTGGTATTCCTAAGTGGAGACAGAGCACTTGCTGGATCTGAAGGATTGACTCCTAGTTGACAAGGTAAGCCCCCGCAAAACAGTACAGTATTTATTTCCTGAAAGTGCTGCTTTGCTTACTTATAATATACTTGGTTTCTGTGTGTCACTCCAAACCACACGTGTATAGACACTAAACCTCAGCCCCTGTGCAAGACATCATGGGAATCCAAATCCTTGTGTGAGTCATCCTGACGAAGCTTCACCAGGACAATAATCGCCTTAAATAGTCTTTTACATTTCTTCCAATTTAGACCGGAGAACAACAAAATACAGAGAAGTGTTTCATTCTATGTGTAAATGGAAGCGTCTGAGATATCTCTTGACTTATCAAGAGTGTCATCTTGCAACTTCTTGGGGTTCTCGAACCCTATGGAGGCACAAGATGATGTTCTTGATAAGACAAGTGACACCTTGGAAGTCCCATTTACCCTTTATAAATTCAAGCTTTTTCCCCACTAGTTTTGGGTTCTCCCTTGGCATAGAGAAAAACTCAAACAAATTGACACTCATTGTTGCAACTGTTTTTCTTGTTGATTCTTGAGTGTCAGTGTGGATCATGCAGTACTCTTGCCCCATCACACACACACACACACACACACACACACATAAACACACACATACAATCTACCTATAGATCATTATCGTGGTTAACTTTACAGCCACATGTTTATCAAGGCTCCCCCAAATGGATTAATTATCTTGACTTTTAAATCTCACTTTAAGTGAGGGATATTCTGCTATTGTGGATAATGAATTAATGATGTGGATACCAGCATGGGTTCAAAACAGCTGAGTTTTTTTTTTGGCTTACACTGCATTTTTTGTTTGGAGTGGGTGCAATTAAGTGATCAGAAATAATGTTCATTTACTTGTATGAGTGTGCGGGGGTGATGTCAGTGGGTGAGCTAATTCACTGGTTCAGTGATCCATCTTTATTCGCAGTTGTTGTGTTATGAATTTTAATTTTAAAAATGCACTCTGAATTTAGAATACCAGTAGATTTAGAGGCTGTGCACTTGAACACTGGTTTGCTGTATAAGAGGTCTTCACATGCTCAGCCCTATCCCATTCAACGTAATGGGATGCAAAAAGTACGGGCTGGATTTTCAAATAACTGTGGTACCATATTGTGGCAATGGCACTACTTGTGCTAAGACAGACCACAAGAAAGGTAGCCTAACTTCTCAACGCAAGTACTGCAAATTGTGCAACAAAAATTATGCACGCGTCAAAATAATGATATGTGTATTCTTTTTCAGATGAAAAGTTAGTAATGTATTGCAAATGCTCAAAATGTTTGAAAATAGCCCACAAACATTTTGGCACATTTGCAATGGATGCAGCTGCAGCAGCAAAACTGCTGCAGGTCCCACATTCAAACCTGTGAAACACAAGACCTTGAGTTATAATAAGTTGGGTGTGGGATTCATTTTTGTACAGTTGCTATGTTAGCTAAATACCAGGCCAGCTCCAAAGGAAAATAGACACAGGTAACATAACAGAGACAAATTATACAAGAGCAGTATGTAGTGTCCATAATGGAGGCAAGGACAGACTTGTGTAATATAATTACTGGTGAGGACATTTACTGACTGGACTAGCACCACTTTCTAATGTCTTAATAACCAAGTTCCATCCTTAATAACTGGCCGGTTATTATGGTATGGGTGTCAACCAGTCAATGGGCTGACGGCAATTAGACATTGAAAGTGAATGCTGTCATCTCCACTTTCACAGACCTGCAGTGCCACACACCACAGTCTTCCCACTCACAACGGCCATTTTGTTTACACCCGCAATTATATAAAATAAAGTATGGGATGTTACATTGGGTTTTGTTGGGGTTTTTTTTGTTTGTTTTTCTTTTACACACTGTCGGCGTGTAATACCATCACAAACCACTTGTGCTTTTCACTCATGGTGTATGTGCTATTACACACCATACCTCTCAACCTTTTGTCCCCCAAATGTGGAACATTGCCTGTCAAAATGTGGAACAAATGTGCAAAATGTGTAACACTTACTCAAATCTCTACCTAAGAAGCTCAAAACACTGTTAACATGTTGCATTTATGTTCAGAAAGTCTGTTATTAATTGAATAATATATTTTTTGCACCATTTACTATGGATTTTTGCTTTAAAATGTTGACTTTGAATGTGGAACAAGTCCTCACAATGTGGAACAGGGAGCTTTTGTGAAGCAAAATGAGGAATGTTCCTCGTAGTGTGGTACAGTTGAGAGGTATGTTACACACCTCAGGTGTGTAAACATAACTCATAATGTACAACACCCCATACATTATTCTCTATGTAATATGTATTATTCTCTTATCTTACATTCTATATTGGCAGTCTTCCACAGTTTCTGATTTTGATTTCCCCTGCTCCTGTCTGATGTACATTTTGAAAAGCGTATTATATGCCGTACTCAATACATATTTTTTATTGGTGGAGCAATTTGATTTATTTAATCAAATTCAGTTCCTGACAAGAGTTGAGTATTTTTAATTGTTTTTTATTCTGGTTTAAAAATATACTTTGTTCCCATATTAAAAATGTACTCCGTTGCTATAATGAGGACCAAATGAGCTAAAATTAAGTTCCAGACTCTTCTGATGAAAACATTAACCATTCTGCACCATGCTACCAATTAAAATCTGTTCTCTCAGCAACAAATTTTAAATTGTCTTCTGCTTCATTGCTAATAAGTTAGTTTACCCTAAGGTGTTACAAACATGATTTATCTGTCGGTAAAGATCTTAGGTACCCAGTTTGTAATAGCTCTGTTAACAGTGGATGTTGTAATACACTAACAAGATTTTCAAGGAAAACATATTCAGAAGTACGTATCATGCCTTGCGGTAATGATGTTTATCCACAATAGCATCCGGTCCTATGGATGTCACAGCTGAGCCAAAAAAAATTAATTTGTCATAACATGAATATTTGCAGAATCCCTTATTTCTTGCAACATTACCATTGAAAAGCTTCGTCTGACTAAAATCACTTGACAGGTCCTTTTCTCAAACATTATGTAGCAATTGACACATGAAAAATGAGGACTTTGCTTGATTTGCCACATTTGCCATTCCTGCAACCACCTTGTTGTGGGATTCTGTATCCGTGCGTGACTTAAGCTGCCATGGTTTATGCTAAGGGCCCAGTTTCACAAACAAATTAGACTCTGCATATCCACTTCATAAAATCACACCTCTTCTGCTTGGCAGTGGGGATGTTGAAGCTCCCAGGTATTCTGTAAAAAAGCTGGTATGACTCTCAAGAGCAAAGGAGTTTGTTTTGGATGCATGGGAGATATAGTATGTGATTGCTTACTTGTCCCACCCCAAAATGTTTAGGGCAGAAAATGTAGTCTACTCTGTATGTTATTTGTGACTTGGATCTTGTTGCACTCATTTTGTTAAATATATTATTTATTAAATTGTTTCTCCATGTAAACATACAGAACTACAGCAAGAATCTGATTTACAGATGTGACCTGGGAGTGAGAGATTGGGAATACATGGTTAAAACAACAGAACAGCAACCAGCAATACAAAGTTATAAAACAGGTACAATAATAGCTTTGCAATATGTACACTACTACAGAAGTTACAAAACTAACAGTAGGGTGTGAGATATACAAAATGTATATAGCAGGCAAGTAAGAACACATGGAACAAAGCAAGTGCAATGACAGTGGGATGGAAGTTTAATTCTAAGGGATTTTTAGCAGGGGAAATACTGGTAGGTAGGCAGTCATCCAAAGCTAGTTTGTTCCATAGCTAACATCTTTTTTACTCTCCACTGTCTGTGTGGTCCTCTTCTGCTCTGCTACCCCCACACTTAGTTTTCCCTTCTCTGACTCTTACCTCATACTTCCAGGAGGTCCACAGTGCAGTTCCTGCATTCATGGTGGGCTTCATCATGGGTTGGACAGCGTCCCCTAATAGTCCATCTAATGTATGGGAAGTGGAGCGGCCAGTCATTTAAGCAGGGGAGAATGGTGCCAGCATCATACTGCACACTCAGTGGGACGTTTCTCTTTAGTTTCTGCCCTGGACACCAGCATGTAAGAAACATAGGAACATAGATTTTGACAGCAGATAAGGACCGCTTGGCCCACCCAGTCTGCTCATTTCCCTACCTAATGGATAAGCTGCAGATCCTAGTTAACCAGCAGCCTACTTCTTCCTACCCCCACCCCCCAGAATTGCCTTATGACTGTCCCATGCATGCTTGAATTCCATCACTGTTTTTGACTCCACAACCTCCTCCAGAAGGCCGTTCCATGCATCCACAACCCTCTCTGTGAAAAAATACTTCCTTAAATTACCTCTGAGCCGCCCCCTTCTATCTTCAAATTGTGCCCCCTTGCTCTTGCACACTTCTTTTTTTGAAAGATGCTACCCTCTTGGACTTTGTTGATTCCCTTGAGGTACTTGAAAGTTTCTATCATGTCCCCCCCTCCCTCCTTTCCTCAAGGCTATACACATTCAGCTTCTTAAGTCTCTCTTCATATGTCTTCCGGTGCAGACCCTGCACCATTTTAGTTGCCCTCCTCTGGACAGCCTCCATCCTGTCTATGTCTTTGCGGAGATTGGGTCTCCAGAACTGCACGCAGTACTCCAGATGGGGTCTCACCAACTGTCTGTACAGAGGGATAATAACTTCCTGTTTTCTACTGGTGATGCCTCTCCCTATGCATCCCAGTATCCCCCCAGCCCTCCTTGCAGCCCTCTCACATTGCTTGCCCACCTTTAGGTCATCTGATATGACTACCCCCAGGTCCCTTTCCATTTTTGTTGTTGTTAGTATCTCACCCCCCATTGTGTACTCTTCCCCTGGGTTTTTGTTTCCCAGGTGCATTACCTTGCACTTCTTAGCATTGAATCTAAGCTGCCATACATTTGACCATTCCTCTAACCTTGCCAAGTCCCTTCTCATCCTTTCCACCCCACCTTGTGCATCAACTCTGTTGCAGATCTTTGTGTCATCTGCAAAGAGACATACTTTTCCTTCCAGTCCCTATGCCAGTAGCAACATAAAGACATTGAAGAGGACCAGTCCTAATACTGAACCCTGCGGTACCCCACTAGTAACCCCCTTTCTTCAGAGTGGACTCCATTTACTATTACTCTCTGTGTCCTATTCTCCAGCCAATTCTTTACTCAGGCTGTCATCTTGGGACCCACTCCCAGGCTGGCTAACTTGTATATTAATCTTTTGTGTGGGACTGTGTCAAATGCCTTGCTAAAGTCTAGGTAGGCCATGTCCACAGCCCCTCCCTGATCTACTACTTTGGTCACCCAGTCAAAGAAATCTATCAGATTTGACTGGCATTACCTTCCCACTGTGAATCCATGCTGCATTGGGTCCTGGGCCCCTCTGGCCTCTAGACACTCAACAATTCTTTCCTTCAGAAGTGATTCCATCATTTTCCCTACCACTGAGGTTAAACTAACAGGTCTGTAGTTTTCTGCTTCTGCCTTGCTCCCACTTTTGTGAAGTGAAAATCACATCTGCCCTTCTCCAGTCCTCGGGTACCACCCCATCATCCCATGATTTGTTAAAGAGGGTAGTCAGTGGTGTCACTAGTTCTACCCTTAGTTCTTTTAGAATTCTGGGATGAATCCCATCAGGCCCCATTGCTTTGTCCACCTTCAGTTTTAAGAGTTCTTTCAGAACCCTTTCTTCTGTAAATGGGCTGGCATCAACTTCTATATCCAGAGTGTTTCTACTGTTTGTTTTAGGTACCTCCCCCACTTCATTTGTAAATACTGAGCAAAAATATTTGTTTAGTGTTTCTGCCTTCCTTTTCACAGTCTCCTCTGCCCACCCTCCCTCCCTTTATTAAGCCTCACTATCCCTCCTTGGTCTTCCTTCGCTCCCTGATGTACCTACAAGGTTTTATCCCCTTCTTAACTGAGTTGGCTATCTTTTCCTCGGTTTGGGCCTTTGCTGTTCTGACTACCTTCCCAGCTTCCTTTTGCTTTAACTGATACAGTTCTCTGTCCTGCTCCTTCTGTGATTTCTTGTACTTCCTGAATGCTTTCTTTTCTCTTGAACCTTCACTGCACTTCCTTTGAGAACCATAGTGGTTTCTTACATCGTTTCATTTTGTTTATTTGCTTCACACAAAGGCTTGTTACCTCTGTGATGGCAGTTTTTATTATTCCCCATTGTTCTTCCACCCCTCCTTCCTGCCAATTTGCTAGTGCATTCCTTAGGCACTCGCCCATTTTGGCAAAGTCAGCCCTCCTAAAGTCCAGTACTTTTGCCTTTGTATGGCTTGACTCTATTGCTGTGTTTATTGTGAACCATACTGTTCGATGGTTGCTAGTTCCCAGATGGCTACCCACTTCTACATCTGTGATCCTCTCTTCATCTCCATTTGAGAGAACCAGGTCTAAGATTGCTCCCTCTCAAGTGGGCTCCAATACTAATTGTCTAAGGCATGCCCCCTGTAGGGCATCTAGAATAACCCCACTCTTTGAAGTGGTTGCTGCAACTGCACTCCAGTTAACATCTGGCATATTCAGATCTCCCATCAGCAATATCTCCCCTTTTTTCTGCCATTCTAAGTATTCTTCCTATCCATTTCCTTGTCCATTTCCTCCCCCTGAGAAGGGGGTCTGTATACAACCCCTGTGCAGATTGCGGTGCCATTGCCGGTCTCCAAATTTACCCACAGTGCTTCTTCTCCTCCCTGTTTTCCATTTTGTTCTGTTGCTTTGATTCCTTCCCTTATGTAAAGAGCTACTCCTTCTCCTCTTTTTACCCTCCCTGTCCCTCCTGTAGATAGTGTATCCTGGTAAGTTTATGTCCCAGTCATGGTTTTGTGTGTACCATGTTTCTGTGACTGCCACGATATCCAGATGTTCCTCCTCCATCAAGGCCACTAATTCAGGAAGCTTGTTACTCAGACTACTAAACTGTACATTCACAAAACAATCAGCTAAAAGCTCTGACCCACCACTGTGATGAGTGCCTTCCTGTCAGCAAGATGCCCTACACAACAATTTGACAGAGAAAATACCCTGGTAATCAAACAGAGAAAAATCCACACATCCAAGTCAGACACAGGTAAATCTCCCCAGCTCCAAAACAGGCCTGGTGGTTTGTGCTCTGAAAGCTGTCAGCCCCAAAATAAGTCAGCTGTGCTTTAAACTCTTCCTGCACTGCAAATGTTAAGAATTGTAACAAACAAACGTAAACCTAGTTCCACCTCCCTCTGTTGCTTGAAAGACTGTCTTTTCCTGTTTCACACTTCAGGTTTTTCTATGACAACTCCTTAACCACAGTTACTTATTTAAAAATAGTTTAACTATCACAAACTCCTGCACACCATTAAATTATTTAAAAATAGTTTCTGTCCCAAAATCCTAGTAGTCAATCCAGCTACCCTCAAGGGACAACCAAAATGCAGTATTCAAACACTTGTGAAGTTACTTCCAAGATAAGCAGAGTTTGCAAGCTCCTTTTTCAACTCCTCAGCCACCTGTAATTTATTTAAAAATAGTTTAACTGTCAGAAAATCCTAGCAGACAATCTAGCTACCTCCAAGGATCTACCCAAATGCAGTATTTAAAGCCTTCTGAAGTTACTAACAAGATAAACACAGTTTGCAAGCCCCTTCTTTGTTAAACACTAAATAAATATGTGAATAAAAAGCAATTACCTAGGGTAGTTAGTTTCACCTCCCACAGAATTAAGCAAAAGTGCACGTTTGTTGCAGATATCAAGTGCAATACAGAATTTCTCACACCGCTCACAGCTGAATAAAGAAGTAGTGTCCTTCCAGGTCAAGCAAATGTGCTTTGTGTCTGTAAAATTGCAGCCTCCAGTAATTTATAGTAATCTGATCTAGTCTGGCTATCTCCACCCAGGGCAATTTGTTGACAATGGTTATGATGCAGCCCTTCCTGTTTCAATGCAATACGTTTTGGTCTGAAAACAATGTCCTGCCTAAGGCTGTCTGTGTTTCAATTCACGCTGCAGGTTTTTCTATGACAACTCATTAACCACAATAACTTATTTAAAAATAGTTTAACTATCACAAACTCCTAAGCACCAGTAAATTATTTAAAAATAGTTTCTGTCCCAAAATCCTAGTAGTCAATCCAGCTACCCTCAAGGGACAATCAAAATGCAGTATTCAAACACTTGTGAAGTTACTTCCAAGATATGCAGAGTTTGCAAGCTCCTTTTTCAACTCCTCAGCCACCTGTAATTTATTTAAAAATAGTTTAACTGTCAGAAAATCCTAGTAGACAATCTAGCTACCTCCAAGGATCTACCCAAATGCAGTATTCAAATCCTTCTGACGTTACTAACAAGATAAACACAGTTTGCAAGGTGTCATGGAGTGCATGCATGCAAAGGCTCATGTTCTGATGCAGCCAATGCCCTCCCTCCCTCCCTCCTGTCTCACACTCGGACTTCTCTGCCACCTGCTGTCACCCAGGTTGTGGTATAGTAATGAAATCTGCAACCCTCCCTCTCTGGAGAAGGAGAGAGTTCTGCAGGATGCACAGTCCTCCTCACCACTGCCAGCCTGAAATGCCCCATGCTCATTTTCGAACCGGGGTTGACGGTGCTGTGATGATGGGCCAGGTCTGCTGCACACATTGTGTAAAGGAGAGGCAGTGCAGTACATACTGTGGCAACACAGTTACACCCAACAGTAGGGAGGAAGGTTAAAATAAAGTGATGCAGCTTAGAGCATAAGGCACTCCTGGGGAGATGGCAGAGCACAGACACCTACTGTATTAACTCTAGTACACTAATGATGTTCGTGAACCATTTTTCTTGAAATTCAATGCACAAAAGTGCAAGGTAATGCACACAGGATAAAACAACAAAAGGAATAAATTATGTAGGGGTAATTGTGAGAAAATAACTGAGAGAGACTGGGGGGCAATAATGTCAGACAGTTTGAAAACATCCACACAAGACTGGGGATCAGCAGCAGGAAGAGACAGGTGAGTCTGCCCTTGTACAGATCCCTAGTGCATCCTCACCTGGAGTTGTTTGCAGTTCTGGAGCCTGCACTTGAGGAAGTACAGGGACCACACTTCAGCAAGTACAGGAACAGAAGGGAGGTGGTACAGAGAAGAGTAACCAAAATGATTCAGGGACAACAGGGAAGGGCTTATAGTAACGCTGTAAGTGTCCGTTTACACTATAGTTACAGTGTAACTACACTGTAGTTACAGTGTATCTACATTGCAACCACACTGCAGTTGCAATGCAGTTCCATGTAACACATATGTAACTACAGTGTAATTACCCCGATGCATGTAATTAATGATTACCTACCCTGCAGTTACACTGAAACTGACACTTAAAATAAAGTGTGACTGGGCTTACATATAGTGCACTCGGGGCTAGCATTGTAGCCTAGAGGTTAGAATAATGAGCTGTGAATGAGCTTGGTACATCCAGCAGACCTGGGTTTGGTTCCCACAACCTCCACTTGCATACTGTGTGACTCTGAGCAAGTCTCTTAACTGCCTCAGTGTTCCCACATCACCCCTGAAAACAGGCACTTGTGCCTAGTGAGACTTACCTGGTTACCAAAGAATTAAGAAAAATATAGCAGTTGGAGGACTTCAACATGTACACACTAGCGGCAAGAAGCAGGGTGGGGACATGTTGGAAATGTACAACTTCCTTCAAAGGACAAATGGAATAGATAGTAGAGAGTTGTTCATTCTGAGTGGAGACACAGTTACCAGTGGGAATGCAATGACGCTGTGGGGGAAGGGTGGGTTAAGGAGGAATGTCAGGGTGTATTTATCCACAGAAGGAGTGGTGACTGTGTGGAACAGACTACCAAGGGATGTCATCTGTGCAAATTCAGTGGGGGGAGTCAAACATGGGATGTACAGACACATAGGACTAGTAGGGACATATACTGAATGGGCCACATGGCCTTCATCTGTCAACAACTTCTCATGTTTCTAGGTTCATTAGAAAATCAGGTAGTACCATACACAGTACATATCGTATGCTGTCTACTCAAACATCAGTAAGTCATAACACCTAGAATGTAATTATTAATAGACGCAGGCTTGTATCTAGGCACATGTATACAGCAGATCCTTAAAATTATGCTCAACAGGTCCAGTATAACAGGTTTTCCATTCTTGCTGTTGTTTTTATTCTAAAGCAAAAAACAAACATGGAACAGAGTATAGTGGCAGAAGGGACATGGGAGCCATTGCAGCTAAGCACATTATCTCCTGGCATGTCTTTTTCAATAACATTTTGTGAAAATAAGGATGCTATTTTATTGATGATGTTTAAAAAATTACACAAGAACATTTTGTCAGAAGGGTTAAATTGTTAAAGTGAGAGTCTGAAACCTCCACAGAACATGACTATGGGGTCTATGCACATAAAGGTGGATCACTTATGCACTGTGGATCCATGGAGCTTAGACAGTCCTACATGACAATGCCACACATCAGAGAGTCCCGCAGACCCCTGCGTACATGTGCGGAAGGGACATGCATTCCCTTCCACATTGGATCCCCTGGCCGGTCATGCAGCTACATGCGCGACCAGTCTGGGAGGGGGTGTCTGGGGGTGTTCCTGCACTCTGCACCATTCATGAAGGTGTGGAGTGCTGGGCAAGGGATGCACACAGTACAGCAGCAGGGACCCTACTGTATCCGCTGTGTGCCCCACCAGTGAAAAACCACAAGGCGCAAGAGACCAGCACACCCCTCTATGGTGCTGCCCCAGCCCAACGGGCTGACAGGGAAGGCTGGGGTTGGCAACTCAGGCACTGGCCCGTACTGTGGCATTTTTTCAGTCCCATGCCTTACCAGGATCCCCTGCTTGCACGGAGGAGTAAATCTACTTTGGGACCCAGTGCGGGTATCAATTGGATGCCTGCCTATTTCCCTCAATCCACCCCCCACACAGCTGCACCCCAGGGGGGTGGGGCCACAGACAGATAGCACATTGACGCATGTCCGTGCACGCTGTGACCCACGCACCTGTCTGCAGGCGAGGAGCTGTGCAGGCTGGGTTTGTGCCTCTACATGCATAGCCCCATATGTTAGTGTTTCATAGAGTAAGTATTCAAGATCCCAGCTTGGGAAGTGGGGCACAGTGCCATCATCTATTTGTTACCCCACTCCCTTCTTTTTCTCTAGATTATGTCCCTGAATGACTTCATCAGAGATTCATGGAGACAAACAATAAGGACAAAAGAAGACCCTGCAGCCCTACCTTACAAAAATTTCAAGCACTACAATTCAGAAACATACTTGCATCTTCCCCTCCCTCAGTACTCCCTGCTGCAGTGCCACCTGTAGTCCTCCAGATGGCAGTAGTGCAGCAGTAAGTGTTACTAGCACTCCCTGGTGAAGTAGCAGACTATTCTGTCCCTATGGCATGCTTGAAAATACTCTGACTTCTACCAGCCCAGGATGATGCCCCAGGCTTGAAACATGAACTCAGATGCTGCCTCTATGCTGTCTGGCCTCCTGCCACAACTTCTGTTATGTGTGCACACTACTGTGATGCCATGGAGAAAGCCCACATTCAAAAACAATAGGTGACCAACTATGGGTGGTGCTATATGAACCCTAATGCCCAACACTAGGACTATATGTGTCTCACTCACCTATCTTATTTTTCAATAACAAAATATGTCTTAGCGTCTGTAACTGGTGACCTACTTCAGGGACTTAGAAAATGACTTCTTCATGCGCTGATAGGTACCATAATGCATCACTTTACTGTATGTAGTTGTTGCCTTGTGCACCTTAGGGTGACAAATCCATAGTAAATTAAAGGCCATTGACATTATTTTTTAATAAACCTATTATAACAAACGTGATAACTTAATGATCTATTCTTGCACCATCCTAGAAGGAATTTATTTATTTGTGCATGTATGAATGTCTATCTACATAAGCCAGGTAAAACAAGAAAGGGATAACAGACAATCTAATTTACATCTGTGACCTGAAGGAGGGTGCAGGGGTGTAGCCATACTTGCCAGTATTGTACAAACTCCCCTCAACTGCTATGCCCCCACCTGCACCTACTACAGTATGTCTGATTGTTACTAGTCTAAATGTCTCTTCCAGTCCCTAACAGGTTATATACCTGTATGTACATAATAAGAGTTTTATTTAACACTATTTATTAATTTTCCAGCACAGTGTAGAACATACAAGCAGCCACATGTACTGAAAAAGACTGCCATCAAGTATTTTACAAACAGTCGCATCATTTAGGGGTAGCCAGGAGTTGCGGTCGAGACCCACATGATTTTTTTGCAACCCCTATGATGTCTACCACAACCCCTAAAATAATGTTTTCCTAGCATTTTCTTATACAACATGTAGTGGGTGGAGGAGCTTTGCAACCCCTATGGTTCTACTGATGTGGGCCTTAGCAGTCCCTATAATTCTGGTCAAGTGACACTACTATTTACAGACTGGCAGAACTACAGTGTAAGTATTTTTTTCTCTCTGTACATTGCACTTGATAAATTTTTAACATCAAATTATTTGTTTTACAGGAAGAGGCCTAACAGGACAGCAGATTGAGCAACCAGCACTGCCACTCCGACAGGAGCGCCCCCTTCCTTAAAGTGATTTTTTTACATTTGCCATAACAAATGGGAATAGTAACCTGTAGGAGTTGTGAATCAGTATCCTACCATTCAAACAGCCAAAAGGTGCTGTTTTCCATGAAAAAAATGCTTTTATTTCTGTGCTGTGCTTCATTTGCATCACCCGCCCCTTTTTTCTCAGTGCTGTAACCCTCAACTGTGACATTATACTAGGGAAACTAGGTTATTAAAGGGACACTGTCAGTTTGTAGTTTTAGATAGAAAAAAATCATCTATTTACTGTACCCACAATGCCTCACTATGTAAATTAGTATACAGGCTATTATATTCTGTGCTCACTGCAGAAATAGGAGACTACATCTCTCAGTACAGAAGTCTTATAGGAAGAAACTGTATGCACAATGCCTTGCTTTGAAAATAAACATACAAGAGCTTATATTGTTGACACCACTATAGAAATACAAGTTTGCACATCACAGTAAAGAACTTAGAAATCAGCTTCTTATTGTACCCACAATGCCTTGCTATGGGCATGTACATATTAGATGCTCACTACTGCCAACATACGGGACTGTACTTCTGAGTAAGGCACATTTAAGTCAATGTTATAAATTACCCAAAATTCCTTGTTGCTGTAGGTAAAACATTGACAGCTCCTTGATATGACATCACTGTGGGGGTGTGGACACACAGAGAAACTGGAAGGCAGCTAGAAACAAACCGCTGATAAAAATATAACAATAAAATGACTATGACAGATTTTTTTACAAAACAAATTGCAGCTTCAACATCTGAAACACGAGTGCCAATGGCATACTATGTGAAAAAGGCATCTGAGAAACATCAGAAAATCCCTTTAAAATCCTCCAACCTCTACAGCGAAGCAGTATTTCCACCCGTCTCCACTCTAAGAACTGATATACAAGCACTAAATTAAAGATTTACACATTTGAAATTGTGTAAGTTGAAATAAATGTGAATAACCTGTTTTCAGGTCTGGATCTTGTGTTTGTGTTACAGAAATGTGGTAAATATTTGGCTTAACTTTCTAACTCTACTAACTGATCTACAAACGTAAACAAAGTGTCATAGATACTATTTCCTAAACCACATTAATTCTGGTTTATGGTGTGGAAACAGATTGTAAACTTTTATCCCATTTGCTCTGTTTTTTTCTCATATGCATGAGAATTCCCACGGGCATGATAGATAACGTTCTCCAAAGTGGCACAAAGTGCCAGGGCTCCATATTGGGAGGTTCCACATTTTTCTAATTGCTAAATGTTAATTGTTTTGCTTTTAGTATAGATAAGTATAAGAACCTTTTCTCCCCTGATGTCAAGGGTTGTGCTTCAAAGTACTTCTCAAAATCACCTAGAAAAATATGTTTAACATACAAGACAAAAGGTATTTGTAGAGTCTCTATATTTTTCCTATTTCTGCCTATAAGCAAGAAACGTAAGCCAATCATATGCCATGTGAACTATATGTGTCCACTCTTCTCCATATCTCAAACAACTTGGAATTCCTCACTTTTTGCAAAAACTTTGCCAGTTTCTTTGGTGTAGAATGGGTTTGCAATAAGGTCTGATATTGTCTTTGTTTTTGGTTTATTTTAATAGAAATGTAGAATGTATTATAAAGGATTTGTTCGTAATCCTCCAAAGTTTTGTAGTCTATTCCCAAGTTCCCAAAAGAACCATCAGATGAGAAGAAATGTCACCCTGTCAATTGGCCAACAAGATATACAATGAAGAGACTAGCCCCTCATCCAATTTCTTTGCCAAAAGGAGACTCTGTGTACCTGATGGTTCTTGTTGTTTGAAAATCCAAGATGTAGCCACCACACACATAATGGACCTGATAATATTTTTAAAAAGTGTGTTGCTGGGAACCTAACTTTGGTGCGAAGATCATAACAGAGTTTTTAACAGATACAGACACAATGCATTTGCAGCCAGTAAATGAAACACAGTACTCCAGATCGCACCATTTATGGTTATAGCAAAGCATATGGTTTGGGACAGGTGCTTAAATACACCGTACATACATGTGCACAGGGAATATGCCTACCTACGGCCTTGGCAGGGAGGCATTGGGGGAGAAACAGGGTGTTTCATTGTTGTCATCGCTATTAAAGCATTTACATATTTCCTCTTCATGTGAGGTATCTCACCTACAAACCACTAATTTCTCAAAGGCTGAATGGCTATTAATGACACTAATGCTGTATTATGACAACAGCACTTGTGCCAAGCACCAGGAACCTTCCTGAAGCCATAGCTAACGTATGGGTTTTATTCTGTAAGATCTTTGACTGTCTTGATCTTCATTGTACCTTGTGTAAAGTCTGGATTCAGAGCCAGAGCATCCTTTCAATGTGCACCTCCCCTCTTAGAATGGACTGACTCACGTTTATGAACTCATGACTAATGCGAGGATGTCGGAAAGGGAACTGATGGCTTCCATTGCTAATGGACAACAATGTCATAATTGCAACTGACAATTATACACATTGGCACACCTGCAATGGCAATGGTGTTACCTACAGAGCTACAGTACAACCCCATTTATCCGAACTGCTTGGGAGACACTAAAAAGGTTCGGATAAACGAGAGGTCGGATAAGAGGAAGATAGCTGTACCGTTTACCAACAAATCAAAAAAACAATGCAATGCAAGAAAGTAAGTCTGAATGTTAACAGTTTAATTTTTACTGTATTAAATAAATCTGTTTTGTATGCTTAAAATCAATTTTGATGCTACATTATATAGATCACATCCTTTAGATTAATTTTTTTTATTATGCTCCTAAGTGGTTCTTGCTCATTTTCCTCAGTGAGCACTGTCTGCAACAACTTTTTTCTATATGCTCGCTTAAAAATCTCCAGCACTCCTTGATCACAAGGCTGGAGTTTGGATGTTGTGTTGGCAGGTAGAAAAATTACACGGATAGTCCCATCCCTCGTTCGAGCTTCTTGGATCTCAGGGTGGGCTGGGGAGTTATCCAACAATAGGATAGCTCTTAGAGGCAGTCTTTTCGAGCACAGATAGTGCTTAGCCTGAGGGACAAACTGCTCTTGAAACCATACAGTGAAAATTCTGCCGTCCATCCAGGCATTCCTCTAAGCTTCATATTGGATAGGCAAGGAAAACTTGTTTAGGTGCTTAAAACAACGTGGCTCCCTAGATTTTCCTATAAGCACAAGTTTCATTTTGTGACCAGCAGCATTCACTGTGCCCAGTATGGTGATACGGTCTTTTTGTTTCTTGAAACCTGGTGCGTCTTGTTCTGTCCTGTGGGCTAATGTTCAGTCTGGGAGACAGTGCCAATAAAGGCCAGTTTCATTGGAGTTAAAAATTTGTTCTGGCACTAATCCTTCTGAAACAATAATGTCAAGGAGCTGCTCAATAAAGGGGGAGATGTTCTCATCTGCGGCACTCAAGCGCTCGCCACAAAGCTTAAGTTGGCGAATACCGTGGCGGCGTTTAAATCGGTTTAACCACCCCTCACTGGCCACAAAGTTTTCACTGCTGCCTAGACGTTGGTGGAACTGGATTGCTTTCTCTTTAAGGAGAGGCCCTGATATTGGGGTACCTTTTCCCCTCTCTTGACAGAACCACATGTAAATTGCTGCATCTCTCTGGTCATCATTGCAGGTCCGCATATTTTTTCATTCCAAGGACCCGGCAGCACTTTCCATTGTAAGAGCAAAATCCCCGAGTTTTTCTTTGGATGCCTTAATGTCACTTATGGTTGGTTTTCTGACACCATACTCGCCAGCAAGAATGACAGCTCTCTCCCCATGCTCAAGCCGCTCAACAATTTGGATTTTATCGGCAACTGCCAGGACTACACGCTTTCATTTGCCAGCCAGGCTACGGGTGTTGTAAAGAGATTTAGGTTTATTTCTTTGCACTCATTTAAGGTGAATGCAACACCTGTAGTGAATTGATTAGTGTTTAACTGGGTGATTAACATTCACAGGATTACAAGTAAGGCAGTTTAAACAGCTAATCGGGTGATAAGTTGCCGCAATTAAGGCTCAGCGTGGATCAGAATCTAACAGTGGGGGACACTAATCGGGTTCGTTAGATAGGGAGTTCGGTTAAGGGAAGGTCGGATTATCGGGGTTGGACTGTAGTTTTAAAGGTAAGGAGACAGAACCCCCACCGCCCCCCCAATTATAGACCTGTACAGAAAGAGAACACTGGGAAAGCAAATAGGCAGAAGGAGTATTGCAAAGCTTATCATCCCATTTAAAGCAGCAGTATTTGTTATCGAAAAAAATTTGTACTATAATTTTAAGTAATAACATATTTCTGAAAAAAAATTAATTTATCTAGTTCTTGCTTTTGTTGCGTATCATTTCTAAATTGAGATATAGGGTTTTTAAGTTTCTGAAAGTAACTGCTCTTTGGCAATGCTCACTATAAATAAATTCAACATTTTATTGTGGTGCTGTGCTGTTTGCCATCAGAAATGGGTGCCAGCACCCTCCTAATACATCCACAGTATGAATCCAGCATGTAAAGTCATAGAGTAATGGGAAGGGATTTTCAAAACTGCTATTGGTGTCCATCTTTAATGACTTATCATTACGATGATTATGTGAGCTTTTGCAGATGCCTTTTTCACATAGTATGCCACTGCCACCCCATGCCTAGATGCTGAAGCTGCAATTTGTTTTATAAAAAAGAAAAACCTGTCATACTCATTTTTATCCATGTTTTATCAGCACTGTGTCTTCCAGCTTTCTGTGTGCAGTCACATCCCCAGAATGATGTCGTGCAAGGGAACTGTCAATGTCAATACAGCACCAAGGAATTCTGGGTAAATTATGTTGATGTAAATGTCAGTTACTGAAAGGTGCAGTCCCTTATTTTGGTGGTAGTGACTGCACCTAATATGTAGGTGTCCATAGCATGGCATTGTGAGTACAATAAGACGTTGTTTTCCAAATTCTCTTATTGTGACATGCAGTCTCAAATCTCTGTAGTGGCTTCAACAATAAAAGCTCTCATATGTTTATTTTCCAAATAAGGCATTGTGCATATAGTATCTAGTTGACAGGATTTCTGTATGGAAAGATGTAGTCTCCTATGTCGGTAGTGTAAATGTCTGCAATACCAAGACTGACCAACAGAGGTCTGTGTTTCAAAACACTGCTTATAAACTTTGTTTCCCTTGCATGACATCATGCATCGGGGTTGCAGCACTGAGGAAAAAAAGGGTCAAGTTATGCAAATGAAGCTGAGCACAGAAATAAAAGCATTTATTTCATGGAAAACAGCACTTTTTGATAGTTTGAATGGTAGGAGATTGAATCTCAACTCCTACAGGTTACTACAGGTTATTAATCCCATTTTCTATGGCAAAGTTCACAAAATCACTTTAATTATAAAAATTAGTAAGAAAAGTGGTTTTAAATTGTCAAGGAGAAATAAGAATATACTAATGATGAACCTTCAGTAATTAGATATCAGAAATATATTATTGTTAAAAATGACTACTTGGGTCTGCCCACTGGACCAACGCCCTTCCTTCTGCCATCTCTGATACCACAACCATCGGTGCGTTCAAGTGTAAGCTCAGGCAGCACCTTGCCACACATGACAATGGTGACTGCGTTGGCCATTCATGATGACCAAAACAACTTTCCTACATTTGGACCACCATAAAGCAGTAACACTTAGTGTTCCACCTAATCCTAGGGGCACCTACCTTTATAGCACTTTATTGTCCTACCCCCCATCTACCCCTCTCCTCCCCACTGGGCACCCATTCCCCTCTCTGTCCCCACCCCTCCATGCCCCCCTGTCTGTTGCTTTCCTAGCCCCACTGTTTCCAATCTTCCTTAAATCGGTTCTTAACCCCTTACACAGGCATACAATTCACTATGCCACAGTTGTGCCTGTTCTCCACTCTGTTTCTCCCCCCACAAGCAGGCTTAACTCTCTGGCGCAGGCACCTTCTCACCAATGCCGTAGCAATGTCTAAATGTTATACTTTAAGCTAAATGCTATCCCAGTTCTGTAATCCACACCAATCTATTGTCTACCTAGCATGTAATGTATTGTTTTGCACCAATGCAATTTTGTACCTGCTTGTAATGTAATGCCTTGTATGTAATGCTAGGTACCTGTTCACTTTCTTCTTGTGACTGATGTGGAACCTACAAATGAGCATCCACTCACAGGTGTTCTCCAATACATCATTAAATTAAAAAAATTAAAAATAAAAACTATGAGTGATGACATTTTTTTTTTGCCAACTAACAAATAGAAGCACTTTAATACACAAGCGGCAGATATTCAAAACTTTGCCTCGGGACTAAATTAGCACTGCCCGGGGTGCTAAATGAGCTCAGAACCAATAGCCGTCTATATTCAAAAGGGATAGCCCCAGTGCTAAACCTGCTGAATATAGCATGCTAAGGAAGCCGGGCAAACTGAGCTGGGGGTGCAGTACAAAAATAGCCCAGGAATAAGACAGCTCTGAACATAGCAACCAGGAAGTGCAACCCACAAAAGCATCACAGTTCACAGTGATGTGAAGGAAGGTTGAGGTGAACTATGTGGCCAATGTGCCTGCTAGCAAAGGAGTGGAGTCAGTAAAGCTGCAAGCAGCAGCGCATGCGATATTACATCGTATAGAAATGTACAATGTTTCTGAAATGTTCGCATGGTGCAAACATATTTGCGCAGGTGTGGCATGGAGCTAAGCCATTTGCCCAGTGCAATGATGTTTGCCTGGGCCAAAACGTTGCTGTATTCTAAAGTGACATGCAAATGAGCCTACTTAGATAGTCTGTGGGCAAACATCCAGATTAGCATCTCATTGTGACCTGATTTGCATGCAGGTTGCCCAGCGCTATTGCAGGGTCCTACAGCTCCACTTGTAGGTCAGTCTGGAAGTACAGGGGCTGGCTTGGGCTGCCCACAGCTCCAACTGTAGGTCAGTCTGGAAGTACAGGGGCTGGCTGGATCTGCCCACTGCTCCAACTGTAGGTCAATCTGGAAGTACAGGGGCTGGCTGGGTCTGCCCACAGCTCCAGCTGTAGGTCAATCTGGAAGTACAGGGGCTGGCTGGGTCTGCCCACAGCTCCATCTGTAGGTCAGTCTGGAGGTACCGGGGCTGGCTGGATCTGCCCACTGCTCCAACTGTAGGTCAATCTGGAAGTACAGGGGCTGGCTGGGTCTGCCCACAGCTCCAGCTGTAGGTCAATCTGGAAGTACAGGGGCTGGCTGGGTCTGCCCACAGCTCCAGCTGTAGGTCAATCTGGAAGTACAGGGGCTGGCTGGGTCTGCCCACAGCTCCATCTGTAGGTCAATCTGGAAGTACAGGGGCTGGCTGGGTCTGCCCACAGTTTCATCTATAGGTCAGTCTGGCAGTGCATGGTGGTAGCTGCAGGCTACATATGTACAGTACAGCATAGACTATTGTGCCCCAGGGGACTACACAGCACAGGCACAGGTGGTGGTGCTGCATGCAATTATCAAACTGTAGTTCATGCTGCAGTGCACAGCAGACACTACAGTAGCAAGGGGGCCAATAGTGTGAGGGCCACAGCAATGCCTATGGTGTGTAGGGCAGTGATGACCACTGCACTGTACCCAGTGACAGGCCCAACTTGCAGGTGTTTACTGACAGTGGACATTACTGTTATGCTGTTGTGCCACCCACAGACTCTGCACCACTGGCATGGGATGCTCACAGTGACATATACACGGCTGGCTCTGTGTGTTCTGGTTTCTGTGCAGATGTGCGGTATACCATCAGACAGGCACACTGGTCTTGGGGTATTCCCAACACTGGCCCATGTGCACAGCATGGCTTGTCCCAGCCTTGTGGCTGCACCCAGTCTGTGGTGCAGCCTGGTCACTTGTACACCCTCCCCTCAACACCCTCCATGCTCACAGTGCTGCATGTGTGTGCTGATGTCTGTTGGTGTCCACTAAAGGGTGGTCTGCAGATGTGTGCTATATGGCCGCAGTGCCATGGTGTCCACTGGGAGCTGGGTCACCACTTACTGCCTGGCATGGCTCAGACTGGTGGCAGATGATGTCATCATTGAGATGCCATCCATAAGCAGCATGTTTCCTCTCAGTCTGGCTTATTTCTATGTGTCATACTTACTGGTTAGGGTCGTGCAAAGCCGCACAAAGCCACAAAGTCACACAAAGCTGGTTTGCCTAGAGTTAAGGCTACCTTTTCCTGGGCGGTAATTTGCACCATGCAATGTGTTGCACTAAGTCACACAAAAACACTTTGCGTGGCGATATTCGCTGAATATAGCATTGCGCCTGTGTTCATGTACATGCCCCCTCAGTTTGCCCCTTGCATACCTTATAATTTTGCCTGGTGCTAATGCAGTTTGCATGCACTATTTGACCTTTTAAATATAGCAGACCCATGCTAACCCGGCACTAACCATGCGCATACGGTTTGCACCCAGTGCAAAGTTTTGAATATCTGGCTCACTGTGTGTTTAAAAAAACATGCTACTGCCTTATCTTATTCTGCACATACATTTTTACTGTTGTTTTTTGTATCCCTTCTTTCAGAGTGACTTGATCCTGAGTAATTAATTGCTGGGTGTGTTAACTTCCTATCTGCATTTGTACTCTTAATTCTATTATTCATAAGGTTCATAAGTTTATATTCAAGACAATGGCTTTCAATAAGACAGTCTTGCCATTTAAGACCTAGCCGTCCCAAATGGAAATTTTATTGCTGCATAGTATGAGTCCAGATTATTTTTAAATATAGTCATTGATTCACTATCAACTATATCAGATGGAAGATTATTCCATGGTGTCACCCCCCTTTGATTAATCCATGATTTCCTCTTACTGGTCTTACAGTATTCATCCCTTAATTGATAACCATGAGCTCTGGTGCATATAATCGTCTCTTTCCTCTCTAGACCTACACACTCCCAAAGATTTTGATTCTTGAATGCTGCATATACCAAACAGAGGTCACCCATCAATCTACGATATTTGAATGTAAACAGTGATAAATTCTGAAATGCTGGCAATAATTGACCCTTTTAGTTATTCTTTTCTGAACTCTCTCAAGCAGCACCACATCTCTTCTATGCCTCAGACTCCAGAATTGTACTCCATACTCCAGATGGGGCCTCAACAGTGCTTTACATAGTGCATTATCACCGCACTGTTTCTGCTTTTAATATGCTGTAATATACAGTTAATCATTCTGTTAGCTTTTTTAACAACGTCCTCTGTATGATGTTCAAAAGTTAGATCATTAGTAATCAGGATCCTCAGGCCTTTCTCACTTTCAACTGTATTTATTATATTTCCGTTTAATGTGTAGTTACCTAACATATTATGCTTTCCAAAATGCATTACAGCACATTTGTTGATATTAAATTTCATTTTGTTTTTCTGCCCACATATTAAGTTTATCTATGTCTTTTTGAAATGTAGTAATAGCTTCTTAATGCCTTACTATAGCCCCAACCTTTGTATTGTCCACAAATTTTACAATCCATGAATTTTCTGAGGTTTGCAAGGATGATGCAAAGATACTAAATAGTGTAGGAACCACGACAGAGCCCTAAGATACCCCACTTGTCATCACTCCCCAGTCCGATACATAACCTCTGATACTGACATGCTGTTGTCTAGCCAAGGATCACTCCATCTATTTATTTTTTTTTCCTCTTTTTTTAAACCAGGAATAGCACACTAAGCTGAAAGCTTTTTTTTACAGGAGCAACCTGGGAGCACAAGGAAATTAAGTGACTTGTTCAGGGTCACACAGTATGCAGGTGGAAGCTGTGGGATTCAAACCCAGGGCTGGTCTGCTGGATGTCACCAGATTTGCAACTCAGAGCCTTAGACCACTGCGCTATACTGCCTCCTAAACTGTTGGCTGTTCTATGTTCAGCTCTATCAGACTGTTTATTAATTCTGCATGGGGAACAAGGTCAAAAGCCCTTGAAAAATCCAGGTAAACCACATCCACTGGGAGACCAGTTTCCATGGCCTTACTGACATGGTCAAAGAAGTGTAAAAGATTTGTCAGACATGATCTCTTGGGTGTGAAACCGTGCTGCGAGACATCAATTTGGCCTGATGTTCTAATATATTTCTCAAGGTGCTCTTTAACATACCCTTCCATGATCTTACTTATAATGCTGGTTAGACTAATCAGTCTGTAATTCTGATGGCTAGATTTATTCCCCTTTTTAGGGCTGTGGGTGGATCACTCAGTAGCTCTAATAAAACCAATCATGGAACCTTCTGTTTGACTTTTGGAAGTGTCCTTCCGAAAGTCCAATGGAGCTTGAAAACCTCAGCCACAATCGGTCGCTACGAAATAGCAGTTGCACTATTTTGGCTGTTACTTCCGCATTTCATGGCATGAATTGCACATGTGCAACTCGCATGCATGCACAGTTCTGCTGGTGCTCTCATGTTGTGAATGTAAAAATGCCATTCACCACAACTGCGCATGCCTGAGTAGTGCACATGCGTAGTTGTCTCACCGCCGCCAGCACCAGAAAACAAAGTGAAAAAAAACACGGCCTTCCACTGTTGCTGTCCTCCCCACTCCCTCCATGCTGACATCAGTGTCCCCAATCCCTGTGTCAGCATTATGTGGCACCCCCAACTCATGCAGCACACTGGGAGCCCACCTCAGTGTGCCCAAATATTCATTATTATCCCCCTCACCAACATTGGGGTGCCCAATCCCCATGTTGGCATTATGTGCACCCCCCAACTCATGCAGCACACTGGGAGCTCACCCGTGTGCCCTTTTTTCCCATTCCCCCCCTGCCGACAGCGGGGTGCCTAATCCCCATATTGTCATGATGTACCCATCTCCTCACACTCATGTGGCACGCCAGGAGCTCACCCCAGTGTGCCCTTTTTCCCTTCCACCTGCTGACAGCTGGGTGCCTAATCCCCATATCGTCATGATGTACCCATCTCCTCACACTCATGTGGCACACTGGGAGCCCACCTCAGTGTGCCCAAATATTCATTATTATCCCCCTCACCAACATTGGGGTGCCCAATCCCCATGTTGGCATTATGTGCACCCCCCAACTCATGCAGCACACTGGGAGCTCACCCCAGTGTGCCCTTTTTTCCCCTTCCCCCCCTCCCGACAGCGGGGTGCCCAATCCCCATATCGTCATGATGTACCCATCTCCTCACACTCATGTGGCACGCTGGGAGCTCACCCCAGTGTGCCCTTTTTTTCCCTTCCCCCCTGCCGACAGCGGGGTGCCCAATCCCCATATCGTCATGATATACCCATCTCCTCACACTCATGTGGCATGCTGGGAGCTCACCCCAGTGTGCCCTTTTTCCCCTTCCTACCCTGCTGACAGCGGGGTGCCCAATCCCCATATCGTCATGATGTAGCCATCTCCTCACACTCATGTGGCACACTGGGAGCCCACCTCAGTGTGCCCAAATATTCATTATTATCCCCCTCACCAACATTGGGGTGCCCAATCCCCATGTTGGCATTATGTGCACCCCCCAACTCATGCAGTACACTGGGAGCTCACCCCAGTATGCCCTTTTTTCCCCTTCCCCCTGCCGACGGCGGGGTGCCCAATCCCATATCGTCATGATGTGCCCATCTCCTCACACTCATGTAGCGCGCTGGGAGCTCACCCAGTGTGCCTTTTCCCTTCCCCCCTGCCGACAGCGGGGTGCCCAATCCCCATATCGTCATGATGTACCCATCTCCTCACACTCATGTGGCACACTGGGAGCCCACCCCAGTGTACCCAAATGTGTCTTCTTTTTTTTTATGTGAATAAAGAAAACCATCTCCTGCCATGTTTTTTTTCTGTAAAAAAGAAAATGGTCCCTCGTCATTGTTCCAATCCCTCCCCCATCCCCACCCTCCCATTGAGCACCCACCTCCCCATACTCCCCTTGCCCCATACTTAGTTCCAGAGGTCAGCACCATCTTCTTCTCAGGACTGGGGACTGGGACACTTCTGCATTCTTCAAAGCTGAACTGCAAACTGAAGAATCAAAGGTAAGCGTGCTATAATGGCATTCAATGGGGCTTTCAACTTATGTCAATAAATCAGCCATTTTTTTTTAAATTTTGGCCCTAGATTTTCAACACGGGGTTCTTGGGATCCCACCTCATTAAAACTGTCATTGTCATTTTGTTACTCTATCCCAAAAGGTGATTTCATGGTCACTGCACGTAATCACCTTTTGGGACTGATTCATGAAATGACAGTGCCACTGTTCATGAGGTTGGGTCCCAAAAATCCCATGTTGCAAATTTGGTGAAAGAATTCCAAAAAATGACTGTGTTATGAGTGTGCATTGCACAGTTTATACACATGCTCCTAACCGCCAGTTTTTAATACTTTCACTCCACATTTTCAGCATTGCCATTTTTGCACACCTCTTTCAAAACAGTACAGCTGTCAATTTACACATCCCGCCCAAAATGTGTTTTCACACCTCTGGCACAGGATAGCACATTCACTCTGCAAAATCACCTTTCAGGACAAGTGAACAAAATGACACTGGCATGCTTCATAAGGAGGAGTCCCAAAAAGGGCATGTGCAACACCTCCAAAAAATGGTCAAGTTACACCTGGACATTGAATAATTTCTATGCACATGTGTAACTTTGGTCACTTGGCAGCTTTTCACAGCCCTATTGGCTCCAGTTAGATCTTGTTATGGACTGGTGTAACATCCACGTTACACCAATCTTCTGGAACTACCCCAGTCCTTAGAGATTCCTTAAAGAGAATGGAAAGGGGTCCTGAGAGTTCTGTGGCCAATTCTCTGAGCAGTTGTGGGTGCAAACCATCTGGCCCAGGTGACTTGTTTATATTGAGTTTATTCAACTTAGGAGCTATGTTAACTCTGTCAAAGTGTATTACTTCTTCCTCAACAGTCCCTAAATATGTTTTTAAGTTTGTAACACTTTTTTTCTTGAAAAATGCTTAGGAAACAGTCATTGAATATACAGTATTAGGTATAGCCTGTTCCTCAGAAATCAAGGTTCCATTCATGTTCAAGAGGCCTGTTCCATTATTTCCCTTCCTTTGGTTATTAACATTATTAAATAAAGTTTTTTTTTATTATCAGCTGCATAGCCATTGCCAGGGGGGTTCGTCTGGTTTGAAAGAACCCCCTCTTTTGAAACTGCCCCTTCATTTTTCATTATTTGTAAAAAAAAAAAAGTTTAATCATTTCTGTTTATTTTTTTACTGTTACAGAGTGCTAATGCACACATGATGAACCCCAGCACTTTCTCTCTGCATGCGCCCCCTTCCTCCTTCTGCTGCCACTCAGCTCCCTCAGTACCAGTAAGATGACTGGAACTGCTTTGTGAGTCTTTCTCTGCACCCTCCCCTTATGACTGGCTGGCCAATTAGAGCTCACATCAGCATCGTGAATGTGACCTCAATACAGCACGGCCACTGCCTACAATTCACACTGTCAGCTAGCACTGGAGGATGATGGAGCATGGTGGCAGACTCAGAAATGACGTCACCAGGACAGCAAAAAAGAAGTAGAGGACCTCAGCTTATAATATTATCAGTCACAGGCAGGTAAATGTTGCTGGCCACTATTGCCAAAGATGTGTCCCTTGATAACTGTATATTAAGGGATAGACTGTGCAGTTGGGCAAGAGAGCTTTTCAGGTGGCTGGCTGAAAATGTAGAAATAAATTATTTAAATCCCCCTCTATACAAAAAGCAAAGTTGTCATGTTTCATATGCCTGTTTTAACTTTTCATAAGTAAAGCAAAAGAGGTACCACAGTGGAAAGGCAATGCAAGGGTTTGGAAGGGTCTGGCTGGGATCTGCACTGCCACCTCATTAATTGTGCTGTTCAGAGAGGTCTTCACTGTGGTCCCATTTTCATGGACATTCAGTACCACTTTGGTCTGTGTCATCTGTGCCAGATCAAATAAGTTGTGATGTGTTTTCTCCAGATGACCATGTGCCAGTAGAATGACATTTGTTGCTACAGTTCACTGTTTTGAATATAACCACTGTATTTTTGGAAGCATGGTGGGCTGGGTTGGGGGGTGGGGGGGTAGGTATTTAGGAGACGGTAACTTTGCACTGAAAATTCCCGCCACTGTCAAATTACCTTTCCCCTCACTCCCTTTGTCATACCTACCACATTGGAGAATGGAGTGGGGGCAACAATTGTAGTACTCAATATTGAACTAAGACTTATATTACAGATTTTTTTCCAAGCAGGGTGCCTGGAATAGAAACATAGAAATATAGACAATGACGGCAGAAAAAGACCAGAGGTCCATCCAGTCTGCCCAAGTTCCCTATAATCCCTGGAACCTACAATTTCTCCAAGGTACTAACCCTCCCTGTCCTCTTTCTAGTCACCTCCTTGGTCCTGTTGCCTCCAGTAACCACTATTCGCTTCATTATGTCCCAGCCCTGCTTGAATCCTCTGACTGTTTTTACACCCATCATTTCAGCTGACAGACTGTTCCAAAGTTCCACCACCTTTTCCGAAAAGTAGTACTTCCTCACATCTCTCCTGAACCTACCTCCTGTTAATTTCCATTAGTGTCCATGTGACCATGAATTGGTACTCAGGCTAAATAGTACCCCGTAGTTCACTTTAATTCATTTCAGGAACTTAAAGATCTCTATCATATCTCCTCTCTCCCTTCTGGTCTCCAATGAGTACATATTTAGTGCCTTGAGGCACTCCTCATAGAGATTTGCCCTGCTGTCCCTGAATCGTTTAGTTACTCTGCACTGCACTGTCTCAACCTATCCTTATCCTTTTTGAGGTGAGGACTTAGAACTGAGCACAGTACTCTGGGTGAGGCCTCACCAGGGATCTGTAGATGGGAAGTATTACCTCCTTTCTTCTGCTATCAATACCCCTACCAATGCATCCCAGCATCCTGCTAGCCTTGCTATAGGCCATGTTGCACTGACTTAATTACTTAAATAGTATATATTGAGTTGTGGATGGTGGGGGTAACAACAAGGGGTATAGAGAGTTCAGATATGAGTTATTTAGACTTAAAATAAGCCACAAAAGTGCACCACTGAGCATACCATAGCCCATGGTTTCTGGGGCCTATCAGACCCAGACCTCTGCCCAAGTAGCAAGCCAGCACGGCAGTAAGTTAGTAGTGTACAATACCCAGTCAAAACCAGCTGCAGACTCTGTATTGAGGTTCAGTGCATTAGCATTTGCTCTCTCTATATACATCTATCTGTATATCTACATATGTAATAGATAACCTACTCTAAGGTGTGCAGTAGCACTCTGATATACGCATGCCTTGGTGTGCATTGTTAAGCATGAGTCCGCAGGCCGAGTGCATCAACCACCTAAGGCATGTGTATATCAGAGTGCAACCGCACATCCTAGAGTGGGTTATCTATCTTATAAAATGGCAAAATTGTTTTGGAGGGGGGGAAGTGCAGGTGTATGGTCGCACTCTGATAGATGCATGGTCATGTGATGTGTTTAATACAAACAGAATGCTGGATTTGTTATTTACTTTGCTTTCCATTTTATAAATACACACACACACACACACACACACACACAATCTGAGCCACGCAGATAGTAATAATTGTCCTTAGAGCAGGAGGTGGAGGGGAGCTCACAGATGAGTTATTCTGGTTCAACATAATCTACAAAATTAGCCACAGACTATCTAGTACCCCAAAGCTTCTGGGGCCAAGCAGCCCCCAGACCCCTTTCCTACACACCAGTAGATACAGCTGCAGATATTAAAACTCATAACAATATATCTGAGACAATATCTTAGGTATATTACATTAACAGCATCTTGCTGCCCTCCAGTACTGAATACATATGTATTCACCCTGCAGCCAGCCAGATAATAATTTTGTTTAGAGCAAGGAGTATAGGAGATCTCAGATATGACTTCTTTAGCTTCAAAACAAGCCACAAAATGCACCACAGAGCAATTCTATGATTTCATGGCTTCCGGGGTACTAACGGCCCTAAGACCCACAGCCTTTTTTAAAAAGTTGCAGACTGCATAAAAAGAACCCCCCTTGTGAAAATCCTGGCAACGGCCCTGAGCTGTCATAGCTGCAATCTGGGTTTTTTCCTTTGTTTCTTTTAGCTTCTTTAATTGCTTTTTCACATTTTGCTGCAATTATTTTAAACTTCTGCAAATTGTCTGCAGTAGGCCTCTTCTTATACTTGGCATATGCTCTCTTTTTCCTTTTAATGTATTTGTTAATACTATTACTTAGCCATGTGGGAATTTTCTCCCAATTGTTGTACAGTATTTAGTCTTTTCTGGGATAAATTGTCTTACATATTGATCTAACCTGTTTTTAATCACAGTCCCTATATTGTGTATGTTCAAGTCTTTCAGTTCCTTGTTCAATCCCATCCATTCATGTAATTTCTAACTGTGTTGTAATCAGCCTTGTTCCAACATTTGATTTTGGTCACCCCCTTGCATGTGGATGCTAAGTGTATAAGTTTGAATTCAACCATGTTATGGACACTTGAACCCAAAGGCTCTCTTGCTATACACTCAGTTATTTCATTTTTCATGTTAGTAAAGACCAGGTCTAATATATTTTGCCCTCTTGTTTCCTCATAGATGTATTGTTCTAAATCATTAGAAATAATTAGTGATAAAGTCTTTCCCTAGTTCAGTGGTATGTACTGGCCATTTCCAATTTATATTGGGCAAACTGAAATCCCCCATGATTAGTTCCTTGCCACTTAACTCTATGCTCTTAATAGCTTGTAGAAAGCTCTTATTTTCCTTACGGCATAGTCCAGGCGCCCTGTAGCAGATACCTACTGTACTTTTTTACTATGGGGTTGCATGAGGTTTATCCATAGCTGTTCTGCTTTCTCATTATTAGGTAATATGGGTTTTATCTCATGGGTATCATGTTTCCTTAACATATAATGCAACCCCAACCCTCTTTCCTCTACACAATTTATTTATTTATTTATTTCAATAGTTCAGAAAACACCTTTGAGCAAATACTCTTTTACAAAGATTCCACATCTGTACAACAACTTACAATCAAGTTACAGGAATAGTCAGAAAATACAACAAATGCTATACAATTAGTACAAAGACAAATCACATGACTCCTATAAATATTTCAGCAATACCTGGTGATTACAATATCAAATTAAGTAAAGGTAAAATACATTCTGCAAGTAGAAGAAAAATTAAAAAAAAACAACCAGTTACTGACATCCATCAGGAGATGAGCGTTAAGGGAGCACAGTGCAGAAAAAGGGGTAGCAGCCTGGAGGTCAGGCTTACTCAAAGGTCCTAGAAGGGGGAATGAGGTCATGACCATGCTAGTGGAGAGAAGGGCATGGGTCAAGACAGCTGGTGCTGGGGGGATGAATGCTTGATACGCGTGGGACCACGAGATAAGGGGAGTGGAAAGGTGCAGGGGAGATGCAAGTATGACGCTCTGCCCCCTTGCTTATGATTATTGTATGATATCTGTAAAATAAATAACTGGTCTGTGTATGAAACTGTGTCATACAAGTTGGCAGATTTGGCCTGTAACTTTAAAAGTCAGTAGCTGGAACTACAGGATGCAATTAAACAGACCAGGAGAACCATTAATTAAGACATCCTTCTAGAGAGACAGTTTATGGCCCTCATAACCTGTACTGCCTTTGAAGTGTCCCACATATATGACTTTTATGATGCAGCAGGAAGAAGAAGTCACTGGGCTGACTCTTAATGGTTTTCTCATGTATCTGAGAATAAGGGACATGAGTGTGGGATTGTTAAGTTCAAAGAGAAATGTTTAATTAAAGACTGTCATATTTGGGAAATGGCTAGTTACAGATTTTTTTAAAACATATGACTCAGATCCTCAGAGACACTGATGTAAGAATATTAAAACTGGGGAGGTTCTAGCTGACCTCATCAAAGGGGGCGGGGACAGATAGAGTTAAGAATGAAACTTAGTACGGAATGAACACATATGAAATAGATTCTGACTGGGAGAGCACTTAGAAAGGTAATATTTAGAAAGCAATTAAGCCTTTGGGGTAGAAGTGTTGGTTTTAAACTTCTTTTTTGTTTTATAAGATTTTTAAACTGTATGACATATTGTTCTGTGTTTAATTTTACATATTTTTATAATATTTTAGTAAACACACACTTCTTTGAAATACTGCCTGGGTGTCTGTCAGTTCTTTTTGCATGTGATGTATAGGTGGTTAAGTCTGACAGCTGTTTGAAAAGCTTGATTGTGTTACTGAGTTTGCTTAAAAAGGTACAAACTACCTAGGTCTCTTATAGAGTTAAAAAGGGTTCATTTTGGATACCTGGTTAGGTGCCCTTGGTGAAAGATTGTACTGCAGTCCCGAAGAGGGTACATATCAGAGCCTGTACACTAGGTATGCTAGCATAAGGTCCACAGTTTGAATCCCTCCAGAACTCAAGGCTAAAGATGATTTGGACCCAAAGCAGACAGGAGGGTTACCCTGTCTGTTACCTGTTCACACTACTGCACTTTGAAGTTGGCACTGTGGGAGCAAAAGGCCTGACCTGCAGAGTGCATTTGTGACAGATTTGGGTGGCAGCGGTGCGATTTAAAATATTGGTAACGTAAGCTTTAACAGTTCAGTGTGTCAGCTTAATACTGTACAGCTCACTTGCAAAATAAGGCAGTGATTTATTTTTAAAAAGAAAACAGAACTGTATAATTTTGCTTACAGTCAAAGTTCCTACCTATTTTCTTTTTTTTTCAGGTGCTAGTTAGAGTAGCCATAGTTAGGGAAAAAGATGGCTTCCAACTACAACGAGCATGCTGTAGACTACCTGAGGCAGTTGTGCAAGGACAGAGGAGTTCTGCCTGAGGGGAGAGCCAACAAACAGAACCTCATGGATGCTCTGATGGCCTCTGATTCCCAGAGCATTGAATTACAGTCTGTGACTGGAAAGGACCAAACCTTGGTTGTGGAGGGACCAGTGGCCAGTGCAGTGTCCAGATCCAGTGAGAAGGACAGCAAGGCCAGTGCAAGCCAAGGGCCACAACAGCAGGGGAAGGTCACTAGCATTCTGGAGCCAGAAGCAATCAGGCTGCAGACTGAGTTGTGCAGAATGGAGCTGGAGTTCTAGACAGAAGATGAAGAATAATGGCGAGAAGTGAAGCGAGAGAAGCGAGCTGCAGAGGAGAAAAGGGAGCGAGAACAGTGAGAAGCTGACCATGAAGAGCATGAGCACCAGAGGCAACATGCACTGGAGAAGCTACGACTCCAACTATCAGCACCACAGCAGGTAAGTGGCCTTGGTTTAACTGGAACTGCAGGACTGGGTTACAAATGAAATTCCAAATTTATAGCTGAATTTAAAGACGGGGAGTATATGGGTGCCTTTTTAAATTCCTTTGAAAAAGTTTGTATTCAGACAAATATTCCTTGAAGGTCCTGGAGCTTCCAGCTTTCCCCACTACTTACCGGGAAACCCTCAGGATGCATTGGGTCAAATGGACAATGAGGACAGTAATGATTACAGCAAACTTAAAGCTGCACTTTTAAAAAAGTTTGATTTAACTGCAGAAGCATACAGAGCTAAATTCTGTAAGCTCAGGAGAAGCTCTGACATGAGTTACGAGGAGCTAGCCATGAAACAATGTCAGTTTTTAAAACATTGGTGGGAAGGAATTGAAGCAAACTCTGTAGATAAAATTGAAAATGCAGTATTGTTAGAGCAGTTTTTTTGTGCATGCCCAGCAGAGCTGAAAATCTGGCTGGAGGACTGAAATCCCAAAACAGTGCAGGAGGCTGCTGAACTCTCGGGCTGCTATGCCAAGAGCAGACCTGCTCTGAGAGTGAATAGGGTGGGCATGGCAGCACAGAAAGGGAAAAGTGTGCCTTCAGGGCAGCTAAAACCCTCACTGCCTCCACAGGAACCAGTTAGCTGCAGGTTTCAAAGAAAAGATTTTTCTGAGAAAAGAAATGAATGTTGGGTTTGCAAAGAAACTGGGCATATTGCCAGACAGTGTCCCAAAAGGATGAGCAATACACAAAGTGGTGCTAGGAAAGAAGTGGGTTGTTTATGTGTCCCTGAAAGTATGCTTGTAAACATGAGGGAAAACATGTACCCAGTCACTGTGAATGGTGTACAGACACAAGGGTTAAGGGACACAGGGGCATCCCTGACATTGGTAAAAGGGGATCTGGTAGAGCCTGGTCAGCTTATACCCAATAAATTTGTAACTGTACAGTGGTTCACTGGGGAGAAGAAAACATTGCTACTCACTAGTGATCCCCTAGACTGGGGTGAAACGGGGGAACTGTGCACCGGGTTGCTGTAGCTGAAACTTTAGTGGGTGACATAATTATTTGCAACAATCTCAAACAGGGGATGGTGTGTGCAGTTACACATAGCCAACTGGCACAGGAAAACAGTAGTTCCCTGGACCCCATAGAAGCCCCTGTAGAAACCACTGGGAGGCTGGTTCCCCAGCCTGGGTCTTCTGATATGGGGATTAATGAAAGGGGGTTAGATATGTCCCCAGTAGCAGTTAACCAAACAGCTATAGAGGGTTACTCCGAAGAAGGAGGGGTGACCTATTATCAGAGGGTTAGGGATGACAGTGATCCTGAGTGTCCTGATGCTAGAGCTAGGGACCCTAGTTTAGATACTGAAGGGGTCCTGTCCCATGCCTTGGGAATGTGTATGGAGTTTGTAGCTGCTCAGAAAAGTGACCCTAGTCTAGAGAAGCTGAGGGCTTGGGAAGACTCTAATGGAGCACAAGGAGGTGACAGGAAACATAAGGTTTATTGGGACAATGGACTGATGTATACTCAGGATGCTAAGACAGAGGGAGGGGTGACAGGCAGGCAGCTTGTCGTTTCCCAGGGGTACCATGAGCAGCTGCTCCAAATTACACACAATATTGCCTTGTCTGGTCATCTGGGAATTGCGTGCAGTATGCAGCGATTGGCACAGAATTTCTATTGGCCCAACTTCACCCATTTGGTAAAGGAGTATTGCAGGTCTTGTCACCGGTGCCAAGAAATAGGGAAGGCAGGTAAGAAAACCAAAGCCACTCTGATTCCATTGCCCACAGTGGAGGAGCCATTCCAGAGGGTGGGAATGGATACTGTGGGGCCTTTAAATACCCCCAGCTCCTCCAGTAAGAGGTTCAACCTGACTGTGGTGGATTAAGTCACCCAGTATCCAGACGCAGTTGCCCTATCCTCACTGAGGACAGACAAAGTGGCAGATGCCTTACTTGGGATTTTCTCCTATGCTGGGTTTCTGCAGGAGGTTATCACCAATCGAGGGGGTACCTTCATGTCAGACCTGATGAAATGTTTGTGGGAGAAGTGTAGGGTGGTGCAGAGACGCACAACACCTTATCACCCACAAGCCAATGGGCTTGTGGAAAGATTTAACAGTACCCTGAAGTCAATGCTCCAAGCATTTGTTGAACAGCATGGGAAGGACTGGGAGAAATATCTTTCCCACCTGTTGTTTGCATACAAGGAGGTGCCCCAAGAGTCGACAGGGTTTTCCCCCTTCGAGCTCTTATATGGACACTGGGTACATGGGCCCCTAGACTTGATCCAGGAGGGCTGGGAAGGCAAGCATGCCACCCAGGGAACTCCCATAGTGGATTATGTCCTTAGGTTTAGGGAAAGGCTGAAGGAGCTTATGGGGACAGCCCAGAGTAACCTGACAACTGCCCAACAAAAACAAAAAGTGTGTTACAACCACAGAGCCAGAGCTCACTCGTACATGGTGGGTCAGGAAGTCATGGTCTTTATCCCAGTCTGGAAAGACAAGCTGCAGGCTGAGTGGGCAGGACCATACATAGTAGTCAGAAAGGTAAATTACGTAAACTATATAATAGAGTTACCTGACAGAAGACATACACAGAGAATGTACGATGTCAACATGATGAAGCCATATGCTAATAGGGCTGACATGGTGTTTGCAGTATGTAGTCCTGGGGAGGGGATGGATGAAGTAAACCCCCTTCTGGACTTGCTGGAAGAAAGCAAGCAGGAGTCCTCTGTGGGGGCACTTAAACTGTCACCCCAGTTGGCCCCAGACCAGATCCAGGAAGTAAGGGAGGTTTTAGCAGACTTTGCCCCACTGTTTAGCACCAAGCCTGGACTAACCCCCTTAATGATGCACAATGTGGAGACAGGGATGTGGGTGCCCATACAACAAACAACATATCGGGTGTCAAAAGCTGTCCAAAAGGACATTAGGAAGGAGGTGGAGGAAATGCTGGATTTAGAGGTAATCCAGAAATCCCACATTCCCTGGGCCTCACCTGTAGTCCTTGTTCCCAAGCCAGATGGCTCTACTCATTTTTGTGTGGACTGCCATGGACTCAGTGCAGTCATGAAGTCAGATGGCCACCTAATGCCATGAAGGAACACACTCCTTGACATGTTGGGAAGGGAGACATACCTTACAACTATTGACCTGACAAAGGGGTATTGGCAGATAGAGTTAACTGCCAGAGCTAGGGAGAGGTCAGCCTTCATCACTCCAAGTGGGTTATATGAATTTAAAGTAATGCCTTTCCGAATGAAGAACGCCCAGGACACTTTCCAAAGGTTGGTGAACCAGGTGTTAAATGGTGCTGAGGAGTACACCATGGCATACCTGGATGAGATTGCCATCTTTAGTGCCAGCTGGGAGAAACACCTGTCCCACTTTAGGGAAGTGCTGGGCAGGATACAGAGGGCCGGACTCACTGTACAAGCTGAGAAGTGCCAGGTGGCCATGGCTGAGGTGGCATACCTCAGACATGTTGTAGGCCAGGGACAGCTCCATCCTAACCAAGCAAAAATAGAGGCAATCAAGGTGATTCAGACCCAAAACAGACAGGAGAGTTACCCTGTCTGTCTCCTGTTCACACTATCGCACTTAGAGGTTGGCAGTGTGGGAGCAGAGGGCCTGATCTGTGGAGTGTGTTTGTGACAGTGTGCACTAAAAAAAATACCATAGCAACATCTATCGTATTCTATTGTAGAAGCCATGTGAATGTTATAGCTGAATTTTTTTTCCTGATACAATACATAATTTATGTACAGTATATTCATTGCACATTTACAAATGTATTTTTAAGTATGTAATTATGTTTGTTAATTTTTTTGATTCCAATTGTGAAAGAGGGGACTCTCTCAATATTTTTACCAATATCATTTCCAAAATCTTTGTAGCAAGAGGAAGATAACATTTCATGACTAAAACTTTTCAAGTTTCAAAAAGACACCTTAGACTACCAAATGTTTTGGAATGTGGATCATAAACCGATAAATCCTGTTGGTAAGTCTTCTGTTATCCCAAGCTATGCGTAAGAACAAAACTGACAAAAATAGTTTTATTGCTGGTATCCTAAATGAATATTTCATGGGTGGTACAAATGAACTTGTTACGCTTCCTTCTGGTGACCTCCTTATCTAAGAAATCGCAAGGTAGTTGGTCTCAACCCAAAACGTTCAGGTACCATGATGTCTTTTAATTAGTCCTTCGACACCCCTGACATCATTGTACTATTTAATTCATTTTTCTGTATTTTTCCAAACAAAATTGTGCTATCTTCTGCCTTTGTGCTTTTTTTTTCTATTTGTTCTGATGTTTTGGAAACAGTCTGTTTCCTTCTTCCAAGATATGCAGTCTGTAAATAATATGAGGCACCCATTAGAATTAGTTTGTTTCTGGACTTCTGGTATGTGTGGGAGGTGGGAAGATGCTCACTGAGAGAGTGATGGATTGTCCCCAATACCCTGATTAAAGTAACTGTGCTAATATTACCTTTTTCATTGGGCAACTGTACCAGTGTGAATCAGAACAGCTCCAGATGCTAAACAAAGGATTTTCTGCCCTAGCTCCATTGCCCATGGCAAATCCTCCAAAAAAGCATAGGACTAGCACCCCTGAGCTGCACAAACATGGTACCAGCATGGTCACTTTGGCTGATCAACTTTCGCTTTGCCTGATCAAAATGTGGGCCTTGAGACAGATGGTCGAAGAGGCCTTGGCAGACTTTAAAATACTGATAGAAGAAGTCAACTTGACTAAACGTAGAGTCAGAGATGCCAAGGCCTGGATTGCCAGCCTAGAGGAAACTGTTGAGAGGCTGAGACAAGCCCACATAGTGGATGGATGGATGGATGGAAAATACAGAAACACAAGGACAAGATGGAGTACTCTAACAACTACTCCTGCAGGAACATATTATTCTCTTTGGGGTCTCTGCTGGAGCACAGAGTGGAAATCGCATAAAATGGTCCTCAAATTCCTGATGGACACCTTTGGCACCCGAGGAGCCACAACATATGCCCTAGAGCAAGACTACAGAGGGGGACAGCTGACAGACCTGACTCCAACCACTGACCCAGAGTGATGATAGCTCGGTTTGTGAACTACCAGGAAAAAGTCAATGTGCAAAAGCAGGCTAGAACCTCTCCACCTCTGAAATGCCAAGGTATAGTAATAAAAATGTTTTACAATGTAAGTCAGGTGATCCACAACCAAATGGAAGTGTTTGCAGACATTAAAACTGACCTTCACAAGGCTAACATCAGGTTTCATACGCAGTACCCCGCCCACCTCAAAATATGGCTCAGGTCGAGAATAATAATTATTTTCACAACCCCAGAAAAAGTGAAAAAAGAGCTGTCCAAAGAACTAGCAGGAGTTTTTCCATACAAGAAACAACTGAAACTGGCCATAGAAACATATGGACATAAACAAACCTTTGAGCGACATGGATGTTCTACCGCCCCCCCCCCCCGACAGCACTCCCCAATGTAAAACAGAACTGCACCTCCCTTAGAAAATAAGAACCTACAACATCTTGGAGGTGCAAAGTTAGATCCTAAAAATTAAAAGGTCCCCCAACTGGCCTAGCAATTGTCATCTAATCTTGGTCCAGTAAACAACAAAATGACAACTCTCCAGCCAAGCTAAGAAGGCCAAGATGAAACTACACCACCTCAACTCATGCATTGGGACCTGGACCTGTGCAGCAGGGTGAGTACAGTGATGCTTGCTGGGGGTACTTGGGGCCTGGGAGTGTGATCAGCATAGGGGGAATAGTGGATGTGGGGGGCAGTGGCCAGGCCAGAAGCCTTATTCATACAATATAGGTACGAGTGGTATACCCCATTAGCTCTTTACAGACTGAGCAGTGATGATGGGGGGGGGATACTGTGTAGGCAACACAGCCTGAGTGGCTCAGTGGCTCATGTAGTTGGCTAAATGTTGAGCAGGATATATTCCCAGGCCATAAAAGGTAATTAACAAACAACAGTGCTTCCACCAAGAAATCCCACAGTAATCCTTTTACTCACAATAGTGATAGGACACCATAGTCAGGAGGTTCACCCATGATCACGCCTATTGCTTAAATGAAGCCAAGCTGTGGGAATGGTTGGATGAACAGGGCTGGGGGATGTCATCTTACCCTCTCCCCCTCCTTGCTTCCTGCTCCCCTCCATCACCCCACCTACTTTTATCCTTTCCACTAATGCTGATCCCAGGATTGGGGACCCAAGGGAACAGACAAGCCCATTTAGGGGCACAAAATGAAGACTTCCTGAACACAAGGCAATGTCCAATACCACAGCACAGGCATGACAGGCCTGGTACCATGGAGACTAATGAGCTTCTAAAAGTAGTAGCATGGGCAGATCAGAGTGATCAGATTCCCATAGAGCAGAAAAGGGGGACACCGGATTAACTCCAGTTCAGGTTCCAGGATGTCTAGCAGAGCAGAAGCCACCACAGACTAGGTTGTAGGCTTGTACCAGTTTTCTACAGTTTCATAAGTCACATGCTGGTGACCAAGTTTCATTAATTAATCAATTCATTATTTTATTTGTTTATTTAAAAATTGAAGATTAGGAAGGGCAGTTTGAGCCAAGGCTTATTTCCAGGTGCAAGCTGGGGAAAGGATAAAAGAAAACATCAAGCAAATACAATGAACTAGATAGTTACAAACAAAGTACAGACAACATTAGTGCAATTTGGCAAAAGGTACAAAATTTTAGTCATGGATAAGAAAGTGTTCAATTTCCTATGACAAGCAACTGGAAAGTCAGTAAGTAATGGTATATTTCTTGAGCGCCCAATCCCAGAAGCTCTGGGAGCTTTACAAAGAGGTGTAACAGATTAAAAATACAGTTAACCACAATTAAAATCAGAGTAAGATAACTAATACACAATACTTAAATAATAAATAATAAAACTATAAACCCTTAAATTCAGTGGATATAAAATGCTTGCTTAAATAAATGTGTCTTAAGGCCTCACTTAAAAATGTCCACTGAAGGAGTCTCCTTTAGCAACCATGGAAAAAGAGTTCCAAAGGGCTGGCCCCACCACCTTAAAGGCACAGTCACCTGATGTTTCAAACCTCACCCTTGGAACTATCAGGAGGCCCTCTGTGAGGGAACAGAGTGAGCACACAGGGCAGACAGGGGACAGGAAGTCAGTCATATAGCCAGAGCCCAAGCCGTATATGGCTTTATAGGTGAGCAAGCCCACCTTGAAAGATATCCTCCATCTGACAGGCAGCCAGTGCAGTTCACGCAGGACCGGGGTTATATGAGCAGACCTCAAAAGGCTGGTTAAACAACCTGGCTGCCATGTTCTGCACCAGCTGCAGTTGATGGAGGTTACCTCCACTGACCCGTAAGTATAGGGCATTACAGTAATCGAGCCTCGATGTGACAAAGGCGTGTACTAATGAGGGCACGTCACCAGGTGGGATTAAGAGTTCAATCCAGGCAACATTCTTTAAGTGGTAGAAACCACTCCTAATGACAGAAGACACTAGAGCATCAAGTATCAAATCATCATCAAGGATAACGCCCAGATTTCTCACTTTAGTGGCAGCCACCAATGAGGTGGCACACAGGAACAACCCTGTTCCCGATCCGGTTGCGACCACATCCCGTCGGCAACCAGGCTCAGCCAACAGTACATCCATCTTGCCAGGGTTAAGTCTCAGCCAGTTAGAGGACATCCAGTCCTAGTTCTCAGATAGGCATTTAGCACCTCCGCAGCGTCAGATGCCCTGGGGGCCAAGGACATATACAGTTGGGTAGCATCTGCATAGCAGTGAAAACCCTGACTGCAGTGCCTAATGATGTCACCCAGGGGAAACATGTAAACAGCAAACAACACAGGCGACAAGATCGAACCCCGAGGAACTCCACAGGTCAGGAGCTTCGAGCAGGAGAAGCAATTCCTCATCACTACCCGTTGTGTCCTGCATGTCAAAAAGGACTCAAACTAGCTGATGACCTTACCAGTGAGTCCACATAGCTCTCTAAGGTGATCCAGCAGCACCTTGTGGTCTATGGTGTCAAACACTGAAGAGAGATCCAGGAGAACGAGAATTTACCATTTTCCCCTGTCTCTTACCCTGAGGAGATCATGCTGCATCCTGACCAATGCCATTTCAGTGCTATGCCTACTCCTAAATCTGGACTGGAATGGATCATAGATGTCAAAGGCCATCAGGTGGGCCTATAGCTGCAAAGCCACCACTTCCTCTGCCACCCTTTCCAAGAATGGAAGATTGGAGACAGGCCGATAATTCGCTAAGATGTCAGAGTCAAGAGATGGTTTCTTCAGCAGGGGCCTCACCAACGCTTCTTTCAAGGTGTCAGGGAAAAGCCTCTCTGAAAGTTAACAATGGACAATCTTGACAAACACTGGACCAGCTGACCCAACACATCCCACTAGGTGATGAGACGAGCATGGGTCCAGTTCACAAAAAGTGGGTCGCAGCTTCAAGATTACCTCAATGACCTCAGCCACCCCCACTGGCTGAAACTCATCCTAGACAACCGGAGCATCTCTGTGCATACAAGGCCCTATACTGCAGGGCTACCCTTGTCCCACTGGAGGGATCCCAGCCCGAATGGAGGACACCCTATCAGAAAAGAACTGAGTGAACTCCTCCCACTGTGCAACTGAAACTGCTCTTTTTGGCTGCAGACAGGCTGGATTAAGTAGCCAGTCTACAGTCTGAAAGAGCAGAGCCGGTTTGTTCCTTCCTGCAGCAATCTCCCTGGACAGGAACTCTGCCTTCTTATGGTTGATTGCCCTTTGGTATTCACCATAGTGAATTCTCAAAACCAGTTTGTTATCCTGGATCCAGCCCCCTCCAGCAATGCTCCAACTTCTGACCCTTGGTCTTCATCTCCTTGAGAACATCATCAAACCACGAGGATCTCAAGTGAGAAGACCTGGGTCATATACGGATTGGTACTATGGCATCGAGCACCTTGGTGACAGCATTATCATATGCTGCCACTGCCACTACCTCGCCCAACCCCACTGCACATGCAGCACTCACACCAGAAAAATCAACCACTGCTAGCAGTTCCTCTGGGGACAATCCTCTTAAAGGATAGTAGTGGGCCATCTTGACAGGGGAGGGACTAACACGGGGGAACCTCAACAAGAACTCTACCACGCAATGATCTGACCAAGAGACAGGATCAATACTGAGATCACTGATCCCAAGCCCCAGTGAGAATATTAGGTCCAAGTTGTGGCCGCAACAGTGGATCACAGGAGCAACAGCTTTTGAGTGGCCCAGTAATGTCATTGTCTGGAGGAAGTCATCACCTAAATGCCAGAGTCTGGCGTCGACCCAGCCGTTGAAGTCCCCTTGAATCAAACATCTGGGTGACTCCAACACCCTGTCTGTCACAAGTCTGCAACTTCCTGCAGGAATTCCCCCTCGCGCCCCGGTAGATGATACATGAGGAGATCCTGCAACCTGCACCTGGACCCCCAAGCACAGCTACACATTCATACAATGAAGTAGACCCCACCAGGTGCACAGAGAAGCTCAAGTCAGATCTAAAACAGATGGCCACACCCCCCCACCCCTGCATTCCCTCCTTGGGCAGTGCACTACAGACTACCCGAGTGGGATAGATGCCTCCAGAACTGGACCTGTATTATCCCTCAACCAGGTCTCCATAATGCAAGCCAGGTCAACTGAAGAAATCAAGTCCACAATAATTGCAGTCTTATTGCTCATCGACCTAACATTGATTAGCACCACTCAAAGGGGACTGGTGGAAGCTGCCAGTTCATTGGCTACTCGCCCACTCGGTCCGGTGGGAATCCTGGGAATGGGAACAAAACACATCTGGCCTCTCTCATGGTCACATTTTACCCCAGGGTGCCTTCTGAACTGGATCACCTCAATGCCACTCACCCCTGCTGCATCACCAGCACTCCACCACTTGCCCTTTCACCCCCTTACAGTGCCAACCTCCCTACAGTGCCTCACTGCTGTAGCTGGCAAAAGGAGGTCAAAAAAGGGGGGGAGGAGGCCACACAGAAGAAATGTTGAATAAGTGATATGGTGAGAACCTGCACCCAGACACATCCTACTGCTATCTATCATACTTTAAAACTCTTTAAATCTCACTTAAATTATCCACGCATGAAAACAGATAATACCCAATTAAACAATCTCCCAACTCTCTATACAGCCAACCAACATGCATTCATTTATTTACATACCAGAAAACCATACACTCAACATTCATACGTTAACTACCTACAATCCATCACCCTCACACAATGCCCTCAACTAATCAAATTAATAATAATTAAATAACATCAAGGAGAACCCTATGCTGGTTGCAGAGGATAAATTTCAAGGCATACAACAAACAATCAGTAGTCTAGAATATCCGTGTTCTTGAGCCAGAAACACTATGTTTTATATATATATATATATACTGTATATCATTGCCAAAAAAAAAAAACTTCATTAATGCATCAGTTAGGGTTGATAGCACAGCGACAAAAGTATGGAAATGTGATGTTAGGGTTACCCAACCACCACCTCACCTCCACCCCCCCACCCTCCACACACGAACAGACGTTGAGGTGTGCCATGGGGTCGTCAGGCCCAGCTCTCACTCCATTCAATGTGTAAGCAAGCTGGCATGCTACAGTATAGGAGAATGAGGTGAGAGTTAGGCCTGATGACCCCACGGCACACCCCGATGTCTGTTGGTGTGTGGAGGGTGGGGGTAATGTGGTAGAGGGGGTAACACTAACATCACATTTCCATGCTTTTGTTGCTGTGCTTTCAGCCCTAACTGATGCATTAATGAAGCTTTTTGCAATGAATGTCCCTTCTTTTTGAGAAAGTATAATGTAACTGGTAACTGATATGTGTTAGTGGGGGCACGGGCCCTCCAGGCCCTGTGCTCCCTTCACATTACCCAGTTTTTTCATAATATTATGCATATGTAGGAGCATGGGTCTTCTGGGCTCTGTGCTCCCACTTACTCATAAGTATGGAGCCATACAGTAGCCCCATAGTACTCAAAAGGAACCCTCGTAACACATATTTGGCAATATCTCAGTAACTGTAGCAACTATGAAAAAATTCCACTGCAGTTGTAATCGTGACTTCCAAATCTCCACGTGTGGTAGCAAAACATCTGTATCTCGAATCATTTTCAAGATACGGGCGCCTAAGGGTGCCACAGGCACCGTAATGTTATCCTATGGGAAATTTCTCAATTTCAGAGCACTGTAACTGCTTTACATTTTTGTACCAAACCACCAAAAGGCACATCTGTGGAGCCAGGGCTTGCCACTCTGCAAATTTCAGCCAAAAAGCCCTAATCATTTAGGTGCAGTGGTGTGGCAAAAAATTGTATATTTTTGTGCAGTAGTGTCACAAATTGCGACAGCACAGATGCAACAATGTTGTGATTTGTGACAGTGTCGCAAATGTACTGTCATGATTTGCGACACTACAGTGGACACGATTTTAGAAAAGGTATTTCTAGGGGTCCTAGAATAAAACTGATGGCGCCATTGTATTCCTCAGGCCACATTTAGGTAAACACAATTGTCAGTGTTTAGCTACGGGCAGTAGAATTTAAATTACAGAAGTTTTTCTTCACCACTAACTGAAATAAGATGGCTACAACATGACAGTAAAAGGGCCATTTACAAAAGTAAAATGTACTGACGGCAACTTTCATGAGACACGTATATTTTTTCCCATTGACTATAATGGGAAAATTTAAATTTTAATAACTTTTGAATGGATTAATATTTTTTCACCAAATCTTCAAAAGGCACATCAATGACCCAGACTGCATCTTCCCTGAAGATTTCAGACTAGTTGGACAAATAATGTGGGCTGCAGCAACTAGCAAAAAACATGCAAAAACATTTTTGTGCATTTTTGGGTGCTCTTCAGCTCTGCAACTGCTCATCTGACCATAATGCAACTTGCCAGATCCAGAGATCTATGGTGCCCCAGTGCACATGCAAACGTTCAGGCAAATCTGTTGTACGGTGGGCAAGTTATTCAAGTGCAAAATTTGGGGTTTAACATAGAATTGTCTAGGCAACCCTAACTATAGCTGCACTACCATGAAGTTATAACATATATATATATATATATATATATATATATATATATATATATAGATATATAGATATAGATAATGTATATATGTATACAAGTAGCCAGGTAGACCATCAGAGTGCAAAGAAATGGGAGGCATACAAGTGTCCCAAGGGAGAGGGCAAGAATTGGGGAAGGGGAGGGAAAGACAAGTCAAAAAAGGAATTGTATTTAATATAATGGAGCTTCGGGTAATCACACTTACAGATACTGATTATGTATTGTATATATCATGCGTATTTGCTTGAAACAAAATTGTATAGTACTTTATTTTGTCATGTGTTTTTACTAGTCTTGTTTTGTATATTAGATATTTGTTTGTACTCCAATTGTATTACCTTCCCCCAAGCGGGGCTAAGAATGGGTCATTGAGCCAATCCACCTTCCCGGTAAATCAAATAAATGAAATGAAAATAAAATTCAGGCAGAAGCACTGGTTAACTTCCAGTAGCTCTGAGGGCTACTAGAGACACTGAAGCAGAATAGTTAACATTAAGTTGCCTAAATGATGTAGGTCTGAGGTCGGGATGGGGTGGTGTGCCCTCAGTAGGCACGAAGTCTTGGACATATCAGACAAACTAAGGTAGAGTGTTATGGAAGTGCTGAGTGATCTAAAGGAAGCTTAACAAAGTTACAATCTTACTAAGGGACACTTTGACAGCAATGGGGAATCTTAAGAAACTCAGAACGGACACAACCACCAAAGGTAGCCATGGGGTGGGACTTACCATATGACAAGACAACAAATGGGGGATAGCAAGACTACATTAATAAACTGGAACATAAAGGAAGCTACAAGACAGAAAGAAGCAGCAGCAAGTATTACAGCACTTAAAATGCTACATTGCAGAAATCACCTATTTGCAAGACACTCAGATGACACTGACAGAAATACACCTTCTCGAGAGGGACTGGGTGGGGTGAGCAGTGGGAGCAGGTGTGAACAAAAGGAAAGGAGATGTGGTTATACTTTCTCATAGGAAACAGGGATTCAAGACTGTAGACACATGGCAGCGTCCAGAAGGAAAGCGATACAAGCAGCCAGGAAATTAAACAATAAAAAGGTAATCTTCCTTAACATGTATGGGTCGAATGCAGACAGACTGGAGTTTGTTAACTCAGTTCAAAGCAAGCTGGCACAGTTTCCCAATCACCTCATATTACTCAGGGGAGACCTCAGTACTACGCTTAATCCACTAATAGAAAGCTGGAGCCTAAACTGGACATTGTCACAAACAGCCAAAGCATGGGTGGGTCTACTCAAAGACAATAACCTTATAGATGCCTGGTGGCTACTTAACCCTGAGAAAACCAGATGCAACTTTAGGTCCCACTGCAACTGCATGTCATCTATAATTGACTACTGGCTTGTATCTATGGCTGCTGTATGAGACTTACCTATAGTGAACCCCCTGCCTATCACCATCTCAGACCATGCCCCTGTTACACAGTCCCCAACAATGAAAGACAGTAAACTGAGAATCTGCCAATGGAGATTCAGCAATACCATCCTGAAAGACCAGAAATTCAGGGAAGCAATAAGAGACAACATCCAATCCTTCTTCACCCACAATGACCCCAAAGATACCTCCTGATTAATTAGATGGGAGGTGTTAAAATGCACTCTGAGAGGGCAGCTGATCTCAACTTGCTCTCACCAGAAAAAAGAACAGAAAAAAAGAACAGGAGCTCTGTTTCACAAACTCAAAGAAATAAAAACATGTATGACCGCAGATCAGTCTAATTCCACCTGGAGAGAATGGGGAACCCACAAAACAAAAATATAATGACAACCTCAGAGATTTGGCAGCATTCACTTTCAGAAAGTCCAAGTTTAACTCTGTCACCAGTGGCCCCAAAGTTACCAAAATTCTGGTCTTGAGACTACAACAGGCACAAGACAGAACCAGAATATCAGACATCAGCTGCACAAGGGGAAAAGATGGTTTACACAGTCCCACAATAAACTACAGCTTGTTAAGCTTTTATGAAAATCTTACTACTGCAGAAACAGATCCAGCCTACTGAGTCTAGTAGACTTCATAAAAGACTTTAAGCTGTCCATGATGCTTGAGGAACTGCACAACACCCTACAGGCACCAGTAATAAATGAAGAAGTGCTGGAAGCAATTAAAGCACTACCCAAAGGAACGGCCCCAGGCTCACATGAGTATTTCCCTGACTTTTACATAGAATTCCAGGAGCTGCTGGCACCCGTACTGACAGCCTTATATCAAGAAGCTCTAGACAAGGGTTCTCTACCAGATATAATGATGGCCAGGTTCATTATGCTAATTTTAAAGGTAATCAAAGACAGCACCCAGAGCTCAAGTTACAAACCCATAACACTCTTCAATATCAAAACCAAAGTATATGCTAAGATGCTAATGTCAAGAATAAACATAGTACTGCCACTCCTCATTGGAACCCACCAAATGGGCTTCATCCATGGGTGACACATCTCAGACAACTTATGGAAAACAACTTATTTAACTGAAGCAGCCTAACACCTAAAAGACCCAGTTGCCCTCATCTCACTTGATGTGGAGAAAGCCTTCAACCAGTTGGAATGGCCATACCTATTTAAGATCCTAAAGGTTTTCAACATTCCCTCAGTGTTAGTGCATATGATTCAACTCCTATACAGCTTCCTTCTACACCAACTTAGTATCCAAATAATTCTTGCTTGCAAGAGAGACAAGACATGAGAAAAACAAACCACTGTGCAATAGGAAACACAGACTTTCATTCATTAAACATATAGTGACAGACCTGCGAGCATGAAAACAAAGCTTCAGTGCTCAAGGGTGCTCTGCCCCTTCTTCTGGAACTGATGCTTCTCCCTGTCCTCCCACATTTCAACCTGTCTATTGAACCATTCAGAGGAAAAATCACCAATGACAAGAGGATCCAGGGCATAGAGGTCCATAGGGTCTTATGCAAAGCCACTGCATACAAGGATGACATCTTGATGTCAGTAACAAAGCCAACAACATCAATCCAATCCCTTCTGACTCAAACTGATAGATTTTCACACCTGTCAGGGTATAGGTTAACTGAGAAAAAAACAGATTTTCTCTTAGTTAACTCCAGATGCATACACAACATGGTACAGGAATCAGGAATGAATTGGGAACCCAAGAAAGTAAAGTACCTGGGGTTGTCTTTATTTGCCTCAGCTTAAGAAACAACCACATAAAATTGGAAACAGATAGTGCAGGCAATAAAAATAGACCAAGGAATGCCTCCTAGAGTATCCAGATTGCTATTTTTTTTGGATGCGGAAAAGACCTTTGATAGGCTAAATTGGTCATACCTAAAAGCAGTTCTCACAAGGATGGGGTTTGAAGGTGCCTTTTTACAGTGGACCACTTTGGTCTATCAGAACCCTTCAGCTAGGGTCAGGGTAAATGGGACTTTGTCAGAGGCCTTTCCGATCAAGAGGGGCACTAGGCAGGGATGCCCCCTGTCACCCTTGCTTTTCACACTAGCCATGGAACCCCTCACCCAGGCCATAAGGGAGGAAAGCAAAATACAGAGCATTAATATAGCTCAGGCCCAGAATAAAGTGTTACTCTATGCAGATAACATGTGATATATATGCAGGTCCCTGAGAAGTCGATCCCACCATTGATGGCCCTTTTTAGACCAGTTTGGGAAGAACTCAGGCTTTAAATCAATAGGGATAAATCTGAGATTCTACCAATAAAGGAGAGAATTACACAGAGTTTGCGTAAGCTGATCCCATTTAACTGGGTCAGAGAGAAGGTAAGGTACTTGGGGATTCAGATTCCGATTAAATTATCAAGACTATATCAAGTTAACTATGGCGCACTCCAGAAAGCGGTTTTTGCAGACATAAACAGATGGCACTCCCTACCCCTTACTTTTACTCATAGGATAGATACAGTGAAGATGAACGTGCTCCCTAGATACCTTTTTTGTTCGCTAACTTGCCCTTGGCTTTCTCTAGAAAGGAATAGAAAGATTTAAAACAGAAAATTTCAAGATTCATCTGGACGGGAAGGAAACCTAGAAAGTGGTGGAATCTCCTCACAGAGACAAAGACTGGGGGGGGTAGGGGAGTCCCCGATTTATATAGTTATTATAAAGCTGCTCAAGTGGTGCCTATCCTAAGCATATTAAATCCAGGTCAGAAGGGGGGTTGGTCTCTGATGGAGCAAGGAGCACATCAAAACATACCATTGAGGTTACTACCCTGCGTTGCCACACACTCGGATCTTAAACTAATCAATAACAGATGGACTAAACATATCCTTAAAATATGGCTGGAGGTATGGCTACACTGGGGGGTGGTGACCCCGGTCTGGGGGTATATTCCCCTTTGTTCTTTGCTGGGGTTTCTGGCCTCCTCAGGGGACCTTTGTTTCAGGAGGTGGCAGGAAAAAGGATTGTTGCTCCTTACCCAATTTTTTCGAAAGAACACATTGAAATCCTTTTTGGAAATGCAGGGTAAATTTAACCTTCCAAGACAGGATTTTTATAGATACCTGCAATGTCGACACTACATCTTAGCAAACGTAGGAGTGGGGGAGATTCTAGCAGATCTGCTAGTCCCAGTGAGAACCACCTTCCTCAAAAGTAGGGGGACAGACTCGAGGGGCTACATATCCTTCATTTACAAGTCACTTCAGGATGATGTGGGTAAAGTACTGACTCAACAAATTGAACAAAAATGGGAGGAGGAGCTAGGTTTGCATCTTGCAGAAGAGGAATGGGCAAGAGTTTGGGTAGGGATCCCTAGCACTTCTAGCTCTCCAAGTTGGGGGGATTTTAGGTGGAGAGTGGTTACCAGGTACTTTATTCCTCCAATGGTCTCAGCTCATTATTCAAAGGGTAAGTCCCAGGAATGTTGGAGGAGATGCGGAGGTGTCGGTTCTTATGCCCACATATTTTGGGATTGCCCTCAGCTGAATAATTACTGGGAACAGGTGGCTCAGGCATTACAGAGCATTTTTCAATAGAGTTGTGTGCTAACTAGCTCCCATCTGATCCTGGGTCTTCTACCTCGTGAGGGGAGGACCAAAAACCAGAGATATTTATACCACATATTAGTGGCAGCTGCACTAAAAGTGATTACCCAACACTGGTCAAGTTCGGACCAGTTATCTCTCTCTATGTGGAGGGCCAATATTAACAGAATTAAAGAGATGGAAGCCATAACGGCCTGGTTAAGAATACAAATAGATCAATTCGATGCTAGATGGCTTCCATTTTATGAATACATCGAGAATCTGGAGGGCACTCCCATACTAGCTCAATATCTGCTACCTTGAGACGCTTTGCACCCACGTCAACCAGAAAGTTTTTAAAAATATTTTTTTTTCTTTCTTTTTTCCTCCTTTGCTCTTTTTACTTTGGTTTTGGCTTTATTGTTTCTGTGAGAATGTGTTTAGAGCATTTATGGAGAAATCAAATAACTGAGATTGGATCATTATAAATATGGTTAATCAAGTAGAGCTTAGGTAACTGTTATATAGTTTAAAACAGTTTATACAAAGAAGGATTGAAAGGGCAGGGGTAATCAGAATGTATTTCCCCAGGGTACTGTTTGAGTGCTACTGAGATAGTTGTACTTTAAGTCAGGATAAAGACAAAAGGGAAATACTCCTTGGAGTCAAATTGAAAGTCATACACCTGCAGAGAGTTTGAAGTGCTTTTTAAATAATGACTATTAGATGTATAGTAATCCTTCAATGGAATGTACTCTGTACACTGAATTCATGGAAGTTCTTTTAAACTCCTAATAAAAATTATGCAAGTTCAAAAAAAAAAATAGACCAAGACAGATGGAATGATCTTCTCCTGGCCATGGGACAACATATCACAATAATAACAATCTCTGGTCAGAGCCACTATGGCTGGTAATGCATTAACGTGTGTTTCATGGGCTTAAACATAAATATGAAATGCTGTAGTCAGTTCTGTGTGTAAATCTTATTTTTGGTAAAGTTGGATTATTTATCTAGTTGATCCTGTGTTTCCCATGTGTTTAAAATGTGAGCAGCGAGTGTGTCTTGTACTATGTGGGAAAGGAGAGGGAGCTCCACACCAAGGCCTTCAAATAATGGCAGAAGAAATGGTGCAGAGAGGAGAGGTATGGCTACAGTGGGAGCTGAAGGCCAACTGGGAAGGATAAAAGCCTATGCCAAGGTGATGGCCTTCTTCCATCAAGGAGGGAACCATAGTCCTCAGTGGATGGTTTAAATGTTATTTTGATGGACATTTAAAGTAGTCGAGGGGGTGACAGAAGAAATAGTGTGGATAGAAAGTGGGTAGCCACAGACTGAGATAAAGAGCAGGGAGATCCCCAGGGGAGAGAATTATACCAGGATGCAAGTTATTCAAGAAAGCAGGGGGACAGCAAAGAAGGAAGGAGGGAGCAGTCAAAGGAGAAAGGTGGGGAAGGAGGAAAAATTGGAAAAAGGAGAAAGTGATAAGAAGAGAGCTGAAGGAGGTCAAAATGGTGCAAGGTCTGCATCAGGAGCCCTATAAGAGGAGACTCAAAGAGTTCAATATGTATGCCCTGAAGGAGAGGAGGAAGAGTTGGGATAATATCCCACAGGGGTTAATAAGGTACAGGAGGCAAATATGTTTCAGAGAAAAAGGTGCTGTAGAACAAGGAATTATGATACGAAGCTGGAGGAAGGTAGATTCAGGAGAGATGTAAGGAAATACTTCTTCACAGAAAGGGTGGTGGATTCCTGGAACAGCCTTCCATGGGAGGCAGTGGGAGTGAAACCAGTGGTGGGTTTCAAAAATGCCTTGAATAGGCACAAAGAAATCCTAGGAGGAAGGAAGGAAGGAAGGGGGTGGAAGAGACAGTATTGTACATCAAGTTGGGTCTGCAGCAGAAATTATCATAATTACAAATGGACAGACTAGTTGGGCTCAGCAGTCATTTTCTGCCATACTTTTCTATGTTTCTATGTATGACAGGTTATGTGATTCAAATGGGTACAATGTAAAATTATTAATATGTGCAACATCAATACTGTAAACTGTGTGGCACACATAATTCATGTTGTTCTTTGCTACACAGACATGATCATCAAATAGGTAATAATATATGCCTTGAGCAAGGGAGAAAAAAAATCAAAGGGAACACATGTGAAGCAATATGCTACTCATAGGGTGGTGACACCATGATAGGTACATACTGTATGAAATGACTGTATTATGATGATACCCAGCTACTGTCTATACCAATGTTCAGTTAGTCATAATATGGGATTTTTTTTTTTCCAATAATCCAGACATTGTCTATGCAGTAATGACACATAGTCAAGGATGCTCCTTACAATTTGCAACCTTGCTTTTTTTGTTTTGTTACCAGTTTATTCATTTTTGGGAAATCACTTGAAACGTGGCTGCAATTCTATTCAGGTATTTCACTTCTGTTTTGGAGGAAGGAAGGAAGGAAGGAGGAGGAGGGAGGGAAGAGACAGTGCTGTACATCAAATTGGATCTGCAGTAAAAGTGATCATAATTACAAATGGGCAGACTAGATGGCCCCAGTGGTCATTATCTGCCATCAGTTTCTATGTTTCTATGTATGACAGGTTATGCAATTCAAATGGATACAGTGTCAAATTATTAATATGCATAACGTCGATACTGTAGACTGTGTGGCACACATGATTCATGTTATACCGTGCTACACAGACATGATTATCAAATGGGTAATAATATGTGCATTAAGCAAGGGAGAAAAAATCAATGGGAACATGTGTGAAGCAATTTACTATTCAGAGTGGTGACACTATACTAGGTACATACTGTATGAAGTTACTGTATTATGATGGTACCCAGCTGTATACCAATTTTGAGTTAGCTACAATATGGGATTTTATTTATTTTTGTTTAATTTTTAATATTCCAGACATTGTCTACACAGTAATGAAACATTACCAAGGATGCTTCTTACAATTTGTGACCTTGGTTTTTTTTTTGTTTGTTAACCACTTAATTCATTTTTGGGAAATCATTTGTAACATGACTGCACTTCTGTTCAGCCAATTAACTTTTGGTTTACCTATGCATGCCTTTTACAAGAGAGTACTGTACATATTAATGGCAGTGGCACAATGTTACTCTGAGGACAAGCTGTGGTGTGCATTTGAATAGATGTAAAAATTGTGACGTTGCACTACATGTCAGGTAAAAATGGTGTCCCTGATTTTGAGCATTTGTCCCTGATTTTAATGAGCAGTGTCCCTCATTTTGGTCCTGGTAGGGTGAGAGGTATGCATTCCGGGGTAGCCACGTGTTGCAGTTGACAACCTTATGATTTCTTTGCAAACCCCTATGATGCCCTTTGCAACCCCCTAAAACATTAGTTGCCTAGCATTTACCCCTCCTACAAATACAAAGTCATGAGAGTTCCAATGCTACTAAGAATTAGATAGGTCCTGAATGGGTTAACATAAACCAACTGTCCAGACAAGAGAGTGAGAGAGAGAGAGAGCCAGAGAGAGACAAATGTAATTTGAAACTCCTCTGGAGTTCACTAGCTGGTCATCTGTTGAAAGTTATTTCAGTAAATTATTTACCTTCCAAAGACTAGCAAATCACATTTCAATAATAAATAAAATTAATAATCCAGCAAGTGAATATACTAAATCATGTGTTTAAACAGGTCAGGCAGACTTTGAATGTTTTCTTGTTACAAATGCCTGGTACAACTAATTGAAGTGTTTACCTCTTCCAGTGTGGGCTATTGAATCAGGAGAAGGAATCACTTTTGTGCTAGCTTTTGCTTTGGGCTGGGGAAAGGAGACTGTTCTTTTTACAAAAAGTTTCTTATTGCGCTACTGCAGACAGTTTAACTGCTTCAAAGAAGCAACTTGCCTTTGTGACTACTCAGGGACACTAGCTGTCAGGTCACTTAAAGCAGGCATGATGAGAGACAAACAAGTTGAAAAAATAGTGCTGGAACTGGTCTGCTGAACAGAGACAGTGTAGTGCTTCATTTAACTGGTACAGTGACAGCACTGCAACTCCAACATTGTTGTTTAGTCGGAGTGAGGTGAGCTGCTTTTCTCCTCTCCGATAGCAAGAAGACTACAGAGCTCTGCCCCTGCAAGTGTATAATTGAACATTTTGCCCAGAGCATTGTTCATGATGTCGATGGCACAAATAAAGATTTCCCAAGTTTAACAGCTGCAAAAGCTTATGTCTTCATTTAATTCAATTAATTTGGGCCCATAAATGCTCCAGATGTACAATGAAGAGTCTGGCAAGCCTACAACTTCTGAGAGGTCTCAAAGTACCTGACATAGAACTATATTATGCAGCAATTCAAATAACCAAGTTGGCAAGATGGGGTGAAATAGTAGAGAATCAAATAAATTGCAGCACCTGTCCCCAAATGGCTACAAACAGTAAGACACTTCTGTAAAGAAAAATAAAACTAGCATCCCTCCTGAACACACACCTGATACCCCTCTCCAAGGTACTCCACTAGCTACAAGTTACAAATAATTAATACAGCTATTGAAACTATCCTCATCTTCCTTGTAATTACATTGGGATCAACCAGTATGGAACACCGTCAACATAGAAATCGGGGGTAAGAAAGTGTCTTTTCCAACCTGGAAGAAAAGAGGTATGACAAAGCTTAGAGGCATAACAGCCCCACAGGGTTTCATCAGCTACACAGAACTGCAGGACAGGTATCACCTTAGTCACCAGGGATGATGAGTGGGTCCTCCATGATGGAACCCCAAGAGTGGGTAGAAGAAGACCCCGGAGGAGGAGGAGGAGGAGGAAGCAAATCCTGTTTGGGAACTCCATTGTGAGAGGAATAGAGTTGGAGACAGGAAGTGAGGTGGAATGGGAGGTAATGTACCTACCTGGAGGAACAGCTTGGTGGAAGGGTGGATCCTAAGGATCACTAGGGCAGTAGCAGGGAGGAAGGAGTTGTATGTCATTGTCCACATGAGGACAAATGATCTAGCGGGGAAAGTGGTGGACATAGGGGCAGTGAAGGAGGACTTAGAGATTTGGGAAGGAGCCTTAAGCAAGTAGCATACTCGGTAGCATTCTTGGAGGTACTGCCTGTCTATGGCAAGGGGGAAGGTAGGGACAGTCGCGCCACGCAATTCAGTGAATGGTTGAAGAACTAGTGCAGGCAAGAGGATTTTAGCTTCACTGGGGAATTGGGCCCCACCTAGGGGGATGAAGGACTGTACAAGCTGGATGGTCTGCATTCATCCAGAGGGGGCACCAAATCCCTGGTGAAAAGTTTAAAAGTTTCTCTGCAACCATTTAAACTTGCCAAGGGGGGAGGTGAAAGCAAGCAGGGAATATCATGCCGCCCTATCCCCCCCCACACACACAGGAAGATAGAGGCATAAAAGAGGATACTAGGGTCAAAGGATCACCAATAAAACAAACATCCTACATAGGTAACATGGCGGAGAAAACAAAAAACAGGAAAAAATGCAAAAAGGGGATGGAAGGTAGACAGGAGTGTAAGGAGTGAGGTGACTGAATGCGAAGAGCAACATGTACAAATGCCCGAAGCTTAGGAAAATAAATCCCAGACCTGGTGGCATTGATGGTGGAAGTGGACCTGGACATAGTGGCTGTTACAGAAACTTAGTAAACAGAAAACAATGAATGGGATATAGCCATACCAGGATACACACTTTTCAGGAAAAAACAGGGATGGAAGAAAGGGAGGAGGGGTGGCCATGTACATGGAGAGGAAATCAAAGCAACTGAGGTTCAGGGGCTGCTGGAGGGAGCTGAGGCACTGTGAGTCACCCTAGAGACAGGAAATAGAACCAGCATTAGAACAGGAGTGATCTGCAGACCTCTAGCACAGGGGGAAGAGACAGACAAAATACTAGTGGAAGCCATGAACAAAATGGCAACCAAAGGTGAACAACAACTACTACTACTACTACTACTACCACCACTACTACTACTAGGATACTTCAATCTGCCAGATGTAGATTGGAGCACTCAGACTGCAAATACAGCCAAAAGCAGAGACATCCTGATCACACTGCAGGGGCATGCCTAAGATAGCTTGTGGCTGAACCCGCCCAAGAGGGGGCTATACTAGACCTGGTGTTCACCAATGGGAACAGGGTCAAGGCTGTTAAGGAAGGCAGCCACATAGGAACCATTCACCACAGGATGGTATGGTTCAATGTAACCACTGTAGAAGAGGCTAGCCACACAGAAGTAAAGGTCTTGGAGTTCAGAAGGGCCAATTTTGACAAAATGGCGGAATATTGCAAGGGAGCCCTGGCAAAAGAGGACAAAGGGGGAGGTCTATTCTCTATTCTCAAGGGGGCTATAGCAGAGTTAACTAACCTCTTTGTTAAACAGCAAAGCAAGAGAAAGAGAAAGAAATGACCACTTTGGTTCTTGAGGAGGGTACTTGCAGCCACCAAGCAGGAATTAGACCTACGGGAACTCGTACTGGATGACCTAAAGGCAACCAAACAATGTGAGAAGGCTGTGGGGAAAGCCAGTGGGATGCCAGGGTGCATAGGGAGATGTATCACCAGTAGAAAGAAGGAGGTGGTTATGCCATTGTGCAGATAGCTGGTGAGATCTCAGCTGGAGTACTGTGTCCAGTTCTGGAGACCACATCTCTGGAAGGACATAGACAGACTGGAAGCAGTTCAGAGGAGGGTTACAAAGATGGTTCAGGGTCTGCATGAAAAGCCCTATGATGAGAGGCTAGAGGAACTCAATATGTACACCCTGGAGGACAGGAGAGAGAGAGATAGTGGGGACATGATAGAAACATTAAAGTACCTCAGGGGTATAAACAAGGTAGAGGAGGGTAGCATCTTTCAAAAAAAAAAAAAGATGTGCTAGTGTCACAAACCCACTCAGCAGGTCAGGCCCTCTGCTCCCACAGTGCCAACCTCTGAGCGCAGTCTTGTGAGCAGTTAACAGAACAGGATAACCCGCCTGTCTGTTTTGTGGGTTTGAATCAAACTTTGGTCTCAAGTTCTGGAGGGATTCAAACTGTGAACCTCTTGCTAGCATACCCAATGTACAGGCTCAGATAATTCTGCTCTTCGGGGGGGGGGGCAGATATCTTTCGCCTATGGGCACCTAACCAGGTATACAAAATGAACCCTTAAAAACTCTGTTAAAGACCTCATAATAAACTCTTACCTTTTCCCAGTTTGGGAAAACCAGTGAGCTTTGTACAGTGTCAACTTTAACCATGTATGCTTCACTTATCAAGAAAAAGAATTTCAAAGGCACACCAAGCAGTCTCTAAAGTAGAGGTTTACTTAAAAATAGACAAAAAAATGTAAAATGTAAATACAGAACCATATATCACAAAAACATACAATCATTTAAAAGAACAAGGGTTAAAAAAAGTGCAAAATTCCTACCACCAGACAATTAGACTTACATATCTAATGTATCTCTTCTAATAATGCTGATAGACAGATGTTGTTGTCAAGAGAGTTCAAACATGTGTGTCTTTACGGGTCAGTCACAGCATAATTAAAACACACTGTCTTGAACCTGCCTTCTCCATGATGTCACCCAGCTCCTCCTCTGTTTATTAAAAATTACACAATCAGGATGTCATCTCTCAGAAGGTAAATTAAATAAGGTTAGTTTCTAAGTCCTTCTTTTATCCATGAGCAACATCCTGCTTTGACAGACATCAGAGGAACATTTATGACTTCGCACCAGTGTGACATAACCTGGTTTTCCTCATCTAAACGTCATAAAATGGATATTTTCTATCCTGTTAGCTGGCAAGCTACAATTAAGCTAGACAAGTAGGAGATGCTTTATTTAGGCCTCTTCTAGCCTGTAATTATCTCCTGGCCATCCAGGTAACACCTTGTAGCTAAAACCTTGGGGGGGGGGGATTCCACAGGCTGTTTCAGCATGTCTCATTAGAGACGCTCGGTAATACATTTTATATTACAAAAATCATAGATCAATCAGAACCAGCTGTGTGTGTGTCACACTAGAACAAGGGGGCATGAAATGAAGTTAGAGGAGGAGGATATTCAAGGGTAACATGAGGAAGTAAATTTTTACCAAAAGAGTGGTGGATGCTTAGAATGGCTTCCCAAAGGAGGTGATATGTGCAAAAACAGAGAATTCAAGAATACATGGGATAGACATAAGGGTACCCTAGGGACAGGAAAGAAAGGGTGAGCTGCAGATCAACTAGGATTTGTGGTTTGTAATAGGTGAAATGGGCAGACTAAGTGGGTCACATGGTCCTTATCTGCCATCAACCTTTATGTTTTTCTGTTTCCCCTAACCACTACAGACTCATGCAACTGCAACGCACTATCACCACCAAACTGAGATCCCACTCAAACTATATGTCCCATTATCCGGTGGAAAACAGAGACTGTCCAAAACTGCCTCAATAAATGCAGCATTACTAGATGGGCACAGCTCTATCATCAAACACCTGTAAGGGAAGGCCACAGAGGTGGCTCAATGGTGGGCAGATGCCCTAAACACAGACATGTCCATTTGGAAATAGGACTAGATATGGACATTCAGAGGAAGTGCAATGTCACTTATGGACTACAAAATGCAGTGATTCAAGATAATGCACAACCTATACTACACCCCTGAGAAATTGCACAAAATAGGTATCCTATCAACATCAAACTGCTACAGATGTAGCCACCCAGAGGGGACCATTATACATGCCATGTGGGAGTGCTAACTCATGGTCATCAAGTAAGAGATCACTTAACTCGCTGCTGGATCTGGAAGACCTCTCCTAACCCCAGAGATTTGTATCACTGGTAATTTTATACATCTGTGATAGAGTCAGTAGGTGACCTATCACAGGTACGGGTGTATAGTAGCTAAAATATCTTATTGACTGCTTAAGGCAGCCAGCAACCATGTGGACAAAGCTGCTGCTCAGCAGCTGTGTCTGTAACAATGCTGGTTGATACATCATAAGAATTGTGACATCATGCTCTCTTTATAATCTGATGTGTTGGACTGAATTAGTCAGTCTGTGTGGAGACTCACCTGCAGTCAGTATGGAGATTACCCTGTAGAGACAGGACAAGTCAGTCAGAGGACAGATTGATTTGAACAGAGCCAGAACAGCCTGCTTATGTCCTGGTGTAGAGATTGATGAAGAGAGACTACAGAAGACATGCATATTTCATGTCCTGAATTATCTTATAATTTGCTGAATGGTCACTGACCTGTTTCTAATGTGTTTATTCTTGTCTTGTGATTTGCTATAGTAAATCACCACTGGTGAATTTTTACAACTTCTCCTAGACTACGTATGTTTCCTAACCTAAGCCTCCAATATATTTGGTGTCAGAGATATCTGGTTTAGTTACATCTGGTGTCATTCTGTGTCAGAAGCCACACCACATCCAGGAGCATCTCCACATTTGGTGTCAGAAGTATTTGGATTTATGTCATGCATACTCTAAGGTCAAGAGTTTGTTCGTGGGTACAAGACCTGGTACCAGGGAAGCACAGCAGAAAGGTATGGAGTCAGGAGTGATCACCAGATATATGACAGCCAAGCCACTAGAGATGGGAGTAGAATACCAAGCAGCAACAGAACCAAAAAGTCTGTCTGAGTTTTTCAAATGGTGTGTGACACAGAAAATGGAGACCGAGAGGCAGAGAGAAAATGAACTCCAATGATTAGAGGCACAGAGAAGTAGAGGCAGAGTAGAGAGAAAGAAAGAGCTCCAACATTTAGTGGCACAAAGAAAAGAAGACAGATGGTGATTGCTGGCTGCTTGCAAGTTATTATAGGTGGAGGAACTGGTATGGGTCCCACAGAACAGCAAAACACAGGTTGTTTGAAAGACATTAAACTGACAAAGCTGTGCCCTTCAGAAGGCTCAGAGGAAGAATCAGAGGATGACAGTTCCCAAACACAGCTGGAGGAGGAGCCCAAGGTGGAGCAGGACCTTCCAATATTGTCCGAATTTCCAGGTTGCTATCTGCTGGAAGACAGAGATTCCAGTACGGATGTTAGCAAGACCCCTGGTGAGACTGTGATTAGGGATACTAGACTTGGGGTAACGACTCCAATCAAGAAAGAAGAGGCATATATAAAGGCAAAAGGGACTTTTGCTTGTTGTATGCTATCTGTGTCTAGTCACAGTAATGTTATTCAAGATAGTACTGACTGGGCTAGGCTTCAAGCTAGGGATGCTGCTATTGGGAAATTAATGCATTATATAAAAGTTAAAAAAGGTGTGCAAGTTAATGGAGGGGAGGGCATGAGACAGTCCTCATGGTATGACCTGCAAAGGGGTGTTCCTTACCATATGAGGCCCAATCCCCGCACCCAGAGAGTGGATGCCCAGGTAGTAGTGCCACAGACCTACTGGAAGCAGGTGATGGAGACTGTGCACTCCAATACCTGTGGAAGGCACTTAGGAAGATGAAGGATGCTGGCTAATTACCCCACTTTTACTGGCCAGGCATATACAGACAGGTTGCAGCCTACTGCAAGGCCTGTTCTGTCTTCCAGACTGTGTTGGTGACTCCTGGTCATTAATTAAGAGATCACTTAACTTGCTGCTGGATCAGGAAGATCTCTTCACCCCAGAGATTTGTATCATTGGTAATGTTATACATCCTCCAGCTGCAGTTAGCTGGAGGCATGCCATAACCTGATAGTGACAGTGGCCAAAAAAAAAAAACATACTAACACTATGACTGGACAAAAGAGTGCCAACACATCTAGGATGACTTGCAGGTACCTTAGAAGTATTGAGACTTGAATGACTACCATGTGATTTCAGAGGAGCTAGGAATGCTTACCTGAGAAAATGTTTGAATTCTGGGTGTCCTCTTGAGTATGCCACACAATGACACAGAAGAAAAATAAACCTTTGGACACTGATAGTCTAATTTTCTGTCCAGCCATGAACATGCAATGAGCACATTGTGTGTGAGCTCTGCCTCCACAGAGATGCCCCATTGCTCTGGATGTGGGGGCGTTCCCTGTAGATGTGACCCTCTGACATCTCCCACTGGATTCTTCCAGCTGGCAGTTAAGCAGTGGGTCACAGAACCCCCCTCCCGAGTGAGGAGAGCTGTCCTCTGGATGCTCAGTCCTTCCTCCCCCAAGTGACCCCCAGCAGCCCATGTCAATTCCTGAACATGGGTCACCATCGTGGCAGGAGATAAGGTGCTTACAGCACCTCAGCTCTGCACACCACTAGGCCTGGAATCAAAATTGTTAATAGAAACCAACCACTGTTGGCCCTTAAATATTCTCCAAATCATCTCAAAGGGCTCAATGCTAGGCACAGAGATTGTAGCCTGGATAGGAGAATGTCATGGTCCAAGGTATCAAAGGTCATGGCTAAATCTATAAAGATTTTACCCACTGACATTCTCCTGCCCAGAGGCTTCCTGAACATCCCCAACTACCCTTATTAAGGCTGAGGTAGTACAGTATTTTGACCGAAAGCCCCAATTGACAGCTACTCAAAATGTTGCTATTGTCTAAAAAGGACTTCAGCTGTACGCTTTTACAAATTTCTCCATAATTTTAGATATTATAGGTAAAAAGTGAAATTGGTTGATAATTATTTATACAGGCTTTAGTTCCAGATTTAAATATGGGGATAACCATGGCAGTTTTCCTTGCCAAGGGAAAGACTAGTAGATATGACCAGATAAAAATAGTACAGTACAGAAAAGCAATCACTGGGGCAGCATATTTTAATAATAAAGCTTATCATTCTTCTGGTTCATGTTGACATAGCGGGCATGCCACAGAGGAGGCCTTAATTAAATTAACTTTGTTGTATCTTGATAAAACCTGTAAGTATTAATTAATTGTCAGTGTCAGTGGCTCACTAGCTAGCACACTCGCTTCTGAGGCGGGGAGATCAGAGGGCTGTGGGTTCAGTTCCCACATCTGGCACTTGGGTTAATATCTCAGTACTAACACTGTCGTGCAGCATGAGAGGAGTGCTGTACTTCTGAGGTGCCGTCTCTCGGATGAGAAGTTAAACCGAGGTCCCATCTGCCTGGATTGGTGGTAGTTCAGGTAGATGTTAGAGATTCCATGGCACTTATCGAAAAGAGTAGGGGAATTTTTATTCAAAACTCAAAAGGACAATCAAACACAATTGTATTACATCATACAAATCATAATAAATGAAAAGAAAAAACATACATGATCAGTACAACATACCAGAACCCCTCAACTGAAAGGAAAAACAAACCCCCTTCCCCTCCCTACCAAAAGAGTAGGGGAATTCGTTATTATGACTGGAAATCAAATCGTACAAACATAAAGAAATACAAAAACCCACCAACAATGCATAGCTAAGAAGAAAACATAATCAAATAGATACAGAACACAAATGAATAAACAAGAACCAAAAGTAAAGAAATACAACGACCCCAAATGCCAGCTTTCCCCTCTTAGATAAAAATATAACACTCCAGTAAAGAAACACAAAACCACCTTAATCTGTATTGAACATAAAAAGCAATAGACATACAGGAAATAATCAGAGCCAATACTGACAGTATATAACCACAGTGGAACATTCATATGCACATAAAAATAGTGATGATGTATACCAGTGTATACAAAGGAGATCTTGTCCTCCCTATAAGGGAAACCCTTTTGCCCAAGATTAGGACCAAGGCGTACACAAAGACTCTACCCTGTATCAATCCAGGTCATTTTCCTCCACCACAATCTAAACAGTTCAGGATGCACCTTTTCTTGTTCCTGCAATCTCCAACTAAAGACATGTTTGCAAATGTTGTGAACAATCTGAGATTCAGAAACGCAATTTCTGCCTAAGTGTGAGATTGCATCTAACCGCACATAACTGAAACAACATGACCTATTAATAGGCACAGTGTAATCACATCGTAAATAATCCAGGAGCTCGGTAGAACCCCTCCACCCAAATTGCTGTTGTAAGAACCTAAAAAGTTTAAGGCCATTCATCATGAAAATATGACCAAAATGATACAACAAAGGGACACTCCACAAAAAGTGTTCCATCGTTTCAACCACCCCAATATAGGTCTCTTCCCTAGGACAAAATCTTTCTGATATTTCCTTATGCCTCATATTACCTTTCACCCCTAATTTTTTATGAAGGCAAAGCCATAAAAAATCCCACATATATTTAGGCACCCTCTTACTCATCAATAATCGTAACTTTGCATGCTGTTCAGAATGAGGCCTATCATGGAACCAGGGATCGACAAAAAAGAAATCTTGCAATATGGCATAATAGAATTGTTGACACGTCTGTAAAAGAACAGATTTTTTAACAACACGCCATGCTTTCAACTTTTGAAACATTGTACAAAAATGACTAGCTAAGACACCTATCCGAACCTGATGAGCCAGAAAGGTCTCCTGGTCCCATTCGTTAGAAGTGGATCAATACCATCTGCCACCCACGAGGACCAAATTTTATCCATCCCTTTCAGCAAGGGTACTAAATTATAAAAATAAAATACTATGTAAAAACACTACGGATTCACCATCCCCAAACCTCCTTCACTAATAGGTAAATCATGCACCCCTCTTTAATGGGTTTAATCTGCTGCCCCATAAACAAAGAAAAAACACCATAAAGAGATGTCTCCAGAGAAATGGGAGGAGGAAAAACCGCAGCAATAAACAAAAAATCCGGTAACAGAAAGGTTTTAATCAAATAAATACGTTTAGCTTTAGACATGAGTCCCTTATTCCAAAGCTGTACCCTGTTGTGAGCTTCCAATAATTGCTTTTCCCAATTATACCGTTGATCATCCAGACCTCCAAAGTAAACACCTAGTATCTTCCTATATTCAGATTCTATAGGTATATCCCAAATAAATGACACATCAACAGCATCATACCCCAAAGGCAGTATCCACTCTTGGCCAATTTATAGAGGACCCAGACATAACAGAAAATCGTTCAATAGCAACACTTGCTGCAATAGCAGAATCCTCATCTGACAATACTAAAATTAAATCATCCGCATATGCCAAAGTCACTATCTGAGGGTCCATGCACCCAACTGATAAACCAACAATGTCATCTGAACCATTTAAGGCATGTAAAAGGGGATCCAAGGATAGCACATAGAGCAGGGGACTTAATGGACACCCTTGCCACACTCCCCTATGTACCCCAATCTCCCTACCCATCCAACCATTTATGCTGGGAATCAGAGTAATGCCCCTATAACATGTTTGCAACCATCCTATGAATTGTGAAGGAAATCCATACCTCTTTAGACTCTCCCAAAGATAAACATATTCAACCTGATCAAATGCCTTGGACTGGTCTAGGCAAACTAGATGCCCAAACATTTCCCCAGACTTTCCCTTAGACACCAGTTCCCTAAGTAGAATCAGTGCATCCTGAACCCTTCTATGAGATACACCACTGAACTGTGTTGGATGTAACAGGGAACCCACAACCCCCCTCAACCGCATACATAAGATTTTCATCAGAATTTTGTAAATCCGTGCTTAAAAGCGACCAAGGCCTCCAATTACTTAAATCCCCACAATCTCCTTTGTCTTTATACAAGAGAAGCAACACACCCTGCAACATACTATGAAGGAGAACCCCAGACTGCAACCCATCATTCAAAACCTGGCATAGATAAGCACCTAAAATCTCCCATAGGGCCTTATAAATCTCATGAGGCAGCCCATCAGATCTGGGAGTAATTCCTGATCTTAAAGACCAGATCGCAGTCTTTAGTTCCTCCACTGTAATGGGTCGTATCAAATCAATCCGGTCAGCTAAAGACAAGGCTGGGACTGACCTACTAGCAAACCAATCACAAATAGAATCAGCAGAGAGCGCTCTGCTCTGAAATGAGGCAGAAATATGTTCATGAATAGTGTCTAAAATATCAACATTTGTAGTAACCCACCCTCCCCCTGGAGTGTTTAAATACATCATACCCCGTGAATGTTTAATAAATTTCAAATACTCAAAGGGTAAAGTGTCTTTCTTCCTGCCACAAATCTTAAATTTATGCTTCACTTCAATATCATGCAGTACCTGAGACTGTGCCTTAGTCAATTCCCAGTTTTAACCCTTTAATTTGTTCTAAACAGTCTGATCCAAGAAACTGTCTATGAGTGGACAAAAAATGAAGCCTGTCCCTAAAATGCCTTAACCCAGCATACAATAACCACCCATTTAAACGACCCACAACCTTGAAATAGATCCGAACTTCACTTTTAGTGTCCTCCCACCAAAGATTTAAATTATCATATAAAAATGAGACTGACTGCCTTGCCAAAAAAAGAGGAGAGCGTAACCCACCTACCACACAGGGGATATCTAATAAGGCAGAGTTCAATTTCCAAATACCTGGCCCTCTCCGAGCTTTAGGAACATCGCTTAAGGCCAGTCTCAGTAATCTGTGATCTGATGAAGCTACTTTCTGCAGGGATTGAGATTGCACAACAACCTCAGGTGTGAGAAAACAATAATCAATTCTGGAAGCTCTGGGTCCACAGAAATAAGTGTCCCCAAAACCTCTATTGGAGGGCCCAAAAGCATCCACTAAACCAGTATCTGTAAGAAGTTTCAATAAACTAGCCCCATTGCTATACACCTTTTTCCCTTTCCCAGAAGTCACTTTGGAAGGCAAAGAACAATTAAAGTCCCCCCCAAGAATTATGTAATAAGCGGTGCACAAAAAGGGATATAATGAGTTAAAGAGGGACACCATTTCAAACTTAGATTGAGGGGCATACACATTTATCAACAGCAAGAGTAGTGAACCCCATTTGATATCCAAAACCAAGGCCCTACCAGCTAGAATTTCTATCTGGTGTATCACAGTAATGTGAAAATGAAAAAAACAAATCCCAACCCCACTACACAAGTCACTCCCTAAGGACCAAAAACAATCCCCCCATATCCAACCAGCAGTGGCATCCTCTATCTCCTCAAGAGAATGCAATCATACATCCTGCAGAAAAACACAATCCAGATTTTCATATAGAAAATGTGAATAAGTATTCCGACATTTTGCAGGAGTTTTAATACTATTTGCATTTAAGGTTGCCACCCAAAGGTAAAAGGGAACCATGAAGCAAAGAGGAGCTAAACTCACTTTACCTTACTGGATGCCCTCGTAATCCTACCACATTTACCATCTGGTGGCCTAGGGCCTACCAGGTCTGCAGCAGGTGCAGTAGACTCTAACCCTGAGAAAGGTGCAGGAGGCCCAGTGCCGTCATGGTCTTCCACTGGACCCTCCAACAAAACTGAAAATATATTTGGGTCAGCAATGGAAGCGGCAGGAGCAGGTATGGTTGATTTCTTCCCCAACTTCCCCTTCCCTTTAGCAGATTTCCCCTTTTTACTATTAACCACCACAAACCCACCTTCCGCAGGTTCCAAATCATTTAATAAGGGAGCAAGGCCCGTGACCTCCCCCTGTCCTATCCAAGATACCCCTTCTACCCCAACTCCTGGTGCAGCTGTGCTACGCAAAATCAAATCAGAGTCCTCAGACAAACTCGGTTTAGCCAAGGGAGGAGCATCCCCAATGGCAATGGGTCCCCTCCCTCCTCTAGTAGGATGACCAAGTCTAACCGCCTCACATATATAATGATCCTGTACCCCATAATCAGCTTCAGCAGTGTTTTTAGCAGCTGAGGGTCAATTTTCAAATGTGTGACCCACCACATCACAGAGATTACATTTTGAGGTCTGAAAACAATGGGCACTTGGATGGCCAGTCTCCTCACAATAAGAGCATTTAAGCACATTACATGAGGTGCTTATGTGAGTTTGAGACCCACATTTAAGGCAAACTCTAGGGTAAAAAAGAAACCCCTTATCCCTTCCCAGAAAGAAACAATTGGGCAGATGTAACAACTCAGAATCGGTGGAATGGAGTTTAACCCGAAATTTCCAATCCCCATTCCAAAACCCTTCCGCATCCAGGATAGGGACTGGATTCCCCTGAATGTCTCATGATTTAGATAACCATTTTATGATATCCACAATATTAACCCCTTCATTCCTAAACAATATTGTAATGACTCTATAGGCCTGCTTCGACAAAGGTAACACAATGAAGTCAGACCATAAGGGATCGTTTTTAAGTTTAAATAACGATTCCAAAACAGCTCCATCAGAACAGGGGTACGAAAACTGATATCAAACGTAAACTCCCCCAGAACATGTATTAAGGCGTAGACTTCAGAAGGAAAAAAGACCATACTTTGTTTAACAACATCTTCCCAACAAAAAACCTGTCAGGGGTATTATCCCTAGGACCCACATAACGCAAACGTACTGCATTTCACCGTTTGGCCAACTCAAGAGGTTTCCTAAAATGACTAGCATAGGAAGGTTTGTCCACAGGCTCCAGAGTAGGCTCTTGGATAGAAACATAGAAACATAGAAGTTGACGGCAGATAAGGACCGCAAGGTCCATCCAGTCTGCCCATTTCTTTTTCTACCTTATAAATGTGCCATCGGCCTTTGCTCTGTCAGTGGCCTATCTATTCATAGTCATTTGTATTGCTCCCTTATGCCTATCCCATGCCTATTTGAAGTCCCGCACTGTGTTCATAGTCACCACTTCTTGTGGTAAGCCATTCCATGCATCCACCACCCTTTCTGTGTATAAGAATTTCCTCACATTCCCCCTTAATCGGCCCCCCTCTAATCTCATGCTGTGTCCTCTTGTCCTGTTATTTTTCTTATATTTAAACATGTTAGACTCTTTCACCTTGTTAATGCCCTTACGGTGTTTGAATGCCTCGGTCGTATCACCTCTCTCCCTCCTTTGCTCAAGGGTATACATATTGAGCTCTGTTAATCTGTTTTCATATGTCTTCTGATGCAGTCCCTGTACCATTTTGGTTGCCCTTCTCTGGACTGCCTCAATTTGGTTAATGTCCTTGTGAAGGTGTGGCCTCCAATACTACACACAGTACTCCAGATGGGGCCTAACCAGTGTCTTGTAAAGAGGGATTATTACCTCCCTCTTACGACTTGTGATACCCCTACTAATACACCCTAACACCCCTAGCCTTACCTACTGCTTTAGAGGTCTGCTTGGATGATTTCAGGTCATCAGTGATGATGATACCCAAGTCTCTTTCTTCCTTTGTGACTGCTAGCAACTCTCCTCCCAGCCTATAGGTGGCTTCAGGGTTTCTCTTCCCTATGTGCAAGGTTTTGCACTTCTTTGTATTAAATCCCAGTTGCCACTCTTCTGACCATTTTGCTAGTTTATCCAGATCTCTTCTCATTCTGCCAACCCCATCTGGATCATCTACTCTGTTGCAGATCTTGGTGCCTCTGCAAACAGACAAGCCTTACCCTCTAGTCCATCTGCAAGGTCACTAATGAAAATGTTGAAGAGGACTGGCCCCAGAACTGATCCCTGAGGTACCCCACTTGTGACTTGCATCTCTTCTCATTGTATACCATTTACCACCACTCTGTTTTCTGCCCGTCAACCAGTTTGCCACCCAGTTGACCAACGTCTGACCCACCCTGAGCCTACCCAGCTTATTTATCAATCTTCTATGTGGAACAGTGTCAAAAGCTTTGCTGAAGTCAAGGTAGGCGACATCAACTGCTCCCCCTTGGTCCACCACTCTGGTTACCCAGTCAAAGAAATCTATGAGATTAGTTTGACAGGACCTTCCTTTTGTAAACCCATGCTGTCTTGGATCCTGTGCCCCTATGGATTCCAGGTGTTGCACTATCCTTTCCTTAACTCATTGCCTCCACAGGCTCACTCTGAGATTACACCACTTGCATCCTGAATCTCCTATATACTTTTAACAGTGAATCCTAGGCCTTTCTAAGCAAAATCAAGCCATAGTCAGCATGTTGCAAACAAATGCTAATAGCTCAATAACTGTACATGCTAGACACAAAGTATGAGTGGCAGAGTTATTCAGCACAAAATTGCCTTTCCAATGGTGGCATGCATGTAATAATAAGTAATTTTGTTTTTTTCTATGCTGGTCGAAAGAGCAAACTAAATATTTTTTTCACTAAAAGGGCAACATTAGCCATTTTTTGTTGGAAAATATGTAAAATATCAACACCAAATTAAGCATACAGACATTAGATGGTGTTTTAATATTATGTTTGTTAAAAAAAAGATATCTTTTTATTATAAATTGTAATTTTTCCTCATTTTAGTCAAGGTGCTTTGATGAGATTTGAGGGCTAAATCTCAACCACACACACACCATATCATAAACAAATGCGTATAACTCCAAAAGTATACATGATACACACAAAGTATCAGCATGAAAGTTGATGAGCACAAAAATGCCTTTCCAATGGTGCTATGCAACCAGTTGTAATCAATACAGTTTTTATTTTATACCTGCTGAAGTGCCAAAAAAGTGAATTTTATTCAAGCTGCTTAGGTGAATCTTGATGGAAAACATGTCAGCCATACACACCATACCATACCATAAACAAATGTGAATAACTCCTAAAGTATACATGATATACACAAAATATCAGTGGCATAGTTGTTCAGCACAAAATTATCTTCCCAATGGTGGTATGTAAATAATATGTAATTTTGGTTTTTTTAAGCTGGTTGAAACAGCAAAAAAAATATTATTTTCACTAAAACAGACAACACAAGCCATACACACCATACTATACCATAAACAAATGCAAATAACTCCTAAAGTATACATGATATGCACAAAATATCAGTGACAAAGTTGTTCAGCGTAAAATTCTTTCCAATGGTGCTATGCAGTCAAATATATATTATATTCTGTTACACTATATACTAAAATATATAAGTGACTTCTCCAGACGTTGCAAGGGCACACTGGGAGTCAGTAGCCGACTTCTGCAAACGTCCTCAGGACACACCAGTGTTTTTTTACAGACGACTACAGGCGTCTGCTAGGAGACAATGAGTTAAGGAGTGCGTTCATAATCTTGCCCACTACTGAGGTAAGACTGACTGGTCTGTAGTTCCCCGCCTCCTCCCTGCTACCACTCTTGTGGGCGGGATCACATGAGCCTCTCAGTCTTCTGGGATCTCTCCTGTGCTCAGAGACTCACTAAACAGTTCTGCTAATGGCTCTGCTAGTTCCACCCTTAGCTCCTTTAGTACCCTGGGATGTATGCCATCAGGTCCCATTGCCTTATCCACCTTGAGCTTAGCAAGCTCTTGTAGGACCCTTTCTTTTGTGAAGGGAGTAGTGCTTACCTCCCTCCCCCCCTGTGTCCATGATGCTAAGCTGTGGGCCCTGCCCTATCTTCTCTTCAGTAAATACTGAGCAAAAGTATCTATTTAGGATAGATGCCTTTACAGGTTCCTCCTCCTCACATGGTCCCTTTTCTCCATCAAGCTTAGCAATACCTCCTCTGGACTTTCTTCTTATACTAATGTATCTATAGAAAGTCTTGTCACCTTCTTTTACTGTTCGTGCTAGTGTTTCCTCAGTTTGGGACTTTGCCTGCCTTACTGCCTTCCCTGCTTCCCTTAGGGCAGTTTGGTATGCCTCCTATCTTCATCCGCTGTGTTCCCTTATATTTCCTGAGGCCAGCCTTTTGGCTCTGACCTTTTCTGCTGTATTTGAGAACCAAAGTGGTTTCCTTCTTCTTTTGCACTTCCTTTTCTGTCTTACACATGGGATGTTGCTTCAAGTATTGCATCCTTAATGCTTGCCCACTTTGGCTGTACCCCTCACCTGTGTTTCTTTTTGCCAGGGCTAGCTTAACTCTGTTGGCCATCTTATCAAAGTCAGCTCCTCTGAAGTCCCATATTTTTGCCTTGGAATGGGATGATTTAGATGTAGTAGCCAAATTGAACATACCATGTGATGATCACTTGGCCCCCAGGTGACCTTCTACCTGGAGATCTGTGATCCCTTCCTTGTTAGTCAGTACTAGATCTAGGATAGCCCTGTCTCTTGTGGGTTGCTGTACCAGTTGTTTGAGGCCCTCCCTGCAGGGAATCCACTATGTGTCTCGTTCTGGCAGATGTTCCTGCTGGTATTGACCAATCTGTATCCGGCATGTTGAAGTCTCCCATTATCAGAACCTTCCCTTTAGCTGTCATGTTTTGTATATCTTCTACCAGTAATGTGTCTATGTCCTCCCCCTGGTCTGGGGGCCTATAGACAACCCCAGTTCTTATGGCTGTCCCATTTCCTGTTTCCAGGGTGACCCACAGTTCTTCTGGCTCCTTATGTGTATTCTGAATTTCTGTAGCTATGATATTTTCATTGACATACAGGGCCACTCCTCCCCCCCTTTTTGCACCTCGGTCTCTTCTGAACAATACATAGCCAGGTACTGAAGTCTCCCAAGTGTGGTTACTGGTAAACCACGTCTCACTAATTGCTACTATGTCCAGTTTAGCCTCTGACCTTATTGCCTGCAGGTCTGGGATCTTATTTCCCAGGCTGTGAGCATTTGTGTACATGATTTTCCATTGGCCAGATTTTGGTGTGTTAGTTGTTGGGTGAGGTTTGGCATTACCCCTGTGCGTCGTATGGGGAGACAAACCTTTTTTCTTACCTTGTGATGCAAATGAACTGCAAACATGCTGAATCCCAGTTTGACCACTAGCTGAGGGGGGAAGGGTGTTCTTCCCATTCGACGTATGGGGTGCTGCACCCCTCTCCCCATTTGCTAGTTTAAATATTCTGCAAAGACATCAAACTTCTGCCCCAATGCACTGACTCCCTCCTTAGTCAGATGCAGTCCATCAAATTTAAAGAACTTTCGCTCCCAGAACTGTTGCCAGTTCCCTACAAATCTGTGTCCTTTTTCCTGGCACCAGCCCTTGAGCCACGTGTTTAGCTCCCCTATCTCCCCTTCTCTGACCTTCTGTCCATCTGCTCCCTCTCCCAGACTGGCAGGATCTCAGAGAAGGAGATGCCGGATGAAATAGATGATAGTTTGTCACCCAGCCTGGTCAGATGTTCCTTGGTCTCCACAACTGACCGGCTGGCGAGATCATTAGTCCCTATGTGTACTAGGACATCAATGTTTTCTCCTGCTTTGTGAACAATTTTAGCAATGCGGTCAGTGTCTCTCCATGCTGATGTACCTGGGAGACATCTGACCATTACCCCTGGCTGGAGATGGGTGACAGGATGACAGGGGGAGTAGCCACATCCCCTGCTCCCACCTCTACTTGAGTCCCCAAAGACAAATCAAAGGCAGTAATAGACTGAGGTGTAAGGGAAATAGCAGTTTCAGCCCCCAAGTCAACATCTAAAGAGTTTGCAATATTCACAGTACTTATCTGAATAGCCTCCCTGGGAGCCTGTGCATTGCTCTCCGGTTTCCACGCATCGCCTAAAATTGGAATCCAGCCTGCCCCATGCAGCGCTTGCTCCGGTGACCAAGATTCTTCAACCATGTCTCCCCAATCCTGGGAAGTCGCATTCGCTTTCCCTTTAGGGCTCTCAGTGGCCGAATGAAGTTTACTGGGTCCTGCAGCCTCCAAAACACTCGGTGAACCGGCCGATCTCTTCCGTTTCCTGTCTTCCTCAACTACTAGGTTCCGACATTCCTGTATCAGCAGGTTGCTCACTCTCAATAGTTCCTCCTCCAGACAGCACTGTTTCTCCTCAAGACTAAGGCAAGTTCCATCCGAAAAATCCAAAGGACCGCTCACACCAGCAGTATGCTGGCCACCCTGTGGGTGCATCCCAGCTGCCGATTCAGCGGTTTCAATGGCAATAGGCTTCTCAAACTCAGACATGCTCTGGGCCAATGCAGCCCCATGTGCAGCTCCTCCATTGTCCTTCTCCTCCGCCATCTTGGTCCCACCAGAAAATGGGTCTCCCCTGCTCACAGGAAGCAGGAAGTAGGGGAATTTTCCCGGTGTCCTGGCCAAATTTCTCTCATTCACTAAAAAATACCACCAACAGCTTAATCTGGTTCAAGGTCAGCTGGCATTCATCTGTATCCCCCTCCCCAGGTCGTGCCTGAAAATAGGCAGGATTTGTCTAGTGCACTTACCCGTCAACAAAAACTAAATAAATAAAAAATTCTATGTATTGGGATAAGTAGTATATAAGGGGACAATTAACAATGCAGCATCACCTCCCTCTGATGAAGAGGCTGGTTAAGCCTCAAAGTGCTGGGGTTCTTGCTCTTTTTTCCCTGCGGCCATTCTTATTAACTGTATCCAGAAAAAGGTACCTGAATAAAAAAGCAACTACCGGTACCTGCATATTGGTCCATGAGTGCTTCTTAACTTGTCAGCATCCTGTTCAGCAGAACATCTCTTCAAGAATGCACCAGGATTAGTTGTGTGCTCTGCAACCCATCCCCAGGTATCACCTATTACTTGAAACAACCTGCAAGTTTAAGGGAACTGATTATGTACTAGAAATGTAATTTAATACTAGTAATCCTGTATAAGCACTAGGACCCACCCTGCTATGGAACAAATAGCTCTAGCAAAGTAACATTAATCTAACAGGAAGTAACGCATGGAAATAGATTTAACAATCAAAACATCTTACAATAATAAACTCTGACGATAGTTATTTGAACCAATATCAAGAATTGAAAATACTAAATTATTTGACGTTATATTACAATGTAAGACATTCCATATGTCACTGCCCTGGTAATAAGAACGATCTGCATTAAATCTATAGTACTGGGTAAGTAACCAGTTTTCTTGTGTAACTGCTTTAGAAAGACAAAAGTGATAACTTCTGAGTCATGACAAGATGGATCTAAATATTTATGACTGCCATTTTTATACCTTCAGGAAAACATAAGAGTAATTCAAAATAGTTCAAGGAGCCTTGCCAACTATAGTAATACATGTTAGTACCACCTACATTATAGATTTAATATATAAAATCAGAAAAAAATAACTGCAATAAATAGAAACAAACTAATTCTAATGGGTACCTCACATTATTTACAGAGTGCCTATCTCAGAAGAAGGAACCAGACTGGTTCCAAAGCATCAGAATAAATATTGTAACACAAAGGCAGAAAACAGCACAATTTTATTTTGAAAAAGAGAAGAATGAATCACGGTACAGAACTCTTCAGGTGACGATCAAATACTTTTTGATTTCATAGATTTATCCAGTTACAGTTTAGACTCCCCACCTATTATTAATTCATAAGAAATATGGAACCAGGGACTCAGAATTAATTTATGCAGACCACCCAGAAGTTGTAAATTACAACTATCTTCAGGAAACCTCTCTTTCTCCAACAAGGCTAAGGTCTTGAAGGAGCTGACATGCTTAAACCTGAACTTACAACTATGGCCTTGATGGATTTCCATCTATATTTGCTATTATAAGCCTAATTAATTATTCATGATGTATTTCAGCTCTGTGATTGGCTACTGGATCAGTCATTAATGGACAGTTAAAGACTGATCCAGATGTGCTAGTCTCATGAGCGGCTACTTCACAGAAGGGCATTTATTAAATCATGGTACTGAGAAACTGAACACGCAGAAATTTCCCTGTCACATGCAGTTTCTAGCGACACCTTAGTGCCATATCAAAACCAACAGAAACAACAGTAAGTGACCAACACAGCCAAACTCTTAAAGTCCAATTATTCCTAGAATAATAATTTAGTTTTACTTACATTATATTGTTTTTTTGATCCAGAGCTGGTGGAGCAGGCATGCCACTTTCCAACTTGTTAAAAAAAACAAACCCTTAATTTATCCCCCCTAAAAAGGCTAAACACGGAAATGTAGAGTGAGCCTGAACTCTAACCGCTGATCTGCTGAGAGCCGTTAGGCCATATTACTTCACGGCAGATCAGCGGACCTGGACACACGTTATCATGATGTGAACTAATAACACTTTACACATCCAAAGGTCGTGCGCCTGCTCCGCCAGCTCTGAATTAAAAAAAAACTATATAACAGTAAGTAAAATCAACAAATATTGCTATTACAAGAAGAATTGGGCTTATAATAGCAATAATGACCTCAATGGCAGTCATTTCATGGGGATTAACAACCTTGTGGTGGGTGGTTGCCCTCAGCTGTGCCTCAGGAAACCCAACCCCCCACTCGGTCATTAATCCCCAGGAAATGACTGGCTGTTTGGTCATTATTGCTTAAGTAATAATCTTTTTTTTTTGTCCGCTTCAGTGCTGGTTTCAGCCCATGGCTCTCATTGCCACTTGCTACCAAATCAGCTGTTCTCCCTTGTCCCTGGCTTAACCCCCCAGGGCAGGGCCATGGCACTGGCCAAGGTGTCACGGACACGGGTTGAGTTGTGGAAGCCAGCCTAAGAGCAATGAAGGGGTGGCAAGGTGGCGTCATGGAGGCACTGCAGTGGGATTTGTCTGTATTTGCTCCCTCAGGAGCTGGTTGCATGCAATGATGCTGGCCAAGGTGGAACTCACTCGCTCCCCATGCGTGCTCCCCTCGCTGCATCTGCACTTGGCTCCCCCCATGCTCGCGCACATCACCTTGCTCCCCAGCCTCCATCAGGGGGCACTCAGGTGCCGATGCTGCAGTTCCCCCCTCCCCAGGGAAGGAAAGCAGTCCCTCTGGATGCTCAATCCTTCCCCACCCCTGCCGACCCCCAGTGGCCCATGCCCTTTCCTGAACATGGGTTGCCGGCATGGCATGGTGTGGCGTCCAGTGCCTCAATCCTCAGTGCCACTGGGCCAGCCCAAATAATAATCTTTATTTATACAGCTCTTTACAAAAATGATGAAAGTGCTGAACAGTACAGCAAAACCTGGTAACATGCAGAAGTAACATAAGGTCAGAATGTACTCTAGGTCCATCATGGCCACCCCTGCTTTATAAGCAGTTATGAATAAATATGCTACACAAATATGTACTAATTTAAAGGTCTTCTTTACCCACGGTATAACCCAGAGTATCTAAGCATTTCTTTAGTAAGCATATATTTGTTCAAGATTATCCTGATGGTCTGATCAGTCTTACTATATATTGGATCCACTGGTTCTCCATCTTCTGGGAGAATAATTGTTTCCTAACATTAAGCCTGAATTTGTTGCCTCAGAGCTCCAGGGTATGTCCCCATGTCCAGCTGGAGGACACCAGATCAAGCATCTGTCTGTTCAGTCTTGTTGCTCCCTGTGAGTATGAGGAATATTCAAACAATAAATTAAAATGAAAGTCTAAAAACATAAAAGGCAAATTCATTGGCTGTACAGGTTGAAATTTGAACTGTTAGCATCGACCAGAGTTTTTATTGTTCAATCAGACCAGACTAGAGAGTAAACACCAGGGGTTAGATTCAGAAAACCTTGCCCTGCCGCAAACTGGGTTTTGCATCCAGCTGGTATTCACAAAAGCCCGGTTTGCACCTTTAAACCGGGTTTGCACCAGGGCAGAGTGTGGTGAGGGGTCACAACGCAAATGAGGGGGAGGGAACCTGAATATCTACGCTGTCCAATTCACAGAGCATTTGCTCCATGCAAGGGCCTTTTGTAGGTCACCTTGCATGGAGCAAATACCAAAGACTGAGACCTTGCTTTAATTCTCTGCAACTCTAGTGGTTGGCAGGGGACCTGTGGCACCCAACTGTTGATTACCAGCCTGAGGTTACTATGGTAATGTTCCCTCATGGCCAGTGTCCCCACCCCATGATCGCCGATCAGTGGCTAAGTATAAAACAGAAATTACCTCGTGCTAGTGGCCCCCCCACCACCAATCACCATCCCAATCACCTAGATAGAAACATAGACAATGATGGCAGAAAAAGACCAGAGGTCCATCCATTCTGCACAAGTTCCCTATAATCCCTGGAACCTACTGTTCCTCCAGGGTACTAACCCTCCCCATCCTCTGTTCTCCACCTTGGTCCTGTCACCCCCAGTAAATACAGTTCCCTTCATTATGTCCAAGCCCTGCTTGAATCCTCCCACTCTTTTCACACCAACCATTTCAGCCAACAGACTGTTCAAAGGTTCCACCACCCTTTCCATAAAGTAGTACTTCCTCACATCTCTCCTGAACCTACTTCCTGTTAAATTTCCATTTGTGTCCAAGAGACTGTAAATTGATATTCAGGCTAAATAGTTCCCTGCAGTTCACTTTGTTAGTTTCTTTAAGGAGCTTGAAGGTCTCTATCATATCTCCCCTCTCCCTTCTAGTCTCCAGTGTGTACATATTTAGTGCCTTGAGGCGCTCCTCAAAGGATCTGCCCAGCTGGCCCTGAATCATTTTTGTTACTCTTAAAACATATCATCCCTGGTGGCTAGTGGTCCCTGCCCCTACCAATCGCCATCCTGATCACCTAGATATATTAAAATATATCTTCTCTGCTGGCTAGTGGTCTCTTCCCCCCACCGAACACAAAATAAAATACCCTGTATAGATAATCCTTGATGGTCCCCCCCCCTTGCTGATCACTGGCCTGATATCAATAAAGATATCCCCTGATGATCTAGTGGCCCTTCCTCGCTGATCACAGCTCGATATCATTAAAGATATTCCCTGGTGGTCTAGTGGCCCCCCACTCAAAGCCCTGCCTGAAACTGTAATAGTATTCCCTAGTAGCTAGTGAACCCTCCCCCCACCCGATCACCTGCCCAACTTTGCAGGATGGCTGTGCTGGTCACTTGCATGGGTTCAGGATGCGGGAGCAGGGTGGTGAGACACTATCTGCCAGGGGGGAGGAGGATGCACTAGACCACCAGGGAATAGATGTTAGTTAACTTACTGGGGCTTGGGGCTGGGGGGTTCATCAGACCACCAGGGAAATGAGTATATTGACTATACAGGGGATTGGGATGGGAGGGTTACACTGGACACCAGGAAATATGATGCAATGTCAGGTGGGTGATCGGATTTGGGGAGGATCTGCTAGTCTCCAGGGAATACTATTACTATTTTGGGCATGGCTTCAGGTGGGGGGAACCACTGGACACCAGGGATATCTTATAGTTTTGTTATCAGGTGGTGATTGGTGGCAGGCTGGGACTGCTAGACCACCAGGGAATAGCTTTATTAATATCAGGCCAGTGGTCAGTGAGGGGGCCACTAAACCATCTTTATTGATATCAGGCAGGCAGTCGGTGAGGCGGGGAGACACTAAACCACCAGAGGATATCTTTACTGATATCAGGCTGGTGATCACTGAGGGGGGGATTACTAGAGCACTAGGGAATACCTTTATTGATACTGGGCCAGCAATCAGTGAGGAGGCACCATTAGACCACCAGGGATGATCTTTATTTTATTTTGGGCCGGTGATTGGCGAGGGGAGGGACCACTAGCCACCAGGAACGATATATTCTAATATATCTAGGTGATCGGGACAGCAGTCGGTGGGGTGGGGTGGTGCCACTAGCCACCAGGGAGACAGTTTTTTTTCTTGGGTCAGTGAACAGCAGTGGGGAGTAACCACTAGCTACCAGGGACACAGCTTTGTTTTCTCTGGGCGGCAATCAGTACAGGGGGGACCACTACCACCAGGGACTGTGACTGCTTATGGGTCAAGGGCTGGGGGTGGACTGTACTACATTCCTCACAGCCTATGCAAATGGGCCCATAATGGCATGCAAATGGCCACCTAGCACCTTGCATGCCCAATGGGCTCATTTGCATGGCTGCCTTTGTGAACTGAAAATAGCACCCCTGTGCTAATCCTTGTGGCCTCATGCTCCTGGCTGCATGTTGGGGCGGTGGTACTGGGGTTACTGCTGCCTCAAACCACCGCTATACACAGACAGATAGCACAAAGCGATATCCAACTGTGAATAGCAATTTTGGACACCTCGGCAACCGCAAAGCATAATTTAAAATTTTGCATTGCCTTTGTGATTTTTTGTGAGTCAGGGCCCAGATTTCCAACTGCTTGTGAATTCCGCAAGCCCCAGGTGCAACATATATACAGCACACAGAGCTTGCAGCATTCACCCTCTGGCAATCGGTATATTTCATCCCGTGCACCACTTGCCACGTGTTAGACCACCTTTTTGTTGCCTAGCTTTTGGCAATCCCGAGGGTCTTTTTTATGGCGCTTCTGCCACATATTTGGTGCAAGCTGCCATAAATCCTGGAAACTGTCACAACTGCACCTGAGATTGTAAATTCAGGTGCAGTTCCGACAAAGGGGGTTGGTGCACTACCAGAACCTAAGCATGGTGGCACGGGGCTGGATGCAAGCTCTGCGCCATGCTTTGAAAATCAAGCCCCAGATCCAAACAGCGAAGCATTTTTCTGGTTAACTGCAGGATGAAAGATGGATAAGACATGTTTATCATATAATAGTCATGTTATTTCACATGCCATGCGATATACAAATGACACCAATTTTTATCCGTTTTTAAATTATTCTAGATCCATAGAGGTCCAAAGGGTGAGAGGAAGCCGATTTTTAAAATAAAGACCATAAACTGAAAAGGCTCAACTGCCATGGCTTGGGTGGATTAGTAGATGTAATATCTGAGTGAGAAGGTGAGAAGAGGAGGACTACAGATGCCATGCAGAGGATTGATCAGAAATCAATATACTCAGATAGAAAGCTTGCAAATAAAGGCACACATCAGCCGGCTCCAAGTGATGGGTGTTCGCTCGGCATGCTGGAGACCCGGGTTCACACCCCAAGCCCTGGTGTCAGGAGTGGAGTCCGGCAGCGAGGGAGTTATGAGCATCCTGTGGATGCTTCCCTCCCGGGGGGGGTGGGACAGTCCTGGACTGCATGTTTGGTGTCTCCTGGTGGTGGCTTATGGTTGGCGTTCATGGCAGTGTGAAGCATCCACATGTCAACAAACATTTCCCCCCTGGATGATGCCATGGTCGGACCACCACATGGCCGCGAGGGTGGGTTGGGGAGAAAAGTGGAAAATACAGCTGCCTGGTTAACCAGATGACAGCAGCTGGTCCCCACTCACCACAAAGGCCAGAAGTGTCTGAGACAACCCCTCACCATGTATCCAAAGTAAAAGGAAGTCTTCAGACTTGCCTCCTTCTCCTGGTTCCTCTCCTGGGGGGGGGCAACCAGCAAGAGGATATGTCAGGTCAACCAGGCCAGGGCAGTGATGAGGGGTGGCAGGATGGTGATGGGGACTGGCGGTGGGGCCCTAGGACACCCGAAGGAGTGGTGGGCCGGGGGCTTGGGAGAGCATAAAGAAATAATACACACACAAAAAAAAGGCATACATGAAGCATGATAAAATAATAAATATTGAAATTTAATAAAGCAGAAATTCATCAAGAATGTTACACACCCCTATGTAGCACCAAGTCTTGCAGTGCTACAGCGGGGTGCTTAATGTTCTTGATGAATTTCTGTCTTTATTAAATTTCAGTATTTATTACTTTATCCTGCTCAGTGTGTATGCCTTTTTTTTTGCTACCTCTGCTTTTGGTACAGTACCATTAATACTGGGTAAAGATAACATCTTTGGTTGCACTAGTGTGCATGTTTTGTGTAAGCTGCAGTATACTCAAATCGGTGGCAGCAAGGCCTTGGCAATGTTTAAAGATGGTCAGTAAAATTTTAAAATCAAAATGTTGCAGAATGATCAGCCAATGGCAATTAGCTACAACTGGAGTGATATGGCTGCAATTTTTGCACCAGTTTACAATCAGGCAGCAGAGTTTTGGATTAGCAGGTAGCCCAGCCAGACCAGAGCTTCAAAAGTCCAATTATGAAAAAAAAAAAAAAACAAGGGAGCGAATGGGTGGTGTCTGTAGTCTCATGGCTCAGATAAGAACAAATTACTGAGATAATGCACAGGTGCAAAAACACGGTCTTGATGATGCTGTTTGATTTGTGAGTCCATGTATGGTGTTGGATCGGCGCTAACCTCAACATTGCACATAGTCACAGTGCTGAATAATGGTAGAACTAATCCAGGCCCAAATCAGACAGAGGTAGCCATGTGGTTTTTGTTCTTGTATCAGAGACTATCAATTTCATTTTGTGCAAAAATGAGTACAGAGACATCAAAACTGGGTTGTTATTTTGAAAGTAAGAGAGCTGTGAAAAAGTTGATTATAAAGACAAGAGGCTGGATTCACCAAGCTTTCTGAAGCTGCAAAACTTTCCCTAAGTCCCCAAAACTGCCGCAGCTATAGAAAAAAAGGGTAGATTGCTCTGAGGGCTATTCACAAAAATCTCTGCAGCTGCGGAAAAAAAACACTACGGACTGTGGAAAAAAGTGCAGCTGTGGAAGTCCCAGAGTAAAACAAGGTAATAGACAAGCAAGGCACAGCCCATCAAAGGCTATTCTCAGCCAGTTTTTTTTCTGCAGTTGTGGAAAAAATGTTACTCACATTGGAGTGAGGTGTAACTCTCCTTCAGCAAACTGCAGTAGTGCCCCAACAATTGAAATCAATTGTAACATGGCATAGAAAATGATAGTGAAATGGAGAGCAGGCACTGGTTGAAATGCATCAGGTGATCGAAACCGAGTAGTGATTAAGCCACCAGTAGAGCACGCTGGTGCCCTACCACAAGTAGCCACACAGTGCAGCACTGCGACGGGAATGAACAGGGTAGAGATCCAATGCAGTAGTACAGCCCGTTCGGCATCAGGGTCGTGCAAAAGAAAAATTCCAAGGCAAAGAATTAGTATGTGCTGTCATGTCTGTTTGTGTATCATAGTCTCTGTGCCTGTAGATGGCACTGATAAACCAATATAATCGCCAGAACAGAATGAGAAAGTGAGATGGTGAAATAGCGAATGAGTAAACAGATAGAAGGAGCACAGCAACTGCCAGAAAACAAACACAATAACTAAAACAATCCCTTTTTTCCCCACGTCTGTTTCTGTATCTGTGTTATAAATGTGTTCAAAAATTGGGAGACATACATGCTCGAGACAATCACACATGAGTATATGCATATTTTGTAGTGTCAGTGTATTAACGCAAAGAAATGTCCCGCAGTGCACTGCTGCTATACAGCATTGGGATGTAAGGGCAAAGCACTAAGCATTAAAACGGTCGGGACAAATCCCTGAATCGTAGTCTAGTTTTTGTCTTAGATATAGTATTAGTGTCATGGTCGGAAGTGTAAAATACCGGACACTATATAAAGGAATGTGTATCAGCAACCGTGAATGCGCACGTTCTGAGATCATCTCACTGTGCTGTAACCAAACAAGCGGTGGATAGTTTAGCATGCAGCAATACTACTTTAATATAACGTCTCTGTACTTTCCAGTGAAATTGTGGCTGCACAATATTCCAGTCGGACTTGCCATGTTACAAGGTCATTAATCCCCTCCAGAGTCGGGCTCTACCTGTGGCTTAATACCCGCTGGGTGGTTTGAAGCACGAGGCCACAACCCCAACCCCTCCCCGCGGGCATCAATCCACCGGTAGAGCCCTCCTGTGTCAGGGATTAATGCTTACTTATGGTGGAGGTAGAATTCCAGTGGGTATAGCAGTGGCTGATGTTACAGCAACAAGAGCACACATTGCAATGATATGGCAACAGGCAAAAACCACCAGACCCAGTGCAGCCCATGACGGAGCTCCACAGGCACTAGAGTCTGACCAGCCTGCAGTGAGTGCTACTCCTGCAGGCAACAGGAACACCCCAAGGAGGGACAGCCAGCAGTGACAGTCGGCCACTGTGGTGCCATGGTAGTGCTGGTACCTGTGGTGCTGCAGTGGTCCCAGTTGGGGAACTGGTTGCTGGTCTCTGTGTGTGCTTACAGCTACATGCTATGGCAGTATTGTGTTAGTCTGCTGCTCCAGCTAATTGGGGTCACTATTGTTGTTGCTCCTCAGCCATTCTCACAGCTGCAGATCTGCAGTTACGGCTGTGCAGCACTTGTGCAATTTCTGCAGCTGCTAAATTACCACACCTGTGGCACTTTTTATGGAAATCCGCAGCTGCACTGGTTTTCTTTGTGTATACCATTTAATACGTTTCCGCAGTGCTGCAGGCCTTTTTCCTGCAGCTGCAGGATTTTTGGCATTCTTTGTGAATCTTGCCCAAGGTTACTAACATAGAAACATAGAGTTGACAGCAGATAAGGACTACAAGAACCATTCAGTCTGCTCACTTTTTCTACCTTATGAATGTGCCATAGGCCTTTACTCTGTCAATGGTCTATTTATTCATACTTATCTGTATTGCTCCCTTTTGCCTATCCTATACCTGTTTGAAGCCCTGCACTGTATTCATATCCACCACTTCCTGAGGTAGGCTGTTCCATGCATCCATCACCCTTTCTGTGAAAAAGAACCTCATCACATTACCCCTAAATCGGCTTCCCTCTAATCTCATGCTGTGTCTTCTTGTCCTGTTATTTTTCTTATATTGAAACATGTTAAACTCTTTCACCTTGTTAATGCCCATAAGGTGTTTGAATGTTTTTATCACATCACTTCTCTCCCTCCTTTGCTCTAGGGTATACATATTGAGCTCCATTAATCTGTCCTCATATGTTTTCTGATGCAGTCCCTGCACCATTTTGGTTGCCCTTCTCTGGACTGCCTCCATTTTGTTAATGTCTGTGTGCAGGTGCAGCCTCCAGTACTGCATGCAGTACTCCAGATGGGGCCTAACCAGTGTCTTGTAAAGAGGGATTATTACCTCCCTGTTACGACTTGTGATACCCCTACTAATACACCCCAACATCCCCCTAGCCTTACCTACTGCTTTAGTGGTCTACTTGGATGTTTTCAGGTCATCTGTGATGATGATGCCAAAGTCTCTTTCTTCCCTTGTGATTGCCAGCTATAGGTAGCTTCAGGGTTTTTCTTCCCTATGTGCATGATCTTGCACTTCTTTGCATTAAACCCCAGTTGCCACTCTTCAGATCATTTTGCCGGTTTTTCCAGACCTCTTCTCATTCTGCCCACCCCATCTGGATCATCTGCTCTGTTTCAGATCTTGGTGTCATCTGCAAACAGGCAAACCTTACCCTCCAGTCCATCTGCAATTACTGGTGCATAGATCTGTGTATCACTGGCATAAGCATTCTAAAACAGTCCATGAGGCATAAATATATTGGATGATGGGGCCATATAAAGAATGAAAAGGAGGGGCCCTAAAACAGAACTCTGGGGAACTCCAGAGTTTGCAGGTCCAAGTGCAGAGTTGCAGTTATTGACGCAGATGTTTTGTAGACAGTCCATTAGGTAAGTGTGTATCCAGTTCTGTATCATACTTATGAAGCCAACTATGGCATGGATCTAACTGATGAAAGTGTTGTGGTTCATTATATCTAGAACAGAAGAATCAATCAATGAAAGCACCCCAGAAACATCCTGATTGATATATACGAATAAGTCATTTGAAACTCTTAGGAAAGTGATTTTAGTGCTAAGCTAGATTGAAGAGGAAAACTGCCCATTGGTTGAGAGATACTCAATAGGTTGTTTAGCCACAATGTTCTCTAATACCTTTTAGATTAAAAGTAGCTGCAGGATTAAGCGATATTTGGCACATATGTTGATTTAAAGATAGAGATTTTATCAGGAAGGGATAATGATAGCAATATTAAAAGCTGAAGGAAAAGCACCAAAGTAAAAGAGGAATTAATTAACTTAGTGATGAGAAGAGTAAGAATGTGAGATAAGTCTATGAGAAGCTATGTGTGGGCAGGGCATAGAAAAGACAACCTGATGTTTGAGCTGTTAAGGGCAGCAAGAATGCCATCTTCTGAGAAAGAACAGAAAGGCAATAGGGCTGATATGCAACTACCTTCAGGTACTATATGCAGAAGTTGCATGAGATGAAGTCTCTTCGCACCATGACAAACAACTGAGTTGGCTACCATGTTGCCCTGTTGCTGTTGCTACTCCTGTTCCTTCTCCAAATCCATCACAGTATTTTCTTCAGACAACTGGCTGTTTATTAAAAATTAGGTTTCATACATCATTTTTAGCATGACAAACAATAGCAAGTTGACTTCTGTGCTGCCCTTGTCTCTTTCAACTCCATCATAAAATTATTCCGCTGCCTGGCTAAGTGTCTAATAATTTAGCAAATCAATTCTGACCACAAGCTGACTTCTTGTGTTACTTGTGCCAGTACATTCAACTCCACCATGGCAGTCTTCAGCTTCCTGGTTGCCTGTTTAATTTGCACATCCGACCTCAAGCTGATGTATGTGTCCAGTACTCGATGTGTGCTGCCGCCATGCCTTCCTGCAAGTTTTCTTTTTGATGAGCTGATTTCCTGTGTGGCCTGTGCCATATCCTATTTATTCTATGTATGTAGCATTGTTGTCCAGGATTGACATACTGAGTGGGAATTCATTTCCAGGCATGAGCTGGGGAGCGGGAGGGTTGCAGGTGAAAAATAGGTAATAAGGTACAGACTTCAAGATCTGTCTAAAAATTACAGCAAGGCATGAGGAGGGAGGAGGTAGAGCAGATAGGCAGGAGGAGGAGGAGGAGATGAAAAGAGAAGGTGGAGTGCCCCACAGAGGTTTTGCAGTAGGGAATAGAGAAGGAGTGGGCATCAGATGAGTGGTGGGAGTAAGAGGAGGGAATGGAAGGGGAGAGAAGTGAGGAGACATAGCAGGGAATTGAGGAGAGCCAGTATTTAGCAGCAACAGAAAAAGGGAGAGAGATATGAGAGAAAGATTCAGATAAAAGAAACAGTGGTGGGTGAGAGAAGGGCAGTTAAGGGTGAAATGACAAAAGAAGTAGAAGAGGAGGTCAGTCTGTACTTCTTGGACTTGTAAGTGTGGACTGACAATATTGCATGCATACTGAATTAGGGGGTGAACAAGAAAATACACATGGAACAGTTAAGAACTTAAGTTTTAGGATAATTTATTTTTTGGAGGGTTTATTATTACATTTTATTTCACAATTAACTCATTGGGGGGTAGGAGTGAGCCCCATAAATTCAGCATGTCTGTTGACTTTGACATGCTGATTTAACTGTACTGTTCTGCCTCAGCTAGCACTCGTGTGTGTGTGTGTGTGTGTGTGTGTGTGTGAGCGCATCCTCAGAGGAAGCCTACCCCAGAGTAGGTGAAACGTCGGTTCCAGCCGGTTGTTCAGTGGTAGCTCTGATCATCACCACCAGCTAAGGCTGCTCTGTCTCTCTGCTATTTTTTTTGGGGGGGGGGGGTTGTTTTGTTTTTTACTGTCTTATTGAGATGTATTGATGTCTCCTTCTTTTTAATACTTAAAAATTCACTGAGACTGGGAGTAAGTACTTTAGGCAGTCTTTTTGCACATAGTGCAAATCTGGTAGCAAAACGGGGAGGTAGATGCACCATAACCCCTTTTTGTATTCTTGTTGTTTTATTTGTGGCAGCACAGCTGTACCAAAGGTGTAGTGGCAATTGCTCTTTTTACATTATAGTATGTGCAATTGTACACTCTCCTCTTGTGGGTTCTATTCCTCCTACTGTACATATGTAACACTTTGTACAGCATGTGCAGTTATATTATTGACTTGTATTTCATTTGGCTGATGTTCTTGATAACTTAATGTGATAATGTGTTTAGAAAATGTAACCAAATATTTATTTGTTTATTTATTTGTAAGCTTTACCCGGAAAGACACACTAAGCTAATTTAGCTGGTTTCCAGGTGCATCCTGAGGGGGTGGTGGTGGTGGGTTACATGAACCTGTTTTATTGACAGCAACTATTAGCATGCAATGGAAGCAACTTTGTCAGCGGAGAAAGGGGTGTCATCTTGCCTCTCTGCTTATTACTGGTGAGGCCCCATCTAGAGTATTGCAGGTTGTTTTGGGCCCCTCAGAATAAACTGATCATGGGTAGATTGAACAGGGTGCAGAAGAGCATGACAAAGATGATTAGAGGTATGCAGGATAATAATTATAATGTGAGGCTTACTGCCCTAAGATTGTTTTCAATTGAAAGGAAAAGAATGCACAATTATATGATTTGAGTGCACAGAGTATCAAGAGACCTGCACTGCAAGAATGTCTCAGTTGAACAGCCAGTGTGATGAGATTTTGAGAGGGCACTGCAACCAACTTAAAGTAGAACTTTTTGAATCGGAGAAAAGAAAAAAATGTGTTCACTCAGAAGGTGGTGGCAATCTGGAACAGAATACCTGAGGAAGTGGTCAAGCATGACCTACTCTTGTAGGATTCAACCAGAAACTACACAAATATCTGAACAGCATGGATAGTACTGGGTATAACTGCTGAGAAGCAGTGGACAAACAGAATGAACTATTGTCTGACATCCTATGTAGTATGTTATGTTCCCACCTTATACCGTCCCCTCTCCCTAGGCCACATCCATAAATGAGATTCTTGCTGTAGCTCTGTATGTCTGATTATGTAAATAAATAAATATTTACCCAGTGAAACAATTTATATAATTAAATTGATAAATAGATCAATCAATCAATAATCTTCCTCCTCCATGTGAACCCTATTACTCCTTCTACCAGGCTGCTTGGCCCAACCACAAAACTACACTGACAGCAAGACTCTCCTACTATTGCAATATTATACTATGCCTACCTGGTTTACCTGCCTTCCAGTCTGCCTTAATTGTGTTATCACTACTGAGTGACAGCATGTATTTTGGTACTTTACCACCAAGTTCAAATCACTACTAATCATGTTAGCTTGTTTGTGCCTATATAGCTGAAACAACCCCCCCTTCCCCAGGATAACAGATAATGAATCCCAGATAATGAACAATTATCTTGAAAATTTAACCTAGACCATATGACCCCTGATAAGGTTAACTGCAGGTTAACCAAAGAACTGCAGGAGTGTTCACAGTATGGTTAAGGCACTATCTGAGCAGCTCTAAACAATGATTGTATATCATTGCGCTTCTACTGAAGTCTGTGTGAAAGGCTAGCTGTACATAAATATATCAATGTATAATGTAGAAAATAATGAATGGGAAATTATACACAACAAGGCTATGTTTCCAACAAGGGGCAGAGATGACATCATATGGAAATGAGAGTGAAGTTGAAGCAATCCATGATGTCATCTGAACCCCAAGATGGAAACACAAGCCATGTTGGGCATGGTTGCCCATGTTTTATTTTTTTTGTACAGTATATAGTTTTACTGTACATCAGAAGTGAACATTTCAGCTTATATACAGACATAAGTGTGACCCATCCCCTCCCACCTACCTTTATGAAAATATGAACATACAAAAGGCCAGCAGAAGAAGGCCCAAAGGTCTGTCGAGTCTGCTTGATGCAGTGTGCATGCGTGGATGCTACATGTCGCTCCATTCCCATCCTCGTCACCCTAACCTTTCGCTTGAATCTATCTCACCCTCTTCTAAACTCCCAAACTGTTCTGTGGTTTACTAACCCCCCTCTGGCAGTGCATGCAATCCTGCCACCACCCTTTCAGTGCAACCCCCCCCCCCATTAATTTGCAGTTGAGCCCTCTGGTATTTCTGTTCTCACTATTGCAAAAATGGAAAAAAAGAGCTCCTATATCAACCTTTGTTAATGCCTTTAGGGTGTTTGAAGGTCTCAGTCATGCCCCCTCTCTCTCTCTCTCTCTCTCTCTTCTCTCCTCCAGTGAGCACATGTTCAGGTTTGCCAACTGCTGTTCATATGAGATATCTTGCTGCCCCTGAATCTTCATGGTAGCTCTCCTCTGTACTGCCTCCATCTGGTTTACGTCTTGACTTCAGGTTAACCTTTCATTGCTTATGTAGTCAGTAACTACATTAAAGTTAAATTATTATGATGCTGGGGGAATGCTAAACACAGAGTTGGACTGGCCCACCCTGATACCTGGAAATTTCCAGGTGGGCCCCTCATGTTGAGTGCCTGGCCACCTTCTGAACTCTGAAAATCTTTGCATTTGTCATCTATTTGCTAATTAAATGGGGTAGTCTAGGCACTGTAAGTAAATTTAAAATGCAAACATAGTACCAAATGTAAGTGAAATACTGATAAGAATGTGTCACCCTGGGCCTTCCCTTATTGATTTTTCAGGTGGGCCCCTGTATCAACTTTCAAGGTGGGCCCCCCGTACCCCAGTCCAACCCTGGCTAAATAGGTAATAACCATACACAGCAACTTTTAGTGACCTTTGACTTGTGCGCAACTTGTCATGACTTTTGAAATCTGCACAAATGTTATGACCTTTGAACTATGAGCAACAACTACTGCCCATGCACAACAAAGATGGATTTTTAGTGTATGGGAATCCAGACACAACACTTTACCATATAATATATAATGGTCCTTATTTGTGTGTACAGATACCAGAATATAAAATAAACATGACTTAAAGGTTACATTTTGTCGCTGTGGCATCCTTTGTTTATCATATGTGAAATAAATAATAATGCAAAAAAAATCAAAACATATTGAAAATAATGAATTTAAAGGTAAAATTGTAAATTAGATGACTTCAAACATATCCCAGGTCTATGTTTTCACAATATCCATTTCAAAAGAGTGACTTTAGTTAAACTATTTAACAGCTCTGCCTTCAAGCACAGCATATCATTTAATTAAATTTACCCTTTAAAAGAAAATCCATTGCAGTCAATTTAGAGTCTAGCAGAGTATAACCTTTTTTGAGGTTACTAGTGCTTTTAACCACTGTATAAAGTGCATACAGTGTTAATTAGCATATTTAGGATTAAGTAGATTAAACCATGCGGTAATCATTCTCCAATTCAGTAAGAACGATCTCTCATGAATAGTGGACATAAATGACAATCATGAGAGCCTAGATATTACATAATCACTAATTACATTCAGTAAAATTAGTGGAACCTCATCAATATGATCGTTAATGGCTGATTCATGTCATCAGGCTGTTCTGGCAATGGAGAAATATCAACAGCCTACATCATTCTCTGATTGTATTAGCATAGCCGAGGGCACTAAAATGGGTTTTGGCCATGAAGTGATTTGATGTCTGTGATGGACAGAAGCAAAAAAAACAGTGTCCTTCCTCTGTGGAATTTGTATAGATACAGCACGCACATAAACTTAATTATGAACTTCAAAGAACACAAGGCTGCTTGATGCTGTTTATTTATATCAATAGATGAAGCTTTTGCACAATGTAATTTTTTCTTTAATAAGGCAGACAAAAGAAAAAAGAAGTCACTGCACACTGTGAATGCTAGGACTATTATTTGAAATAAAATATTGCTCAGACTGTCATTTAACGAACTCTCTTGATCGCATTGTGATTACAAAGGTATGAATTATTGGGCATGTCTGCCAGGCAGTACAGGGACATTGTGCAGGGAGCTCAGTAAAAAGATTAGTCAGCATAGTTTAAAATCTGCAGAAAAAGTAAATCAAATACAGTCATGATAAGGTTGAATAAACTGAAATTACACCATGAAAGAGCCAGCTTTATTTTTGTGCATGATTACTATTGTTCATCTATATAGTAAAATAGCTACTGTTTTAGATGGCAGCAAATTCATTTAAAATGTATCTATTCATTTTTTTGAGATTCATCATGGTCTATGGCTAACGTATAGGCTTGGGAACCAGGGACACAACTTTAAATCCCACAACAGCCACTTACTTACTATGTGATCCTGACCCAAGCCTTTTCCCCTTAGTTCTTCAGTACTCCATCTGAAAATTCAGTGATAGCAGGACCACACTGAAATGAGGTATTTTAGCTTGTCTGGGCTATACTGTGTGACTATATTATAAAGATGAAAACATATATACAGTATATGTGTGTGTGTGTGTATATACTGTGTATATATATATATATATCCCCATAGATCTGCAGCCTTGTTAGGTATTTTAAAAACTATGCAACAAATCCATTATAATCACTGAATAAATGAATCCCACCATAGTGGTCATCCCCAAAAAGATCATCCTGAATGTCATTATAACTGTCTTTCTTGAAGAAATCGTGATGTGTTTTTTTTTTTATATTCTCTCTGGCAGAAATTATGCACGTCTGTACAGTAAATATCTATGTGTGTGTGTATTACATTTATATCTGTACAGTGCATTTGCATCTGGCTTTATGTGGTTTGGTGTTTATCCCTATGTGTGTGTTTTACTGGATCTTTCCATTTGTCTGTATTTGCATGCCTATACTGTATGTATATAGATACATACATAGATACATAGACAGTGTCGGCAGATAAGGGCCTATGGCCCACCCAGTCTGACCATTTGAGCTTGTAAGTTCGGTTTATGTTTTCCTAGAAGTCTGTTGCCCCTTACCCCTGACTGCCAGAATTCCTTTATGTCTATCCCATGCATTCTTAAGTCCCGTGATTGTTTCAGCCCCCACCACTTCCTCTGGCAGGGTGTTCCACTTGTCCACCACCCGTTCTGTGAAGAAATACTTCCTCACGTTTCCTCTGAATCATCCTCCCTCCAACTTCATCCCATGCCCTCTAGTCCTGGAACATCTTTTTCACATAAAAATAGTGTATTCCTGCACCCTGTTCCTCCCTGTAAGATACTTGTATGTCTCTATCATATCCCCTCTCTCCCTCCTCTCCTCCAGGGAGTACATGTTCAGTTCCTTCAACCTGTCCTCATAGGACTTGTGATGCAATCCATGCACCATTTTTGTAAATAGCTATACATATATTATAGGAGCGTAGTTGTACCTGTATATTAGGGTTGAGCAAGCACTTTAATGTTAAACTCTGATTTTTGCAACTTGATAACTTTGCCCTCTTTCAACCTATTTGCCTAAAATTTGGCAAGTGTGGAGCCTGGGCCAGGATCTCTGGATCCTGAAAATTTTGTGTCAGTTGGATTGAGGGGCAAATTTATAGAAGTGCAAAAGATGATAGAATTCATACTAATTAAGTTATTTATTTTGTTCACCCATAACTAAAAAATGTTTTTTTTATACCCAAACCTTACAGGTGTGGTAGGGTATGACCCAAGGTACACTTTCACAAGTGACATGTCTTAAACTTTTATAGCTTTTGAAATAAAAGTTAAAAATGGTGCTGTTTTCTGAGCATGCTCAAATCCAAAAAATGAATGTTCAAAAATAGCTGGATATTTGCCTTAGCAATTTAATCAAAAATCATTTCCTTCACACTACTTTCATCAGCCACATCTGACGAAAGCAGTGTGAAAGAAATCACTTTCAATCATTTCTTTCTTCAGAGTTCTATGGAGATTAAAAGGATTTCAAACTTTCACAAAGTTCAAAAACCTTAAAAAACAGAAGTATTGCCTAAAAGCAGATATGTACAATGGAGAAAAAAGCTGACAGAAATTAAAGCCTGTAATTCATGTCACATATATTATCATTTTATCACAAAGGCAAACATATTTAAATATATATTTTAAAAAAGTTTTCATTGATGCATTAGATAGGGTTCCAGCATCAAAAGTAGGGAAATTACATGCTAGGGTTTCCAACCCTAGCACCCCCACCCTGCAGGCATCAACAGGCATGGGGTGTGCCTTGGGGTTGTCATCCCCATTCCATGAGTAAATAAACTGAGATGGGTGCAGCAACTGAGAATGGGGTGACTGTTAGGCTTGACAACCCCAGGGCACACCTCACATCTGTTGCTGCATGCAGGTTGGGGTGGGGTGTTAGGGTTGGAAACCCCAACATGACATTTCCCTACTTTTGACACTGGAACCCTAACTGGTGCATTAACAACATTTCTGCAAAGAATTTCCTTACTTTTTGAGATAGTATAATCATATCCTTATTTCCTTGTAGGAGGGCAGGGCCCTCTGGGCCCTCCGCTCACATCAGTCCATAATGGTATCCATATTTGAGTGTGGGAGGCCCTGCGGTAGTATCCATCTATAATTTTTGAGATATTGTAATCATAACCTTATTGCCCTGCACTCTCATACATTCATAATTTTAAAGATACTGTAGTTGTCTCCCATCCCATGCTGTGCAACACCAAAGAAAGACCTCACAGTGCAATGTTATCCTATGGGAATCACAGGAAAATCTGAAACCTGTATAACTCCACACCAAATGAATAACTTTTCACCAAACCAGCAAAAGGCACATCCGTAGGGCAAACCCTTTGTACCCTGATAATTTCATACAAAAATTGGAAGCCATGTCTACACAGTGGAGTGACAAAGAAATGACTGCGTCCACTACCCATTACAATGTTATCCTATGGAAAACAAAGGAAAATTTAAACCCCCAGAATTCTGTCTAGAGCAAAGGAATCTGCTTTTACCAGACCAGCAAAAGGCACATCCGTGGAGCAAGTCCTTTGTACCCTGAACATTTCAGACCAAAATTCCAAACCCTTTCTTCACTGTGAAGTGACAAAAAAAAAAAAGGTATAAAAATTCTTTTTTTGTAAATTGTGAAACAGGATCCTGTTTTGAGCTCTTCTTTTTGGCAATTTGTGAAAAAGAAAAAACATTTTTTACAAATCCTGTTTCACATCCTTTTTTTCACAGTTTGCAAAAAAAAGTCCTTTTTCACAGATTGCGAAACAGGGTCCTGTTTTGTTATTCTTTTTTCACAAATTTATGAAACAGGATTTTGGCATGCTAAAACAACACATTTCCAGGTGATTTATGAAAAAACTAACACCAGAATCTGACAGAACGGATCCCGATTAGCAGAACACAAGAGTTGATTACTTAAAAAAAAAAACATAATTATTTTCTGTTTTTTTTAACTTTGTATGCCACACTAAGAAAAAACAAGATGGTGGCAGCATCAAACAAGATTCCCATTTGCAACAAAGTATTATTTATTTGAGATACCGGATTTCCCATCTGGGAAACAGAATTACGTTTCAAGGCTCACATCTAACTTTTCCCATTGAAAATAATGGGACATTTTAAAATTTTATAACTTTTGAACAGATTCATATTTTTTCACCAACTCTTCAAAAAGCACATCTATGACTCAATACCTTTCTACTCTAAACATTTCAGACCAAAATCCCAAGCTGTATTTGCACAGTGGTGTGACAAAGAATTTTACATGAAATGGTAATTTTCACATTTTTTGAGACTCCGTATTTCAGAAACCACATATCTGACCAGAATGAAGCTTGGCACATCAAGAGATCTTCAGTCCCTGATGGTGCTTGCAGCATGTCATGCAAATCAGTTGAACAGTTGTGAAGACATTAAAGTGCAAAATTTCAAGCTTAACATAGATGTGAAAGTTGAACCCTAACAATAGGGGTGCGGCTTTTAACACTCCGTATCTATGCACCAACACATCTGACAGGAATGAAGCTTGGCAGATCAAGAGATCATTTGTCCCTAATGTGGCATGCTGAATGTCATGCAAATCAGATGCACAGTTGAAAAGTTATTAAAGTGCAAAAAGCATGAAAAAAGATTCCCCGTTTGAGACAAAGGATTACCCATTTATGATAACGAATCCTTTTTTGAGGTGAGCATCTAACTTTTCCCATTGAAAATAATGGGAAACTTCAAAATTTAATAACTTTTTAACTTATTCATATTTTTAACCAAATCTTCAAAAGGCACCATTGTGGCCCAAGACTTATTGACCCTAAAAATGTCATACCAAAATTCTACACCATTTTTGCACTACGGCATGACAAAGAATTTGACAAAAAATGGTAATTTACATGTTTTTTGACACCCTGTATCTTTGCACCCACACATCTGACCAGAACAAAACTTGTCACATCATGAGATCTTTGGTCCCTGATGGACATGCAAAATATTACGCAAATCACTTGTACAGTTGTGAAGTTATTAAAGTGCAAGATTTTGAGTTTAACATGGAAGTGAAGATTTCACCCTAACTATAGGGGCATGACCACACCCCTATAATATATATTTAAATATATGTAATAATTAAACTGAAGAACAAAGGAAAATATGAGAACAGGACAGTGTAGTTATAGTTCAAAGACTATTTTTTTTTTAAAAGGGCTGAACTTGAGTCATTCATTTAGTCCTCATAGGGTCAGGGTTATTGGATGGTGAATTCACCAGGTCCCACTCCTTAATGGGGTATTTAACTTGCCCCCCCATTTATGCTGTAAATTTTAAACTTTCTGGTACACTGCCATGTGTTTTAAAGAAATGGGCTTCCAAGGTATTACCAATATTGCCATTTCTGATGGCCCTTCAATACTCCTGCATTTTTATTTTAAGCTACTTGGAAGTCCAACCTACATATACTTTAGGGCAGCAGCACCAGGCAGCGTAAATACTATAGAGTTTGGAACATCTCACAGATTGCTGAACCTTAACTTTTGTGTGTGTCCCTGGTAGGTCATGTAAATACCCTTGCTGAATTTGTTTACAAAACAAAGCATTCTTTTCAGGGAAAAAAATCACTTAGATCATCTTGACCACCAAGGCAGAACAGACTCGCCCTCAAAGTGACTAAGAGTCATAATGTCTCTAATACTGAGTGCCCTTGAGAATAAAAAATGTAGTTTCTGCTTCAAAGATTTTTTTTAAATTAGTATCACTGAAGAGCTCAGATTAGTGCCCAGATAAAATGTTTCTAATGGAAGATAACATAAAATTATATTATGTTATAAAAGTTACAAAAGTCAAAGGTGATTCCTGATTATAAACATTTTTCCTTGGAATCAATATGGACTCCATTTCAATATATTTTGCATATCTATAGCCATTCTGAAGAACCTTATTGGAATCCCCCCCCCACCACCACCACCACCAGACTTAAACCTCCTTTTAACTCATTACCTCCTGGGTGGCCATTTTGTGCCAGGTAAACAATGGATAGTTTGGACTTCATATGGAGCTATTGGAGGTGTGAGTTAAGATATCATAATCCTGTATACTTCAACAGTTTCTCATAATGCAGAGAAAATGTACAAAAGAATACATCAAATTAAATTCTAAGCATTAGCACTTTTTGCTCTCGTGTACGTATTTCTAGAGGTAAATTTTTGAAAGGTTATAGTTTGAATCCTGTTGTTATCATTTTAAAAATGTTAATCCCAAAAATCAATATTCATTGCATATGTGGCATATGTAAAGAAAAGACTGGAACCATAATGATTGAGCTAATTGATAAATTCTCCTACATTTCCCTTATCATTCTGCCACATTCAAATTTTGTTCTCTATTTATTGGTGTTATCTGACTATCCCCCCTCATGAATGGATTTGGATTGTTGAAGATATAGCTTCTGAGCAGCTCAGGAATAAATTGGTATAAGAGGGGGCAACAGTAATTTCCACTGCAGTACGCCTGAGCTGAAGGCACCAATGACCATCAAACACAAAATAATTATGTCTGAGAATTAAATCCATATCCTGGAGGAGAAAGTCAGAGGGCACCATTGATATCCAATGTTCTTGAACTGAAAGGATATGTTGGATTGCCCGTAGACCAAAGTCATGCTGTATGCTTATATACTGAGATACTACATCAACAGTTACAAAGATGTAGCTAGCCTTCCATTTCAAATCCTGCATTTTCTTTAAAATGTCCATCGTATCTTGGAAGTAGGCTGGCATCTGTTAAACCATATCTTTAAGTAAAAAATCCAAATATTTTGATAAGTTCTCAGACACCAAGCCTATCCCAGAGACAATCAAATGAACTGGAGGATCTGTCAACATCTTATGGATCTTTGGAAGAAGATAGCAAATAGGGACAATAGGATTAGCATTCCTAATAAAATTTGCCTCTTGAAATATCTATTGCCCTGACCAAAAGGCCCCTTCTACCATCTGCTTTAACTGGCCTTTAGACAAATAAGAAGGATTTTGTGTCAATCATTTATAACATTCTGGGTCATTTAATTGTCTAAGAGCATCTGTCTTATAACAATCTATTGACATTACTACATTTCCACTGTTTTCTGCACTTTTAATTATAATATATTTCATATTTCCAATCTTCTACACTTTTACTAATAATAACTTTCCTATTCCCTGTCTCTTTCAGGGTTTTCCCTTCAAGGTTGGAAATGTTGCAGTACTCAAATAGTTCAGCAACATCCTCAAATATAAGTCTTTGAAAGACCTTTACTTTAGGACCTGAGGAGCAACATGGTTTAAATAAGGACCTAAGTTTAAAATTAGTATGCTTAAAGGCCCCATAACAGAAATGCAAGTCACTGAATTACCTGAAAAAAGTTGTACTTGTGACAGTGACTAGAATTACATTCTCCGTACTTCTATCCTCATAATGAGTACCACTTTGTTCATTTTGTGTTAATGTTAACATGAAATCCATATTTAAATCTGCTTTGCTATCTACTTCAAAATTTACCGGAGACCTCTTAGGATACAACAGTTCATCCTCGTTGTCATTCATGATGTTATCCTTCTCAGCAGGCTCATTTGGAATTGGCAGATTTCCATAATTTGTAACATATATGTTGTATGTTTCCCCTTTATTGTTTTAACTGTTTTTAAGCTCGGTTTGTACCTTGTACAGGGCATTCTTTGAAAATAGGGCTTAGGCTCTAAATGTATGTACCTGGATAAAAATAAAACGTTTATCATCATCATCATCTCTTGCATCTGGTCTGTAGCTTTCAAATTGTCAAAACGTAGCCTCAGGTTAACCTTTTACAAAAATATATAGAGATCAGTTATCACACTGAACTTAGCCAAATAAGTGTGGGCACAAAGTTCAGTCATTTAGATAACTAAGTCAGCTATCTGTGAGACTAATCACTTGCTTTTCTTCACTATAACCCTTTTCTGATCTCCATTGTTCCAATACCATTTGCTTGTTTCTGGTGATTTTTACCCTTCTGCAACTGGATATCCCTTTTGTTGTTTTTACTCTTAGTTATTCATCTATGCCCCCACCTCAGTTTGCTGATTTAGTTCCCAAAATCCACCAACCCTTCTATACTGCGATCATTAGGAGACATTGAGCAATGTGAAGAATCAGCATGTGCTTCATTACCTCTGCTCTTACTGTGGTTCCTTCTGTTATATTGTGATATTTTTCCACAATGTGTTTTATCCTCTGGTCACTCCAACTATCCCCTATCTGTACTGGTCCCTCCAACCCCATCACCCAACTTCTCTAGGATATGCCTTCTCCATTTCATCCTTCCATGGGAGCCTGGCCAGAGGTGCCAGTCATAGGTGTGGGGCCTGCAAGGAACTGGCCCATCACCATGCATTAGTTGGAGTGTTTTTCCTTCATTTTCTCCCTGGGGTCCCTGCGTGTGCAATGACACAATGTGTGTGCCCTGCCTCCAGAGTCATGCCCCAGCATCTGGGCATGCAGTCCCTTCCTCTGCTGTTGCATGGTGCTGCTACCCAGATTCCTATAGGTGGCAGTCAAGCCACAGGACAGACATTCCTCCTCCCCGCGGGAGTAGAGCTGAGGAAGTAGAGCTGATCTATGGATGCTCAACCTTCCATCTCTCAGCCAGCCCCTGAGCAACCAAGCTCTATTCCCAAACCTGGGTTACCATCATGGCATGAGGTTAGGCACCCAGTGCCTCAGCCCTCTGGGCCAACTATTTTGTGATCTTGATCTGGAATGTTCCTTTCCCACTTGAATAAATTGCCAAGTTTATAACCTTTTAAATCCCTCTAAAACTTAGTTTTTTTTTCTTATTTCTTTTTCAAATTTAGCCACTTGTGTCATTAATTTATTGTTCAATTCTGTGAATTCTGGATTTTCTCTAATTGTGTTAATTCTAATCTGCTGCTGTATTGCCTCCAAGTACAATGCATCTTCTCAGATTAAGATATTAATCAGTTTGGAAGAACAGTCATTCAGGGCTTCCTCCCATTCAGTTTTCAATCTGAATAATTCAAAATTCATGGAAGAGATGCTTGTAAAATTGAATAATTGATGCACCCTATTCACCTCCAAATATTTTTGAAGAGTAGTCTGATTGTACTAAATCTGAATTTTACTGTAGTAGGTTTTTAGAGCTTTAAATTAGTTATTTGCAAAGGTGTTTACAAAATGATTAGTCCCCAAGGCGGACTTTAATGGCCAGTTCTTTCCCTTTCTTAATATGGGATTTCCATTGTAAATTGTGATCAAATGTTACCGCCAAATAAAAAGATTCATAACCTCTTGGACTACTGTACATAATCATTAATTTTCCATTCTTTTATTTGTTTATTCTTAGAACCAAAGACCATTTAATCTTTGTTTTTTTCTCTATATTTAAGGAGTGAGTCAGATAATCTAGTTAATTCATAACTGCTTCCATAGCTCTCTTAAGCCCCAACAGAGTCCTAGGCAATATTATAGTATCATCTGCATAAATCATCATTTTAACAGGTATACCATCAATTATTGGGGGGAAGTATTTGATCCATAGTGGTCACCAGTTTGTCTATATAGAAACTAAACAGTATAGGCACTAGGAGGCAACTTTGTTTAACACTTCTTCAGATTTTGAATGCTTTAGATGGGGGTCCATCTTTATTAACTCTTACCTCCATATTATTATGCAATAATCTAAATACCGTCAAGAAATTATTAATTCTTAGATCTTGTAAAATATACCCGAGAATATCATAGTGCACACTGTCATATGCAGCTTTAATATCAGTAAAAGCTGTGTGGATCTTAACTTTCTTTCTCCTTACATATTTGTCCAATATATAATTCAACATAAGAACTAAGTCAATGGTGCTAAATCCTTTTTTAAAGTCAGCCTAAAAATCCAATATTAACTTCCTTTCCTCTATCCAGTATTCCATACACTGCAATACTACACATGTGAAAATATTTGAGGCATACTGATCAAAATGGGTCTACAATTATTTGAATTAATTTCAGAACCTTTTTTTACATATTGGCACAACGGCCCATACTGGCCAACTACTTCATATTGTTATGTTAGTGGAAATAAAAGAAAAGAAAGCAACACACAAGGCTGCCCACCAATCACTGCTTGCTTGGAATATTTCTGCAGGTATACTGTCAATTCCTGATGCTTTGTTGTGCAGTCGTTGTGACTTTCACCTCTTCGGGAGTTATACTATGCCAGCGATCATCTTTAGAAATCTCTCTCTGACTATCTGTTGTCAGATTAAAAGTCTCTGTTCCAGTACCCATTCTTTATTGGTTCCTTCATCATTATTATAAACTTGCTTAACATATCTGACCCAAACTTCTGGACATACTACAGCCTCATGATTTAATCTCTTATTATTAATGCAAAATGCAACTAACTCCCCAAATCTCTTGCTGTCATTATTTAGTGTCTTGAAGTTATCTCCATAAATGCTCATTATGCCTTCCTTTTATTTTTATGTAATAAACCTCAGTATTCTTTTCTTAGATTTATAAATGCCATCCTGTCTGCTACCTGGAGTATATTCTTTGCTCTTTTGGCTTGCTTATGTACCACCTTTTTTTAACTTATAACTCTCTTGATCAAACCACTGTGTCCTTCAAATGAAATTCCTTCCAGCAGTTTTTCTATCACTTATTGAAAAAGGCTCAATACTCATACTGTCTATTTCCTCATAAAGATAAATATTTTTTTCAATATTCTGTAAATCATCTTTCCATGATAGAACTATATCTAGTAATGTTTGGTTTGTATCTTGTGTTTATTCTTCCAAGATCACATTAGTACACTCTGCCATATAGAGGACCCATTTAATAGCCTTCCTGTTCATAATAACCATATTTTGATCTGCATCTTCTTTAGCTTGGGCATCTTCCATGCACTTAAATGCCTTCTTAAATACAAATATTAGGAAAACAGGCAGACAGTCATTGTCCCATGTTTCTAATACATACATGTGTCTTTCAATGTAGGCAATTATACCCAACACGGTGGGTGGTGTTGGGCTATACCAGACCACCCAGGGGCGTAATGAGGCCTGACGCCACAGGCGGAGGGCCTTATAGCCCCTGGAAGGTCTGGTATAGCTCATACCACCCACCCTATAGGGTATTATTATGCTTAGCAAATGGGTTCCTGTAAACATTTTAATTCAATATTACCAAATTTTAAAAAACTGTTAAAATAAGTAAAGATTAGCAGTAAATCTATTGTCTTGTAAAGTAGCCTCTCTACTGGTATGCTTACCAGAATAGGGTACTGCTATGTTTGACAGTGTTTTTTAAGTTTTCCACTTTTATGGTGTCTTTTTCTTGTTTGCTGCCCCTCAATAGTAGCCCAGTGTGCCTACACTCCCTCCCCCATCCCCCCAAGCACCTCATTTCATGCACTGGAGGTACTGTCTGAACCATGATGGTGTTGGTGCTGATAGACAATACTTTTTTTTACATGAAGTTGGGAGCTTCATTGGAGGGCAGCATGATTTGTTCCTCCCAGCACCCCCCCACACACTTGCATATACACACACACACACACACACACACACACACTCACCTTCATCCCACCACTTCCCCCCAAAAATTGCAGTTTGTTTTAAAGTGCTGTTCAGAGTTAACAGCAATCAGCGATATTGGGACTGCAATGTGCTGGACAGAGAATAGCAGTTGGCGGTTGGAAGAAGGGGGGGTGTGAGGCCACAGTCAGGATACCAGTGCTCTGGTGCTTGTGTGCAGTTGGGAGAAATGCTGATATGTTCTCTCTCCCAGACCACATATAGATACATGGCTTTTCTTTTTATTTTGTTTTGTTTTTTAATTAAGCACACTCCAGACAGTTTCATGGGATGGAACACTGCTTGGGGTCGAGTGGGGCGTGGTGTCTATACGTTCACTTACTGCAGATATGCTAGCATGGCTAGGCATTGAGAACCAGTCAGCAGTTGCACAGCTAAGGACAGGGATGGTGGAAGTGCCATTCTGTCAGTTGGCACTCCCTTTAATGACTTTACATGGTACTGGTGGGGGCCTCGTTAAGCAAGGAAAAAAACATGGCAACCATTCAGTTTTGAAAATTCGACATGGGCATTGATTTTTGGGGGTTATAGGGTAGTTGGCACAGGCACTTGTTGTTTCCTGGTCTCTGTTGCCACATAAATGCCCACCTTAGCAAGGGGCTTGGCCAATCAGAGACAGGGAAATTTCAAACCCATTTTCTAAAATAGTATAGCTCCCTATTTATTGATCATTATTTGTAGTTTGTCTGATCAGAACATCAGACATCAAGATACTGAAAGTTAGTTGGATCATTTGGAATGGCCCCATTCTTACATTCAAGCCTCCTCCAAGTATATTCATTACATCCTGATACTCTGCCTTGATGCATATAACAAAATCCCATAGTTTTATCAGAGTTTCAACAATAGGAGAATGCACAGCATAAGGAGAAATACAGGTATCAACCAGAATGCAGTACACAATATAGAGGATAATGTATGGTCATATATTGGTAACCAGTTTGTTAACCATAGAGAGGTTGCCATGGCAACCATGGAAACCCCAAGAGCAATGTGAGAGAGGTTTAAGTTGCCATGGCAACCTTGAGATGGTTAAACAAACTGGTTGCCAATATATGCACCATAAATTATATTTTATAGTGTATGGTCCCATAAGTAGTGAAAAAAAAAAGAAGCAGGTACCTTTATTTTAAGTTTTAAGTCAAGTTCTCTCCACCACAGCCATTTCAGGAAGGCTGTTGCATCATGCAGCATGCATGCGCAGAGCGATTTTCACTGTTATACCATCAATGGGTTAACAACAAAGTGACGTCACATCAATAGTATAACAACCATGGTAAAAGACAGATTTCGGCATATAACAACATTCCACCATATATTATATTGTCTTTACTTAACTCCTCAGGGAGAAAATGTGGGTCTCCTACAATTAAATTTTCACTAATAATTCCAAGCATTTTAGAGACAAGGGCAGTTATTCCTCCACAAGGTCTACCATATTTTGCATGCCTTACTCTTTTAATCTCACACATTTGGTATTCTTCTATAGCAAGTTCTTTGTTATCCATGGGCCATGTTTCCTGTAGCATCACTATGTCAATATAGTTAATAAAGTCTAGCCAACACTGAGTAGGTTTTTCACTTAGCCATGCAATACTCCATTATAAAACAGATATACAGTATTCTCCCCTATTATTTTCCTTCTCTTTTGCCACACATTGGAGGCAATCCAAGACATCTAATTTCAGTACACAAAATATGTTGTTTTACTGCAGTATATGGGATGTTATCTATACCCTCACTAACAACCTGTATTGTGGTATCCTCTGTATCTGCTTCATCTAGAATTATACTAATGTTGATTCTATAACCTACGGATTGGAAGATGGCTACAGTCATTCCTCTACCAAAGGGGGGGCAACCCCTCCTCTCCAGAAAACTACAGACCCATCTCCCTGCTCCCAATCCTGGCCAAATTACAGGAACAGCTAGTTATGTCCCAGCTCACCCCTTTCCTGGAAGCCTCCTCCTTCTTCATTCCATTCCAATCAGGATTCTGTAAATCCCACTCCACCACCACCTCCCTGCTACATGTCACAGGTGACATTCTCTCCGGTATGGACAAAGGTCACGTCACCTCGGCCATTTTTATAGATTTAGCCAAAGCTTTTGATACTGTCTCTCATTCCCTACTTCTCTCAAAACTCTCCAACACTGGGCTCTCTGAGCAGGCCATTGGCTGGTTCCATGACTATCTAGCGAACAGGAAGCAATCAGTCACACTAGCCTCTCACACTTCTAACCCCCTGCCAGTCACTACCGGTGTCCCACAAGGATCTGTCCTAGGACCACTACTTTTTTCCATTTTTCTAAATGACCTCCCATCAGCATGTACCCACTCATCCATCCAAATGTATGCAGATGACACGGTCCTGTATGCCTCCGGACCTAATGCTCAAAGTGTAGCAACACTACTCCAAGAGGATTTCTATGCTATCCAGGGCTGGTTGAGGGCTAACCAGCTATTCTTAAACCCAAAAAAAAACAGTATCACAAACATTCAGATCCCAACAAAGACTTTCCCTCCAAATCCCATGCCCCCCTTTCAAAACCTTGGATGGGGCCCTGTTGGACAGCTGTACATCCTTCAGATACCTAGGCATCTGGCTAGACCAGCACCTAGACTTTACATCGCATATCGACTCGTTTCACAAGAAACTTCACCCCAAAGTAGGTGCTCTATTCCGCAACAAAACATGCCTCCCTACACAAACCAGGCTCGCCATTGTCCAAAAAATTATTCTCCCTGTTTTCGATTACGGCGACATAGTCTACTCCACTGCTTCCGCATCTGCCCTGGCTAGCCTAGATACCATGTTCCATTCTTTCTGCCGGTTCATTCTAGATTGTCCGCTATCTACTCGCCATTGCAACCTATACAGCTCTACTCACCTGCCGTCCCTCCACGATCGCAGACAAATAAACTGCGCTAGGTTCGCTGCCAAATTCTGGTCCCACTCTCTCTCCCCCCCATCTGGCCTCTACCCTCTCCAAACAATCCCCTCCTGCATACTCACTCAGGAATATAGATCCCAGACTGCTGCATGTCCCGTTTATGCATACTTCCAAAGGCCAAGTCGCCTTTAGTTTCCGTATCCCACAGATTTGGAATGCTCTGCCGGCCACTATAAGACATGCACAGACCAATTACCAATGCAACCCTCTACTTACAGCCCATTTCTCTTCCAGCTGCTCCTGTTATAACTAATTCCTCTACTCCTGCTTGTTGTACTATAAAGGAGTATGAAATGTATATGACCATGTCACTCTGTACAATGTATTTTTCTGAACCCGTCTATTAATTGTTATACATATGTCTGTAGAAGCCTTGACTTCCAATATGTTCTGTTGTTGTATACATCCTTGTATTGTAATTTAGGGGTCTCAGCCCCCAGGTCGCATCTGGAATCAAGCTATTAGCTCAGTATGCTTTCCTGGTAAAACTCGTAAATAAATAAATAACCTTTTTGCAGTCAGCCTCTGATCACTTTTCTTCTCAGCTGATTTAGGGGTCATCAATATGCTTCAGGTATATGTAATGTTTCTATTGGCTGAAGAAAGTTAATTATCCCCTCTTGATTAGAATTTACAGTACCTTAGCCCATTTCACTTTTTTGTGGTCTTCTGCAGTTTTCCACACCTTTTTTTGCGTGTCTCTTGATTTTTCATTTCTACAGTAGTTGACAGGGTATATAGATATTAGGCAGAATACAGTCTCCAAATCTTTAAATTCTTCCTTTGCTTGGAAAATGTGTTTTCTGATCATCCTATTTCTAACCATCAGGCAAATCCTGCAGTGCAAGTGGCTCAGCAGGTTTCATACTCGTCTCTGAGGCCAGAAGATAAGGTTGTAGGTTCTAACCCCACAACAGGAACCTGGGGTAACTTCCAATACTGACACTGTAGTGCAGCATAAGGGGGAGCTGCACTCCTGAGGTGTCATCTTTTGGATGAATCATTACACTGCAGTCGTATCTGCCTGTTCTGGTGGTTGTTCAGGTGGATGCTAAACAGGGAACATTCCTGGTGTCCTGGCCAACGTTCTCCTTCCCATAAACTGGTTCATGCAATTATCCAGGCTGTGTGTGGGTGATGATGTGTGATATGGCCACCACCACACATTCAGTCACTTCACTACCAGTCTAGCATTGCTTGCAAAGCACTTTGGGATACTGTGTATGAAAAGCGCTATATAAATGCTGATTCTTCTTCTTCTTCTTAAAGACCCCATGGCATTTTTTGAAAAGAGTAGAGGAATTTCTTCAGTGTCCTGCTCAAAGCTTCCCCATTCACTAAAACAAAATACCACTAACAGCTTAACCAGATTCACTACGACAGTTTGCATCTGTACCCTCCCTGGGATGAGGCTGAAAGTAGGCAGAATTGCTTAGCCTTCCCTTACAAGTCAGCAGATGTCCAACCAATTAAATTGAACACCCAGTACTCCCTTGCATGATTTGCAAATGAGACTTCTAAGAGCAGTACTCTTTTCACTTTTAGCCCTAGGGAGCCCTATAAAATAAACTGTTGGCAGCAGAAGGCCTCATATTAATTTTTCCTTTAATGCTTCACTGTTCATCAGTTTTCCTTTCTTCTTATCATTCTGTGGGTGGTATTCTATAGTAATTAGTCAGTGTTATTTTCTGAAATTTATTTTCTGCTTGTTTCCTATATTTTTTTTAACATGTTCTTGTCCATTTTACAGTCCTTAACCTAGACTTCCTTTTCTTGTTTCTTCCCATCTTTCTGATGCTTACAGTTAGGGCAAGCAACAAACGTCTGTCTCATTTCATGAATCTCCCCCTTTTCTAGTACTACCCTTTGTTTAGTTAGTATTCATATATTTAACTAAAGTGGCCATTCCTTGGGCCTCACTGTCTCCGATTTTTCTCTGTGATTTCTTTTATGATTTGGATGTTTTTATTTTTATTTGCTCTATTTCTGCAATGCTCGCCTGTCTCCTTGGTGCCTCCATTTCACTATGCTCTTGATTAATGAGAACGCACTCTTATAAACAATCATTTTCATCATAAACTGACTTCCTATAATCAGTTCCTTTTTTATGTCATTCCAACCAGATGTGACTGACATTTCTGTTTTACTACCTGCTTTCTCATGACTTTTCCTCTACTTTCAGTTTCATTAAAATGTCAATTTTCCTTTCAATTTTGTTCCAGCCTTGACTCTTTCCAAAAATGGGGAATGTCTTGGGGCAAGCTGAATGGGGATCCAAGCTGATCTTATTAGCATATGGAGTTTTAAGTGTTTTGAAATCTTCTAGAAAACTTCTTTGAATAGTCAGTCTACGTGCTAACTTAGGGGCTTCAGCTTCTAATTTATTTGTGTCTGATTTTAAGTTAATTAGCTTCCCCTGCTGTGTGGGACTTTTAGTATTTGAAGCTTCTTTACTAATCTGTGCTTGAACGATAATTTATTAGCCAATTAGTTTATGACGTACCTCTCTATTTTCCAGGATGCCTCTGCAAATGAGTTATTCTGGTTCAGTAGGCTTTTCCCAATATATCTCCTTCAATAAATAAATAAATAAAAAACTGGAGTATCCTTTATTTGACCTTATGGTTAACTTTAGTTAAATTATTTTCTTTTTGTTTTGCCTCACTCTTAGCAAGTGTCTGATCCTCTGGCACCTTTATTTGTTATAGTAAAGGGTTACCAACTCAGGGATAACTTGAGTAGCATTAATAAGGGATGAAGTCAGTGGAGGTAATGTTTTTCCCTGTATCCTCAACATTTCTATTCTCCTTATCAGATCACTCTGGTTTCCTGGGGTTATTAAATAACTTCTTATGTTCTTATCCCTAACCATCCTATTTTCCTCTGCTGTTTTCTTCTTAGCTTTCTTTTTTTATTTTCATATGGTTTGTTCCAATGGGATTTTTCTTTTAGGAGCCATTTCTAAATTTGTAATAGTTAGCAGATAATATCCAAGAGTATACACTCAGAGAGCACACTTAGTAAGTTCAGTAATCCACTCGTAATTAATAAAACTACTGTTGCAAATACAGACACATTCAATGTACAGCAAATCACCAGAACAATGGCACGAGATCAAGCATAATTTAATATCTTTGCAAAGTGCAAAATCACTGTAACTACCAAAGTCTGGTCTCACTTAATGGTCACAAGTGCAATAGCACATGGTCTGTTTGTTTTTAAATTTTGCATAAACAGTGGATACTCTTCTTCATCTAGGTCCTTCCCAAGGAGGATACTTTAGGGCCTTGAGATTCAGACCAGAAACGGAGTACTTAAGAGCATGCAGAATCCCTCATAAGCTTACAGCAATTCCTATTATCCCTTATATTGCCAGTATCCTGTTGTACAAAATAAAGAGAATTGCTATCTGAAGACAGAATACCCAACAGTTATTTTAATAAATAGAATGTTATGTGAAATTACAAAAATCAAATGAGCTGGTGTTCTAATCATTTTCTTAACTTTTACCAATAGTGAAATCTCACACATCATCATGCTGCCAGTCAGCAGACGTCTGTAGACTAGTATGGCTTTTTCCAAGTGTAACCCTGATTCCCCTTGTAAAATGTTTGCATACCTATAGCAATACGAACAAGCATTTGTCAATGCCGAATGTCTGATGCTTGTTCAATAATTATAGACATGATGTGTACCATTTACAGTACACTGGCTGAAGTGTCATTTTGCACCAGAGGTGCAAAAGCACATCTCATCCAGGATTTTAAAAATGACACATCATGTTTATGAGGTGGTATGGAAAAATGGCTATGCTGAACACTTGGAGTGAAAATACTGAAAATTAGCAAAGTTATGAGTGAACACTGAAATAGTGTAAAGTCCAGTCATAACCTAGGCATTTTATCATACTTGCACACCAAATTTCCAGCATAGCCTTCTTATTACCCCACCTAAAGAAAGCAGTGTGTGAACATTTTCAAATCCCACCCACTCAGGGGTGCAGCCAGGATTTTGAAATGTGAACACAGAGCTGCTGACACTGCTAGCCCCCATCACCACGGCTGCCCCCCCCCCCGATCCTGCGGTATCTAATCTGTAGCATACATTCAACATGAGAAAATGCAACACACAGGTCACAGCATCTTTACACCCCTGACCCATATCCCCCACCAATGGTCTAATTCTCCCAAGGAGCACTAGACACTGGACATAGGTACCCAACCACTGCATCAGATAACAATGTGTCAAACACACCAAAATGAAGGTGGAATGTGGTCTTAAAATTGTAATATAAAGCACAGTAAGCAGAATTACATGACCACAGTAGTGCTGTCTGGAATTTACAACATTCCTGCCCATAGTGACACGGTCGCAGCACCCCCCCCCCCCCCATATTGGATTGCTTTTAGGCACATGCAGGCTGCAGATTGTAAATACTGGCTTTGGCAAACTTCACAAATTGTGGGAAAATAACTTTATGAGTGCTGGTGAATTACAGACCCATGGCCTGACAGAGCAGCAAATGTGTGGGCCTCATTGTAAGTGGCTGTGCTTTTCCAAGCCTATGCTCAAGCCAATGTTCTACCACCAAGAGCATGCAATGTCCAAAACCAGAAAAAAAAAGTGGATCAATAAAAACGGTTTTAAGGCACGGTATGTTTAATGACTCCATTAGTTCTAATGTTAAAGCAACTGCAATTCCGAGTTTCTACTACCTCATCCCATTAAATGGTTCCCAATTACCTGAGTGTGTTTACTAACACAGCCTATGAAAAATAAAGACCTCATGTCAATTTTGAGCTTGTCTCATTCTCTCCAAGTAGTGTTCTTTTACTTATTTATGTCATTGTTTAGAAAAAAACCTTTGAGCATGATACTCTTTTCCAAAGGTTCCATGTCAAGAAAAACTAAAAAGCACAAAATACAGAATTGAAAAAATTACAGTAGCTGTTACACAATTGGTACAAGGACAATAACAGGAACAAAGGATTGCATTACTGGAAAAATCCTCCAATATACACCCACTTAAGAAAACACAAATGCAAGGTGTTTACAATGGCAAATTATGTACAGGCGCTGTACTATTCTGACTGGGTGAACAACAAGCTATAAACATCCTATTAAGGACATGGGCAAACAGGGAACACAGTACAAAAGGGAGTAACTGCCTGAAGATCAGGCTTAGTAGATGTAACACGTGTAGGAGAGTGGGTGTTAACCTAGCAAGTGGAGTGTAGTCAAAACTCATGGGGGCAGGTGACAAGGGAGAAGAGATGGTAATTGGGGTCAAGTTGGACCACCTGGTAATGTGGTCCTATTTACAATACATACTATGCATCATTTTGGTGTTACTAAAAAGTTGTTCTTCACCTTAGAACATTAAGAACAACTTTTCAGAACATTCATAAAAAACAGTCCAGATTACAGCTGTGAACATTACTCAGAGGCAGCTTGTGCTCATATCCCATGTAGGCGTTTATCAGATACAGCTTGTGTTCATATGCCACCTAGGTAGAATGCTGATATTCCATCCAGATGCTTTGCCAAACTGGAACCTTTCCCCTCCAAGAGTACAGCAATTTTTATGTTTTATCAGTTTAAAACTAAAAAGATGCTTAGTTTATACTATATTAAAAAAAATTCCCCAGTGTGAAGAACAAGCTTGTTTCTCATGCCTTGTAGCTTCACTTTCATGCCGTATGACATCATTGTATGTACGCGGTGTGAGGACCATCTTGCTGTTCGCACTTAGGGGTGACTCAGTCTCTGTTTCCTGTATTCCAGGAACCATTTTCATTTTTCATGGTTACATCTCAGACCCAGCTGCCCTGTTTCTTATGGTCTCTGGCACAGACACTAGATGGCATTAGTGGAGTTTGAGAGACCCACTTATGCTAGTTACACTACATGGGGTTGGTTGCTATAGTCATGCATGTTTTTTGTAATCCATTTATTTGAATTATGGGAGCACCAACTCAAACTGATAAAAAGAAATTAAATGGCCTGGGACTTATTTAAAGTCAAAAATCCATGAATTGGAACAACTATATGTCTCAGAAAGAAACAAACATAACACCGAAGGAAAAATTCCTTTTTGGTTTTATAGGTCCATCAGAAAACAAATTACATGTAAACAAAAATTATTCTTGTTATTAAAAAATTGCCCCATAGATCAAAAGGATGACATATTAGTCAAATATAGGGAAGCCATTAAAATACTAAAAAAACAGATTAAACTTGCAAAATGCAACCTTGAATTTCAAATCACACGTACAAAAGATTCAAACAAAGCCCTACATTCCTACCTAAATAACAAAAAAGGGAACAACCGACTGGTAGGACCATTAATCTTTAATAACACAACTATTACTTCTGATACTGAAATAGCTGCTGTGCTTAATGAATACTTTTGCTCAGTATTTTGGGCATGATGACTTATTGACAACATCTAAAACTTATATGTCCAGCTTTATAGACTCTAAGGTCTCATTACACGACACCCAAAAACTATTACGAAAATTAAAACAAACAAGTCCCGGCCCTGATAACATAAACCCCAAATAAACTATTATCCTACCATTATGTTTAATAAATCCTGTATGAATCCAGTCAAATCTGATTGGCTGACTGCTACGGTCACTCCTATCTTTAAACAAGGTCCACATTCCAAAGTAGAAAATTACAGACCAATTAGCCTCACCTCAACCCACTGCAAACTGATGGAAAAAATAATTAAATCACTATTAGAAGTAGAAATGCAATCCTTGAACATAATAGATACATCACAACATGGGTTCAAATCAAGTTTTTCCTGCACTAGCAATCTGCTCTCCTTCTATAACCATATCAGTATAAGTTTTGACTCCAATACCCCCTCTGATGTCATCCTTCCTGACTAAAGTAAGGCATTCAACAAAGTGTTACATGCCATCCTGGTAAACAAGCTCTTTCACCTAGGTTTCTCATCGTCCATCGTTTCATGGATAAGTAGTTGGTTAAGTAACAGAACTCAAAGGGTTAGGGTAAATGGTGCACTATCAGATACGGGAAAGGTGACTAGTGGTGTTTCTCAGGGCTCCATCCTGGGACCCACTCTCTTTAATATCTTTATCAGTGATATGAGCATTTCATCCAATAGCATCTTAACAAAATTAGCTGAAAACACCAAATTGGGGGTAAGGTAAACAATGAGATAAACAAAAAAGCTTATTATCTGATCTTGCATCCATAGAACACTAGGCACATACTAACAAAATGCATTTCAATGTTTCAAAATGTGCAGTATTATATATGGGAAAAAACAACCCCAAGCAAGTTTACCTTCTAAACAATACTCTCATCAGGGAGTCGAACACAGAAAAAGATTTGGAGATACTAGTTAATAACAAATGATCTTCTTCATCCCATTGTAATAAAATAGCTAATCAAGCAAATGCACTTCTTCGTAGGATAAATCACACCTTTATTTCCAAAACTGAACAATGTATTATGACCCTGTATAGGTCCCATATTAGGCCATATACTGATTATGATTCACCATTTTGGAGTCCGTACCTGCTCTCAGGCATTAAAAGAATAGAACAGATCCAGCGTAGGGTGACCAAACTTGTCCCTCATCTTACCCACCTGGACTATAATACTAGACTCCAGAAAACTGGCTTATATTCCCTTAAACTTAAAAGAAATAGAGGTGAACTCCTACAATTATTTAAAATTCTCCAATCATCTGTATTAATGCAACAGTGTGGTATATCTTACCCCAACAGGAAGATTGTAGCCAGGTTACACAGCAAACAACTCAAAGTTAACCAAGCCAATAACAACAAAAGGCAGGATTTCATTACAATTAGGGCTCCCAGGCTGTGGAACACATTGCCACAAGATATTGTTGACTCCTTAAATATTACTACCTTTAAAAGTAAACTAGATAGATGGCTATTTAACTAAAATTGGGTTAATGTTCCACTCATGTGGAGGACAATCTCGATGGGCAACTGCCTTCTTTTGTCCACTAAACCAAGTAACCAAATATGGCCATATTTATTAACCCTGGGTAGCATAACTAATGTAGCATACTGCTATGCTGTGCTGTGCTATGCTATGCTAGCTGTACTCTGGTTTGAAAATAACATAAGTAGGTCTATAGATCTCCACTAATGCCTGCAATTCAGCCTACTCACTGTTGTCTACATGCATTTCAGCACTACTCACATTAAATCAACTTATCCATCAGGTCAACCTAGTTATTGCTCCTTACACCAAATACAGTAAAACATTTGCAGATTTAATTTACTTGTGTATTTGTTTCTTACTAAATCCAAATGACAGATAAGATTAGATAATTGGGTTCCTGACAAAAACTGAAAGCTGAAACTCCTGCAAGGGGTTACTTGTGGTAACTCTGCAGAAATACCTCATAGCATCAGCCCTATAGCAGTGAGTAGACACTGAGCAGGAGTGTGGGGATGGAACTAGAGAGAGGGCTTGCTGCAGAGTGAGGAGCAGAGAATGCATCAATTTTAAGATTCTGCATCTGCACTAATAATAGCAATAAACTTTTCAGCAAGTTACCAAAAAGCATTATCTCACATAAAAATGTTGTTAATCTTAGAGGCATGGCAAGACAATTCTATTCATATAGTCCCCAATCCCTCTGGCTCAGGGCACTTCACAACAGAAACATCAAATAAATACAAACATCAAATATTACAAAATACAATATGTCATTCTCCAGTAACAACGTCTGTGTCAAATCACGAATTACCACCACGTACAGAGTTTCTTTTCACAAGTATCTATTTACTAACAACAGACTTGGAAAAAGGGGGGGGAGGTGACTGCCTGTATGATAAAAAGGATATTGCCTGTCATTAACATCTAACAGCTGGAGACCCATTAACCCAGTATATTGATAAAGGTTCAGTTCCCACACAGACCCATGGCACTAGTTGGAATCTGCTACAGGCCCCACAACTCATCCAAAGAATATACAGACAGCCTCATCACTGAAATTGAAAATGCAGCTACAATGGGGGAGGTTATAGTCTTGGGAGATTTTAATCTCCCAAGTATTAATTGAGAGTCACTATACATCTCAAACAAGGCTGAAGGGATATTTTTAAACTCCATACTGGCACATGGACTGGTGCAAATGGTCAAAGAGCTTACATGAGGTAGTAATATACTTGACCTCGCTTAACAAACATGAAAAATGAAATGTCTGAAGTGGCGTATTCTAGCCCAATAGGAAATAGTGACCACGTAACAGTAGCATGCAGCTTTACATCCAGCAAAAATAGGCAGATTAGTGCTCACATATTTAGGGATTAAAAAAGGGCAGAATTTGACAATATTAGGAGGTACCTTGATTTAGTGGATTGGGAATATGAGAATGCACGATCTACCCACAGAGGATTGTTGGCTACTTATTAAGGATACTATACTTGACTTAGAAAATAGATTTGTTCCCATCAAAAAGATGTTTAACAAGAAAGGTAAAATTCCAATATGGCTTATGCCTACTATGTAAAAAACTAACCAGAAGGGAAAAAGCATTCTCTGTACTTAAAAAGGAACAATCCGAATCCTCAATATCTGAATATAGACAGGAACTGAAAAAGTTAAAGTCTATGATCAAAAGGGAAAAATCAAAAATCGAATTTTGTATTGCCTACACTAAAGGGAATTAAAAATCATTATCTGCATATGTGAACAAACATAAAAACCAAACAAACAGCATTGGTCCAGAAATAGAAAATGGGATAGTAGTAAATGACGATGAATTGACAGCTGATATTGTCAAGCAATTACTTTGGTTCTGTATTCAGTGATAAGGTGTCTTACCCTAGTATAAACATATCCCAATCCACAGGCAACTACTGAGCGACCAAGGATGAAGTTTGTTCAGTATTAGGACAAATTAAAGAAAACTCTGTTGCAGGCTCTGATAATTTACATCCTAAGATACTAAAGGAAATGTGAACTACTTTCTCAGACCCCTTGAAAATTGTATTTAATAGGTCCTTCGAGTCTGGAGAAGTGCTACTTGATTGGAAAAGGACAATAGTAGTGCCAATTTATAAAAAGAGTAGCAGAGCCAGGTCTCTAACTACATGCCAATAAATTTGACATCTATCTGTAGTAAGATTTTGGAGTGGCTAATTAAGCAGAAAATGAAATCTGAAATATTATCTAAGGAAATGAAAGACATATATCAGTACAGGTTTACTAGTGTCCGATCCTGTACCGCCAACCTTATATCCTTTTATAAAAAAAAAGTATTAGCATGGATTAGAATAGCCCTGTAGACGTATGACTTCAGGAAGGCATTTGACACTGTCCCACACTATGAACTTCTACAAAAAATGGTAAATATGGGACTGTATAGCAGTTTGATCAGTTGGACTGAGAAGTGGCTTAGGAATAGATTCCAGCAAGTAAGAATCAACAGCCACCTCTCAGAGGATACTGGAGTGGGTAGTGGGGTGCCACAGGGATCGGTCTTTGGACTGGCTCTGTTTGGGCTTTTTATCAGTGATCTGAATAAAGATATAACCAATCATTTAACCAAGTTTGCGGATGGCACCAAACTTGAGGGAGATGTTAGCTCTGTCACAGGCTATTACTCCCTTGTGAAAGATTTAAAAATTATTGAACTGTGGGCCAAAAGGAACAGAATGCATTAAAATCAAGATAAGTGCAAGATTCTGCACATGGGACAACAAAATCCAATGTACACCTATACGGTGAATGCTAAAAGTCTACAGGCAGTGGAAAATGAATGTAACCCAGGGGTCATAATCAATAATAAGTTATCATCACAAGATCATTGCTACAAAAACTGGGTCAAGTTAATGGTTGGATCACAGGGGATCTCCTCGCCCAGATGAAGGAAAGGGACAATCTCTGGGAAAAAGCCAGGTCCTCTCACAGCAAACACAACTTACAATGCTACAGAGCTGCAAGAAACCACTGCACCAACCTTATCCGCCAAGCAAAGGCCAACTTCCACAAGGAGGAGCTTAAAAAAACTTGGGGCAATGGGAAGAATTTTTGGGATAACATCCAAAACCTTCTTGGGAAGGATGAGAAGAAGATCCCCCACTCGCTCAGCATTGACAACATCGATTACTGACCTCAGCACATCATGGATTCTCTCAACACAGCATTTACTGACCTGACTGGAGTGCTACCCCTGACTACCTGCACCCTGCTGAGAGACAAACCAACTGCACGCCTCAGAGGCTCAATCCTTGTCTTCTACTTCAAAAAGTGTCAGTGAAGGAGGCTTACAAATATATAAAAAAAATACTAGGCAAGACCAGAATGGGGAGTGATGGAATCGATACGAAACTCCTATCCCTAACACTGGATGTCATCATCGTGCCAGTTAGAAAACTATTTAACAAATCACTGGCTCTTGCACAGTTCCCCAGGATCTGGAAACAGGCTCTCGTGATGCCGGTGCACAAGAATGGTGACATGACATGCACTGCCAATTACAGGCCGATATCCATCCTCTCTCCCTTATCTAAAGCCCTGGAAAAGATTGTGGCCACCCAACTCACAGATTACCTCAACAAATACAACCTGTTATGTCCAAACCAACATGGCTTCAGGCAGAATCATAGTACCTCCACAGCTTTGCTGGAGTACACTGACTACTTGCACAAGGCACTAGATGAAGGAAAGCTGGTGGGGTCAGTCTTCATAGACCTCACCAAAGCCTTCGACACTGTCAATCACTTTCTCCTCCTGACTCAGCTACAGAACCTGGGGGTTGCAACCAATGCTGTCTGCTGGTTCAAGGACTACCTAACACACAGAAGTCAACGTGTAAAAATTGGGCACACAGTATCTAGCTCCAACGAGGTATCTTTAGGGGTCCCACAGGGGTCAATACTGGGGCCCTTACTATTCAGCCTCTTCCTAAATAATCTTCCTGAAGCCTATGACACTAAACTGATACTTTATGCAGATGACGCTGTGCTTCTCACCAGCAGTTCATCAATAGTTGCCCTCCACTCCCAGCTGCAGGCATCCTTCTACAAGCTGGAAGACTGGTTCTGTAGCCATAAACTTCTATTAAACTACAAAAAAACCAAGGTGATGCTCACAGCCAGCCCACAGCACAAAAAGAAGCTCCCTCCCCTCACCATCTCCAAAAAAGTCAGTGAGCTGCTGGAACAAGTTCAGACCTTCAAGTACCTGGGGGTCACAGTTGATGACTGCCTCACCTTCACCCAACACATCGACACAGTGGTAAAGGCAGTGAACACCAAGCTGGCTGTACTATATAGGCATAAAAAGTATCTCACTCCAGAGGCCCTCCGCTCTCAGTCTCAGCTCCATCCTTTCTACCATCGACTATGGATTGGTGGTCTATGGTGCAGCAACAGACACTGCACTAAAAAGGATTCACATTGCCCTCAACAAGGCATGTAGGCTCACAATGGCTGCAGATCGAAATACCCACACCTGCTCCTTATACAAGGAGACCAATTGGCTGCCACTAAAGAACAGGATTATATTCCAAACAAGTCTCATTGGAAAAAAGGCACTAATGGGTAAAACTGCCCCATGCATTTCTAGCATCCTCACACCAAGTGCTACCAGCTATACCACCAGAGGCAGGATGAGGGGGGCCCTATCAACACCTTTCCGTCGAACTGTGCAGGGACAGCGTGCTTTCAGCTTTAGGGCCCCCCAATGGCTCAATGAAATCCCAGTGCACATTCTAAACTCGCAATGCATCTCACAATTCAAAAATGGCCTAAGGCAACACCTTCTTACTAGCACAGTTTGTGACTGCCACTAGGACTCTAACACCCATAATGCCCACTCACCCACACTCTCCTTCCCCTTCCTTTTACACCCACTCTTCCTATTGCCCTATCCTCTGTCTTCCTCTCACCCTGTGCCTTTTCTCCCACTGGATCAACTTATAAAACCAACATACTACCACTACTCCCCAACCTCTAGACAAAGCCACTTCTTCTGGCTTCCCTCCCCCCGTCTCCCTCCCTCACCTTGACTCTCTCCTGGACTCTCACACTAGGTGTCACACCTGTTTATCTCCTTTGCTGCATATAAACACTGTCCTTTACCCTAGTTGAATGCTCTTGACACTGTACTATTACCATCGGTACTATGAATGACATTGTATCCTTACTGTATACTAGCTACCTACTATTCGAGTATTGTATGTAAACTGTTTGTTATTGCTGTCATTGTCACTGTTTGATGTGGAACCTTTGTAAAAGAGCTCTGAGCTCAAAGGTATGATCCGAATCCATAAATAAATAAATAAAATAAAAAAAATAACAAAAAGTGTGGGTAGACTACTGACGTGTGTCCAAAGAGCTTTTGTAAATTGTAGTGAACAGTGTATGCTCCCAATTTATAGAACCAATATCTGTCCCTACCTGGACTATTTATCCCCCTTCTGGAGTCCGTATCTTAGGAGAGATATAGCTATAATTGAGAAAATTCAATAGAGAACCACCAAGCTTATCCCTTACCTTGGTAGATTTACATATACAGGCAGATTGGCTGCAACAGGTTTGGCAAGACTCGAGGACAGATGGAAAGGAGGAATTTATTGCAGTTATACAAAATTCTTAAAGATCAAGATTTGACATCAATGTGTGGACTTGAATACAACAATAGACTCCTGACCCTAAGATCACAAGATAAACAATCACTAATTCCCATGGCCATTACTAACAAAATAAATAACTTCTTTACAATAAGGGTGGCTACAGACTGGAACAGGTTACCCAGGGAGGTGGTGAATTCAGAAACATTTAATATTTTTAAAACTAGACTGGATAAACATTTAATAAGGGCTTAATTCACCCACTTGGAGTGGGGGACAATCAAGATGAGCATATAGCCTACTTTTGTCTAGAATTACCAAGTAATATCAAGTAAGTTTGTACAATTTTTAAAAAATTTTAAGGAACAGTGTCACCTGTTTATGTGGACCTCGATATTACTCTGGCTTATTCTGTTAGCCTTTTATCAAACCTTAATTTGGGTCAGCAGAGTCAATGCTGATCATCATAACTAAGAAAAACCTGAGACAGACAAAAAAGTAGAAATTAGTTGTTTATAAAGTTTATTCACATATAAGAGTAATAAGTAATATTTGACACCCCCCCCCCACTTGCACTTTTATAAGGCTAACAACTGACAGGAATATGGAACAATTAGGGAACTACTAATCACAAACTAATTTCTTTCTCTTTGTTTTCCTTATCAAGTTGCATTAATGTAGAAATTAATGAGAAATCTTAGATTTGAAAGATTATGTAGTCTCTGGCATTTGGGACTGTACATGTCAGTACTCAACTGGGAATTGGACCTTGCAGAGCATGTCCAGTTCTTGTCCAGCTAGAAACCAACAATGTGTACAAACAAAGCTCTAGCCAGTTTTGCATCTCATCAAGTACATTTTTTATAGTGTCTGCCTCTTCTATTTCATATCTGCTTATTGCTAACCTATAATATGTATGTTAAAAAAGACAAGAGGTTCCCTTTCAGGTCTACTTCCAAGAAGAGTGCTTCTCTTAAACAGAACAACCAATAGCTGAAGACCCTGCTCCCCCTTTAGCTCTGCTTCAGTGATATGGTTAACTTCTGGTTTGAAGCTGGTAACTGGAAAGCTGATGAGCTGCTTGTTTCATGCAAATCAAAGGACTGAAGCCCTTTCTGATTGGAGTGGCTTCAGTCATTTGAAGTACGCAAAGTTTTTACCCAGCAAGCAGGGAGCGATGTCAGGACCACAGTGAGTGGTCATAGATGTAGACTGCCAAGCCCCAGATATTGTGAATTGCAATGGGCTTGGCAGTGACACCCCCCCAAAATCCCTTTTCACTCCTCACAAAACATTTGGTGCACAGGCGCATCAAACGTAAAAAGGTACCAAACCTAATTACTGTTTTAAAACATTTGTTTATTGTACAGTTAAATTTGTGGCAAATATCAAGCAAAAAACACGTCAAATGACTTACTTTATATGCTAAAGAGGAGTGGAATATGCAAGCAGGCTGAACTCCATGCCACTGAATGCAATGGATAGATAGATAGATAGATAGATAGATAGATAGATAGATAGATAGATAGATAGATAGATAGATAGATACTGAGATAGATTTATAGCTATAGATGTAGCCATATGGATGACACCTAATCTTTTGCAGCCCATGTTGACAATCTGGTGACCATAGTTAACTGAATACTGGGTACCTCATACCACAACAGAAATAATCTCACTGGGGGTGGTAGATGCCTTATTATGGCTAACTCCATTCTATCACTTACAGATTATGGTCTCCCTGTCTATGCAACTGCCTGGTGACATGGTACTAAAGAGAGTAAATATGATCTGTAATTAGGTGTGCCACTTGGTACGGATAACTGCACTAATTTTTGTACCATTTACACACTTACTAACTGGCTACCTTTACCTAGCAGAACAAAGCTCTAGACCTGTTTGCTAGCAAAAAAGTCACTCTTGGACCTATCAGCCCCTGCTTTAGCAAATGGCTTCTGCACTGTCTCCAACCAATACAAAACCAGGAACATGGCCAGGAATGCCCTTAATCCTCCTTTCTGGCATACTCAGCTGGGAAGGCAGTCATTTGCTGTCTGGGCCGCTAACTGGTTAAATGAATTGACTGACACACTACTTAATCTCCCCAAGTTTAATCACTTTACGAGATCTTCACAGTCTGCCTTTGCAGTCCACTGCAATTGTAACCATCAAATGGTTTTATTTGGTTTCTCACTGTACATAACCTGTGACTTTTTATATTATGATCTGTATCAAGTTTTTAACAACTTAAGTAGCAGTTGTGCCTTAAGTGCTTGGAGCCTGACTCAACTGCATTTTCACTGCTTATTGTACTGTAATGTTTTGTGACTATGTATTTGACTTGGAACCTTCATAATTGAACACTTGTGTTCAAAGGTTATCTCTGAAGTTTTCAACAAATAAATAAATACATGTATCATAATGGCCAGAGTCAAAAATCCAACTCATCTGTGTGATGGTGCACTACCATAACTCAGGAGTGGTGCAGCCACAAGTGAGTTATGAAAGTCCTGCTCCCTCACCAGTGGTGATATAGTGAGTATTTTGAGTCAGGTCATTGTGTATTCAGTTTATACAACATCAGTTTAAACTTCATAGCTTTTAAATCAGCTGTTTGTAGTGAAAAGTTAGCTAGTTTTCCTTGAGTTCAGCATCTTGCTTCAGGGCAGAACAAAGCTATTGTGGTATAATCAACATTCTGAAAGCTACTATCTGATTGGTTCTCATGTTCAGTATGCTATCTGTGGCATATCTAATCTCTCAATGATTGTTTATCTGGCAGCTTTACAGTTCAATAAACAAATTTATCAGGAAAATTTTCTCTCCATTGCTGTTGTACAACTATACAGAGAGTGCGATTTATATATATTTATATATAAAAATGGGTAAAACAGTGGAAGACTACACTTACAAACAAGAAACTCTGTTGGAAGGTAAGTCTGAACCTTGTGTAGTTGATAGTATAGGGTATAAGGCTGATTACTCCAGTGTTTGTGTTTTTTTAAAGAAACAATACCGATTAAAATGTTAATGAAATTAGGTTGTTGAGTATTACAAAAATAGGCCTTGTTTTTGAACCTGTTTTTTGTGATAAGAACCCACTTTTGTTAAATGCAACCTCTACTTTCATGACAGTTAATCTCATAACAAGAAAAATGTAGACAGCCTTGTAGGGCCACATGTGTGGTACAGTGTGCATCATGCTGCTTCTGCTCAACACTGTCCTCTACAGGTCTGCTACAATGTCTGTGGCCATTCAGCTGCTTTGCAAGTGGCCCACATGCCCACTACAGAAGTCCACTACAGGTCTGGTGTGACATATGTGATGATGCAGCTGCTTTGTCGGCCACTTGTCAAGTCCACTAAATCTCTAGCGTAATGTGTGTGATGGTGGAGATGATGTAGTTTATTCAGGCCACCTGCAAAGTATGCTACAAGTCTAGTGTAATCTGTGTGATGATGCAGCTGCCATTGGCCACTTGTGAAGTCTGCTACAAATCTGATGCAGGATGTGTGATGATGATGCAACTCTACCTGCTTTGCATATGGTATGATGTACAAAGTTAGTATTGCTTGTTTTATTTAGGAAAGCCAATGAGCAATGTTCATTTTGTTTTGTTTTACGCATATATTTTATGATTTAAATGTTACAAGGAGCACTAATATGTTGTGTATGATACTACTGATACAAAGTGGAGATATAGAAATAAATTCAGGTCCTTGTTTTAAAAATAAAACTAAAATGTTCACTATGGTTCATGACAATGTCAGGAGTATGGTACACAAGCTAGATGAATATAGAGTATGGGCAGCTGAAGCCGATTATGATTTAATAGCAGTTTCAGAAATCTGGTTACACTCTGGTGTAATGCGGGATGAATTACAACTTTCTGGATACACTTTTGAAAGGACGGACAGGGGTAGGTGGGGGGGGTGATGTTATATATAAAAAACACCCTTAGCCCTTATCAAATATTGCTAAGTACAAATATGGAGGGTATTGACTATCTTATTGTTGAATTACTTTTAACAAAGCTTGTGTTAGGAGTCTTTTATGCTCCCCCTAAAACTAAAACTAAATCATTTGACATACTGGCAGATTTAATTTTAGAAAACATAAAAGACAAACATACGATTTTGACAGGAGACTTTAATGTTGATTGGCAACAGAGAAGAGACAAGAAATTGGAGAATAGTTTTGCTTTATTGAGGTTAAATCAAATTACTCAAAAACCTACAAGATTTACTAAAAATGGAGAGCAGGGTTTAGTGCTGGACTTATTTTTTGTATCCCAAGATTTAGCGAAAAGTCAGGATATACTACCCTTGAATCTGGGTGATCATACTCCAATAGTTTGTAATATTGAAATACAAAATTTTTAAATTCAGAAACCAAGTTCATACTGGTGTAGATACTTTAAAGGATTTAATTAATTGTTTTTCATAAATTACTTGAAACAAAGCCAATGGGAGCGAGTGTATTTAATACCAGATATAGAATTGTCAATACAGGAGTTTAATGACATACTGATGAATGTAATTCAGTATCATGCCCCTTTAGTGAAAAAAACAAAAAGAAATAAAAAAGATCCATGGCTTACAGATATGATAAAAAAATATCTAAGGATAAGAGATAGAGTATGGAAAAAGGCCAGAAAAACTAAAAATACAGAGGATTGGAATACTTTTAAGGTATGGAGGAAGAAGTGTAAAGGTGCAATTAAAAGTGCAAAAAATAAGTATCATTGAAATAAGATAAATAATACTTTTGACTCCAGGCAATTTTGGAAACGTATTGCTGACTTAAAAACTCCAAATAAAACTGATAATAACATTAGCTTATTACAAGGAGAAAAGTTAGTGACTGATTCTACGGACGTAGCAAGTATATTTAATTCTTATTTTTTTGGAATTATCTGATTTAAAGATAGTAAAACCACCTTTGAATCCATCAGATGTTTTTGAAAGGGGTAGAATAGAAAACTTAAACAAAATATTTAAATTTGAGGTAATACAGGAGAAAGACATAGTAAAGGAGCTGCAAAATCTAAAACCAAACAAATCTGGAGGTGTAGATGGCATAGAGGCAAGATTTTTGAAGTTGGGTGCTCAAGTATTAGAACCTGTTATCCATTACTTGTATAATTGAAGCCTGAGTAGCTCCGCTGTTCCTGAAATATGGAAAATAGGAAACGTTATTCCCATCTACAAAGAAGGTGATAAAACAACCCCTTCAAACTATAGGCCTATAGCTCTTCTGCCAAGATTGTCAAAGATTTTAGAGCATAGAGTACATATACAACTCAGTTATTTTTTTAAATCAAATGGCAAACTATCAGAGAACCAACATGGTTTTAAAAAGGGGAGATCCATGAGCACCACCCTATTGGAATTCAATGACTTGGTGGTAACATCTTTAAACCAAGGGATGTCCACTGGGGCGGTGTTCATGGATCTCAGCAAAGCCTTTGATTTAGTACAACATGAAATGCTTTTGGAAAGGTTATGGGAGATGGGAATTCAAGGGGCAATGTTCCTATGGATGAAGTCATACTTGACTGACCGTCAGCAATGTGTAGCATGTGGTTCTTCAGTGTCAGGCCCTGGGAAACTGGTAAGGGGTGTTTCCCAGGGCTCGATTCTGGGACCATTATTGTTTAACATCTATGTTAATAAACTTGCTCAAGTTATTGAACACAGTAATATAAGATTAGATGCAGATGACACTGTGTTGTTAACTTCTGCAAGTAATTTGGCAGAAATGGCGGTTAAAATACAATATGACATACTCCAAATGGAGAACTGGATGCGTAGCTCTGGACTTCTCCTTAATTCGAAGAAAACACAGAGTATGTGTTTGGAAAGTGTCAGTGGCTCAGTAGGTAGCACACTCGCCTCTGAGGCCGGGAGATCAGAGGGCCGTGGGTTCAGTTCCCACATCTGGCACTTGGGTTAATATCCCAGTACTGACACTGTAATGCAGCATGAGAGGGGTGCTGCATTCCTGAGGTGCCGTCTTTCGGATGAGATGTTAAACCGAGGTCCCATCTGCCTGGATTGGTGGTAGTTCAGGTGGATGTTAAAGATCCCATGGCACTTATCAAAAGAGTAGGGGAATTTCCCCCGGTGTCCTGGCCAAATTTCCCTCATTCACTAAAAATACCACCAACAGCTTAATCTGGTTCAAGGTCAGTTGGCATTCATCTGTATCCCCCTCCCCCGGGTCGTGCCTGAAAATAGGCAGGATTTGTCTAGTGCACTTACCCGGTCAACAAAAGCTAAATAAAATAAATAAATAAATGTTATTTCCAGTGGGTCAAGATAAGGGAAACAGGCCAGAAATGCAACTCCACCTTCAAGATGGAACCATGATCAAAACTGTATTTAGTCATAACTATTTAGACTTTCAGGTAGACTCAAGGATGACATACACTGAGCACATAACAGTACAAACAAAAAAGGTATACCAGAGTCTAGGGGCCCTCAGGGTAGCAGGAAGTTTGCCATTAATGGCAAAACAACGGTTGGCAAAACAGATGCTCCTACCAGTGATGGAATATGGTTCTATACTTTATATGAATTCAACTCAGCAAGCTTTAAAACAGATTAATCGAGCTTACTATAGGATAGGAAAATTTGCTATTGGTAGTAGTAGGAAGTTACATCATTGTGTAATTTATAAAGATTTAAATTGGCTTCAACCAGAGGCTTATAGAAATTATCTCTGGCTTGTCACATGTCACAAGATCTGGCATGAAAAATATAACCATTCATTATATAATCAGGTGAAAAGAAAAACTAATAGGGAAACATATAGTAAAACAAGGAAATCAGCAAACAGCATTTTAGTGCACAGACGTTACAATAGACTAGGTGATAGCACACTTCAGAACAGTGTAGCATGTAGTAGGAATAACTTGTCAGATGACCTGAAGTCTGTTACAAACTTTTTCAGTTTTAGTTACTTTATTTAATTATTTGAGGCTTCCTTGCACATGTTTTTAGTGTAAATGTTGTAACTGTGTCTTCTGTTTTTTGTGTAATATATTGTATTGCTGTTTAGTGTATTGTACAATGAACTGGAATGCAGGACTTTGTTGAAAACGAGACTTTGTTCCAACAAATGTTTTTCCTGTGAAAAAAATAAATTTTTATCAATCAAATGTTCACTGGTATCCATTACTCAGCAGAAGTTTCAATACATAAAGCTAATAAACGTTTACAATATTCAACAAATTTACAACACTACAATTTAAAACACTCAATACAACACAATTAAGCACAGTTTTCATTCGTGCAGTTTACACATTACTTTATTCTGTGATTGTCCTGGAACCATGCTTACATTTGATTTTCCATAAGGGCTTTCATAGAACACTACACAAACAAGGGGGTAGAGAGTTCAACACTGTGGGCACACCGAGTCATAATGTCATATGCTTAATAGCGTATGGCATTACGGCGAAACACAGACCTGTGAGCACTCCGAGTTGGACCCCTTGGAGTTGGAATCCTTAGTGGGGAGTCCAGGGGGCACAGCCCCTGTATTGGGTGTGGGGCAGAGCCCCCATAGAACAAGAAATAAATAGAAATTGTGCAACGCGATTCTGCCACACAGCATTCTGCCGTGAGACATTATGACCCCGTGCCCACTGTGGGGGCCATATAATTAAATCCCATAGTTCCTTGTTCAGTTTTGGTATGTAGTACAGTACGTTAAATTCTATTGGGCTTGCCACTCATAGACTTTTGATATGTGACTGCCTATTTAACTTGGAGGTCAAGTAGTCTGGGGCTTTACCAGCTGCGCATTTTGCCGCAATTGTAATTTATATAACTGTCTTCATTCCTCAAGCAGTAACCAGTCAAGTGCTCTGTTCAACAAGCAATGATGGGCTTGTATTGCAGCATTCAAAATAAACCTTGTTAGTTTATTATAAATCATATTTAACTTCAGATGCAGAATCACATAACATATCTACATAATCAGTCACTGGCAACAAAGATTACACTATGCTTTGCCTATCGTCTTTAGGTAAGAACTTATTTTTCTGTTTGCTTGCACGCATGTGCAAGAAACATAGTGCGACGATCCAAAATGCAGTGCCGTACAGTTGAAAGGGAGAGCACCGCTTGAGTGAGCAGCGCTCCCCCTCCCCACACACGAACACACACACACACGCTCACGCACATTGCATGCTCATGTGCTCCTACCTCCCCCACGCATACACTGTATGGCTGACAGGGGTGCCCAATCCCCCATCAGCTATACTGTTCCCCCCAGACTATCGGGGTCCACACTGGGGGCCCACCCCAGCATGGCAACAGGTCCACTGCCCCCCCAACAGCCTTCCAGCTGCCATGCTGGGAGCCCACCCCAGCGTGGCAAATGCCCCGTGTAATCCAAATTAAAAAAAAACCTGAAAGAAAAAAACCTTCCCTCGCTGCTGTCTTCACCCCTCTCCACCCGCATCCACCCACTGCGCACCCTGCCTTCCCACACCCCCACCTCACCCCATACTTACCTCCAGAGCTCGGTGCGATGATCTTCGGTGGACCAGAAACACGTCTGCACTCTTCAAAGCCGACCACGAACTGAGGAAATGCCAGTAAGCTGTGTAATGTAATGAATAGGGTTTTTTCAACTTTGCTGTATATCTCAGGCATTTTTTGGAATTTTGGCACCAAATGTTCAACATGGGGTTTTTGGGACCCTCTCCTCATGAATTATGTCACTGTCATGGCATTAATCAGGCCTGAAGGGTGATTTCGCAGTCACTGCATGAAATCACCTTTTGGGACCGATTAACGAAATGACAGTGCCAGTGTTCATAAGGTGGGCTCTCAAAAAGCAAACTCTGCAACAGGTCTCAGTGCGATGTGTATGGTGATGCAGCTGCTTCACAACTGGCACACTGGGCTACCTATGAAGTCTGCGACAGGTCTGGCACAATATGTGTGATAATGAAGCTGCTTTGAAAGTGGCACACACAAACAGAGCACCCCAGGTCTGTATCCTGCAGCCTTGTGTCTCACAGCACAAGAGTGCAGTGTTTGTCAGGGGGTGTGTGACTATTCATCATACTAGGTTATTTATTTATGATGTTTAAAACATACAGTATGTTTAAAACACGGGTTGTGTTTTGGCATTTGGTTCATGGGAAGGTGAATAGGAGTGGATGGAGTTAGGGTTCTAAAAACCCTATAGTCACAGATTCTTACTTTTGTTGCTTTAATATTAAACCCTAACTTGTGCATTAACAGTTTATTTGCAATAAGTATAGCTAGATATACAGACAGACACATAAGCAGATAATTGCTTGACTCAGTATATGCCATTTATCTTTAGTAGTGAAAGGTCTTGTTGGACAATAACTCATGAGTGATGGAATTTATGTAAGTCCTGCCTCCTCACAAAGGATGATAAGTGCCATATGATGAGTCATGCCATTGTGTGTCCAATGTATGCATCCTATTTCAAAATAGAAAGCTTTTAAATTAGTCTTTTTTGTGAAGATTTATCTTTTCATTCTGGTGCTTGGTTCCACCAGTCTTGTGGCCTCTGCTAAGGTTAAGAATCTAGGTGTAATTCTTGATGAAAGACTGATGCTTGAGGCTCGGGTGTTGTTCGTAGACTTGAGTGGCTTTTACCATTACAGAAACATCTCCTGGATTAAAGCCTTGATCCTTCCAGATAGCCTGCCTTCATTGGTATATGACTTTGTGACTTTCAGACTCGATTACTGTAACAATCTGTATCTCAGGGCTAGTGAAAGGGTCCTACGAGGTCTGCAGCTAGTGCAGACTGCAGGGGCCAGGTTGTTGATAGGCCTCCCAAGGTCATGTCACATGACCCCAGTCCTGCATGACCTGCACTGGCTGCCGGTGAAGTGGCAAATCACCTTCAAGGTCAGTTTACTGACCTACAAAGCCCTATATGACTGGGCTTGGATTATCGGAGTGATCTCCTATCCCCTTATTGTCCTGCTTGCCCCCTCCATTCCTCTGAGGTGGGCCTCCTAGTGGTTCCAAGGGCCAGGCTATAGACATCTGGGGATCGCACTTTTGAAGTGGCCGGTCCGACCCTGTTGAACTCGCTTCCCAGATCTCTAAGGGAAGGCCCCCTTAGTGATGGCCTTTAAGTGGGGCCTTAAAACCTACAGTACCTGTTTAGACAGTGTTTTGATTGCAGTTAGTCTCCACTGGCTCTTTTTACCTATTGATGCCGTGTTAATTTATTTATTTTAAGTTATATTTATGTTAAATTGTAGCTATGTTTGTTCTATTTTGTTTTACGATTTATATTTTTAATGATGTACAGTGCTCAGAGCCCCTGGAACTGGGCGCTTAACAAATAAACTGTTACTACTGCTACTTTTTTTCTGTTGGATTTCATTACTCTGTTCTGAGCGCAGCAAAGGCCACTGGGCTGTCATTAGGTGTTATAACTATGATTATTATTATTATGTATTAAAGGCACAGTTCACAAAGTATCATAGTACTGTAAATCATAGATACAAGGAAGTCAGATACATAATACAAAGACAACAGAAAAATGTATTACTTAATAGCAGTCGTACAAATAATGTTTCAGTCCCTTGCAAGAGCACAATATACTGTACTAGATGATTCCCACACATACTGCAGAATTGAATTCCCCCAGAAAAGCTCTGTGTTCAAGCCAGCAGAGCCTAGGATTCAGATTCACTAAAAAGTTTACCTTAGCAAAGTGGAAGTAGAAGCCAATAAAGAGTTTGAAAAAGATGGGTAACGGTGCCAATGTAAAGAAGACCTACTGATTGCAGGAGCAACAGCATTATGAATGCACAGTAAAGTAACAATTAAAGGAGAAGAAAAATCAATACATTTCTGATTGTCAGAAATCTTACTTAAAACAAAAGCAGCACAATGCTTGGGACAGGTCTTTGAAAATGATACAAATCCCGTGGGATTAAACTGAAGCCTAAGACAATGTGTCTGAGGCTTCTATTGCTTCACACATGTCCTACAGGACCATTCACAATGCAAGTTACAGGTCTGCAGTATGTTTTTTTTCATTTCTCTCATTCCGGTCCGCCCTACTTCCCACTGGTCCTCATAGCCCTGTCACCCTAGATTCCCCCAGGGCTTACCTCTCCTGTAGTCCCCCATGGCTTGCCCTCTGTAGGAGGGTGGTGGAGAGCCACTTGATCCACCAGGACTGGTTCCAGATTTGGGAGGTGCTTGAGTCATTGGTTGCTGGGCCTGCGGAGGTCTGTGCTCATCCTGCTCAACTGGGATCTTTTCTGTTTTCTCCCCATTGGGAGACATGACTTGTGCTGATGTCAAGGAAGTTGCACCAATGTCAGCCATGTCTCCCCCACCTCTTCAGCTGGGACTTTCTCTCCCCTGGCTGCCTACAGCAGCCTGTCAAGCACCAAGCTTTTCCCACCCCAGAGGAGGAGCATGATCCTGCAGATGCTCAGTCCTCCTTCCCTCGGCCAGCCCTCTGACACCTCGGGCTCACTTCCAAACCTGGGTCATCAGCATCGCAAACTGTAGTGCTACCACTATGCCGGTGGACTGGCCCCCAGGTCTGCTGTATGCACTGTAGCTGCTTTGTGAGTTTCCCGCATTGCCATTCTCGATCTCTGGTACAGTTCTGGTTCAATGTATGTGACGAAGTAGCTGCAGGCCACTCGCAATGTCCACCACAGGTCTGGGATAATGTGTGTGATGATGTAGCTGTAGGTCATTTGCAATGTCCACCACAGGTCTGGGACAATGTGTGTGATGATGTAGCTGTAGGTCATTCGCAATGTCCACTACAGGTCTGGGGCAATGTGTGTGATGATGCAACTAGTTTGCAAAAGACACACAACAACACTGTACCATGTCTGTAACCTGGGGATTTATGTCTCACAATATACGAGTGCGAAGTTCATCATGTGGTGTAACTGTATTCCTCATACTCTTATTTATTTATACTGTTAAAACCAATGCATGAAACCTGGGCTGTGCTTTAGCATGCAGTTTGGTGGAATTCAGTGGGGTGGCTGAGCTTATGTCACTGTGTTCCGCTTCACTGTAGTCTCCAGTTCAACTGATGTCACTGGGTTCTGGAACTGCCAGTTAATCAAAAAAATAAAGAATACTGAATGGGGAAAAAGGCTGCATCAATATGGGACCCTAAATAAGAAAAAAAAAAACAGGACCATTTCAAAACAAAAACACAGACAAATACACTGGGGTGGTAAAACAGACTTCACACATGCCTAAATTTACAATTTTATTAAAAAATGAAAACAACATTGTTCATGTTCCCTTTAAGTAAAACCACTTACACAGTTCTCATTGCATAAGTGAAACTCAAGGCAATTGTTTACCTCACAGTTACCAGCGTTGTCAGCCTAAAACAGACAGTTCACATACTACACACTTTAACTTGTAAAAAAATAAACCTTTCCGCCAGCCCGTCAGTGCAACTGTAGCATTACTGCTTGTGATGCTGGTGGCCCAGATTTGGGAATGAGCAGATTCTCTAGGGCAGGCTAGGGTGGAGGAGGAGGAGGAGGAGTGAACATCCCAGAGGACACTCTCCATCTCCAGGGAGGAAGGACAGCCTACTCTGTGGCTATACTGCCACCTGGGTAACCACAGGTGGCAGTGCAATGGAGCGCTATGGGGAGGGAAGACAAACGTTAATGCTGTGCTATGCACACTTGTGTGCAAACAAGGAGGAATATTCCCCCTCCTGTGCAGCATGACAGTCCTGCCACACCTGCAGGCCCCACACTCGCCAACCTGGGCAACTCCCGGATGACTAGATATTGCCTCCTGAAGGACCTGGCCCAGCTGAAGGGCTCCACCATGGGGGGTAAACCACAGGGGTGATGTGGGAAGAGGTCAGACCCAGGATAAGGTAAGGTGATGGGGCTGGGGTGCAGTGGGGGCTTGAGAGGGGGCCAAGGGTTGAGGGGAGACAGGTGCATAAAGAAAATAAAAAACTTTTTCACTGCTCTTAGGAGATTTTACAGGGGGTCTCAGTTCTCAGTCATAAATACTATATGGCCTTAATATCAATGTCCATCAAAAAGCTGGTACTGAGACACTGGAAAGATAATGAGGACATCACCTATATCAAGTGGCTCAATTAATTATTGGCAAATCTCAGAATGGAGAAGGCAATATCGAGCCTTCATAACAGGCCAAAATGATTTACAAAAATTTGGGGCCCTTTACACTCTCTTTATTTTTTATAATAATTGGGATTGGTACCTTATTAATAAACCAATGGTAATATAATTGTTTCTCTGTGCAAGGGGCTAGGGAGGGCGGGGAGGGAGGAGGGAAGGAAAGGGGAGGCGGGTGGGAGGATGGATCTGACAGACTATCATGTTTGTTTTCGGAATATATGTCAACTGTGGATCCTTTCTCTGTATTGAAAAATCTTAATAAACTTTGAATTAAAAAAAAAGAAAAGAAAAATCCTTCACAGAGTAAGTTGATCACTGACAGAGGAGAGTGAACATTGCACTCTTTTGAAAACAAACAAAAAGCTGTGCTGCTTGCTGACTAGCTGGGAAAAGGGGTGGCTGGATACCCTTAGAAAAGACTCATAAAAAAGGCAGGAACTAGGTAAATGAAACCTAAATAAACTTTTATCCACCCAGCTTCCAGCTTTATGGCAGCCAAAGCAGGCAGTTTATAAAACATACAGTCTAACTTGTAGAGAGCTAACCTTTCACAGAGTGTGTTGATCAAGAGAAGTTAACATGCTACTCTTGCTGTGAACAGACAGGAAATCATTCTGCCTCCTACCTACATAGGGGAAGGGGATGACAGCATAGTCTCAAGAGCACATGGTCTGAAGCTCTGCTCACCTCATTCAGTAATTTCTGTTGTGCTGTAACAAGCTTTTTTATCTAGTCTTATGTAAGATAAAATATCAGACAGTGAAGTCCCACATACTCATGACATATTTATATGTTGGGGCTAATAAGCTCATAAAGGCCACTTACCTTTTATGCTCATGGCTTTATAATCTCCTTAAGCTCTTGATGGTAAAACTTCTGTGTACATGACACTTTATTTATATCGTTTTTGTTTACCAAGTACCGTACACTAGATAAGTGAATGCCTATTTTCATGTACGGCCCAGGAGAGTACATCAGGGTGCAATAACACAAGGAGAATAAATGATTCAGACAGCAGGCAGGGTACAATTTACAAATGATAAACAATGAAGTTATTTAACAAGCATGGACTAGAATGCAGAAATATACAATCAAAAAATACATATATGGATATAAACCTCCATAGGCGTGAACATACAATTGCACATGGCAAGAGGGAGGACCAATACATAATATGGCAGTCCAACTGAAGTGCCTTAACGTGGAACAGGAAAAGCTGGCAGCTAGTCTGCACAGCAATAGGCTGGGGAACTCATCAAATGCCTATGTATGGAACTTTTGAAGAACCTGTGTGAGGGAAGACTGAAAATTTCAAGGGGAAAGAAGTCCCAGTATTTTGAAGCAAAGGCCTAGAAGGCTTGTTCCCTCATCTTAGATGTGCATTTTGGAACATGTAGAATGGCTGACTCCACAGATCTAAGTGAATAGACTTGTTGTGGCAAAGGAGGGAAGGGAATGGATGGAGTAGGTGATCTTAGTAACTTGTCAATAAAGCAGCCAAGAGAGTAGAAGTGGGCCGCCAAAAGGGGACAGTCAACCCAGGGAGGCATACAAGAGCAATGGCAGTGTGAGGTGTGAGGTATGGGGAGGAGAGGGATAAATGGAAGATTGTATTGTAGGACACCTCCCATTTATTAAGGGCTGCTTTGGAGGCGTTGGAATAAATAATTTAACCATACTGCAGGTGGGGGAGGAGGATGCCCTAGACAATTGCAAGCCTGACCTTGGGAATGAGGGAGCATTTGTCCTGGTAAATTAGGCCAAGCTTGGAGCTGACTGCTTTACAGGTCTGGGAAATATGGAGAGAGAAGTCCAGATGCGAGTCAAGGATGACCCCAAGATATTTAAAGTCTGTCACTGTAGAAAGGGGGGACACATGCTTACATAGGATGGAAAGGAGAGCTGAGCAGGACAAAATTTATGCCAGTGATCTGAATAGCATGGCTTGGGTCTTTGAGGGATTGAGGATTAATTCATTTCGGATGAGCCATGACTGGATCAAGGAGAAGTCTTCCTGTAGTTGTGAATTAACTGTGGAGACAGGGGGAACTAACATAAAGAACAGTATCATTTGCATACATGACTGAGGAGCAGTGAGATAGAACAAAAGGAAGATCATTTATAAAAATTTAGAAGAGTAGACAGCAAAAAAGATGTTCCAGGACTAGAGGGCATGGGATGAAGTTGGAGGGAGGATGATTCAGAGGAAACGTGAGGAAGAATTTCTTCACAGAACAGGTGGTGGACAAGTGGAACACCCTGTTAGAGGAAGTGGTGGGGGCTGAAACAATCACAGGATTTAAGAATGCATGGGATAGACATAAAGGAATTCTGGAGGTCAGGGGTAAGGGGTAACAGACTTCTAGGAAAACATAAACTGAACTTACAAGCTCAAATGGGCAGACTGGGTGGGCCATAGGCCCTTATCTGCTGACACTGTCTATATATCTATGTATCTATGCATCTAGCAGGGGATCAAGTATGGACCCCTGAGGAATGCCTAATTTCTTTGTGGTAAGGGATGCGACTACATTGTTGAACTGGACAAATTGACGCCTCCTAAAAAGATAACTCACAAACCAAGAGGCTGCACAAGGGGAGATACCCAAGGTAAGTAATTTGGAGTGGAGTAGCCTATGATCAACAGTTTCAAAAGCCTTGGGGGGGTCCATAAAAATGGCCCCATGAGGGAGCATCCATAGCACATTTAATATAATTAGTTTAACATACCAGGGCAGTAGTGGTACGTTGTCCCTTCCTAAATCCACTCTAGTTTGATGAGAAAAGGTTGGGTGACTGGAGAAATTCAGTTACTAGAGAGGTATCAACCCTATTAAGTGATTCACTAAAGATAGGAAGTAAAGCAATTGGTTGGTAGTTGTTCGAAAGCTTGGTGTCCCACTGGTGTAATTTTGGGCAGTTTTCCAGGCATCAGGGACAACGCCAGAAGAAAGTGACAAGTTAAAGATATGCACAATGGGGTTGGCTAGGACTGGAGCCCTGAGGCACAGTAACTTGGGTAAAATCCCATTAGGGCCAGTGCTGCCACTAGTGGGTAGGGCCCTTGAGATTTTTCCCCAGGAACATGAGCTTTAGATGAATGGATGGAATGTGAGGTGCAGTTTGTGAAGGGTGTTGTGACTGATTGTCAGCCATGGTGGGAAGAAGATCTATGAAGTGGGAATTGAAGGCATTGGCAATGACTTGGGGGGTTAATGCAGTGGATCCCATTAATTAGCAAGTTGCTAGAAGAAGAAGAAGAATCAGCATTTATATAGCGCTTTTCATACACAGTATCCCAAAGCACTTTACAAACAATGCTAGACTGGTAGTGAAGTGACTGAATGTGTGGTGGCAGTCATATCGCACATCATCACCCACACACAGCCTGAATAATTGCATGAACTGGTTTATGGGAAGGGGAATGTTGGCCAGGACAACGGGAATGTTCCCTGCTCTTTGCGAAGAGTGCCCTGGGTTCTTTTACTTCTCCTGATAGATGTGCTGTTGGATGGACAGCCTCATAGGCCTTTCATATGCCCCCAGAAACCCCTGGGATTTCCAGAGGAGGTAATTAACTGCTCCAGGCAGCAAAGACTCTTGGGCACGATGAGAGGCCCTTTTACACAGGTTGCATAACTGCCTGTAGGTGAGCCAGTCTGCAGGTTTGGCAGTGGACTTACAATTACACCAGCATTTATCCCTGAACTTAAAGGAAAGTTGCTAGATTCCCCAAATGCCTTTTACACATAGTATGCCATTGCCAGACATGCTTTAGATGTTGAAGCTGAAATTTGTTTTGTAAAAAAATTCTGCCATAGTTATTTTTTTAATGTTTTATCAGCATTTTGTTCTCTAGTTTTCTGTGTGTGGCCACATCCCCAAAATGATGTCATGCCTGGGAATTGTCAATTATTTACATACAGCAACAAGAAATTCTGAGTAATTTATAACATTCCATCTTTTGGATGAGATGTTAAACTGAGGTCCCATCTGCCTGGATTGGTGGTAGTTCAGGTGGATGTTAAAGATCCCATGGCAGTTATCGAAAAGAGTAGGGGAAGTTTTATTGAAAAAAAACATAACATCACAAAAAGGAAATACAGAAACAATCAAAGTACGATTTTATACAAAATGAATAAAAAATCAACATCACACATAAAAAAAGGAAAAAGAAAACAGCATTACCAACAGTTATACACAAATGAAATTTTGCCAAAAGGAATCAACTTTAGGTTTGGAAAATTTAACAACATCTCTAGTTTTAACAGAAGCTAACTCATCCTCAATTTGCAAAAACATGGTATTAAATAATACTGCTTGTTGCTGCAAAACAAATTGTTAGCGAAGCTTGCCATAAATAATATTGTATGAAAGAAAGAAAACATTCAAGGTACTTTTATGATATAAGCGCCAAATCCTGTATAATCACCCAAAACTATGGTTTGATATGAAACATTAACTAAAAAGGGTAAGTTCCAATGTACAGCAGCGTCCTGCCAAAAGTTTTGACTGAAGGGACAAGTAACAAAAAAATGAACCATAGTTTCTTCGCAATTGATACAGGTAGGCCGTAAACAGAATTGTTCTGTAGTGGGTTTATATTTCAAATTACCTCTGACCCCTAACCTACCTTACATAGAGAGCCAGACAATATCCCAAATATGTGGGGGAATCCTAAAATCTGTTAACTTCCTGAGAGAACAAAACATTTTAGAGGGTACACAGTCGGGAAAGAGAAGAATGCTTTTTTGAACCTCAAAAACAATAAAATTGTAAAAGGGTTTTCTGGAGAAAGTGAGTAAGTGTGGAAAAGATATTTTCCATTGCTGTAATTTTTTCAAAGTAGCAATACCATAGGATGGTAAAGAGTCAGACAATATTATTTTGGGGGGTAAAAGAGACCACTTATTTAAATATCTAGACCATAAAAACTGGGACCAGTACTGCCAGGACATAGTGGCAGGAGACCAGAGATAAGAAAAGGATTCAAACAAAAACAAGGAGTGGTAGAAAACAATTGGGTTAATCACGGCCAACCCTCTCTTATTAATAGGGAGATAAGTAATGTCCCTATGTACAGGGTTCAATCTGTTACCCCATAGCATCTGAAAAAAGAGACTAAAAATTCTTGTTTCCAGATGAAGAGGAGGTGGAAACACATAACTTAAATACAAAAAAATAGGTAACAAAAATTTTTTAATAATTGCAACCCCTTTTTTCCCCCAAATTTCCACCCTTTCCAGAGGTGAATCTTAAACTCCCCAATATATAGTTGTTTCTCCCAATTATAGGAGGCTAAATCTCCTGCCCCAAACCAAATACCTAGAATTTTGTGGGGAGAAGAAACAACTGGAATGCCCCTAAAATCAGAAGGAACTGAAGGTGTAGGATGTAAAAAAAAAAAATAAAACTTTTGTTCATATTAAGCTGAGCTCCTGATAATAAACCAAAATGAGAAAAAATTTGTAGTGCAGTGGTTAAAGAAGGGATATCTTTAAGTAATACAGTAACATCATCCGCATATGCGGTTATTTTTTCAAGTGGTAAAGTAGAAGAGGGTGCTAATCCAATAATACTAGTGTCCCATACAATTTGTCTGATCACAGGGTCCAATACAAAAGAGTACAGAAGCGGACTTAACGGGCAGCCCTGTCTCACTCCGACAGATATAGAGATCTCTGTACCAAAAAGACCATTAACCATGGGGACAATAGTGGCGCTCTCATATAAGATAGAAATCCACCTTACAAAAGGTTTTGGGATACCATACTGCAAAAGTAAAGAGAATAAATAAGTATGTTTAACCTTATCAAAGGCTTTAGACTGATCTAAAGCAACAATATATCCTGAGATTTGACCTGCATGATAAGTTCAAATAAGTCTCTTAAAAGATATAAATTGTGTTGAATGCATCTGTTAGGAATAGCGCAAGTTTGAGCCGGGTGTATAAGAAAATCTGCTACCAATAATAATCTATTGTTGAGGATTTTAGCCAAAATTTTGTAATCGCTATTCAGTAAACTCAAAGGTCTCCAGTTAGATAATAAAGTTTTGTTCCCTGATTTATATAAGAAAAAAGTAATGAGGTACTAAACCCTGAATGGGAAGTAGAAGAGAACAACAAAATTAAATACCTTGGCAAAAATAAATCATGTAAGAAAGAAAAGTTTATAAAAATCATTAGGGATACCATCCCACCCTGGTGAAGTAACTTTTACTTAATCAAGTAGATAGCCTTTTCTACTTCCTGGGAAGAAATAGGTTGAATTAATGAGGTTACTTGAGAGGTAGGTACTTGAGGGAGTGGATCAGTGAAACTAGAAAAATCAGGCAAAGGTTGGTCAGACCTATCCTGAAAAGAATCACCAACATATTGCTGAACAAGTGTTAACACTTCCAAATCCTTGTTAAGCAAGAGGCCAGTGGGAGAAACAAGCTGGGTCATAAGGGTGGTCTCCAGCCGCTGCTTACAGGCCTCAAAGGGATCTGAAGCTGGTGTGTTCCTAGTTCCAAAGTTAAATTCCAATTTTAAGGACTTCACTCTATCATATTGATAAGATTTCATCTGTTCTTTCAAAGCTCAAATTTGAGAAGTCAAATCATGCTTATAGTCAGAAGGAAAGGACATTAACTTAAATAGCTGGTTTCGTAAAAGAAGGTATTGCAAATAATTAGAATTAGCCTTAGCTTTTCCAAAAGAGAGCATAAGCAGTTTTAGTTCCCTTTTGGTATCCATCCACCAACTCAGTAAATTGGTGTAAGCACAAAAAACAGATTCCCTATAAGCAAAAAAGGTTTCAATCTGGGAAAGGAGGGAAGGACTGTCAAGAAGTGACATATTTAATCTCCAACGATTATATTTTGAAAAAAATCTTGGGAGGGAGAGAATGCAAACTGAAGGCACAAAAAAGAATATTATGATCAGAGAATTCTGAAGGCTGAGATCTACAATGAATGGGATGTAACTGTTGAGAAAAGAAAAACATATCAATTCTTGTGGAGTAAATACATCTATGATAGGTAGCACCATTACCCCTGGGATGTAGTGTATGATAGGCATCCTTCATACTAGTGCCAGACAGAATTTGTGACAAAGCATTAGAATCACAATATATTTTTTTCTGAGTGACTCCAGACAAAGGGGTATCCAAAGTACAATTAAAATCCCCTCCCCAAATAATATGCATTCTAGTAAAGAGAAATGGCTTAATCTTCCCAAATAATGCAACCCTAGCTGATTTAGTTTGTGGGGCATAAATATTGATAAGACGAAAAGAGAAGTCTCCAAGGGAACCATCCAGAATTAGGGCTCTACCAGGACTAATATCAAGAAGTCTAAATATATGAAAATGGGTGGATTTAAAGAGAATGCCAATCCCATCCGCAGGTTCCAGCCCAAAAGACCAAAACGAAGGTCCCCAGTGCCATCTTTTTTTGATAATGTCCACCTCAGCAAGTGAGGTAAGACGACTTTCCAGAACAAAGATAATGTCCACTGGAAGAGTTGCCAAAAAAGCCAAAATAGAATTTTGTTTTTTATATGACTTTAAACTGCAAACATTAAAGGACAATAGTTGTAAAGTGGCCATAAAAAACTAGTGTTCAGCAAAGTCCTTCTTTCAGGCTGTTACTGGCCTTCCTTTTTTTTCTTTCTTACCCCTTTTTTCTTTAGCTAATTCTGTGGATTTACTGTCTTCATCTTCCGTGACTATTTCTGATCTATGTGAAGTATCAGATTCCAAATCCGAGACCCCAAGATCATCTTGTAAGGGAGAAAAAATATTAGTAGTAGGAATAGGACAGGGAGCAGGGATTTTCAATGAAGACCTGGTAAATCTTTGTCCCTTAACAGTTTCAAAAAGGGGGGGGGGCATAGTGGGCCTGTCAGAAACACCATCCTTCTCAAAATTCTGATCTGAGGTTAGAGAAGGGCCAGAGTTATCCACAAGGGATACTGAGTTTGTCACTACCGGAAGATGAGTATCAGGAACTGGTGCAGATTCACTATGGACAGGATTGCGTAATTTAACTTGAGCCTGAATTACTAAGTCATCATGATCCCATCCTTCAACTCTATTTCTTTTAGCCCAGGGGCATTGATGGAAGGCATGCCTTTTCTCCTCACACAAGTTACATTGAAAAATATTCTCACAGAGGTCCATTGAATGCCCATACCCCCCACATAGGAACATTTCATCATGTCACAGGAGCTACTAATATGAGTTCAGAGCCACATTTATAACAGGCCCGGGGCTGACCACTATAAAAACACACTCCTCTATCTTTCCCTATAAAAAAATTGTCTGGGAGATGAATAATATCAGAATTCACCTGAAACAATTTCACTTTGAATTTCCAGCCCCCAGTCCAGATACCCTCTAAGTCTAATAAAGCCTCAGGGGGGCCAAGGATATCACTGCATTTTTGCATCCAATGGTAAATGTCACTTACATTTACCCCTTCACTCCTGAACATGATAGTGATATACCGGATTTGTGGCCTAGTCAGAGGAATGGCCAAGGTATAGCCATAATAGTTTTAAACAGAATACTTCCAAAAATTTTTCTAAGCTTTGATTAAGTCGAAAACTAACATCAAAGGAGTCCTCCCCAGAAACATGTATTAGTGCAAACAGATCCAAAGGAATAAATGACATAGAGCCCTTAAGCAGGGTGTTAGCTACATTGTATCTATCAGGACGGGTACCTAGACCCCCTCTATACCTTAGTCTAACTGCGTTCCTCCTGGGAGCTTGTTCAAGCTTATTTTTGAACAAGTTAGCCATAGAAACACGATTAAAGGGTTCAGGGCCCTTGTCTTTCATAATTCTATGACGTGCTGCAGCAGTATCCCTTGATCCCCCCCCCCGAGGACGTACTGGGACCAGAAAATGCCTCAGGGTCCTTCAATAGTAGGTGCGCACCATTAATATTACAGGTAGCAGAAGAACCATCGTCAATACCTGAGCTCAGGGAGGTGGCATGCTTAGATGGGAGCAGTGTAGCAGGTTTCCAGGCAGGGTCAGGAACCCAAGTCCCCACAGCAGTTTGAGTCCATCCAGCTTTGGATAAGGAGTCCTCCGTCAACCAGTCCTGAAAGTTATCGGAATCCTGTGTTGCCAAGCCAAATTGGTGTCTCAAAACCTGAGACGTAGAAGGGTGGTTATCCGTAACAGTACGAACCTCCAAAGCCACCGAACCATCCAACGCCATAACCGGAAGCGTGTCTTGCAAAAATCCGTCCATAGGAACAACAGTAGGTGCAGACTCAGAAGTTCCAGCAGCAGAGAAAAGGCAAACAGGACTTGTAGATACAGCAGAGGATACTTCCCGAATTGTCAACGCACTGATTAACTCCAGAACAACAGGCAGCATCTCCAGGTTAGAAGCCCCATCATCAGAGGCAGAAACAGTAGATTCCAAAACAATCTGTAGAGCAATGCTAGCAGGAGCTTCCGTGCTAACGTCCATCTTCTCACAATACTGCAAAGCTTCTGCCATGCAGCAGAACTATCACAGCGCTCTACTGGCCACAGAGCGCCAGCAGAGTAGGGGAATTTCCCCGGTGTCCTGGCCAAATTTCCCTCATTCACTAAAATTACCACCAACAGCTTAATCTGGTTTAAGGTCAGTTGGCATTCATCTGTCTCCTCTCCTCTCCTCTCCTCCCGTGGGTCATGCCTGAAAATAGGCAGGATTTGTCTAGTGCACTTACTCGGTCACCAAAAACTAAATAAATAAATAAATAAATAAAGTAATGTTGCCTTAAACGTGCCTTACTCAGAAATGCAGTCCCTTATGTTGATGGTGGTGAACAGTAATATGTAAATAACTGTAGCAAGGTATTGTGAGTAAAAGATGAACCTGTTTTACAGTTTCCTTACTCTGAGGTGCTGTCCCATATTAATGTGGTGGTGTCAACAATATAAGCTTTTGTATGTTTATTTTCACCACCATGCATTGTGCATACCATATATAACTACAAGACATCCATACTGAGAGATGTAGTCTCCTATTTCTGCAGTGAGCACAGAACTATAATACCCTGTATACTAATTTACATTGTGTGGCATTGTGGGTACAGTACATAGCTGATTTGTCTATCTAAAACTAAAAAGTGACTCTATCCCTTTAATAACTTTGTTTCCCTGGCATGATGCCACAGTTGGGGGCAGCAGCACTGAGAAAAATAGGCCGGGTTATGCAAATGAAGCAGAGCACTGAAATAAAATGCTTTTCTCAAGGAAAACAGCATTATTTGGCAGTTTAAATGGTAGGAGACTGATTCACAACTCCTACAGGTTACTACTCCCATTTGCTATGGCAGACTTGCACTTTTACTTTAAACAGGGCAAGGAGGTGTTGGTGCAGCCATCTAGAGAAGATCCCTTTAACCCATCTCTTAGTGAGAGGGGCAACTTTATCCTGGATATGGGACTACAGGGATTAGAGGAGACTAAGGGCACAGCTGGCCTCAAGGTAGTAGAGGACACAGTCCCAATCAATGAGTGACAGTGACTGAAGAAGGGATGGGGAGTCAAGATGAGACTGATTTTGCAGGGCGAGGCTTCTGGGAGGGCTTTGAGATCACTGGCTTTCTAGATACAGTAGGTGAGAGAGTTGTCATTCAAAGCATCTGTTAACACCCCACAATGACTGGATTTTGTCAGGTGTCTTAGAAAGCATCCACTCCAGGAGCATATGCCTCCTACTATTAGGTGAGAGATAAGTCAGGTCAGAGATGAGCTGGGTAAGATCAAGCATGTTTGTAAGGATATCAGACAACTTGTTTTGGGGGTCCAACCAATGCAAGTTGAAGTCCCCCATAGCAATCATCTTGTTTTGTTTGGTTTTGGGGGAAATGATGGTGGAGAGGACAGACGTTCCAGAGATACCATTTTTTGGGGGGAGGGGTTGTAAAGAGAAAGGTGCAGTGAAGTATCTCACATGGAGATTCAAAGGTGGTTGTAGGGTAGGTTGTGACACTTAAGTGATCTTTTAGTACAAGAGAAGTCTCTACCATGTTTGGGGTGTGGTCTATCCAATTGGATAATGTTGTAGTTGGAGATGGAGCAGGCAGAGTCAGGAATATTTGTTTCAGCCATGTTTTGGAGACTCTCGGGATATTGGGGAGCATGTGGCCATCCAAGCACTGAGGTCAGTCTTGTTCACTAGGAGGGTTCATATGTAATGGTGTTCAATTTTGGCCACCTTACAGACCACCCAAAGTGGTGAAGTGGTAGGAGACGATATAGATGGAGCCCTGTGTTTAATTCTATATCCCCAGATAGTAGGAGAAGAGTTGCAAAGGCACAACAAAGAGTGTGGGTGGGAACTGGCTAAGTAATCCGAGAGGTGGGAAGGATAAGCCTAACCTTCAGAACAGCCCCATGAGGTAGGTAAGTTTGCCCTTCAGGAGGCCAACGGGGTTTGAACATGGACATATTAATCATAGGGCATTAGAAAAGCAGAAAGCAAAATCAGGTTTGGTATGCCCATGATTGGTCTGAGGTGGGGGGTTAGTGGCACTGAATCTACTAGAACAGTAACCAGGCCAAGAAGTCCCATCAGTAATATTAAGGGCAGAGCCCTTACCATTGTATCCACTAGTGGCAAAGACTGTAACTGAGTGAAGGTCTCAAAAGGGAAATATAACAGAAAGGTCCTGGGAATAAAACAGACAATGAACCCAGTTGGAGGATGGATGCAAACAAAGGGTCAGTAAATCTGATTATGGATTAGGACAGGCAGAGCACTCAGACAGAAAACTGGAAGTACCAAAAATACAGTACTGCATTTTTTTTTTACCAATTATTTTACCAGGTGAGACACACTAAGCTGAAAGCTTGTTTGCAGGTGCAACCTGGGAGCACAAGAAAGTTAAGTGACTTGCTCAGGGTCACACAGTATGCAAGTGGGGACTGTGGGATTCAAACCCAGGTCTCCAGATTTGCAGTTCAGAGCCTTAAACCACTGCGCCATATACACCCAATAGCAAGCAAACAGCCAAACCAGAAAGCAGAATTATTCAAGCAGAATATAAATATAAACAATGGGGGCATCCAGATAAGGAGTAAGCTTCTGTCTGATGAGTGCCGTCAGGCAGTGCAGACGGGAATCATCACAACATAGAGTAACCAGCATGACATGCAGGACCTAATATGGTAAATACAGATTAACTGCTGTAGTCCTGAAACTGCAAGACAAACTGGGATCACTTAGGGTAGGAAGAAGTAGTCCTTACCGACACTACTGCAGTAGCTGTACATGTAAAAAATAAAACTATGAGGCCAAGGGTGCCGGAAGATAGTAAAAGCTGAAGCGGCAGAGGATCGGAAGGGCACGTATGAGGGTACAAAGGGCATTTTTTCTAAACAGTTTTTGCCATACAAAAATAAAAAGTGGGGGGGCTGCCACCCCTCTCGTCCCCTCCATTTCTACACCTATGTATGAGGCCACCCAGATGTGGAGTGAGCAATCAATATGTAGATGTAGCTGTGAAGTGCAGGTACAAAAACAACATGTGCAGGTTACCCAGATAGGGAGTTAAGATTTGTAGCAAATATAACTAAAAACACAGTGCTATATGGAAAACAGTATGCCAAGACCTAAGGGGATAAAGAAGCATTTACAATACCAAAGAATGTCCTTAGTACTGTAACAATAGCTAGTCCTTAGAAATAACTGTGAGGCAGATTGTATAAAGGAGCTCCAAACCTGTATCTGGCAGCAGCCATGGAACAACACCCATAGTAGTCTCCCTTATTCTTTGACCCTTAGCACTCCAACCCACTTGACACAGTGATTCAGAGCTAAGGGACAGGGGAGCCCCACCCACCTTGAACACTGATTGACTGGCAGCCATAGGAGACATTTACAGTGTCCTGAGAAGCTGGGCTGGCCACTGTGGTGATTGTTGGGGGGGGAGTTCAAGTGTGAAGCCCACCTAGTGACCCTTGAAGATACAGAGAATTGGCATCCTGGTGAATGAAGGGCTTTGGCTGAGTTCAAATCTTGGCACTCACTGGAAGCCTCACCTACTTCAAGCACTAATTGGCTGGCAGCTGTAGGAGACTTTTGCAGTGTCTCAACAAGATGGTTTGGTTGCCGCAACAATCGTTGCGGGAGAAGTGGAAGTTCAAGTATGCAGCCCATCCCACGACCCTTGGAGATGCAGAGTGAATGAAGTCATCCAAGTGAATGAAGGGCTCTGGCAGTATTAAGGAGTTCAAATCTTGGCACTTTCTGAAAGCCCTGCCCACCTCAAGTACTGAATGGCTGGCAGCCATAAGAGAATTCTGCAGTGTCCCGACAAGCTGAGCTGTTTGCTACTGTGATCATTGGGGGAGAGGTGGAAATTTAAGGGAGAAGCCTACCTCATGACCCTTGGAGATGAAGAGAATTGGCTTCCCAGTGAATGAAGGGCTCTGGCAGCATGAAGGAGTTCAAATCTTGATAGGCCCTGGAACCTCCACCACCTCGAGCACTGATTGGCTGGTGGCAGCAGGAGACTTTTGCAGTGTACTAACAAGCTGGGCTGGTTGTTGCAGTGATTGTATGGGGGAGAAGGGGTGTTCAAGTGTGGAGCCCACCTCACAACCTTTAAAGATGCCATTTTATTATCTGTCAATCTATCTATTGATATCTATCTATCTATCTATCTCACCCTCTATCGCTGCCTCCCTGCATGTCTGTAGATTTATGATATACATGCATATATATATATATATATATAGCATAGATGCTAGGCAACTGTGGTATACAAGGATATATATCCATCGAGGGGCTATCTGGGGCTATAAGCCATGAGCCTGAGGGGCAAGTGGCATTATTGCTCTAATTAGCCCCTGAGATAGGTATGTAGCCTTGTATTAAACAGTTTCCTAGCATTTATTTTATATAATACATGGGGATGGTGCTTTTTTTGTATCTGATGGCTGTGTTTTTGTCAGGATGCTTGTTAGGTAAGGCTATGTTTTTGCCAGGAAGTTTATTAGAGAAGGCTGTGTTTTTGTCAGGGGACTTATTAGGTGTGCTAATTAGCATAGGAATTTCTTAACTGGTTCAGATGGTGAGTTAATTGACATGTTTATTGATTTAATTGGTCATTAAGTTGTTTGTTTTGGGGTCATAATATTGGTTTAATGATGTCCCCCCCACCATGGTATACAGGTTTCTGTGTGGAGGTATGCAGCTTTAATTGTTTGGAATGTAAATTTAATTGGTGAGGTATGCAGGGAAATACACAATAATGATCTCCTATGGGGACAAGAACTCATCCACGTATTACATATATATTTATTGCATAAAACTTCATTAAAGCACCAGTTCCCGAGTCCATCAGAAAATAAGCTGAAATGTGTAGAGTATATGAGAAAGGGGTGAGTGTTAAGGTTAACAACCCCAAAGTAAATGCTGTGACTGATTTGCAAAGATGCAGGAGAGGTGAAACTATAATGGGTTTTCCTGTTTCTGCCTGCGGTGATGGGGTGGGGTGTCAGGGTTGAGAACCCTAACACCACATTTCCCTACTTTTGTCACTTTAACCCTAACATGCATTAATGAAGTTTTTTGCAATGAATTTCCTTACTTTTACAAATAGTATAATTGTATGCTCATTTGCCTGTGGGATCGCAGGGCACAGAGGGCCCTGTGCTTCCATCCCTCCATAGATGCATACATCTATGTTGGTATGGAAGTGCAGGGCCTTCTGGGCCCTGCGCATTTCCATTCCTGGCAAAATAGGAATTTATTTCCTTAGTTGTATGGCTTGTTAAACAAGAGACCAACTTATACTGCCCTTGTAAAACTCTCTGGTGAAGCCATATGTACAATATGGACTTCGTTAATAGTGCTCACACCTCAAAATGCACATTAACCTACTGGAGAAGTTTCAAAGGATGGCTACAAAGATATGTATATACCTCCTCAAACTTAGCAAAGATCAAAATAGAATAATGTGTGTGCACGTTATGAGGTTCACACATAACTTGCTTACTACTCTGAGCTGACACAGACTTTCCACCCTGGCTAAAAAAACAGAGTTGTGAAGGAGTAATGTATTAATATATGTGGATTCAAAAATTTGCTTTAAAGTGATTTTCTGAGTTTTGCCATAGCAAATGGGATTAACAACCTGTAGTAACCTGTAGGAGTTGTGATTCAATCTCCTACCAGTCAAACCACCAAACAGTGCTGTTTTCCATGAAAAAATGCTTTTATTTATGTGCTGTGTTTCATTTGCATAACCTGTCCCCTTTTTTCTCAGTACTGCAGCCCCCAACTGTGACATCATGCAAGGGAAACAGAGTTTCTAAGCACTGTTGTGAGACCTTAAGGTTACCACCTGCCCTGATTTTTGCAGGACAACCCTGATTTGGGCAGCTGTGTCCTGCAAAAGAAAAAAAAAACATGAAAAATATTGCATGTCCTGACCTTATAGTAGAAAAAAAATATTGCCCAACATTCTTCTAAATGTTGCAGAAACTATAATACCTTAACTAAAATGCCTTAAAATGATAAACAATAGAAACTAAAAAACTACAACACTTAGTCTTAATTGTGATTATTTTGAGAAAACGGGTCTGTTGCAATGGTCAGTGTTACATATTGTCCTGTAAAAAAACATATTCCAATAAGAAATGTCCCACTCTGGGCTTCTTAAAAGATGGTAACCCTAAGAGACCTCTCTTGGTCAGTCTTGGTATAGCAGACATCTACAGTACTGAAACAGGAGACTGGGTCTCTCAGTAAAGAAATCTTGTCCGCTAGATACTATATGTAAAATGCCTTGTTTTGAAAAGAAACATTTGAGAGCTTTTATTTTTGAAGCCACTACAGAAATACTTGACTTTCTGTAGTCTTTCTCAGGAATCACTGTTCGGGCCTCAATGAGAGGCCTGTGGTCAATTGCCTCTTCTACTGACAACTGTAATAAAACTGTCTCCTTGGTTGTTCACCTGACGTTACACTGGTGTACCTAAAGTATGTTTTACTGTGTCCTAATTATTGCTACTCTCGTACCACCAGTGAATGTTTGTAACACTGGTTGCTCTTTTAAGCCATGTTGTATGAACCGTATCATTGTATTGTTGTTGTGTTGTTCCCATGACAAGGTGCCTTTGTAAATGAGTCCTTGACTTAATGATCTGTAAACCGATATTTTAAATAAATAAATAAATATGAGACTACACCGCACAGTAAGGAAATTGCAAAACAATTTACTGAACCCACAGTGCCTTGCTACATATGTCTACATATTACAGTGAAGCCTGCCAGGATGAAACCCAGCTCTGCAGAATTCTGCAGTAGAGACTGCAGGAAACAATGCAAGTTCAATGGTAGTTAATCCCTTTGTCATGTAGGGAAACTGTGAAACTACTCTTCATCCTGGTGGACTTCACTGTAGGTGCTATACTGCAGTCACCACTGTCAAAATAAGGGACTGCATTTTTGAGTAACGAACATTTACACAACTTTCTAATTTACCCAGAATTCATTGGTTCTGTGAGTAAAACACTGACAGTTCCCTTGCATGACATTATTCTGGGGGTGCAGCCCCACACAGAAAACTGGAGGACACTGTACTGATAAAACATTTTAAAAAAATGACTATGACTCATGTTTTTACAAAACAAATTGCATCTTCAACATCTAAAGCATGGGAGGCAATGGCATACTATATGAAAATGGCATCTGTGAAATCTCAGAAAATCACTTTAAAAATTATCTGGAATTCCAGACCCTGTAGAGATATATTTACTTGAACTAGACTAAAAGTTGCTTCAGATATTTTTCCCAGTTTTCTCAGATTTCAAAGGCTTCCCACAGTGCTGCTACCTAATTAATAGCAAAATTCAACTAAATCTAATTATGCAACAATCTTCAAGTTGGCCGTGTTGGGATTTGGTCTGTAACAAGACACCCAGTTTGTTTTTAAAAAGCAGCTGACACGATCGTGTCAGGCAACCCATAACATGGAGTTGACTGCTCTAGAAGAGATCCTAGCCATATTTAGCATTTTTGTACTGCTGTATAAATTAATTTCCTCTGTCACACCCAGTTTGCAACTTTTGTGTATGAGCTGGGTGATCGCTGAGCGCAGCAGCCCTGCCCCTGAAAACAACATTACTGTGACATGAAGTAGGGAGCGGGGCTGCAGGAGCTCTATGGACACTAATGGAATCTGGGGAGGGGGGCTGCCTAAATGTACCTAGATTATCTTTACTGGCAGGTATACATGTATGGGGCTGTAATATATGCTATGTTATAGCCCCATACATGTATACCTGCCAGTAAAGATAATCTAAATACATTTAGACAGCCCCCCTCCCCATATTCCATTACAGTGTCTATACAGCTTCTGCAGCCCTGCTCCCTACTTCATGTCACAATTATGTTGTTTTCAGGGGTGGGGCTGCAGTGCTTGGTGATCACCCAGCTCGTACACGGAAGTTACGAGCCAGGTGTAATGGAGGGAATAACTTTTTTTATACAGCACAAAAAATGCCAAATATGGCTAGGATAGCTCCTAGGGCAGGCAACTCCATGTTATATGTTACCTGCCCAGAGTCAAAACTCATGGCAGCTGCTCTTTAAAGTTTGCTGTAATGTGTGGTGATTATAAGAGACCTAATTATTTTTATATGGGATTTGGGAAGGAACATTGTATGAGTTATGTAACCATGTAGCTAATTGTTTTATAAATTGTTTAAAGAAAAAATATTAAAAGTGTGCATTTCTTTCATACATCTAGAAGTGTTGACCAATTTGGCACTTATGTCTCCAACTTTGGTGTAAATGTAGCGCCAATTCATGTACTTCCCAAGAACTGCTGAAAAACTATGTTTTACCTGCATGATTTCAATCATTGTGCTTTTTATTATTAATGTATGGTTTTCTCACTTTCAAAATCAGTTTATGTATAGAGTGTGTGTGTGTGTGTGTGTGTGTGTGTGTGTGTGTGTGTGTGTGTGTGTGTGTGTGTATGTGTGTTTGTGTATTTGATAGATAGATAGATAGATAGAAAGATAGATTACATAGACAGACAGATCCTGAAGATATGGTGCTGGTAAGCCTTGGGAAGTGCTAAATAATTAATACCAGTCCCTATTACAAAACAGTGGATGAACAGATTTAGCCACACTTTGGGTAAGATGTTATTGATGGGTTACATAGGTAGCCAAATCTGTTTCCATACTGATGATGATCTACGGGTTATCTTAAAGGATTTGCAGATGAGGTGACTGTGTACAGTACGTGCTCATGTGGTAGCAAACTCTAATAAAGTCAAAGGCAAATATGGCAAGGTCAGCTGCAAAACATGTCAAATGTACTAAAGAACACTGCCGAATAGTCACTTGAGTTTATATATATATATATATATATATATGTATATTGCAAAAAACTACATTAATGCAGAGATTAGGGTTGTAAAAACACAAAGCGTACAAAGATGGGAAATGAAAATAACATTAGGGATTTGGGTCTCTGGAATATGGATGAAACAGTGGTGGGGTCTTACTTGGGGTTGTCAACCCTAATGCCAACCCCCCAGCCCCTAGCCTCCTGTCCAAAGCTCAAGCTACAGCTCCAACCTAGTGCCTCACAGTGTTACAGTAAGGCCAACACAATCTGTCAGAGCTTTCTTCATGCTGGGCCCTATGGACCCTGCCTGAAGCGATCACATCTGACCTCATTTGATCCAGGGTAGGGGTGGGCATTAGGGTTGACAACTCCGACTTCTAGTAATGTCTCCGAGGATATGGCTGCCTGAGAAGACAGCTCCTCACCTTGATCACCACTAATCCTCGCAAGCATCTATTAATCTATATTTAACTCTACTTTTAGATAGCAGGCGAGGCATGCTAACAATGCCATTAAAGAAAGGCTCCAACAGATTTGCAGTTCTACAGCCCAACAATACTAACATTTTATTGCAGACATCCAACTCAGAGACCTCAGGGGCCTCACTGCGATCCACGAGATCCTTGTCAACCAAGTCTAAAAAACCAAAAGCTAAGGATTCCAAAAGCAACTCCCTGACAACCAGGTTAGATAAAATATTATCCGAACTGACCCAGTTTAAAACAGAATTTAAAAACAGAGATATGGTGCCTCCAGGAATCTGTAGCGAGAGTTTAATCGAGTGTGGAAGTGCTTGGCAGCCGAACTACAGCATTAGAGGAAAATACTAGTGCACAAGAAATGCAAATAACAGATCTTCAAGATACCCTCGCACAAATAACCCAGATCTGCCAATTAACTGTAGACCACCAGGAGGATGCAGAAAACAGGCACAGGCAAAGAAATATTCATATATACTCTGTGCCTGAAAATAGTGAAGGGGCAAATATTAAAACATTTATTGAAACTCTACTATATACCTCACTCTCCCTGGATCCATCTCTTCAACTGAAGGGGAGAGGGGGAGGCATCACTGGCAGGAGGGGGGAGGGCTAAGCAGGGAGAAGAGGTACCGGAAGTGGAAATCACAGCAGAGAGAGTGAGGGAAGCCCTCAGCTCCCTTAAGACGGAGAAAGCACCGGGGCCAGATAATTACATCCCAGAGTGCTGAAGGAACTTATGGATGTCCTGACGGAACCCCTGGCGGAGCTTTTCACCATCTCTCTGAGGACAGGGTGGGTGCCCAGGACTGGAAGATGGCACATATAGTGCCTATCCACAAGGGGGATCAAGGGAGGTGGTAGGGAACTACAGGCCTGTCAGCCTGACATTGGTGGTGGGCAAGGTGATGGAGGTCATTGTCAAGGAGAGGCTGGGGGGGACCTGGATAAGTCAGGGTGCCTGGAAGATAGACAGCATGGATTCATCCCGGGGAAATCGTGTCAGACAAACCTGGTGGAGTTCTATGACTGGGTGACGAATGCCTTGGACCTGGGTAGACCAGTGGACGTCCTCTTTCTAGACTTCAGCAAGGCATTTGACTCTGTTCCTCACGTGGGCCTGTTGGATAAGCTGGGAGAAATGGGGTGGGGAACCAGATGATCAGATGGATAGGCAAATTGACTCCAGGACGAGGGTCGTAGTTGGTGGGATAGTCTCATCCCCAAGGAGGTCATTAGTGGGGTCCCACAGGGATCAGTCCTTGGGCCCCTTCTGTTAAACGCCTACATCTCTGACATAAGGACAGGAATCAGGAGTGAGATGAGTCTCTTTGCAGATAACTCGAAACTGGGGGTGGTGGTGGATGGAGAGGAGGGGAAGGTGGCCCTACAGGGGGACCTGGAGGCTCTGGAAAGATGGTCTAGAAAGTGGAAGCTGAGGTTCAATGCAGGGAAATGCAAGGTACTCCACCTGGGGGCCAGAAATCTGGGCCAAGTGTACTCCTGGGGGGAATGCTACAAGTCTCGATGGCTGAGAGGGACCTGGGGGTGGTGGTGGATGTCAAGATGAACAACTCTGAGACTTGTAGGAGGGCAGCAGCCAAGGCCAACAGGATGCTGGGATGCATCTCTAGGGGGATCACCTCCAGAAGGAGGGAAGTGATACTCCCTCTGTATAACTGCTTGGTGAGACCGCACCTTGAGTACTGCGTGCAGTTTTGGAGGCCACACTTAAAGAGGGACATTAACCTTCTGGAGAGGGTCCAGAGGAGGGCAACCAAAATGATTTGGGGCTTGGGGGACAGGACCTATGAGGAGAGGCTCGAAGAGCTAAATATGTACACATTGGAAGAGAGAAGGGACCGGGGGGACATGATAGAGGTCTTCAGGTACATGAAGAGGGTAAATAGGGGAGGAACAGTCAGGGTGCTTCGAAGGAAGGAGGAGGGGCCACTAGAGGGCATGGGTGGAAGCTGGAGGGGGGAAGATTCTGGGGAGAAAGGAGGAGGTGCTACTTCACTGAGAGGGTGGTGGAGCCATGGAATGCGCTGCCTAGGGGGCTGGTGGAGGCAGAGACAGTGGAGGGGTTCAAGAGGGGGGTGAGACAGGTACAGGGGAAGGGTTCTGGATGCAAAATCCAATGCAGCAAGAATATCCAGAACTGGGAAGGGAGAAGCCAGAGAAGGTGAGGGGGGCAGCAAGGTCAGCACCCAGGGTGGGGGCTGACCAAACGAGCAGACACGAAAGACCGTTATGCCTATTCTGCTGGCATTTTAGTATGTTAGTAAGACTGAATGTGTACATAGAGTGCTGGGGTCTAAGCAACCGATCCTGCAGCTAGACTGAGATCGATAATTTTATGCTTCTTAAGATTCCAAACTAAAGAACTTATCCTCAGAAAGGCCTGGTCTGGTGAGAAGATATTCTACGGAACAACAAAAATTTTTTTGATAATGATTACACTTCAGCCACTATACAGAAGCGATGGGAGTACATTCCCCTTTCCTAATGGACAACAGAGCTACAACTCGGCCACATAAGTGCTGGAGGACATTCAGAAGAGAAGATTTGCGATCCCATCTAGAATGGCATTGCCACAGAGACTTCGTCCAGACCATCTCTCCAAGAAGGCACTACCTCAGCAACTGAAATCTCAACAGGCTGTCTGGGATTCCTACATCCTACAATGCACTAACACCAGGGATGCCTGAGAGCTACAGATGGATCCCTGGAAGGTTGACCACAGTGAGTAACCCATTGAGAAGGGGATGATCTGGAGGGAGGCCTGGGCTGGGGGCTTCTTCAGGTGGGACTGGGGTTCTGGGTGGGGACAGGCTGACCTCCGGACCTGCAGGGCTGGGGGTGGCCGGGACTGGAGCCTTCTTCAGGGAGGGATGCCTGCCCGGGGATGGATGACTGATGTGTCATTCAGAGCATTCATAATACTGAATGCTGGTGGCTCTCTGTGTTCACTGGCAGGGCCCTGCCGGCCTATTGTGTCTGGTCCCAGAATATGGATCGGAGGGTTTCTTAATAGCAGCAATCTGATAGGAGAGGGCAGAGGTGGTGGGGGTACTGGTGAACTGGCTCCCCTGTCATGAACCCACTCCATTATCTCTTGGAGCCACATGCTCATGGAGGCCTATACAATATGCCAGCTGGGTGGAGAAGAGGCAATCCAGGTGAGTCTGATAGGCCTGTCTGACTTGTGGTCCCTACTGCATTAGAAGCCTGTAAATAGGGCATCCAGGACACTAGGCAGAGACCCCAAAATAATGGCTCTTTCTATACTGGTGTGACCAGGACATTGGTGACGTGTTGATACAAGGCAATTTCTGCCCGGTGTACTGGAGGTCATTTTATGGAATGATATACTGTATAGCCTATCTAGAACTTAGCGTGCTGGTTGCCTGTGCAGTATGGTGGGTGGATCCCTGCCCCAGGGGGCCAGTCCCTGGGCCGTCTTTGGGCTCTGGGGTCTGGGAGGGGTGGCCAGTCCATTCAGGTGGACTCACTCACTCGGTGGGAGTTCCTGGTCCTGGTCCTGGTCCTGGACCTACTCATTCTCTCCTCATAGATTCACTGGGACAATAACAACCAAGAACTATTTGCTTCTCCCAGACATTTATTTAGGAGTGGTATTTTCTTATTACATCTATTGCGCTACTCTGAATACAACTGTGAGCCACAGCACTCAGCCGGCATTGGTAGCGCATTGGTTTCTTTATGATTAAAGGAGGGTGTCCTGGTGATATAATTTGAGACTGCTTCGACAATTTGGCCTGGAAAAAATTTTGATGAGGAAAATGTATTTATTGTTTTATTATTAACTTTGAGGCTTTGTCTCCAGGATCCAAAGTGCCATTAATTACTAAAGTACTTGAACTGTAGAATCTGGGAGACCACACAATTCACTTTGTTGAGTTAAAGGATACTAACAGATTGCATTTCTCCTACCCTGATTTCCATAAGATAGTGGCACCAGTTGTGCACAGCTATGTCACTAATATATTTGTGTTGGTTGGGGATGCTCTTGTGTGCCAAACAGATGATGCACACATACACCCCACCCCTATTACATCCCGCTACCCGAGTATAGGAATGTTTAACTGTACTCTATTATTTATTTTTTACCTCCCCATCCTCCTCTTTATGGGGTAGAGGATACCCCACGGGAACTTACTCCCCTCTAGGGAATTATTACTTCCCGAGAAGGCTTATTCAGCCTTCACAAATTGGAATTACACTGATTTCATTCCATCGGTTGGAAGTCATCCTTCAGTTCCCTCATACAGGGAAGGGAGTTTGTCCTTACCCGCTGTCCTCAGTTTATGTTGAATTGTTACACAGCAGGCCCAGTTGGCCTATGTATCTTCAATTGTTTGGACTCAGTTGGTCCCCTATTGACTCGGGTAGCTGGTTGCTCCTGTTTAGTCATTTGGTTTTCTTTATACATGTAATAGTTTCCCTCTTTACCCCAACCCAAAGCAGTGGTGCTAGCCAATGGAAATGGTATATTTTATATATATATATATATATATATATATATATATACACAGGGATGTTTGGTTACTTTTGGGTTTTATGTTTATGGTTACAAAAGAGACCTAGGCTGGAAGGGGGGAGATGGACAAATAGGATCTGTTAAATATCTAGGGGATAGGGGAAGTTCATGGGGATTAATAGAAATCAGAATGTTACCTGATAAATATGTCTAATAAAGTTAAACAAATTTCTCATAATGTCAATGGTCTGACCAGACCAATTAAGCGCTATAAAACAATAATGGCACTGAAGAAACTTAAACTAGATTTTCTATTATTACAGGAAACCCACCTATTTACATTAGAACATCAGGAATTGTTAAAATTTGGTTTCTCCCAAATAGTTGAATCTGTGTATGGATGGGGAAGACATAGAGGGGTGGTAGTTTTGTTCCCAAAACACTCCCCATTTATTTTATTTTTATTTCGTTTTTGTTTACCAGGTAAGTGCACTAACCATAGGGATGACTATTTTCAGGCACGACCCAGGAGAATTACAGAGCAAATTACAGGTAAGTTTCAGACAGTAGCAAATACAGAAAAAGGTACAAAAACAAGGTAAGATAACATCAGGATTCATCTTAACACAGCAATTAATGGACAGAGAAGGCCGTCTAGCTTTAGCCACAGGTACCATGAATGGCCAATTACTTACAAGAAGCAGCCTATATATCCCATCAGGCAGTGATGCCTCATCTATACAACAATTATTGAACATGATATTGCCCCACAAACAGGGTATGCTAATCATAGGCAGAGACATGAATTGTCTACTAAATCCTATTTTAGATACCTCAGCCACACGTCCATCACCTTCTACATCGGGACAGAAACATCTCTGTAAACAACTTAAGGATTTGGACCTGGTTGATGTGTGGTGACACCTGCACCCCTGAAACAGGCAATTTACCTTTTATTCTCATGCACACAAACACTACTCTAGATTAGATTATTTTTGTGTAAATAGTGAGCATTTAGATTTGGTATATAGCTCAGAAATTAATACTATTTATATTTCAGACCATGCCCCAATTAACCTGGAATTGACCTTAACTCAAGAACAGAAAAACATATATTGGCAGTTTAATAATGCACTATTAAGAGACCCTGCATTTAGGGATCTATTGAAAAATCAGATTCCTGCAATCCTTTGGGATAATGCCCCTCCCCAGGTCTCCCCACCGTGGGATACTTTAAAAATGGTTTTGAGAGGTCATATCACTGCATATTCTAATCATAAAAAAAGCAGAATGAGGCCAGACTCAAAGAGCTCCAAGACAAAATAAAATTCCTCTAGCTGGTACATATGCTGGGGAACCTTACCCTTACCCAACAAATGATTCAAATACAAAGGGAGATACAAAAACTTCTCACGGACAAAACTGAGAGGGCACTGACATGGCCCTGCCAAAAATATTATGAGGGGGAGCCCGGGCATCCAAAATATTAGCATACCGCCTTTGGAAACAGACTCAATTGTCTACCATCACTAAAATTAAGGACGGGCACAGTGGCAGGATAGTCACTACCACCTCGCAAATATTGGAGACCTTCCAGTGTTACTTTGCAGACCTTCATATGGATGACTCCTCGGCCCCAGTGGACATAATGGAAACTTTTTTCGCCAAAGTTCACCTCTCTATTCTAAAAGAGGAACATAAATTAAGCTTAATGACCCCGATCACAACCCAGGAACATTTTTCCACCGTACAAAATCTGAAAAATGGGAAGTTCCCTGGGCCTGATGGCTACGGAGTTGAATTTTACAAGGCTACCTATGAAATAATAAAGGATCCTTTCATATCAGCCCTTCACGAGAGCCATAAAACAGTAAAGTACCCAATCTCCTGGAAACAGGTGGCAATTTCAGCGATCTTGAAACCAGAGAAGCCCCCTCATCTTTGTTACTCATACCGCCCAGTTTCTGTCGTGAACCAAGGTTACAAAATTTATATTAGCATATTGACACATAGATTAGACACTATCCTACCTACCCCAATACATCCCCAATACATCCTAAGCAATCAGGCTTTACTAAAGACAGACAGACAACAGTTAATATAAAATGCACCCTATATTTGATTAACCATGCTTGTAAAACGAACCCCCCCCCCCATTAATATTAAGTTTAGATGCCCAAAAAAACTTTGATCGAGTTTCTTGGCCCTTCCTTCACCAGACCTTTTAAAGTTCAGCTTACTTCAAGAATATTTACTTAATGTTGTGGGAATTTATTCTCACCCTGAAGCTACAGTTAAAGTAAATGGCTCACATTCCCCTCATGTTCCGTTATTTAGATGTACCAGGTAGGGCTGCCCCCTTTCCCCATATTTGTTTTCCCTTTACGTCAAACCAATAGCTCAATACCTCTGTCAATCAGAGCATATCCAGGGCTACAAAATTGGCAACCAAGTCCACAGAGAAGCCTACTATGCAGATGATTTATTATATCTAACTAAACAAAACTCTTCCCTATTAGCCTTAGAGTAGGAATTACAGAGAATAGAAATTATCTCAGGGTATAAGATAAACTCTCACAAAACAGAGGTGGTAATGATTTCCTCTGCCCCCTCTGAGACACTCCAACAGGGATACCCCTATAAATGGAACAAAACATTGATTAGACAATTAATCGCACAAATAATCCATCCACCACCATAACGCAGAATTTTGATCCTTTATATAACCGAGTTAAAGCAATTCTATAGACCTGGCAGCACTTACCCATTAGTATATTAAATCGAGTACAGGTTATTCAAATGACAATTTTACCAAAACTATTATATTTATTTCAAAATATACCCTGGATTCCTCCTCAGACTGAATTTGCCAGATGGTATAGAATAATCTCTACGTTCCTTTGGCAAGGGAAAAAACCTTGGTTGGTGCTGCGGAAATTACAACTGCCAAAATCCAGGGGAGGTTTGGCACTACCGAATCTATGGAATTATGCACTGGCAGCCCAGCTGTATCGTATATCAAACTGGTACAACATGATGGACCAGGCTCCCCCTTGGTTATACATTGAAAGAAACCTATCCCCAGGCCCCCTAGATTCCTCCAGTATAATTCAGCCTAACACTTCTATCTACACTGGAGTTCCTTCCTCCTATACAATGAATATCTTGAAGACCTGGATGACTTACCTAGCCGGAGCAGGCCAGTTAGAGTGAGCTAAATGGGTGGGGGTACCAGCATTAGACCCAAATTTTAAACCAGGCAGATTAGATCATAGATTACGTGGTTGGATGCGGAATGGCCGAGTACACACTAACCAATTCTACAGAGCAGGTATATTTAAATCCTTTGCAGAATTATGTGCTATGTTTCAATTAGAACAAACTGACTTTTATAGATATTTGCAGATTCAAAACTTTTTTTAGAGAAACTCTGGGACTTACAATTACTCCTCAGTCCTTGGCCCCTGTACTAGTCCTGCTACAAAAGGTTCAGTTTGAATCCAACCCAAAACACATGGTTTCCAGATTTTATAAGTCCCTTACAGATCTCCCCTTCTCTCTGATGGATGGACCTCACAAAAGCAAACTGGGAAGCAGAGGTGTCTTTGGATCTTACACAGGAGAATTGGATCAAGATTTGGAAAAGGCAGCATCAAATTATGAATTCATATACATGGAGGGAATATGGCCGGAAAATAACAGCCAGATATTTTCGCACACCCCAAATAACAGCTAAATATTCCACGTCCCATGATTCCTCCTGCTGGAGAAATTGTAGATGAGACCTTTCGACTCATACACATGTTTTTTGGTCTTGTCCTGTCCTTAGACAATGCTGGCAGGAGATAGACACAACTTTGAGAGAACTGTTTCCTACGTCAGGCCCCTTGACCCCTGAACTCACCATTCTCTCACATTTTCCCTCCAGATTCAAACACAAACACCAGATCTAGCTAGTTAATATCATTCTAATTGCTGCAAAAAAGCCCTAACCAGACTGTGGCTACAATCTAAACCACCAACAATTAGACAATGGCAGGACACCATATATGATATTTACCAGATGGAAAACATGACGGCCATACTACAGAACAAAGTGGAAACACTTAAAAAACAGATGGACCATATGGTTTTTATATATATCTGCTCAAAGGCCTGACATGGTACCTTAAACCTGGGGTGCATGAGAAGGGAGGCAAGGTGCTCGTGTCCGGTCAGAACATTTTACTAAAATAGACATCCCCAATGTCTCCTGCTTAATTTTTATCTATACTGCATCAGACTCCTCAATGCTCAAGACTCTTGAGAAGGAGCAATTTACGTGTTCCTTGGTATTTTACTTTTTATGCCCTGGTCTCTGTAACACTGTCACGATATAATTATATTACTGGAAGATGCCTAGTATAACATTTTCTTTTAATATTGTACGAAATGTATCAATGCAAAAAAAAAATTTTTTCTCTAATAAAATCTAAGTATAAAAAAAAAAGGGTTGACAGCCCCAAGTAAGACCCCCACAACTGATTCGCCCATATTCCTGAGACCCAAATCCCTAATGTTTTTTCATTTCCCGTCTTTGTATGCTTTGCATTTTACAACCCCAATCTCTCCATTAGCATAGTTTTTGCAACTAATTTCCCTTCTTTTTGTGATAGTGGAACTGTATTCTCATTTGGGACCTGCGCAAAATGAGGGAAATACAATCTAGGAGACAGTCCTAATGCAGTGCAAGGGCCCAGCAGACCCCAACACACATGTCGATAACTTGTGGGTAAGGTTCCCTGACCCACCACAGGGTGTGACATCTGCCAAAACACTGCTCCATCCCTACCCAGGCCATGACTGGTGCTGCATGCTGCAGTATCTTCACCATCAGCCTTGTCTCAGTAAACCGGTTCACTGAGTTCACACCTGAACTCAGCTCACTGGCACGGTAAGGCAGCATGTTCCCCACAGGTGCAACAGACATCCCTGCAAACAATAGTACTTAATAATGTTTTTTTTATTTTAATATTTTGACCCAAACTTCCAACATATTCTTATAAGCCCTCCTCATAAACCCCATAGGTGAAAATGTTCAAATTTGTGTCGAAATGCCATTCCATGCCAGAGGTGCGCAAACACATTTTGGACAGGGTGTGAATAATGACAGCTGAACTGTTCATGAGGTGGTGTGAAAAAATGTGCATGTTGAAAATCTGGAGTCAAAATATTTTAAATTACCAAAGTTTTGTGCCTGCATAGAAAATGCAAAATGCATGCTTGTAACATAGTCATATTGTGGAATGTTTTCACCAAATTTATAACATGGACTTTTTGGGACCCCACCTTATGAACACTGGCACTGGTATTTCGTTAATCGATCCCAAAAGGTGATTTCACAGTTGCTGCGTGGAATCACCTTTTATGACTGATTAACGAAATGACAGTGCCAGTGTTCATGAGGTGAGGTTCCAAAAAGCCCATTTTGAAAATTTTGTGGAAAAAGAAAAAAAAATGGCAAAGATATCACCAAAAGTTCAAAACGACATTAAAATACATTATACGGCATTTACTTGTATTCCTTAGTTTGCAGTTCGGCTTTGAAGAGTACAGATGTGTCCCAGTCCACAGAAGATAATGTCGCCCAATCTCCGGAGGTAAGTATAGGGTAAGGGGGGTTGGGGGTGCTCAGTGGGATAGTTGGGATGCGAGAGGGGGCAGCGGGCATGAGGGACGGTTTTCTTTGCAGGTCTAAAAAAAAAAATATGGGGTACTATTTTCTTTTTTTAAAGACACACTTTATCAGGACACTGGGGGTGGGCTCCCCAGTGTTTCATACCGGCTGGGGGAGCATGCACTTAACTCTGACACAGAGATTGGGGCCCCCGATGTCAGTCATTAAAAATTAAACAAGGGGCTGCAGGGGAAGGGGTCAACACCAGGGGTGGGCATCCCAGTGTCAGATTATATTATACAAACAAAACAATACACTGCCACTGAGGACTGGGGCCCCCAGTTTGCAGATGACATTTGGCTTCAGCAGTTCAGCCGCAGTCAAGCTGGTGGAGCTACAATGACAGCAGCCCCGTCCCTAACCCGGTCGAGTTACAACAGCAGTGGCCTACACTATATGACATAGCTGTCTATAATGAACAACAGCTGTGTCATATAGTGCAAACACTATATGACACAGCTGTCATTTATTAGAAACAGTTGTGTCGTATAGTATACTTGATAGTACTTACACTATACAACACAGCTGTCATTCATTAAATGCAGCTGTGTCATATGTGTCTTGACATCAGGAAGTAAGTATAGGGTAAGAAGGTGTGGGGTGGTGGGTGCTCAGTGGGAGGATCAGGATGGGGAGGGGTGAGCAGCAATGACAAGGGACAGTTTTCTTTCTTTCAGGTTTAAATGGAAAAAAAAAGATGTCAGGGACGGTTTTCTTTTTTGCATCTATATACCTGTATATAAAAGCAATCTATCAGGACGCTGGAAGTGGGTTCCCCAGTGTCCCTCTCAGGGGTGGGTGGGTGTGTGTGTGTGTGTGTGTGTGTGTGTGGTGTGGGGATTACATGAAACAAGGGGCTCTGGGGGCATCCGACATCCAGGGTGGGCATTCCAGTGTCGGATTCTACTAACTAAATATATAAATACAAATAAGTAAATAAAGACATACAAACAGTATACACACACTGCCATTGGAGATTGGGGCCCCCATTGTGCAGATGACAGCTGGAATTCACAGTCAGGCTGAGTTACAATGACAATAGCTCCTGACCTATGAGTGGTGACAGCAGCAGGGGTTGCACTATATGACACAGCTGTCATATATTAAAGACAGCTGTGTCATATACTGCAAGCTGCTGCTTTCCCAAAAATTCAGTTATAAATAAAACATTGATTGTTTAAACTGCACATGCTAAGAAATGGAACTTTTTTATTAAATAATTTTAAAACTACTTAACTACAGGACCTAAAAACCATAATGCTTACTCACCTTGGACCAACCTCTATCAAACCTGAAAGTTTCAGGTTTCAAGCATGCCTATTTTTTAAGTTATAGGGTGGCAAAAACATCTTAAAATCTTTAAAAAATTAGACTTTAAACATTTTATTGCACCTCTCTAACTTTGCCTCCCCTGAACTGATCTACATGAAATTTACAGGATCAAGAGATTGTGGCACAGAGGCTGTGCTTTCCATATTTCACGTAAATCGGTTGAACAGGGCAAAGTTATTAAGGTCCAAAGATTTGGGTTTAACAGAGAAGTGCTTACGCAACCCTAATATACAGGCATGACCATGCCTGTATAATATATATATATATATATTTTGCAAAAAAGTACACTAATGCATCAGTTAAAGTTGAAGACAAAGTGACAAATGTAAGGAATCAATCAATCAATCAAAATCTTTATTTATCCAGGCGAACATCATTGAGCAGAGCTCTTTTTACAAGATGGACCTGGTTAGAACAGGGTCGGGTAACATTCATCATAAAAACATATAAATACATGTAAATAAGTATATAAACACAAACACAATGGTGCAGAAATAGGGGAGTCAAATGATAAAAGAAAGACAAGGCAAGCCATAACAGAGGAGGATTCAAATACAAGGGGGCAGGTTCACCATTGAACCATGCAACTGTATATAAACCATGTTCTCTGTATAGAAGTACCAGTTAGTTCATTTACCAGGGGCAGTCACTAGTACTAGCCATGAAAATGGCTTGGAGAACCATCAACTAATGGCAAATGGGGTACCAGGAGGGGTATGTAATATGTAAGCGAAGGATAAACATTGTGAGAAGTGAAGTCCCAAGGATAGGTCGGTAGAACTGATGCAGTGGTGGGTGCCTACGGGGAGAGGGAAAGGGGAGTTAGGACTTTTATAGTATGATTGCATGTAGATTGTGGATGAGTGCAGTATAGAGTTGTGAAAGAAGGCTGGAGAAAGGGGGGAAGATAGACCAGTATCAAATGGAGGACAGAGGCATCAAGGTGTTACATGAAAGCATGATGACAGACCAGGGCCAAGGAGGAGATAAGCAATAGAAGTAATTCGTTCATGGTTAAATGGTACAGATTAGCATGATGACAATTCATGATCATGGGAAACAATTGCACTGATCATTTCTGAGACGTGTATATAAGAGCTTGAAAGATGAGATGCCGATGGCTGACCTCAGTTTCAGTTTTTTTTGCAATTTATTCCACAAGGAGGACAGTGTAAAGCTTATAGCAGCCCTGCCAAAGCAAGAGTTAACTTTGGGGACCATCAGTAGGAGAGATTTGCAACTTCTCAGGGCATAATTGCCTATTGGTTTTATAGGAAGACAGTCTGTAATGTACTGGTGCAGTTTTTTTTGAGATGGCTCTCAGGGTCCATAAAGCTACATTTTTATCATGCCTGAATTGAAGAGAACTCCACCCCACTGATTGATATAGGGAGCAATGGTGATTGGAATAAGGCAGGCCTGTGATGAACCTCAAAGCTCTATGATATAATGTGTCAAGTTTGGTGAGGTAGGAAATGGGACAGTGACTGTAGAGGATGTCAGCATAATCTATCAAGGATAGAAAGGTTGATTGTACCAGCTGTAGTTTGGCATCTCTAGTTAAGAAGCGGGCTATCCTAAAGAACAGGCCAAGTCTCTGTCGTAATTTTTTAAGTAATTCTTCAATGTCCTCTATAATGGAGAGCCTATGTTCTAGCCATACTCCCAGGTATTTGAATTTAGGTACAAATTCCAACTTCTCGCCAAGAATTGTAGTAATCTGCAGCACAGGATCTGATAGGGCTGAATTTACCATTTGGGCAGAGGGAGAAAAGAGCATTGCTTTTGTTTTCTTGGCGTTAAGTAATAGTTTTTTGTTTAGGAGTTGGTGTTGCAGCAGGTTGAACTCAGATTGAAGGTCATTACATGCAGATTGTAATGACGGGCAGCTCACGTAAAGAATTGTGTCATCTGCAAACAGATGAATGTTGGCCTTAGTTATGCTTTCATCAATATTGTTGATGTATATTGCAAATAAGATTGGTCCTAAGATAGAACCCTGGGGAACACCTTTTAGGAGAGGTTTGAGAGTTGATAGATCTCCTTCCGCTTTCACCTGCTGGAAACGATCAGAGAGGTAGTTGTTGAACCACTGTAAAGATAATGGGTCAGCACCTAGTGAGGTCAGGGAAGAGAGTAGCAGAGAATGGTTGACAGTGTCGAAGGTCTTGCTCAGGTCCAAGAATAAGGCGCAGGTGTAATTCCTGTTGTCTAGCTCTCTTTGCCAGTCATTAGTCACTTTGGCAAGTGCTGTGATGGTGCTATATTTAGCTCTTAACCCTGATTGGACTGGATTAAGCAGGTTATTAGCTTCTAGATACTACCTCAGCTTGTTACTTATGGCTTTTTCCAGTAATTTTGACAAGACCGAGAGAATCGAAATTGGTCTGTAATTATTTAGATCACAGGGATTTCCAGACTTGAACAGGAGTATGATGTGCGCTGTTTTCCATATTGAAGGAATGGATCCTTGAGTTAATGATAGGTTAAATAAATGGGTTATGGGCAGGGCTAACACATGGATGGCCACCTTCAAAAAATATGGGTCGAGGGTATCTGAACCAGCACTTTTTTTACATCCAGTTTTAGCAATAGGTCTTCAACTTCTTTCAGAGTAGTATGATGCAAGGAGAAGACTGAATCAGTGATGCTAGGATCTGCACCTTGATTATCCACCTGAGAGCATACCAGATTCACAAGGGAATTGTCAAAGGCTAAGCCTGCAGTCGCAAAGTGATTATTGAAGGCATCCAGAACTTCCAGTCTGTCACTAATGGTGTTATTGTTTAAGGAGATTTCCTCAGGTAGTGAGCCACTGGACGTGTGACCAAACAAGTCCTTGATGGTTTTCCAAAATTTTGTAGGATTTTTGGAGACAGAGAGAAATTCAGAATGATAGTATGCAGCTTTTGTATCTCTAACCATTCTAGTACATGAGTTTTGTGCCCTTTTGAACTTGCACCAGTCCGCAGCCGACTGGGTTTTGCATGCTTTTTTCTACAAGTTATCTCTTTCAGTCAATGCAGATTTTAATAATGGTGTGAACCATCTACATGCATTTTTTGCTATTCGCACCTTAACTATAGGGGCATATTTATTTAGGGCATCTAGGATAATTTTGCTGAATATGTCGTATGCTGATTATATGTTTTTTGCCAAATAGAACTCTTGCCAATACAAGGAGTGTTTCAGTTCGTTTATGTAGGCAGTGAGAGCAAAGTTCCGTCTAGATCTCTTGGCAGCAAACTTCGGCAAAGTAGTAGGTTTGTTGCTTGATCTTATGCAAGCAATAAATGAGTGATCACTGATATCACTGAAGAAGGTGCCGGCAAAGGAGAAGAGATGTGGTTTAATCACTAGGATAACATCTAGCAGGGAACTGTTATCCACGTTCTTTTTATTTACTCGTATTGGTTCGACAATGAGTTGCAATAATCCATGGGTGTCACAGAAAGCTATGAGAGGAGCAGCGGTTTTAGATAGCCAGTCTAAATTAAGATCCCCAAGAATAATTATTTCTGAAGATTGTTGTTCGATGATATTACTCAGATGAGGTAACCTGTAGATCAGCAGAAGGAGGTCTATACCACCCTATGATACATAATGTTGAAGTGTGCGAGATGGTGACTTGAAGAGACAGACATTCATAAGCATTTGCAACAGATAAAACACTCAGACAGGATGCCATATACCTATCCTTGACATAGATGGCAACCCCTCCACCCCTGGAGTGTCTGTCTCCTCTAAATAGTAAATAGTTAGGGATATTGACTTCTCTGTCAGATGTGGCCAGTCTAAGCCAGGTTTCTGAAACCACTAGGATGTCTGGTCAAGTATGGAGGACCCAGGCCTGGATCATGGAGAACTTTTTAAACAGACTGCATACATTAGTGTGGAGGAAACTCATGCCTTTCAGTGCAGCAAGGTCAAAGGGCAATGTGATTGCAACTGGTGGCCCCAGATTGGCTCCACATTTCCTGAGCACAGGAGAAGAAGGAGTAAAAGTTTTCTTAGAGTGGCAATAGTTAGCTTCGTACTGGTAACCCCTTTACGTCATTGTGGACCATCGTTCTGGGGGGGCGCGCCCCAACATTTTTTGCCCTTCCCACTAAGGGTGGCAGAGACGAGTACTCTGACTGCTATCTGTAGAGGTGACGCCTCTATGATGTTGGTGGAAGTCATAAGCTGAGGTGGTAATTCATTTTTGTGTACCAGCGTTAAAAGTAATATGAAAATAATGTTGAAGAATTGGGGAGTTGAAAAGGCATATATCCACGTAGGGACAGGAACTAGTTACAGAGCAGATCAGATTAGTATCCACAGTAATAAAGGCTTGAGGTGGCATATATTGGGCATGCGATATGAGATAGAAGAAGGACCAGAACAGGATCCATGATTTGACACACATAATGGAATAAGGATGGGGGGGAGCTAGAGAGGAGTGAGCTAGAAAGCCGGGGCAGGGTTTATGTGTATTTAATCAGGACTGGGGGGTGGTTGGGTGTGAAAAATTGGCAGCTAGGGCACCCTTCCTGGAGGTAATCAGTCCCTGAGAGCAAGTCCATACCTGCGTTTCTGTGAGGGGCTGGTGGCTTCAGACCTGGACTGCGGGCAAATGAGGGATGGAGTTTTCCTTGGGGTTGTCAACTCTGATGCTCACCCCATTGCAGTAACAGAAAAACTAAGATGTGATGGAGACAGGTGTGTATGTTTCATGAGTACACACAATGGAGTGAGCATTAGGGTTGACAACCCCAAGGAACACTCCACCTCTCACTTGCTTCAGGGTTGGGGCAAGGGTTTTAGGGTTGTAAACCCTCACATCATATTTCCCTACATTTGTCACTTTATCCTCAAACCTAACTGATGAATTCACGTAGTTTTTTGAAAAGAATTTCCTTACTTTTTGAGATAGTGTAATCGTAGCCTTATTTTCCTGTGGGAGCACAGGGCACTTTGGGCCCTGCACTCTCACACCTCCATAGATACATAGATGTTTGTAGCTGTGGAAGGGCCCTGTGCTTCCACTTACAGAACAACAGTAACCAAACTGTCAGCATAGCCATCTTATTACCCCACCTTATGTACCCGGTACTAAAAATTTTTAATCCTCATCAAAATGTAATTCTGCGCAACTGTAACACCATTCCACACCACCTGTGCAAAAACACATTTTGGCCAGGATTTGAAAAATGACAACTGTGGCATACATGAGGTGGGGGTAATAAGAAGGCTATGTTGAAAACTTGGGGTCAAAATATTTAAAATTTCCAGAGTTGTGAGGGTGTGTAGCAAAATTACAATGAATGGGCATAAATTTACTTATTTTGACCCAAATTTTCAACATAGCCTTCTTATGACCCCTCCTCATGAACAATGGCAGGAACATTTTTAAAATCTTGCTCAAAAGGTGATTTTGCCAACCGACCGCAAAATCACCTTTCAGCCAGAGCTGCATAATGTCACTGATATTGTTCATGTGGTGGGGTCCCCAAAAGGCCATGTTGAAAATTTGGTGTTAAAATGTCAAAAATCCATTGGTTATGCCTAAAAGTTGAAATCCCCATTGTAATACACTGAGCTGCATTTACCTTTGTTTCTCATATTGCAGTTGCCAGTTCCAGCAGCAAGACATGTCTTTCATTGGAAAGTGGATCCCGAACCTGGGACCTGTTCAGGTGAGTCATGGGTGTGTGCGGGTGTACTGGGGGTGTGGGGTGGTGGGTTCTGAGTGGGAGGTGGGAGGTGGGGGGCTGATGAGCAAGGAACCTTTTTTTTTTGCAGGCTTGAAAAAACATCAGGGATGGCTCACAGAACAGGGAGGGACCACTGGACTACCAGGGAATATGAATCATACACAGGAACAGCAATTGGAGACTGGGGCAGGGGATAGGGACCACTGGACTACCAGGGAATATAAATTATACACAGGGATGGCAATAGAAGAACAAGGGAGGGGGAAAGGACCACTGGATTACCAAGAAATATAATTTATACATGGGATGGCGATTGGAGAATGGGGGAGGTGGCAGGGACCACTGGACTACTAAGGAATATAAATTATATGCAGGGACCATGATCAGAGAATGGGGGAGGGTGGAGGGACCACTGGATTACCAGGGAATATAAATTATACATGGGGACAGCGATCAGAGACTGGGGCAAGGGGGAGGGACCACTGGATCACCAGAAAATATCAATTATACATGGGATGGTGATCAGAGAATGTGGGAGGGGAAGGGCGGAAGGGACCCCTGGACCACCAGGGATGTAGATTATTCAAGGGACAGCAATCGGAGAATGGAGAAAGGGGGAAGGACCACTGGATTACCAGGGAATATAAAGTATACACAGGGACCACGATCAGAGAATGGGGAAGGGGAGGGACCACTGGATTACCAGGGAATAAAAATTATACATGGGGACAGTGATTGGAGAATGGGGGAGGGGGAAGGGGAAGGGATGACTGGACTGCCAGAGAATATAAATTATACATTGGGACAGCAATCGGAGACTGTGGGAGGAGGAAGGGACCACTGGACTACCAGGGAATATAAATTATATATGGGGAGAGTGACTGGAAAATGTGAGAGGGGGATGGACCACTGGACTAGCAGGGAATATAAATTATACATGGGGACAGTAATCAGAGACTGGGGGAAGGGGGACCAATTGATTACCAGGGAATATAAATTATATACGGGACAGCGATTGGAGAATGGGGAGGGAGGACCACTGGACTACCAGGGAATATAAATTATACATGGCATGGTGATCAGAGAATGGGGAGAGAGAAGTGACCACTGGACTACCAGGGAATATAAATTATACATGGGGACAGCGACCAGAGAACCAGGGAGGGGAGGGATCACTGGACTACCAAGGAATATAAATTATACACAAGGATGGAGATTGAAGAATGGGGGAAGGGGAGGCACCACTGGACTACCTGGGAATATAAATTATACACAGGGATGGTGATCAGAGAATGGGGGGTGGGGAGAGATTGCTGGTCTACCAGGGAATATAAATTATACAAGGGATGGCGATCGGAGAATGGGGAGGGGGAGAGACCACTGGACTACCAATGGAAAGAACTCAGGTATACTAGCATTTAATGGTGGTAATGCTGCCTTCCCAGCTCTTTTCTAAACATTCTGGTACCTGGATAGTCAAACTTGTGAGGGAAACAAACCAGGCAGACTAGCTGAAGTTCAGTTATCTTCAAGCAGGGAAACAGTGTGTGGGTTGTGACAGGGTTGGACTGGGTTGCATCATGGGGGGGAGGAGAAACAAGAAAGTAGAAGATTTTTTTTAAACTGTTTGCAGTCTTTTCAGTTCAAACAGTAAGGTTCAAACTATAAAGAAGTGCAAACAGTAATTTATCAGTCGAAGGATTCTTACATAAGCAAGTGACGGGTGAGACGATTGTCGTCATAGAAACATATTTGCCCAGTAAATTTTAACAATGTAAGATAAGCATGGAACTAAGAAAATGACTGAGAGCTAATTACACATCTTGTTCATTCTTTACCAAACAGTATTTCTCCATAGAACCATTTTAAAAGAGGGAAAAAACAAGATGGCAGACATCATGAACAGTATGTCTCTGAGCAGGAACTGTAAATCCTTAACTATTTACAGTTCAAATGGTTTTCATTTACCTGCTTGTCTAGCGGCTATCGCTAAAATCATTATAATTCAAAAATGGTGCGATATCTTTTCACCAAACCATCCAAAGGCAAACCCTTGGCCCGGATCCCATCATCCCTGAAAATTTCAGAAAAAATGTCCTTCCATCTGGGCTGTAGATGACAGCAAAAAATCCCATTAATCAATGGTAACAAAGAGTTTTTTTTATGTTTTTACCACCTTATATCTCAAAAACTATACAAGATGCCATCACAAAATTTTTTACATTTAGAAACTCTGGCAGAATGACCGTGCATGTCAAATTTGAGGTTATTTTGTCAAAGTATGCCAAAGTTATTAAAGGGATTTACCAATATTTGCCATAACAAATGGGAACAGCAACCTTCAGGTGTTGTGAATCAATCTCTTATCATTCAAATTGCCAACTAGTGCTATTTTCCATGACAAAAAATCCTTTTATTTTGGTGCTCTGCTTCATTTACATAACTAGCCTTTTTTTCTCAGTGCTGCAACTCCCAACTGTGACATCATACCAGGGAAACAAAGTTATTAAAGGGACAGTGTCACTTTTTAGTTTTAGATAGACAAATCAGCTATGTACTGTACCCACAGGGCCTCCAAATGTAAATTAGTATACAGACTATTATATTTCTGTGCTCACTGCAGAAATAATAGGAGACTACATCAGTATAGAAGTCTTGTAGCTAGATACGGTACGCACAATGCACTGTTGTGAAAATAAACATACAAAAGTTTACTGTATATTGTTGACACCACTGCAGAAATACGAGACAGCATCTCACAGTAAGGAAATTGGAAAATGGGTTCTTATTTTACCCACAATGCCTTGCTATGGACATTTACATGTAAGTGCTCACCACTATTAACATATAAGACTGTACTTCTGAGTAAGACATATTTAAGGCAACGTTATGAATTACCCAGAATTCCTTGTTGCTGTATGTAAAACATTGTTAGCTCCCTGGTATGACATCATTCTGGAGTTGTGGCCACACACAGAAAACTGGAGGACAAAATGCTGATAAAACATAAAAAAAATGACTGACAGATTTTTTTACAAAACAAATTGCAGTTGCAACATCTGGAGCATGGCAGGCAATGGCATACTATGTGAAAAAAGCATTCGGGGAACCTTACTATGGCACTTTAAGGTGAAAAATGTTGCCTTTAACATTGAAATGCTGTCATTTATATATTTTATATATATAATATTGACACAGTAGCACCACTATAGTTAGGGTTGAGCAGCAGTTTATATGTTAAACCTGAAATTTTCACTTTAATAACTTTGCAACTATTCAATACATTTGCACAAAATTTTGCATGTGCGGTGTCCTGGGGTACACTTTTGTTCTGGTCAGATGTGCGGATTCTTAGATCCAGACAGTGAAAACAACCTGACAATATGTCACTTTCTGCTGTTTTTTTCTCATCATGCTGCGCAGACACAGTGTGGAATTGTGTTTTGAATTTTTTATTGCAGAAAGAGCTTGGGTTCAGAATAGGCCAGCATTAATTTGGTGAAAAAATATTAATCCGTTCCAAAGTTATATCATTTTAAAGTTCCAATTCTTTTCAACGGGCATTTCATTTTTCAGTATAACTGCATGGAAAAAACAAATATCTTTGTTCATGAGGGGGCATTTCTTATTTGACAGGGGCCAATCCTTGCTTGCAAGAAAAAATTCTTTGTTCATGAGTTGTCATCTTGTTTTTTGTTTATGCCCAAACAAACTGTCATAACTCTGCCAAGGGATGTCTGAATCACACATTAAAGTGTGATTTTTGCTCACTGGGAGTTGATTAGCCATGCGGTGTGGTTTCCGACATCCGTATGCACCTAGAAACATTTTTTTGTTATTTCAATCCATTTTCGCCACTCACTAAATTCCTTGTTTGCCATCCTTATTCATCACTGGCAAACAAGGAAATTGGCTGGCAAACAAGGATCCCCAGTCTGGCCATCTGGTAGTAATTTTCATGACCAGGTAGCCAGACCAGGCATCCTTGTTTGCCAGTTGATTTCCTTGTTGGTCAGTGACAAAAAAGGATGGTGAACAAAGAATTGTTCTGGTGAACAAGGATTCTGGTCTGGCCCTCTGGTCATGAAATTTTCACAACTAGGTAGCCAGACCAGGCATCCTTGTTTGCCAGCCAATTTTCTTGTTCACCAGTGATGAATAAGAATGGTGAACAAGGATTCCAGTCTGGCCATCTGGTCATGAAAATTTCATGATGAGATAGCCAGGATGGGAATCCTTGTTCGCCAGCTGATTTCCTTGCTCACCAGTGATGGAAAAGGCTGGCGAATAATGAGATAGGATGGCAAAAATGGATTCTTTTCTCAGCCATCTCATCTTCAAAACTTGTTGTGGGACCATCTGGTCCTGACAAAATGTACCCATGTGGTGGTTCTGCAGTAAAAAGCCTTGGGGTCTAGTAGCACCCCCAACGCCAATCCCATATATTTATTTATTTATTTATTTATTTATTTATTTATTCTTGTGCCCAGTGTGGAATTCTGCCACTTTGCTGTTTATTACTGGTGTCTAGTGGCAACCCCACCCTCAATCCCTATATATATATATATATATATATATATATATATATATATATATATATATATAATTATTATTCCTCTCTCCATTGTGGCATTCTGCCACTTTGTCCATTATCCCTGGTGTCTAGTGGTACTCCCCTAGCACCCCCTTGATTTTCTCCAGGGTGCTGGTTGGTGGTTTTATGGCATTTCTCTCACCCTCCGGTGTCAACCTGGAAAAAAAAAAACAGTTCCCTGTTGTCTTTTTTTTTAGCCTGTTAAAAAAAGGTCCATTGCGTTCATGCCCGTACCCCCACCTGACTGCCCACTGTGGACCCTCCTCCCCACACACACACCCAGACATCCCCACTGACCCTCACTCACCTCTGGAGGTCCCAGGTTCGAGACCCGCTCTGCCAATTGAAGACACATCTTGCTGCTGAAACTGGCGACTGCAATGTGAGAAACTAAGGTAAATGCGCTTATGTATTTCAATGGGGGGGGGTCAACTTTTAGCCATGACTCAGCTGTTTATTTGATTTTTGGCCCCAAATTTTCAACATGGCTGTTTGGGTACCCCACCTCATGAACAATATGACTGTCATTAGGCAACTCCTGCCAGAAAGGTGATTTCGCAGTCAGTTGGCAAAATTACCTTTCTGGTGGGATTTGTGCAACAACAGTCATATTGTTCATGAGGTGGGGTCATATGAAGGCTATGTTGAAAATTTGGGGTCAAAATTACAAAATATGGCTGCATTATAGGCATTCGTTGCAATTTCACTATGCACTCTCCTAACTTTGGAAATGTTCATTATTTTCACCCCATATTTTTAATATAGTCTTCTTATTACCCCACCTCATATATGTCACAGCTGTCATTTTTCAAATCCTAGCCAAAATGTGTTTCACACCTATGGCACAGAATGGCGTTGTGGTTCCGCAGAATTACGTTTTGGCACAGATTTTAAAATCTTCTGTACTGGGTGCATGCGGTGAGGTAATAAGGTGGCTATGTTGAAAATTTGGGGTCAAAATTATTTCAGATAAAACAGTTATGACTATTTGTCACAATTTCGCTATGCCTGCTCATAACTTTGTGAATTTTAAATATTTTGAGCCCAAATTTACAACACAGCCTTCTTATTACACCACCTCATGTATGTCATAGCTGTCATTTTTCAAATCGTGTCCCAAATGTGTTTTTTGCACCTGCACTGTGGATTGGCATTGCACTTGCACTCGCATGGAATTACGTTTTGGTGGGAAATGCAAAATTATCTGTACCGGGAACATGAGGCAGGGTAATAACATGGCTGTGGTGACAATTTGTTACTGTTGTGCTATGACTGGAAGTGCAGGGACCAGAAGTCCCTGTGGTTCCACAGCTATATACATATACAAATCTATGGAGGGATGGGAGCGCAGGGTCCTTACAGGAAAATAATGATACAATTATACTATCACAAAAAGTGAGGAAATAAGTTGCAAAAAACTTCACTAATTCATCTATTAGGGTTAAAGTGACAAAAGTATGGAAATGTGGCCGTTAAGGTTTCCAACCCTAACATCCCATTCCCCACCCATCCATGAACCCTAACATTCACCCCATTTCATTCCAAAATTAGGTGACATGACTACAGCATGGGTAAGTGGGGTGAGCCTTAGGGTTCACAGCCCCCAAGGCAGCCCCCTTCCCCTCCTGTGGGTCTGTGCAGGGTAGGGAATGGAGTGTTAGCGTTGGAAACCCTAATGCCACATTTTCCTACTTTTGTCACTTTAACCATAACTAATGCACGAATTATGTTTTTGCTATTTATACAGCAGGTGTGGGTCTGGAACAGTGAAGATATTATTGATATCTCATGGGCCACTTGTGAGATATCAGGATATCTTTATGCTGTTATGTCACAATGGTTTGGAACTCATTTAGAATGCTCAGTCTTAGTAGCAGTACTAATCATATTCAAATGCAAACAACTACAAAATGAAAAATGATAGCATGGTACTATGTGCACAAAAGTAGATCAGCACAAAAATATTTACAAAATGAGTGGTGTTTCATTTATAGCTACCTTTTGTTGTTTTATAATTAGCAAAAAACAGCAGAAAATTCTATTTGTTTTTCACTTTTTGGCCAAATAAATTTGAATAAGTTTAAAAATGAAAAAATGATAACATGGTACTTTGAGCACAAAATTTGTTCAGCACAAAAAGTTCTACAAAATGAGTGGTGTTTCATTTACAGGTGTCTTTTAGTTTTTTTTTATTATTAGCAGAAAACAGCATAAAATGCTATTTTTTCACTTTTTGCAACAAACAAATGCAAATAACTTTGAAACAGAAAAAAAGAGGCCCACCCTTGTTGTACAAATCAAATATGATATAGCTGGGAGTGAGACAGCAGAAATATCTTCACGAGCTGTCACTGAACTCTTTATATCCCATGAGTGGTGAACATACCCCATATATATATATATATATATATATATATATACACACACACACACACACATATCTGTAAGTTGCAAAAAACTTTGTTAATGCTCCAATTAGGATCAAAACAACAAAAGTTGGAACACCCCCCATCCCAAACCAGGCAGGAGAGCAGGTGTGGGGTGTGCCTTGGGCTTCTCAAGCCTAATGCTCACCCTATTCCAGCTGTAAGTAAGGTCATATATGTAGACTTTATGAGAATGGGGTGAACATTAGGCTTTAGAAGCCCATGGCACACCCCACACCTGCTTTTCTGCCTGGTTTGGGACACTGGGGTGTTAGGGAACCCCTTTCACCTCATTTCCCAACTTTTGTCACTTTGACCCTAACTGGAGCATTAACAAAGTGTTTTGCAACTTATTTCCTTTACTTTTTGAGCTAGTATGATAGTATCCTTATTTTACTGTGGGAGCACAGGGTCCTTTGGACCCTGTACTCCCATCCCTCTGGCACATATGTATGTAGCTGTGGAAGCACAGGGCCCTCCAGGCCCTGCACTTCCATTTATAGGACAACAGTGACCAAATTGTCAGCATAGCCATATTTTTAACCCACCTCATGTACCTAGTACAGAAAAATTTCCAATCCCCACCAAAACGTAATTCTGTGCAATTGCAGTGTCATTCCGCGCCACAGGTGCGAAAACACATTTTGGGCAAGATTTGAAAAATGATGCTGTGACATACATGAGGTGGGAGTAATATTAAGGCTATGCTGAAAATCTGGGGTCAACATATTTAAAATGTCCAAAGTTACAAGTATGAGCGTGCATAGCGAAATTGCAACAGATGGTCATAACTTTGGCATTGTTTCATATTTTGAACCCAAATTTTGAACATAGTCTTCTTAGGACCCCACCTCATAAACCTCATAGGTGAAAATGTTCAAATCCATGCCAAAACATCATTCCCCACCACAAATGCAGAAACACATTTTGGACAAGATGTGAAAAATGACAGCTGTATTGTTCAATGAGGTGGTGTGAAAAAATGGCTGTGTTGAAAATTTGGAGTCAAAATATTTCACACAACAGCAGGTGTTTTGCAGAATAGTGCCACAATTTATAGCATATTCACAAAGGTATTGCCACAGTTTGCAGCATTTTTGCAAAGGTAGTGTTGCAATTTCCAGCAGCAGTACCACAAATTTGCATCACTAGGAACCAAAAAAACATATTTCCAGACACTATTTCAAAAAAGTAATGCGGCATGCACAATCAAACTGTTCCCCCCCCCCGCGAAAGTCTGAGTCATGCCTGAGCCTGTGTTGTACTTTTCAGGGGGGGGGGAAGAATTACCAGATGAGAACATTGAATGGCAGCCACTTCATTAGGCTGCAGATTGTGTGTCAACCCATTGTGTGGCAACTGAGCATGGTACTACAGCGTGACATCATCCATTACGCCCAATGCATCCATTAAATCACCCCCACCTCCTTAGTGTTGTGTTATGCTCCAATGGGCAATGTGTTCAGCCATGTCATGTTGTGAGGTATTCAAACCAACAATAGCATCCAGCTCTATGGGTAGCAGGAAGCAATGGTGCCATCCTGTTTGACAGCTCCAGTGCATAGCATTGGGAAGATGGTGGCAAACAGAAGTATAGGGTTCCATATGGTAAGGCTGCACCTAGTCTAGTCATGCACTGCAGAGAACCAATACAACTCAACACATACACTAAGAATTAGTCTATAACCCAGATTCTTTGTTTCCATACTGCACTTTATGCACCGACTCATTACCCCTTCCAAACAGTGTCCAGTCCACAGACAGTCCCCTGTTCCATCTCTGTGCCCTCAGGTATCTTTAGTAGTGCTCAGTGACTGGGCTTTACTTGGGATAGTATTCCGAGGGAAGAGGTTGGGGAGAATAGCAGGCAGCTCCTGCCTAGCTTGGTCAGCAGATTGGAACAGGTATGTGGTTCTGTCAATGATAGTACAAAGTGAATGGGGTATAAAACATGAAAACTGATTCCCATAGCATGCAGCTTTGATTTCATGTCCTTATAGGCTGCCTGCTTTTGGTGAGTTTGAGGGCTTAGATTGTTAAAAAGGAAAAATATCCTGCTACCCCACTCAATGCTCTTAATCTCTCCCACTTTGGCATGCAAATGTACCTTCTCCAGGCAGTTTAAAAGTTAAAAAATGAAAACTTGTGATTGATTGCCTTCTCCTGGTGATATTTGGAGAGCCTGATGCACCCATTCAATCAAATATGGGACCATTCGGCAAGGGACCGGCAATCTTCTCACAGAGCTTCTGGATGAATCAGACCAGTTCAGAGCCTTCGGCTTTCTCAGGTAAGCTGACTATTATCAGGTTTTTGCATCAGTTCTGACCTCCCAGACATCAGCCCTGTCCTCCAGTTTAGCCAGCTTTTGGCATAACGAAATCAATTCATCATTCTCTTTCTCCATTCTATCTTCGAAGGAATTTATACACACTTCTGTATCGCCAACCCTCTAGACTATAGTCTCCAGTGCTGGCTTGATTGTTTTATATTCCCAGACTCACTCTAGAATAGCTATTTTAATGACTGCTAAGTCTGTTGAAAGGCAATTGATTTTACCTTGGGGAAAAAATACTAAGTACCAATTCTTTTTTGGCTTGAAGGGATGGCGATCAGGGGGTTGGGAGTGCCATTAGATACCGAAGCAAAATTTCATACATAAAGGGATGGTGGGGGGGTACCACTAGACACCAGGGAAAGGGGGTCTCACTGCTCTCACTGCAGCACACAGCATGAGTTTCAGCTGTGGATGCAGAAGTCAAGAAAGTCCCACTTTTCTTATACAGAGAAAGTAAGTGAACAACTCCTCTTGCCAAGTTGGGCACCGTGGATTTTGGGTGTCCAGAAAAGGTATTTGTGGCCATTATGTTAAAGAAAATCATCACACTCTAGCTAAACAAGTCCCATTTAGTTAGGTTCAGGTGCTTGTTTTTTTTAAATTACATAATTTCTATGTATTTTCCATGTTTTTTATTACGAGGGAAAAAGCAACAAGATGGTGGTCTCACGGCACAAAAAAAACTGCTTCATACTGTAAGAAGCAAGTTGTGGGGAACCATAAAAGGGTCCTGCAACACAGAATGTTTGGTTTCATACCTGAATGTTATCTCAAAAATCTACCATACATGCTCGGAATGGGAAAACACAAAACTTTAAAGCCTTATAACTCTGGAACCATTTAATATTTTTCCACCAGACCTTTCAAAGACACTACTTTAGGACATGACCCATGTGCCCTGTAAGTTCAGGAAAAAAAATTATATTCCATGTAAGCTGTAGGTGAGAGCAAAAAAAAAAAACTAAGTTAAGTATAAGAAAAAAATAGCAATCGACAGAAAAACGAACATATGTGGATCTCAGAAACCGCATAAGCTACTTTCACAAAAAAAAATGTCCACAGATCACAACTTTTCCTCCTAGATGGCACATGCAAAATTGCAGTTGATTTCATCAATTGGTGCCAAAGATATTAATGTGCAAAGTTAGGGGTTTAATACTGAACAACCTACTCAACCCTAATTATAACGGTGCTATCGCACCACTATAATATATATTCATTGCAAGAAACTTCATTAATGCACTAGTTAGGGTTAACGTGACAAAAGCAGGGAAATGTGGCATTAGGGTTTCCAACCCTAACACCCCACCCCCACCCTGCAGGTAGCAACTGGAAAATCATTATGGTTTCACCTCTCCTGCTTATTCACAAATCAGGTGTGGGGTATGCCTTGGTGTTATCAACCCTAATGCTCACCCCATCCTCATATACTGTACCCATCTCAGCTCAATTACTGTTGGAATGGGGTGAGCATTAGGGCTGACAATCCCAAGGCACACCCCATGCTGGATTTGTGAAGAGGCAAGAAAGGTGGAACCTGTTCAGGTGAGTATGGGTGTGTGAGGGGTCGGGGTGCAGGGATGTGTGTTCAGTGGGAGGTCAGGGTGGGGGGGTTGCATCGCCAATAGACCTTTTTTTTTTTTACTGATTAAAAAAAAGACATTGAGGAACCATTTTCTTCTTTTAAGTCCTGGACGGACATCAGAAGGAGGTTGCCACTAGACACGAGGCATACCACATATTTCAAGGAGGATGATGATCAAAGGGTGAAGGGTGCCACTTGACACCAGGGAAGTGTTTTTAATTACAGGGATGGGAATCAGAGGGTGGGGGTGTCACTAGACACCAGGAACAAAATTCCATAATTACGGGGACAGTGATTGTGTGTGTGGGGGGGGCACTAGACACACGGGAATAAACCCATAATTATGGTGATGTAGATCAGACAGTGGGGGCACCACTAGATAGCAGGGTTAAATAAAAGGAGTACAGGAATGGTGATTGAAGGGGGAAGTGGGTTTTCTCCTGTGCTCCTGGTAACAGGTCCTCTGCACACTTTGGAATAAAATAATTTTGCTAACTGATTTGATTCTGGTCTGTTTCTTTACAGTGGGTTGGTGCTGGAGTTTATGCTCAGATTAATGCTGGAGTTTATGCTCAGATTGAAATCAAACAATGACAGAATCAGGGGGGAGGCATCACTAGACACCAGGGAAAACAATAAAAAATACAGGGGATGGCAATCGGAGGGTATGGGGTGCCGCTAGACACCAGGGAAAAATTTAAAAATAACGGGGATGGCGATCAGGGGAGAAGATGCCATTAGATACCAGGGAAAATTCACATAATTACAGGGACAGCCTGCAGAATCCTTATTTCATTTGATAAGATCCTTTTTCATTTCAACAAAAAAGCCCATAAAGCAAAAGCTGAAGCAAGCCATGGAAAAGGATTTAATAAAAAAAAAAAAAAAAAAAAAAAAAACACTTTGGGGTCCCTTTCCCAATAGTTAACTGCAGAATCCACCTAACAGAGTCCTGATGAGCAAGATACATGTCTTGCTCTCTCTGCAGGATGTCATTTTTGTGGGTTTTGAAAATATTTTTTTAAGGAAAAATGGAAAACAAGACGGTGGCAAACAAAAAATGATTTTTTTCAAATGAAAAAAAGATTGGCCCCAAACGAAAAAGGATCCTTTTTCATTCAGACCAAATTCTTTTTTTGTTCCAGACATCTTTCCAAAAGACTGGTACAATGAAAACCATGACTGGGAAACAACTATCCCCAGTTTCAGCCTCTTCTGGAAGGATAGGGAGGGCCAAAAGGGAGGAGGAGTGGCATTGTATATGAGGGAGGGGAAAAATGAACCTAAGGAGTCTAAGGCACTTTGGGTCACACTCGAGGCAAGAATCGGTGCAGTGACTAGGGTCGGCATTATCTACAGACCCCAGGTCAGGGACTGGAAGGTGACAAAGGGCTCACAGAAACCATGCACAAGATGGAAGACAAGGGTGAAGTAATAATGATGGGAGACTTCAACTTGATGGACATAAATTGGAGTTTCCATTCAGCAAACTCATCGAAGAGCGAAAGCTTTCTCGATGCTCTAGGGGGATCAAGATTAAGGCAGCTAGCCAAGGAACCAACTAAAGGGGAAGCGGTCCTTGACCTGCTGCTCACGAATAGCAAAAACACCTCAGAAGTAACAGTCGGTAGCCATCTCGGTACTAGCAACAACTGTATGGTGTGGTTCCAGTCGAATACAAGTAGGCAAACTAAACACATTAAAACTAAGGTCCTAACCTTAAAGAGGGCAAACTTTAATACAATGAAGGAACATCATAAACAGAACCTTCTAGGTACAGTAAGCGGTAGGAGGGGGTAGAGGAACACTGAATAAGGATCAAGATGGCTATAACTGAAGCCTCAAATCAGTGCCTAAAAAGAGTGAGTAAAACCAAAAAAGGAGAAATCCACTTTGGTTTTTCAGGGAAGTAGCTGCCAAAATCCAAGAAAAAAAGGCAACTTTTAAAAGGTACAAAGACACTAAAACTGATCAAGACAGGGATGCATACAAGGAGAAGTTGAGGGAAGCAAGGAGGATAATCCGACTCACAAAGGCAACAACAGAGGAAAGGATAGCTAAAGGGGTAAAGAAGGGGGACAGAGCCTTCCTTAGATACATCAGTGAAAGAAAAAGGAAGAGAGGAGGTATAGTCGGAATAGCAAAGGAAACATGGTGACACACAGAGGATGACAGAGAAAAAGCGGAGTTACTGAATAGCTACTTTTGCTTGTTTTTTATTAAGGAAAGAGATGTAGGGGACCCAAGCTAGGGGAGAACAGCACCTCTGGTAAGCAGGTAGACTCAGGACCATTCACAAAGGACAGAGTCCTAGAAGAGCTAGGGAAACTCAAGGTAAACAAAGCAATGGGGCCTGACGAAATGCACCCCAAGATACTCAAGGAACTGAGGGAAGAGCTGGCAGAACCCCTGGCCAAACTCTTCATCCTATCTTTGGAACAGGGAGTTGTCCCCAAGGACTGGAGAAGAGCCACTGTAGTCCCTCTTCATAAGAGTGGGAGTAGGGAAGTCACGGGTACAGTAACTATAGACTGGTAAGCTGCACATCGATTGTGGTCAAGAATCACGAAAAAAAGCAAGGTCATGTACTTGGGGAAGGGAAACCCGGAGGATGAATACTTTATGGGAGGAGTGAGACTGGAGGCCATAAAACAGTAGAGTGACCTTGAGGGGGATTATTACGGATGACCTAAAAACAAGCAAACAGTGTGAAAAGGTAGCACTTAGGGCACATAGGCTGCTGGGTTGCATAAGTAAAGGAATCTCCAACAGGAAAAGGGAGGTGCTGCTCCTGTTCTACTGATCTCTGGTGAGCTCGCACCTGGAGTACTGTGTACAGTTCTGGCGACCATATCTCAAAAGGACATAGATAGATTAGAGAGGGTTCAGAGTAGGGCAACTAAAATGACACAAGGGCTTCACAAGATACCATATGAAGGTAGATTGAGGGAGCTCAACGTGTATTCTGTCAAAAAGAAGAGGGATGGGAGGGCATGATAAAGACCTTCAAATACTTAAATGGTATCGACAAAACTCAGGTACAAGACCTGTTCCTGGGTAGGAGTTACACAAAAACCAGAGGGCATGATATGAAGACTGAGGGAGGGAAGATAAGGGGTAATGCAAGGAAGTTCCTCTTCAAGGAGAGAGTGGTGGACCCATGGAACAGTCTCCCCTAGGAGGTGGTAGGGGATAGGATGGTCGGAAGTTTCAAACACGCATAGGATAAATATAAAGGCATCATAGCACTCAGCAGTAAGTAGGGGAAGGGGTAGTTACTCTAAAATGGACAGACTAGATGTATCGTAAGGTCCCCTTTTGCCATCACTTTTCTGTTTCTATGTTTCTGTGTGACTGAACTGAGCATGCTCAGGACCCGAAATCTTTAAATTGAATAACTTTGCAACTGATTAATATTTTTTTCATCAAACCAGTGAAAGGCACTTCTGTGGAGCAAGCCATTTCCACCCTGAAAATTGCAGACCAAAATTCCAATCCATCTGTGTGCAAGGCGTTGAGAAAAAAAACAGTAAGAAAACAGCGATTTTTTTAATGTTTTTTCACTATCCATTTTTCAGAATCTGCATATCTGACTGAAAAGAAACTTGACAGGTCAAGAGAGCTACCCCCATAAGACTGTGCATGTAATGTTTCAGGGAAATCCGTTGAACAGTTGCAAAGTTATTAAAGTGCAAAATTTGAAGTTTAACATTGACACTCCTGCTCAACCCTTACTGGTGCATTGCACCGAGCACCTTCAACCACCTGAGAATGTGGGTCAGGTAAAGAAACCCACACCCTGTACTATAGTGACTTATTGGGCTCATAAAATGGGTTGTACTTCTAAATAAATGCAAGGAATAAAGATTTTTTTTTAAACTTTGAGAACATTTAGATTCCTGCATTGTGTGGGTTAAAAAATAAATAAAATAAAAAATCAGTGGAGTCAGCCAGGATGCAATTCTATGGTAGTTAAGCCCTTTTGTCATGCAGTATTTTGCGACATGTCATTTACTGAAATGTAGTGCATCACATCCTGGCTGGCCTCACTGTAGTTCCTTTTCTGTATAGTTCTATTAGTAGGTTTTTAAGGCCATTCACATGGCCAGTTCTGCATCGCTGTGAATGGCGCACAACTGTGCGATCATTGCCACTTTTGCTGTGTGAATGCAACCTTGTATCGCAGTGTCTGCATGGGTTGCATTTCACCGTGATCCCTCTTTTCTTGGGATTGCGTACTGCTGTAGGCATTTCACTGGGCTGTCTGAACAGCCTGCATCACCCACAACATTGCCAGACTGCACTCGACAGTGTTGCCCGCCCCCACCCACAGCACAAGAACACTCCCTAAAATGCAGAAAAGAAACACACAAAACCACTGTTGTGTTAACATTGGTCCACAGTGTTTCAGTAAAGTACAACGGAACTGATGGGAATGGCCCCGATACAGGTACGTGCCATGTGAATCTGGCTATAGATGTCAAAAGCAGCTACCCTGCTTTTACCTCCCTCTCCCAATCATTACAATATGGCACTGTGATCCCCGTCATCCCTGTGTAAAAAACTACAAGTAATTTTTATGTTTGCTGCACTTGCGCACCAAACATTTTGTGACGAGTACAAGGGGATTTCAGGGGGGTGTCACTGCTGAGCCTTGCAGTTGAAACTGCTTTGGATCTTGTGATCTAGACCAACCCTACGCCGTGATTGTGACATCTCTGCTCGGTGGGCTGAAGCTGTGTGTACTTCAAAGGACTGAAGCCACTCCAATCAGAGAGGGCTTTGGTCCTTTGATTTGCATGAAGCTGGGTCAGCAAACAGCTGATCAGTTTTCAAAGCAGTTACAGCTCCACACTGGAAGTTTGCTACGGACCTTAGCAGTGTGCAGCTGCTATATCAAGGCCTGTAACAACTAAAAACATCCATTGATGTCTGTTGCTGGCACCCCTGTAAGTCTCTCAAACCTGATCCTCCCTCTCAGCACCCACCACCCCACACACCCCCCCACAAACAAAACACTGACACTGGGGGTGCCCAAGCCCCAGTGTCCACCTTGTAGTTTTTTTTTAGATCACCTGCAACAAAGAAAATTATCCACTGATGTCTGTGGCAGCCGCCACTGTAACTGCAACCCCCCCCGCCATTTAGTTATGCAACACCAGGGAGCCCACCCTTGGTGCTGCCAAATATAATACTGACACTGGCGGTGCCCAATCCCCCCAGTGTCCACTGAAAAAATAGAAAATTTCCCTCCTATCTTATTTTTTTAAATAGCCTCTAAAAAAGAAAACGGGCCATCAATATCTGTTGCTGGCACCCCTGTAACTGTCACCCCAACTGATCCTCCCACTCAGCACCCACCACGCCACCCCCAAACATAACACTGACACTAGGGGTGCCCAATCCCCCAGTGTCAAAACTTGAAATAAAGAAGACTTTCCCTCGGCTTTTTGTTTTGTTTTGTTTCAATAAAGCCTGTAAAAAAGAAAGCCATCCATCAATGTCTGTTGTGCTCTTAGTCACCCGACCCTTCAACTCAGCACCCACCAACACCAAGCCCTTACTTACCCACTAGGTGTCTGATGCCGTAATCTTCTCTGGACCACAGACATGTCTTCACTCTTCAAAGTCAGACCGCAAACTGAGGAAATCAGATATGTGGTTCAATGTATTTCAATAAGGGTTTGAACTTAGTGGCATAACTTGGCCATTTTTGAATATTTTTGCCCCAAATTTTAACATGCCTTTTTTAAGATCCCACCTCATGAACAGTTACAGTGACTTTATGCAAATCTGTTCTGAAAGGTGATCTCGTGGCACGAATGACATTCAATATCAGAGGCAGTGATTTCTGCATTCAGTATGTAGTTCATCTGGCTACTGGATCTTTATGCATAGGTTATTGTAGGATTTATCCAGTGGTAGAGACCCTCAGTACTCAATCAGGTTGTGTGAACAATGAACATCATTGTCTAATCATTAGTAGACCATGCTTGCTCATGTAGTACTAAAGTAATCCACCAAAATAAGTAGCAGTATGTTAGAAAATACATAAATTATTTATTGCAATGAGGTGATTCCCACACACCCGTGCAGCTCCTAAAATAAAGAATGCAGCAAAGCCTGTAAATAATATAACAGATGTACAAGTATTGAACAGTCACAACCACAGTAATAAAAAAAGTCATATGCTGCCGACCCATGTATCCCTTTCAACATGAGCAAATGTTCCATTAAGGGGGCTGTAAACTTTAATTACTACAGCAGCCCAGATGTCAACAAGAAAGTTGCTCCGTAGTGGTATAGTGATACACGTGTGATACTCACCATAGAATTGTTATCCTTTTTGTTAATGCTGGTAAAATGTTGCAGAAGAAGTTTACAAATGATAAATATTAGTATAAAATAGTAATAGAAAGCGACCAAATGTCGTAGCTCGATTCTTCCCATGTTACAATGCTGCCAAGGCGTTCGTGAATCCCACAATGCACCAAAGTATTTGTGGAGATGCGCTGCACCGAACAGTTTTCAGAACATATTGTGAGTAAATAATTGGAAAAAATACAACTGTACACAATAGAAAAAGAGCTACTACCAAATACTTGTTTTTTTCAGAGACATGTTTAACACCCACGATATGTGTAATCGAGGTGCTCTAATTTTTTAGCACTATCTACGAACTGTATTTGAGTTGAACTTATAAAACAAACAAAATTTGATGTGTGTGTTTACTGTTTTTCCTAAATCTTGTAACATGGCATTACTCCTATATATAATGCCATGTTACAAGTGGATTAAACCACTCAAAAGAATGGGTCTACTGTGGAATTAATCCATGGTTGGGTCATTGGAGGCATGAGGCCGACCCCCAACCTTGGATTAATTCCACAGCAGACCCATCCATTCTCATCGCTTAAGCCTTACTTCATTCACTTACTTGTAAATACTGTGTGGTGCATTCCCAGCATTGTACTGCTGATGGTATGCATAATAGGCAGTCTGTAGTATGTACAGATCCACTACAACAGAGTGGAACCTCGGTTGCGAGGTTATGCATTCCACCTGTACATCTTCTCGCCAAGTCATTCTATCAATTTCCTGACAGCATAAGCATTCCAATTTTTCTTCCACTGTTGGGCACTGTCCACAGAGACACCTGGAAATGGTGAAATGTGAATGATTTCAAAAGCTGTATGTACAGTATTACCATACTAGTTATGTAGCAATACTGAAGACACCAAAGAGAACTGAGACATTCACTAAAAAAATTGTTACTTCAGATTGATCTGGACGGATCTCTTCTTCAGTATCAGACAATGCTAGTATCCAAAGGTCAATGCAGGACACAGTGCCAATGTAAGCACTTGCACAGCAAACAAATAACATATTATACCAATGCGCTGCTGCCACGTGCATTGTACATGGTGCCTAGTTAGTACACAGCTTATATCAGTGACATCCCAGGCCACAGATATTTATATGATGTTATGAGACAGTAATGCAACATACAAGTTGATGACACTTTATTGAATAACAAAGACATTATTCAGAAGTGTTCATATTACCTCGCCAGTTAAATACGTTACACAGAAACACAAGTAAGGGAGTTGTAGAAGGAGGTTAAGGTGACTATGCGATGACACAGTTTGAAGGAATACAAAATGGATCCTGAGGATTGCCAGGGCAGCAGGAAGAGAGGGAAAGCAGAATGTTATTGTCAACATGTAGCCAAATGATCTGGCAAGGGGCAAGACTGGGATATTGAAGGAGTTCAGGGACCTGAAGAGGGGTCGTAGGCAGGTAGCACATTCAATGGCCTTTTCTGAGCTGCTGCCTATATATGTCAGATGTGTGGATAGGGTACTATATACCAGGAGCTTCAACTCATTGTTGAAGGAGTGGTGCAGAGACGAGTGGTCTGTCCACCTTGTGGACTGGTGTTTCACTGGAAGGATACGGTTCTGAATAGAGGAGTTAGCCTGCGTCCATCCAGTAATTCAGGCCCAATAAACAGTTAAAATGTTTATTTGGTGAACATTTAAATTAGCTGAGTGGGGATGGCGGAAGGTAACGGGTATGCATTCACTTCCCACCCACCCCACAGGCTGAAGTAATCAGTAGAGAGAACACTAAGACAGAGGACTTCCAAATGGAACCTATGAATAAGAAAAAAAAAGTAGTAGTGAAGGGAGATGGGATTGAGAGCAGACAGTGAAAGAAAATGGGGCAGAATGGAAAACGGAAGTGTTGACAAGCAGCGTATTAGTGTAGTGACAAAATCCGGAAGGCCATTCTTGCAAATGCTTGAATTCAGAGTAATAAAATTCATGACATAAAGTCCATTTTAACAGAAGCTGATTTAGATATTGTCACCATTACCGAGCCATGATGCACTGAGAACCATTAATGGGATATAGACACACCAGGATATACTCTGTTCAGGAAAGTCACAGGGTTGGAAATAAAGATGGAGCAGAGGTGCTTTATGTGACAGAAAACAGAAAAGCAACAAAGATACAGGAAGCACAGACAGGGGCTGAGGTATTGTAGGTCACCGTATAGACAGGGAATCTGGCAGCTCTTCGGGATCCACTAATATTATTACTTCTTGCAGTGCTCCTTTAAGCCAGCACTGCCCCGGAGCCAAATGGAATGCTATGCTAAAGATGGAATCTTTAGCTTGTGCATTCAGTTCAAAAACTGCCCAGTGTAACTGCCTACATTCTAACCTCAGATTTCTTCTCTCCGCTGCAACGTTTAGACGCCCTGGAGATCTCTCTATCAAGAGCAATTCCTGAAGTGTATTGTACAAACAAAGTAAGTATTTTTGTTTTTCATTTACTGCCTAGTGTAATTGCTGTTTTAGCTTTTTACCTCACAGTTTAATTTAGCATTATTTTTTATGGCTCCTCGTGGTTCCTGTAAACCAAGAGGCAACAGATTCTTTTCTCTTCGGAATCAGAACCTTTTTTAAAAGGGTTCCAAATACATATTTCTGTGTGTTCTGTAAAATTTATCACTTTTGAACTGAGTTTTCAAACAACATGAAGTCTTGCTGTATTCTGACCATATGCAGTTAGCCCCAGCACTTGAACTGCCCCAGACAGTAAAGAGTTAACTCTATGCAGAAGCATAGAACGTTGAGCTCGAGCTCGGTTTTCAAACCTCTATCTCTAGCACTCTGAAGTGTAACCATCAGGTGTTTTACTCCGCCTAACTGTGAAGTCGCTCCGGAGATCCCTCCTGCACTTCGGTTCTGTATAGTTTAAATCGGTCGGGTTTTCTCTAACCGCTTCTTTATTTTCGGTCTTCTTACCTCTGTCTCGGTAACAGTAAGTGGTAGTAGTAGGTAGTTTGTTGTGATTCTGGTATTATTGTGGAAATTGTTTTTGCCTTCGGTTCTTCTCCGGTCGGTCCGGTTTGGAACTAAATCCCATTCTATTTGAGTTTTATTCAAAAATATTGCTGTGGTTTCCAGTACTTATCGGTTCCTAAAAAAATCAGATTTTCTGGATTTTTTTAACCAACCCGTGACATGGTTGAAACCGATCAGTTTTTAGTTGCCTGGTGTAAAAGCTGGTAAGGGTAACTGTTTCAATATTTCGGCATGTCTGACAAACCCAAAAAGAAAACCGGTCCCACTGGGTTTCAGCACTGTACCGAGTGTAAGGAGGCCTTTGCTAAGGCCGACCCTCACCTCATCTGTGTTTACTGTCTGTTGTTTGACCTCCTCAAAGAAGACTGCCAGATTTGTAAAAACATTCCTAAAGCCACTCTGGAAAAACGTTTGAGTAGGCTAAGGGAGAGGGAAGCTGAGAAGTCCGCTGACCCAGATGGCCAGGCCGGTTCAGTCGCAACCGAACCTGAGGAGGTGCCCACTGACCTGGGTGATACCTCCTCTGGCAAAAGGAGAGCCGATTATGCGGAATCGGTTCCCAGCACAAGGGGGTGGACAAGATTCTGGTGGAAGCAATCACAAACATGACAAAAAAGGAGGAGGTGCTGCTGGTGTGGGACTTCAATCTGCCGGATGTAGACTGGAGCCTCCCAACTGCAGCTTCAACTAGGGCTTCTGGCAAACAGTTACCACGAATGGTAGTGTAAGGTGGGCGCTAACAAGGGCGGCCAGCCCAACTTGAACTCACTTCCAAAACAAGGTGTCAGCAGTCAGAGACACATACAGATTATCGATGAATAATATCAAATGTATTGTGGCTAACACCAACACAGGAAAATGCCTACTATCCCAGCACTTTGGCAAACCACCTTCATCAGGCTGCGCATAGTGCTAAAATGTTAAAATGTGCTTTTTTTGTGCTTTTTTGTCACCACACTGCACCCAGACGGTTTGGAATTTTGGTTTGAAATGTTCAAGGTACAAAGGGCTTGCCCCACAGAAATACCATTTGCTGGTTTGGTGAAAAAATATTAATCCGTTCCAAAGTTATTTAATTTTAAAGTTTCAGGTTCTGAGCATGCTCAGTATAGTCTTTTGCATAGTTTCCTGGAATGACAAAGAAATTTGGTCTCACAAAAAAGGATTCTTTTTCTTGAGGGATCAATCCTTTTTCATGAGAGAAAATTCCTTTTTCGTAAGCCACCATCCTGTTTTTCATTTTTGTAAACTTAAAAACTGTAATGCTTTCCAAGATAGTGCCTAGCAGAGACACCAGAACATATATCTTGCTCATCAAGACTTCCTTGTGTAGACTGTATTATTCTTGCCTCCCAATATGTCCCCATAACTTTTTTTTTATTGTTTTTTAAATCCTTTTTCATGATTCACTTAGATCCTTTTTCGTGAATCCTTTTTCATTCTCATGCAAAAGGTTTGCGTCTCGCAAAAAGGATTTTGAACTTTTTTAAATCCTTTTCCGTGGCACAGAATCCTTTTTTGTGAAAATGAAAAAGGATTCAAGAAAAAGGATCCTAACTCGCGCAAAAGAATTAATCATGAAAAAGGATCCTAACACACCAAAAAGGATTAAAAAAAAAGTCTGAAATCTTTTTTCGTGAAATGGGATCCTTTTTTGTGAAAACGGAAAAGAAATCACGAAAAAGGATCCTATCTCACGAAAAAGGATAAAAAAATCAACTAAGTCCAACATCCTTTTTCACGAGGCAGGATCCTTTTTCACAAGAAAGAGAAAGGATTCACAATGAAGGATCCTTACTCGCAAAAATGGACACAAAAATAAAATCCAAAATCCTGTCACTTGACAATAGATCCTTTTTCATATGGATGAAAAAATATTGTAAAAAAAGATTTACTGGCACGCAAAAGGATTTTTAACCCCTTTGCAGTGCCAGATCTTCTGTAAAATTATTGGTGTCCAGTGGTACCGCCACACCCTCTAATTTTCCCCAATTCCATGTCATGCCAAAATTGATATCCCTGGTGTTTAGTAGAACCCTCCACCCTCTGATTCCCATATTACTTTAATTTTATATCCTCATTGGTGGCCAGTGGCACTCCCCACCCTTCTTTGTCACTGTGAACCTGAAAATAAGAAAACTGCCCCTCAATGTCTTTATTTGTGTTTTTCAAACCTGCAAAAAAATGGCCACAGTTGATCTGACCCCCTCACTGTGCACCCATTACTCCATGCTTCCCTTGACCCCCCACACACCCTTACTCACCTAAACTGGCCCCAGTAGAAGCTCCACTTCTCCCATTGAAGACACGTTTTGCTGATGGAACCGGATGACTGTTGTATAAGAAATAAGGTAACTGCAGTTCAATGTATTTTCCGACCGCAGTCACCTTACTTGTCAGACAGCAGTTGCCAGTTCCAGCAGCAAGACACATCTTCAAACAAGGAGTGGATCTTCACAGTGTGAATGCTTCAGGTGAGTAAGAGTGTGGGGGGTGTACAGTGGGGGTGGGGGTCCGATCAATGCTGGATGTTTGTTTTGTTTTTTTTTGTTACAGGTTTGCAAAAAAAAAGATAAAGACATCAAGGGACAGTTTTCTTATTTTCAGGTTCACAGTGACATAGAAGGGTGGGGGTGCCACTGGTCACCAATGGGGATATGAAATTAAAGTAATATGGGGATTGGAGGGTGGGGGTGCCACTAGACAACAGAATAATATAGATTCTGGCATGATATTGAATGGGGAAATTTGGAGGGTGGGGGTACCACTGGACACCAATGATTATATGCAAAAAATATATAGAACTGGGTGTGTGGGGGTGCCACAATTCACCAGTGCTATTAATTATAAATTAATGGGGACCAGGGCACAGTCGTAGGGTGGTGGGGTACCACTTAAAGCCAATGCAAATATAAATATAACATATATGGAAATTGGTGGGTGGTGGTGCCACTAGATACCAGGGTTATTCACTTAAAATTAATTGGGACCGAGCACACATTTAGAGTTGGGGGGGGGGCAATGACTACCAGGGAACAGATAAATTTCAGTTAGAAAAATAAAATGTAACAAAATTATGTATGCATGGGAGCACAGGGTCTAGAGGACGCTGCACTCCCACAGTGAAATGCATAGGAGCGCAGGGTCCAAAGAACCCAATGCTCACACAGCAAAATAAGGATACGATTATACTCTCTCAAAAAGTAAGGAAATGACTTGCATAAAACATTGTTAATGCACCAGTTAGGGTCAAAGTGACAAAAGCTGGGATATGTGGCATTAGTGTTTACAAACCTTACATGCTCCCCCTCCAGGCAGCACATCAGGTGTGGGGTGTGACTTGGGGTACTCAAGGCTAACACTCACCCCATTCTCCTACACTGTACACATATGACCTTATTTATGGATTGAATGGGGTGAGCGTTAGGCTTGAGTACCCCAAGGCACACCCCACACCTGATGTGCTGCCTGGGGGGGATGTTAGGGTTGCCCTAATGTCACATTTCCCAACTTTTGTCACTTTGACCCTAACAGGTGCAGTAACGAGTATTTTTGGAATTTATATATGTGTTATAGTGATGTGGAAGTGCCACTATATTTAGGGTTGAGCAGGGCTTCCTATGTTGAACACCATATTTTGCACTTTAATAACTTCGCAACCATTCAATAGATTTGCATGAACATTTGCAAGTGTGGTCTCATAGGGTAGATCTTATGATGTGCTTAGTTTCTTTCTGATGAGATATGTGGAATCTGAGCAGCGGATGCAAAAAAAATGTAAAACAAAATCACCATTTTTTGCTGGAGTTTTTTTTGCCATCGCATAGCCCCCAGACCGTTTGGAATTTTGGCCTGAAAATTTCAGGGTAGAAAGGGCTTCCCTCAGAAGGATTTCTTTTCGAGGTTTGGTGAAAAAATATTAATCTGTTCCAAAGTTATTGAATTTTAAAATTTTGGGTTCAGAGCTTGCTCAATCTGCCTAAAAAATAGCTGTATGACGTTTTTATATGGGAATCCTTTTCATGAGGTTTTCACATATGCCACCATCTTGTTTTCCATTTTCTTTTTTTTTTTTTTATTGAAAAGATACAAAAATGGCATTGTACAGGGAAACCAACATACTATATGTATGTTGGTCGTGGGGACCCCATTAGGTGGATTCTGCAGTTAACTGTTTCAAAAAGGACCCCCAAAGTAAATTTTTTTGCTTCTTAAATCCTTTTTCATCACTCGCTTGTGGGTTTTTCATATTACATGATACAAAAAATGTCCAGTAACCAGTGTTTTGTTGCTGTTTTTTGCCATTTCCTAGCAGCTAGACGGTTTTGAACTTTGGACTAAAATTTTCAGGGTAGAAAGGGCTTGGCCCACAGATGTTTACTTCGCTGGTTTGGCAAAAAAAATATTAATACATTCTAAAGTTATTTCATTTTAAAATGTGGGGTTGTTTAAATTCTTTTTCGTGACTCGCTTGGAGTTTTTTTGTATTCTGTGAGCATGCTCAGAACCCAACATTTTAAAACTATATAACTTTAGAACTGATTTTTTTTGGCAAACTAGCAAAGGAAATATCTGTGGGCCAAGTTCTTTCTACCCTGAAAATTTCAGACCAAAATTCCAAACTGTTTTGCTGAAAGCCAATGGCAAAAAAAAGCCAACAACAAAAGAATGAGCTCCCTCAGCTCTGATTGATGTCCCCGAGTTTGTAACATTTCTGTGGTGTCTAGTGGCACCCCTACCCTCTGAGTGTTGTCCCCTTCACATTTTGTGTATCTCTGGTGTCTAGTGGTACCCCATACCCTCCGATCACCATGCCTGTAATAAAAAAAATAGTTTCACTGGTGTCTAGTGACACCCTCCACCCTGTGATTGCCGTCCCCATAATAAAAATTATTTCCCTGGTGTCTCATGGCATCTCCCACCCTCTGATCACTGTGCCCATAATAAATAAATAATTTCCCTGGTGTCCAGTGGCACCCCCACCCTTCAGTCACTGTCCCCATAATAAATATATAATTTCCATGGTGTCTAGTGTCACCGCCTACCCTCAGATCGCCCTTTCCATAACAAAAATAATTTCCCTTGAGTCTAGTGGCACCCCTACCCTCTAATCACTGTCCCCATAATAAATATGTAGTTTCACTGGTGTCTAGTGGCACCCCACCCAGATCGGCATCCCCATAATAAATACATCATTTCCCTGGTAACTGGTGGCACCCCTCTCTGCTGTCCATCTCTGCCTGTAATAGAGAAAATGGTCCTATGATGTCTTTTTTAATCTGTCAAAAAAAGTCCATCGCTGATCGCACCCCCACCCCAACTCCCCACTCAGCACTCATCACCCTGCACCACCTAGAGCCCCCCACATACCCTCACTCACCTGAGCATGTCCCACAGTGAAGATCCACTCTACTATGAGAGACTTGTCTTGTTGCTGCAACTGGCGATGGCAATATGAGAAACTAAGGTAAGTGCAGTTCAGTGTATTTCAATGGGGTTTTCAACTTTGGTGCATAACTTTGCTATTTTCGAACTTCAATTTAAACTAATGGGGGGACCAAGACATACAAGCAGCCAGAGGCTCAGGCTAATGGAGGACATTTGCCTCCCCCCAGATGGTAATATTGGTCACTAGAAAGCTCCTAGAGGGGGAAGGGATGGGGAAATGTTAGAGCAGGGGGTGATCAAGGGAAAGGATGGTTAGTGGTTTCCATGAATGCAAGGAGTCTGGGCAACAAGATGCCAGAGCTCCAGGCACTGTTGGCAGAAGGGGAAGTAGACATTGCCGCCATCAAGGAAATGTAAGCAAATCAAAACAGAAAATGGGACTTAATAATACCAGGCTTTAGGTTGTACAGGTGGGACAGGGAAAATTGCAAGGAAGGAGGGGTTGCTGTTTACATAAGGGAGGGGACAGAGTGCACTAGGGAGGAAGGTAGTGAAAGGAATACAAAATCTTTGTGGGTCAGTATATGCAAGGCAAAAAACAGGAGGGTCAGGCTGGGGGTGATGTATAGACCACCCTCCCAGATGGAGGAGAAGGACAGGGAACTGGTGAGGATTATACAGCAAAACTGCAGCAGGGGCAGCACAGTGGTGGTCAGTGACTTCAATCTACCAGGGGTAGATTGGGCCTCCATGACCTCAACCAGTAGCAGGGAACAAGTCATCCTGGACACGCTCCAGGATGCGTTCCTGACACAACAGGTAAAAGAACCAACAAAAGAAGGCAACATCTTAGACCTTGTGTTGTCAGATAGCGATCAGGTAAGGGAAGTAAGGGTGGAGGACCCCATAGCAGGGAGTGACCATAGTACAGTATGGTTCTCCCTCGAGCTTGGCAGAGAGGAGACACGTGCCACTACCAAGATCATAGATTTTAATAGGGCCAACTTCAGTAGGATGGCTGCAATACTGGGGAGGCATGTGGCCACCATAGGTCCAGTAATAAAACTGGGGCTGGTGAAGGCCACAAACTCCTGCACTGAGTGGAGGAGTAAGAAGGCTAGGTCCAATAAACAGTGCTGGTGGACCAAGGAAGTACAAGCGAAGGTGAGGGGAAAAAAGGTCAACCTTTAAGACCTATAGGAGGACCTGAAAAGTAGCAGATAAGGAGGATTAGATCAAGAGCTCCATGGAGGTGACCAGGCTGGTAAGGGCAGCCAAGGCTACGAAGGAGCAAAGGCTTGCTCAAGGGATTACAAAGGGTGAAAAAGGGTACTTTAGATATATAGGGATAAAAGAAACTGCAGGGAGGCAATCTCTATAATTAAGACGGAAGGAGTATGGGTGGAAAAGGGAGCTGAACAGGCAGAGGTATTTAATGAATACTTCTATTCAGTATTTACAACAGAGCGGGATGGACCTATCCCACAAGGGCAGGACAGGGTAGAGGAAGACAGGGGAGATAGGATGGTAGATGAGGGGATCCCTGTGCATAGGGTGTTAGATGGCCTAAGGTCTCTGAGGACAGATAAAGCACCAGGACCAGATGGGATACACCCAAGGATACCGAAGGAACTCGCAGAGGTCCTGGCAGCACTTCTGACAGACATATTCAACACATCCCTTCTATCAGGATGTGTGCCCCTGGATTGGAGGATGGCACATGTGGTGCCCCTCCAAAAAAACAGCTCTTGGGACAAGCCAAGGAACTACAGGCCAGTCAGCCTCACATCAATTGGGGGAAATTAATGGAGGCTATCCTAAAGGAAAGAATAGTGGCATTCCTGTAGGAGAATGATCTCCTTGATGATCGGCAGCATGGGTTCACCCAGGGAAGGTCTTGTCAGACCAATCTTGTGGCCTTTTATGACTGGGTGACTAGGGCTCTGGATGAAGGCAAGGCATTTGATGTACTGTATTTGGACTTCAGCAAGGCCTTCGACTCGGTGCCTCATGGGAGACTGACAGGTAAACTGAAGAACCTGGGGGTGAGGGAAAAGTTGGTCAGATGGATTGGGAGCTGGCTGGAAAACAGGCAGCAGAGGGTGGTAGTACGGGGGGAGCTCTCATCACCCCGGGCAGTCTTCAGTAGGGTCCTGCAAGGCTCAGTGCTGGGACCACTGCTATTTAACATCTACATAGTGGATATAGCAGTCAGGATTCAGAGTAGGATGAGTCTGTTTGCCTATGACACCACACTGGGAGCAGTAGTGGACAGAGCGAAGGGTTGGGGGGTACTGCAGACGGACTTAGAAGCATTGAAGAGGTGGTCAGACACTTGGCAGCTGGGTTTCAATGCGAAAAATTGTAGGTTTATGCACTTTGAAACCAAGAATCCTGGGTATAAATACCAATTGGGAGACAGCAGTTATCAGTATCCATCAAGGGAAAAGATCTGGGTGTGTTGGTCACAGGGCATAAGAATCAATCTGCACAGTGTAGGAAAGTGGCGGCAAAGACTAACAGGATGCTGGGGTGCATAGCAAGGGGAATCACCTCAAGGAGTGAGGAGGTTATCCAGCCACTGTACAGGTCACTGGTGAGGCCTCACTTGGAGTACTGTGTGCAGTACTGGTGCCCCTTCTTAAAGAAGGACATCAAACTGTTGGAAGGGGTACAGAGGAGGATGACCAACATGTTAAGCGGGATGAAGGAAAAGCCCTATGAGGATAGGTTGAGGGCACTCAATATGTACTTCTTGGAGGACAGAAGGGACAGAGGTGATGTGATAGAGCCATTTAAGTACTTGAAGGGCAAAAACAGAGTTAACCATGAGGGCGTGTCTAAATGTAGGAAGGAAGGGATCATAAGAAGGCACAGACTGAAATTGGGGGGGGTTCAGAAAAGAAATGAGGAGGCACATTTACACAGAGAGTGGTGACAGCATGAAATACATTGCCTAAGGAACTGATTTCGCAAACATCAGTGGGGGGGATAAGAGGACATGGGACAAGGTCAAGGGCAAAATCAGATTAGGGAAGGGAGTGGAAGAAAGAGGTAACTCAGATGGTGTAATCAGTGAGGTAGGGGGAGAGGGGGTTGGGGGACAGCATCAGTTCTCAACACTGAGAGCTGCACACTTGAGCAGACGTGATGGACCGTAAGGCCTGTATCTGCTGGCTTCTTCGTATGTTCATATGTTCATATGTATTTTTGCATATTTTCACTCTAAATTTTCAACATATCCTTTCTGAGACCCCACCTTATGAACAATATTGGTTGAATTTCGCAAATCCCTCGAAAGGTGATTTTTGCAGGCACCTCTCTGGTCTGAGGGAGGAGGTTTCTCATCTCCAGGCCGACCTGGCGAGGATTCGGGAAACCTCCTCCCCCACCTAGGGACCACCAGGCCACTGCCTTAGTGGCTGCCAAGAAAGAGGAGCGGTTGAACCACGGTGGTCTCAGGGAGAATGAGGGTAGTGGAACAGAGGCACATCCCTCCAGTTGTACCTCTCTACAGCTCATACACCATTCTGGCAGAGCGTGGTTCCTCTGTGGAGCCACCCGCAGTGGAGACCAAGGAGGATGCTGGGAACCTCCACAAAGGAGACCCATAGGAGGGTGGCCCAGGACCCCACAGGGGAAGGAAACAACTCCTGATGGGGACTCAATCATTAGAGGGACAGAGCTGGGGGAAGGAGGGGAGAGGGAGTTAAGGTGCTTGCCCAGCGCCGTGGATAAAGGGACAGGAAGCAAATCCTCAGGATCACAGGAGCAGCTGCACGGGGGAGAGAGAGCGCTGGATGTCATTGTCTACATAGGGACAAATAACCCGGCTGGGAATGGGATCAGAGCAGTACAGGAGGAGTTTGTGGAGTTGGGGAAGGGCCTTAGACAAGTAGCACGCACGGTAACCCTCTTGGAGGTGCTGCCTGTCTCTGGCATGGGTGAGGCTAGGGTACTCTGCACCATGGGATTCAATGAATGGTTGAAAAACTGGTGTGGAGGTCAGGGTTTTAGCTTCATTGGAGACTGGAAGTCCACCTAGAGGGATACAGGCCTATACTGGCGCGATGGTCTGCATCTGTCTCGGAGGGAACCAGGATCCTAGGTGACAGATTTAAATGCTTCATTGGCAAGCATTTAAACTAGCCAAGGGGGAGGCACTAAAAAGGAGCAAGCAAATCCAAGCCCCCTCCTACAAAACAGGGTAGTTAGTGAGGTAAATACCAAGGTAGAGAAGTTGATAGGGAGCAGGACAGGGGTAAATGGAGAAAAAGGCAAAGGCAGTCAGGACAGGGATGGGGCTTAAAGGGGTGAGGCCATCAAAAAATGGAGGGCGATGAGTACAAATGCCCATCGTCTGGGTAACAAGCTCCCTGAACTATTGGCCTTGATGAAAGAGAGACGCCTGGATATTGTGGCAGTCACAGAAACATGATGCACAGAGAACCATCACTGGGATGTCAACATACCAGGGTACACAATCTACAGGCGAGACATGAAGGGTAAAGAGGAGGAGAAGTGGCTCTCTACATAAGAGAAGGGATCAAAGCAACAGAACTAAAGGGTAAACAGGGAGTAGAGGAGGCACTGTGGGTCACCCTAGAGACAAGAAATGGTACCACAATCCGCACAGGGGTTATATACAGACCCCGTCTCAGGGGGAGGAAATGGAAAAGGAAATTATAGAAGGCATTCTTAGGATAGCAGAAAAAGGGGAGATATTGCTGATGGTGGACCTGAATATCCAAAATTAGGAGCTCACCACCTCGATACCAGGAGCTCCCTAAGCAGCTCCCCTAGAGGTCATGAGGGCAACGAAGCAGCCCTCCCAGAAATTAGGAGCTCACCACCCCGACACCAGGAGCTCCCGAAGCAACGCCCCCGGAGGTCATGAGGGCACTGAAGAAGCCCTCCCTGAAATTAGGAGCTCACCACCCCAACACCAGGAGTTCTGAAGCAGATACAGCATTTTTTGGAGCCGAAACCGCGGACACTCGCAGTCAGGAGGATTTTGGCACCAATTTCAATTTTTCAAATCAAGCAAGGACTAATGCAATACTTGTTGGCTTAGATGTGGGGATAGTTTTTAGACTGCTTTTACTCTGCTTTTAACTTGGAAATCCAACGTTTTGCTCTCAGTGCTACTTTAAATTAAATATGTAGAACATGGCTAGCAGCTTTAGGCTTACAATTGATTCAACCAAGCTTATTTAGTGCTGGGCACCACAAGCCTGGGAAAGCAGTCTTCTTTAAATTGTTAGCAGCTGCTTTAGCTTAATTTAATACCACTGTACAGTGTTAAGCCGGTACCTTGGTGGATTAGTTCAGTAATTAGTTTACTTTTTGGCTGGTATCTTGAGAATTTTATTTCTTAATTTTATTTAGTCCACCATTGTATCGCTCAATATACTTTTAGCTGGTTTGTACTTCCCTCTGCTACCACATAGCATTTCTAGAAGCCACTGCCCCCCCCTGCAAGGCCAGCCCCCCCCCTTTACCTGTTATTAACCTCCACCTTTGCTCTTGTTTTGTCAGCTTCCCCAGAGGTCATGAGGACACCAAAGCAGCCCTCCCTGAAATTAGGAGCTCACCACCCCGACACCAGGAGCTCCGGAAGCAGGTACATCATTTTTTGGAGCCAAAACTGCGGATGCTCGCAGTCAGGATTGCCCCGTCGGCTACCCCGCCACCCCCACCACCATCCTTGGTGATCAATCAACTTCATAGAGTGGATCATGTGGTGTGGAAAAACCTATCAGTTGGTTTTCCCCCTTGCAGGTTATCTTGGATGCTGCAGATCCCCATTGAGAAAGCAAGCGCTCAAGGCGCCTTTTTCAAATCATAGTTCGGCCACTGCCTTGCACTACTACTCTCTGGACAGTTTTTGCCCAGCCCCACCCCCCCTCCTTCTTTATTAAATACACTTCCTCAGTGATCCCCGACCCTGAGGCCTCATGCTAGTCAATTACAGCAACTTCTTAAAGGGGCTCTCCTTTCCTGCAACTTCTAAAAGAGGCGATCCTCTCTCGTGCTCAAATTCAACAAACATTGCTGACTGCCTTATCTTAATCAGCCCTTTAGTCCTAGCATTTTTCTAGAGCAGTATTAATCTTAGACTTTCTTAGTCAGATCCTTACGTAAATTACTGCCATGACCATGGATTACTCCACGTGCTGGCAGGTTATCCTTCTGATAATTATAGCCCTGTACCCATAATCCCTACCTGGCTCAGCTCCCAATAACTTGGATTTTCAACCTGGGACATACATGCCCGTGATTTCTCCTCATTCCCCTAACCCTACCTGGGCTAAAGCCTGCATCCAACCACCTGCTGTACCCATTTGGCAGCAGCCCTTTAGTTTAAGTGTCTGTGCATTCCTTAGTTCAACTCGTATCTCAAACTTCAAGGTAGAATTAAAGCATATGGACAACCCCGACTGAAGTAGTAGGACATCTAGGGAAAAACAACAAGCAGCTCTAGTAGCAACCGTGAAAAGTCTAATGCTATTACTGCTCCTGTGCTCGGGCAGTATGGAACTTAACCCTGGACCACCTACTACCTTACACTCTCCAACCGACTTCACATCGGCATCAGGCATTAAGTTCATGCTGATTAATGCTGTCAGTCTACTAAAAAATTTCAGTCAAATCCAAACCTGGACTGCTCATACCAACCCAGATGTGCTAGTAATCACAGAGTCCTGGTTGAACAGCTTCATCAATGACTCCCAGATAACACTACCCTCATATAGCACATTCAGAGTAGATAGGCCCACTAGGGGTGGAAGGGTAGTCATCTACCTCAATAACAAGCTCAATGCCACGGAACTATTTTTGGAGTCAAAACCCAAAGAGTTTGAGTGCCTAGCACTTAGGTTACTACTCCCATTCTCTGAAGTAATCAATATCATTGGCTGTTACCGACCTCCCTCAGGTGGACTGGATATTCTATCAAAGATCAGGGATATCGCTGAATCCAACACCAATGAAACCATCATCCTTGGGGACTTAAATCTTGACTGGCTCACCACCAAAGCTAATACCATCAAAGATCTATGTGACAAGCTTGGATTCACTCAGTTAGTCACTGAACCTACTAGGACAAATTTGAAAAACAAAGACCACAGTTCTATTCTTGACCTAATCCTCACAAACCAACCTCACAAAATTGAACATTCAGCAGTCTTCCATAATGACGTAAGTTATCACAATACTGTGGATTGCACACGTGCCCATACCAAATGCCCCACCAGGCCCAAATTCATCACCGGCAGAAGTTTCCGTAAGTTTAATGTCCATAACTATCTTGCAGACCTTAAGCGGATAGACTGGCAATCCTTTTATTTAGCCAAATCTGTAGAAGCCACTGTCCCTATTTTAATACCATCATCACAGGCCTTGCTAACAAGCATGCACCATTCTGTAAATGCAGAGTTAGAAAATTCTCACACCCATGGTTCACCCCTGAGCTGAAAGCTGCACTCTCGCATTGTGATAAACTGTGGACCCACGCAAGGAAAACTAAAACTGTGATGCACTGGCAGCAATTCAGAGCAGCTAGAAATAGATGCACCAAGCTTATAAGGAGTGCCAAGGCCACTTACTATGTCGAAACCTTAGAGGAAGCTAACGGTAACTCAGCAAAAATATGGCACACCTTTAAGACTATCGAAGGCCACAAAACCCCCCAATCTCGCCCACAAAAAGTCACCTCTAAAGGTACTCTGGTCACCGAGCAATGTGCCATATTGGATCTTCTAAACGCCCACTTCGCCACAGCTGGTATGGCCTTCAACACTTCACCAGCTGCAGAGCTACCCACCAGCCCCTCCATTCCAGACTACCCTGAGTTCTCACCACCATGCACCTCCTTCCAGCTCTCCCTAGTCACATTCAAGGAAGTCAAGCAACTCCTAATCAAGTTGGATACCAGGAAAGGGACAGGTGCTGATGGAATCGAAGCATTCTTTCTAAAATTAGGGAGCCATCTATTAGCTGCGCCCATCATGCACATATTTAACCTTTCCATCTCCATGACTACTGTTCCCTCCAGCTGGAAAACTGTGCATATCATCCCACTATTCAAGTCTGGAGACCGGAGCGACCTCAACAACTACAGACCAATTTCCATTCTACCGGTCCTGTCCAAGCTAATGGAAAATTAATACACGTTCAAACAAAACAATATCTGGAGAACTTCAACCTACTTAACCCACTCCAATCAGGGTTCAGGCAGAATCACAGTACAGTCTCAGCCCTGGCAAAGGTAACTAATAACTGGTTCTCTGCCATTGACAACAAATGGTCTACTTGTGCTGTTTTTCTTGACTTAAGCAAGACGTTCGACACAGTGGACCATACCCTCCTCCTGCACTGCCTAACATCCCTGGGATTTCATGACACTACAGTAAGATGGTTCTTTAGTTACCTCTCAAATAGGCTGCAAAGAATCAAGGCTGACATAGCCATGTCGGACACGGTGTACATCACAAGGGGAGTCCCTCAGGGATCCATTCTAGGGCCCCTCCTCTTCACTATTTACATCAGGTCATTGGACAGAAACATTCAACAATCCAAGCTGCACTTTTTTGCTGATGACACGGTCCTCTACATCTTTAGGCCTTCATTGCATGAAGCCTGTGCCATTACAATCTGATTTCAATCAGCTACAGTTCAACCTGGCCCGTTCAAAACTTCTCCTAAACGCAAAGAAGACAAAGGTGATGTTTTTTCATCAAACCATATGCCCTCTACTTTCAGTACTCAGAGTACCTCACCGCCCATCACTACTATATTCGGGGACACCCTCTAGGTTGTGGATCAATTCAAGTATCTTGGAATATGGCTAGACAGTAAACTAACTTTTAGTGCCCATATCAACTGCCTTGTCAACAAACTAAAAGCCAGGCTGGGGTTCTCCTTCAGGAACAAATCCCTATTTACACTCAACTGCAGAATAAAACTGATCCAGGCCGCATTCCTACCACTCCTTGACTACAAAGATATCATTTACAATTGCAGTGCACCAACTCACACTCGCAAACTTGATGTTCTGTACCATTGTGCATTACGTTTCATACTGAATGCTTCAGCCAGGACACACCATTGTACCCTCTACTCTTCTTTGAAATGGACCTCACTATAAACCAGGTGTATGTTCCATGTTGGGCAGTGGATTCAAACTGCTGACTGGCAAGTTAGCTCAGTACATATGCTCCCTAGTGCACAGGTCTCACAATGTGTATGCACTGCGCACCTCAGACTTTGTGCTCCTAGATGTTCCCAGGACACGTACTAATCAGGGCAGAGGTGCCATTAGTTTCATCCTCCCATCTATATGGAACCAGCAGCCAAAAAAACATGAAGCTAACTGAGATAGTCACGTTAAATTGCTTTAAGTTCCTAGCCAAGAAAGCATTTGAAGTGGTCTCCCGCTGCCCTTCATGCTCAGCTAATATATGAATCCTCACCACCCCTTCTGCTTGTCACCATATCCCTGTCTCCCCACCAACCACCCAGCCTAACCTCTCACCCATCTGCCCCATCCACCCCTTATTCCTACCCCAACCCCCTTTACCCATTCTGCCTCCTAGCACTTTTTTCCTTCCTCCACCTCCCCGTCTCCCTACCCCCTCCTCCCCTACCCCTATATTCCTACCCAACCCCTTACCCATTCTGTCTCCTAGCACTTCTTCCTTTCCTCCATCTCCCTGTCTCTTACCCCCTCCTTCCTGCCCCATTCACCTCCCTCACCTAGACCCCTCCCTGTACCCCCATCTCTGTGCACAATATTCCTGTCCTGCTGATCCTAACACCTCCCTTTCCCCACCTCCTTTCTCCTACCCCAACCCCAGTCACCACCGTCCCCTAGACACCCCTCCCTGTACCCCATCTCAGTGCACAATATTCCTGTCCCTTTGAACCTACCACCCTCCTCTGCGATGTCATCTACATCCCCATGTTTTCACTTTTTTCTCTTTTTCCTTTTCCTTTTGCCCCCAGTGAAGACTTGTCTCACTCTATGTGTATCATCTATGTCCACATTAGTGCAGTTAGTTTTTTGTATGTAATGTATCAGTTATTTGCAACAATCCAAGTTGTACCTTATCATTGCCATTGCTGTTTACTTGTGCTATCCAGATCTGTTTTGTATAAGATCATGTACGTCATTGTATCATTTATAATCTCCAGGACCTCCCTGTGAATGAGCTTGCTCAATGGAGTAATTCCTGTAATAATAAACTTGAACTTGAACTTCTCCCTCCACTAGTGGCTGCTATTTTTGCAAACTTCCAATTATAACTTGTCAATTACTGCACCAAATGCTGCATCTCTATACAGCTCTAGTGGCTTCTCTCCTACTTTTGCTGTCACTCCCTCCCTCCATCTACCCCAAAGAGCAGTCAGGCAATCTGGCACTTAGCACCCAGTCTGCCCTGTCACCAACCTTTGCAACTCCCCCCTCTGAGCCATCCCCTGCAGCCAACCTACTTACATGTATTGTTGGGCCAGAATTCTGCCACCCACCTTTCGCGCTGGTCTATCAGTCCTAAACTCTGCAGTCCAGCGCCCCCCCCAGGGTGGACATCCAGCAACCCCCCGCAAACCTCGGTGGCCTCTGCCATTCACCAAGCTCTTGGTAACTCTCTTACTCCTGAAATCAGGGAACATCGAGCCAAACCCAGGTCCTACTCCCCTACCCACCCACCAACTCCCATGGGGCCTAAAAGTCGCTCACCTCAGCGTCTGCAGCCTTCTACACAAAATTGCTTTGCTGCATCCAACTGTCTTATCCCTAAAGCTTGACATCTTGATCATTTTGGAAACCTGGCTAAAGCCTCACAACAAGGATGCCGAAATGGCCATCCCAGGTTACTCAGTCATCCGCCACGACCGCCCAGGCCACAAAAGAGGTGGTGGCATAGCTATGTATATCTCTACCACCCTCCAATTTTCCCCTGTCAACCTACCCTTGCCCACGCAGTCCATCAACGCCTTACTGATCAAACTCCCCCTTCCCACACTATCCCCATATTCATAGCCAGATCGTACTGCTCCCCTGACTCATCTATGCCCTCTATCCTGGATCACCTAGGCACATTGAAATCCAGCGTATCATGGGGTGTGCTCCATATCCTCTGCAATCTCAGTCTGAACTGGCTGTCCTGCATTACCTCCAAGTTTTGCAACTAAGTGGCAGCACTAAACCTGACCCAACTGATCTCTGAACCCACGCGGCTGAACCCCAAATCACTGAACCACTCTCTATTGGACTAGGCCCTTACCTCCCACCAACACCGAATAATTACCTCAGGGCTACTACCAGACTCCCTAAGTGACCACCATATGATATACGTGGTACGCAAAATATTCTGGCCAAAGGCCCCTCCTACCAGAACCATCCTTACCTGGTCATTCAAATCACTTGACCTTGCCTCGCTCCCAACTGACCTAGCTGCCACAGACTGGTCTTTCATACCCCGGGCCATATCTATTGACTCCGCACTGTTGTATTTCAAGACCAAGTTCTTAGCCGCCTGGGACACCTATGCCCCACTCAGAACGACTCGGGTGAGGGGCGCTCACCTTCCCTGGATCACAGCCAATATTATTACCCATACCAGAGTCAGAGACCGTGCTTGAAGGTCATTTAAAGCCACCGGCTCCCCTGCAGAGCACGTTAAATATCATTCCTTACACAATGGCTACACTAGGCTAATCCGGCAGGCAAAAGCAAATTTCTTCAAAGCCTCTTTCCAAGCCAACTTAAATCACCCGGCTAAATTTTGGAAGGTGATCAAATCACTTTTTCCCACCCTCCCACCCCCAACCCCAGTCTTATATGTAGGCAGCACCTCTGTGATGGACCCTTTCAAAGTGGCAATAGAATTCAACTCCTTCTTCACAAAATGTACCTTGACACTTTTGTCTCCTCCCTCCCTTACCATCAAAATGCCACCCCAGCTCCCCTCAACACACAGGCCAATTCTCCTGCCTCCTCCTTCTCCTTCTCCTTCTTTCAGGTTACCCCGCTGAAGTTTACAATGCCTTGATTGCCATAAACCCTGCTAAGGGCAAATGTCCTGCTGGGCTGGACTCCAAACTGCTCTACCTGGCTGCTCCTGCCACCGCTACCCCCCTGGCCACCCTTTTTAACCTCTCCTTCTCCCTATCATCGATCCCATTGGAATGGAAGCATGCAACCATTATCCCACTTCTGAAGGGTGGCAACCCCTCCACCCCCAGTAACTACCGTCCAATCTCCCTCCTCCCCACACTGGCAAAACTCCAGGAGCACCTCATACTCTCACAACTTTCCTCATTGCTTGGCTCCTCCTCCTCCTTCTTCACACCCTACCGGTCTGGCTTCGGGGAGTCCCACTCCACTTCCACTTCCCTCCTACGGCTCACAGATTCCATTCTTGCTGGGATGGATAAAGGCCACATCACCTCAGCTATTTTTATCGACCTAGCAAAGACCTTTGACACTGTCTCCCATGCTCTCCTCCTGGACAAGCTCTCCCTTGCTGGACTCTCTACTGAGGCCTCCAGCTGGTTCCACTCCTGCTTGGTAGGTAGGTCCCAATCTATCCAAATTGGAAACTCCACATCTACCTCCATTCCAGTCACCTCTGATGTTCCCCAAAGCTGAGTCCTTAGCCCGTTACTTTTCTCCACCTCCCTAAATGAACTGCCCACTGCCTGCCCACACACATCCATCCACATGTATGCAGATGACACTGTACTGTATACATCAGGCCCCTCGACCACCGATGTGGCAACCAGACTACAGCAGGACTTCAGTGAGGTTCAGCTTTGGTTTCATGCTAATCAGCTTATTCTCAATGCCAAGAAGACAATTTCAATGACCTTTGGCACAAGGAAGAGACTCTCTCGGCTACCCTTCTTCCCCTCTTTCCACACCCTGGACAGGACTACTCTGGAGAATTGCTCCTCATTTAGATACCTCGGGGTCTGGCTCAACCAGCACCTTGACTTTTCTGTACCTGTCACTGTCATCCACAAAAATCTCTACCCCAAGTTGGGTGCCCTATTTCTCAACCATGGATGCATCCTGCTGCCAGCCTGCTGCGCACTAGTGCAAGAAAATGAATCTCCCTATCTTCCACTATGGGGATGTAGTCTACAGTGCCACCCCAAAGACCACTTTAGCCAGACCAGATACCCTATTTCACTCTTTCTGCCATTTTGCTCTTGACTGTCCTCCCTGTACACACCACTGCACTCTCTACCGGACTCTCAACCTCCCTTCACTCCAGGATCGTAGGCAGTCCCACTGTGCGAGTCTCATGGCCAAGTTCTGGTCCCAGTCCCTGCCACCTTATCTCACATCTTCCTTTAACGCCCAATCCCCTCCAGTGTACCTCCTCAGAAACTTCGACACCCGCCTCCTGGTGGTGCCACACATGTCCTCCTCTGCTGGTCAGGCAGCCTTAAGACATTGCATACCCTTACTGTGGAACTTCCTCCCTGCTGCCATCCAGTTCATGCCCCCAACCCAGCACCTCAAGCCACTCATCAAAGCACACTTCTCCTCCACCTGTGCCTGTGGCACATGACTATGCTGTATGAATCGCTTGAAGTGCTAATTCCTGTACCTTGATGCATGATAGATTGTGTTGTTATCTTACCTACTTGCTGTCCCAATATCCTGTATTTTCTGATGCATTGTACTTAACTTCTCTATCTCATGTATTATCATCCTGATTGTATATTGATTTACCTTTTTTATCTCCACTGTCCCCCTTCCCCAGGTCACACCTGGAATCGAGTAGTACTCTGCTCAGCGTGCCTTCCTGGTAAAACTCTTAAATAAATAAATATGCCAGATGTTAACTGGAGCACCTTTGCTGCAGCCACGTCCAAGAGCAGGGTCATCCTCGATACCCTACAGGGGGCATGCCTCAGACAGTTAGTGTTGGAACCCACTTGAGAGGGAGCAGTCTTAGACCTGGTACTCTCAAATGGGGATAGAGAGAGGATCTCAAGTTTAGAAGTAGGTAGCCATCTGGGAACAAATGACCATCAAACAGTGTGGTTCATGATAAACACAGCCATAGAGTCAAGCCATACAAAAGTGAGGGTGCTGGACTTTAGGAGGGCTGACTTTAGCAAAATGGAAGAGTACCTCAGAAAAAGCAGTAGCAAACAGGCAAGAATTAGGGGTAGAGGAACAATCCAAACTGGGGAAAAATCAAAACTGCCATCACTGAGGCAACAAGCCTTTGTGTGAAGCACATCAACAAAACAAAAGGAAGAAAAAAATGCTATGGTTCTCAAAAGAGGTGGCGTGAAGGTTAGGAAGAAAAAGATAGCATTCAGGAAGTATAAGAAAACACAGAAGGAGCAGGACAGATAACTTTACCAGTTAAAGCAAAAGGAACTGAGGAAGATAGTCAGAATAGCAAAAGCCCAAACCCAGAAAAAGATAACCAACTCAGTAAAGGGGGGGGGGGGGGGGGGGGAATAAAACCTTTTATAGGTACATTAGGGAGCGAAGAAAGACCAAGGAAGGGATAGTGAGGCTTAGGAAAGGGGTGGGGCTGGGCAGAGGGTGACAGTGAAAAAGCAATTATACTGAACGAATACTTCTGCTCAGTATTCACCAAAGAAAAGGAGGGGAAGGTACCTAATCCAAACAATAGAAGCACTCTGGAATGGGGGGATCAATACCAGGCCATTCACAGAAGAAAGGGTCCTGAAAAAACTCTAAAACTCAAGGTGGACAAAGTAATGGGGCCTGACGGGTTTCACCCCATTATTCTAAAAGAACTAAGGGGAGAACTAGTGACACCACTGACTACCCTTTTTAACAAATCATGGGAGGATGGTGTGGTACCTGAGGACTGGAGAAGGGCGGATGTGATTCCCCTTCACAAAAGTGGGAGCAAGACAGAGGCAGGAAACAACAGACCTGTTAGTTTGACCTCAGTGATAGGGAAAATGATGGAATCACTTCTGAAAGAAAGAATTGTTGAGTTTCTAGAGGCCAGCGGGGGCAAAAGACCCAAGGCAGCATGGATTTGCAGCGGGAAGGTCATGTCAGATGAATCTAATTGATTTCTTTGACTGGGTGACCAAAGTAGTAGACCAGGGAGGGGCTGTGGACATGGCCTACCTAGACTTTAGGAAGGCATTTGACACAGTCCCACACGAAAGATTAATAAACAAGTTAGCCGGCCTGGGAGTGGGTCCCAGGGTGGTAGCCTGGGTAAAAATTTGGCTGGACAACAGGACACAGAGGGTAATAGTAAACGGAGTCCACTCAGAAGAAAGAAGAGTTACTAGCGGGGTACTGCAGGGTTCAGTACTGGGACCAGTCCTCTTTAATGCCTTTATAGGTGAAATTGCAGAGGGACTGGAAGGAAAAATACGCCTCTTTGCAGACAACCCAAAGATCTGTGAACAGGGTTGATACACAATGGGGAGTGGAAAGGATGAGAAGGGACTTGGCAAGGTTAGAGGAATGGTCAAATGTATGGCAGCTTAGATTCAGTGCTAAGAAGTGAAAAGTAATGCACTTGGGAAACAAAAATACAGGGGAAGAGTACACAATGGGGGGAGGTACTAACAACAACAAAAATGAAAAGGGATCTGGGGTAATCATATTAAACAATCTAAAGGTAGGCAAGCAACGTGAGAAGGCAGTAAGGAGGGCTGGGGGGATACTGGGCTGTATAGAGGCATCACCAGTAGAAAACAGGAAGTTGTTATCCCTCTGTACAGGCAGTTGGTGAGACCCCATCCAGAGTACTGCATTCAGTTCTGGAGACCCCATCTCCACAAGGACATACCTAAGATGGAGGCAGTCCAGAGGAGGGCAACTAAAATGGTGCAGGGTCTGCAACAGAAGTCATACAAAGAGAAACTAAAGCAGCCTAATATGTATACCCTCAAGGAAAGGAGGGAAAGGAGGTACATGAAAGAAACTTTCAAGTACCTCAAGGGAATCAACAAAGTCCAAGAGGGTAGCATCTTTCAGAAAGAGAGATGTGCAAGAACAAGGGGCACAATTTGAAGATAGAGGGGGGATGGCTCAGGGGCAACGTGAGGAAGTATTTTTTCATGGAGAGGGTGGTGGATGCATGGAACAGCCTTCCTGAGGAGGTTGTGGGGTCAAAAACAGTAGGGGAATTCAAGAATGCATGGGACAGACATAAGGCAATTCCAGTGGGGGGTAGGAGGAAGAAGGCTGTTGGTTAACTAGGATCTGCAGCTTATCCAATAGGTAGGGAAATAGACAGACGGGGTGGGCCAAACGGTCCTTATCTGTCATCAAAGTCTAAGCTTCTATGTTTCTATTTTGCAGTTGCTTAGCAAAATCACCTTTCAGTCGGGATTTGAAAAGTTTCACCACCCTTGTTCATGAGGTGGGGTCATAGGGAGGGTATGTTGGAAATTTGAGGTCAAAATATCTTAAAATGGCAGTTATGTGCATCCATTGACATTTCGCTATGCTGGCTTGTAACTTTTGCAATTTTAAATATTTTCACCCCAGATTTTCACCATAGCCATTTCTTTACACCGTCTCATGAATGTGATAGCTGTCATTTTTCAAATCTTGGCCAAAATGTCTTTTTGCACCTCTGGTACGGAATGACGTTGTGGTGGAGCGGAATGACATTTTGGCGGGAATTTGAAAATGTTTACAACTGGGATCATAAGGCGGGTTTATAAGAAGGCTATGCTGACAATCTGGTTGCTATTGTCATGCAAATAGAAGCACGGGGCCTCCACATTTTTTTTTATTCTTTTGGTAACCAAGTAAGGCCCACTAGGCTCAACTGCCTGTTTTCAAGGGTGACCTAGGAGCACTAGCACTGGGAAGTTAAGTGACTTGCTTAGAGTCACGCACTATACAAGTGGAGGTTCTGGGAATCAAACCCAGGTCTGCTGGATGTACCAAGCTCATTCACAGCTCATTACTCTAACCTCTAGGCTATACTGCCAGCCTACATCAACATACATATGTGCATCTATGGAGGGATGGGATCACAGGGCCCAGAAGCTCCCACAGGAGAAAAAGGATATGAATACACCATTTGAAAAAGTATGAATGGAGGGGAGGCCCTGCGCTCCCACAGGCAAATAAGGATACACTTATACTATTTCAAAAAGTAAGGAAATTCTTTGCAAAAAACTGCATTAATGCAACATTTAGGGTTCCGACTAAAGCAAGAAAAGGAGGGAAATGTGGCTTTAGGGTTTCCAGCCCTAAAACCCCACCCTCACCCATAAAAACAAATCAGGGGTGCAGTCTTCCTTTGGGGTTTTCAACACTAACGCTCACCCTATTCTATACACTCCTGAAACATACACACTTGCGTCCATCACACCTGAATTTTCTTGCTACCACAGTGGGATGAGCTTTGGGGTTGACAACCCCAAGGAAGACTGCACCCCTGATTTGCTTCAGGGGTGGGGTTTTAGGGTTGGAAACCTTAAAACCACATTTCTCTACTTTTGTCCCTCTAGGCTGAACCCTAAATATTGCACTAATGCAGTTTTTTGCAAAGAATACATAGATATATATATTGATTTTAATGGTACACATACTTGGCAATCAAATAATCACTTTTTACCATTCATTGTTGCTCACTCTCTTCTCACTGCCATATCCTAAACCCTCATCAGCAGTACCAGTACTCTCAATGTTGCCTGTCTCAATACGATCTGAACTGTCTGATTCATATGGGTCGTTCCTGTAAGGGTCTAAAAACGCTACACTAACTCCTGCTTCAAGAATATGAGTATCATGATCAGAGTTGGCTAATGAGGATGAAGAAGAACTGTCCTCATCATCTGTCAGTTAAAGCTGCTTGTTCACTTCTGGCAGAGCAGACATTGTTCCTTGTTATTCCTGTTACTAGGCAGCACTGACTTCAATATGCTGACTCCCTGTCATGATGCGATACACTCAGCACATGTCAAAGGTCGCAGAGTCAGTGCTAAAACAGGAGCATGGCATTAGTTCCAGGATTGTGGTGATATAAATATAAAATTTTGTTAAATGAGTTAACTTTTGTGCTATACTAATGTTGTGATTCAACACAGATGCACACTGACTGAGGAACACGGCAGATAAGAGGCAAACATTGGCAACTCACTTTAAGTTTTCTTTGTATTTAACCAATACCGTATTATCTTTTGTAACTTTGTAGATAGCAAAAGATTTGTTCTTATTTATTAATCTTTTAAATTTCTTGTTAAATCATTTGGGCATTCAGCTCTTATTGTCAAATTTATTTATTTTTGGAATGTATTTTGTACATATCTCAGTTATATTTCTTTTAAATGTTAGCCACACATCCATTGATTTATTGTCAAATAATTGTTCCCAGTTAAGGCTTGCCATAGCTGATTTGATTTTGCCCACATCTGTGTTATTATATAGGAAGATTTCTGTGGTCCCAGATTTCAGGTCGTGAGATGTCATAATATTAAAATAAACTGTATTATGGTCGTTGTTAGTTAGCGGGAGCCCGATTTTACTGTTGCTGATATTAGTATTTTCTGATGACATAGAATCATAGAAATCTGTCGGCAGAAAAGGACCCTCCTGGCCCACCGAGTCTGCCCTTAACCCCCCCTCCTTATTGGCCCTCTAAGTCCAGACACCTCCCTTTCTGAACCCTGTCCAACCCTTTATATCTGTCCCATGCCCACTTGAAACCATCCACAGTTACCTCTCCCACCACCTCCTCTGGCAGTCTGTTCCATGGGTCCACCACCCACTCAGTTATGTAGTATCCTCTCACATTGCTCCTAAATCTTCCTCCCTCTAATCTCTGACTATGACCACTTGTCTTATCGCATAGTTTCCTTGTGAATACGCTCCCCTTTCCCACCTTATTTATCCCTTTCACATACTTAGACATTTCTATCATGTCCCCCTGCTCCCTCCTAGTCTCCAGTGGTTACAGGTCCAGCTCCCTCAACCCTTCCTCATAGGGCTTCTGATGCATGTCATGCACAATCTTAGTTGCCCTTCTCTGAACCCTCTCGATCCTGTCTATATCCTTGTTCAGGTAAAGCCTCCAGAACTGGACCCAATACTCCAAGTGAGGTCTCACCATGGACTTGTAAAGGGGAATTAGCACCTTCCTCCTCCTGCTGGTTATACCCCTCCCCATGTATGCCAACATTCTATTTCCTTGCCAGCTGCTTTGCTGCGTTGATTCCCCACCTTAAGGTTATCCAAAATTATAATCCCCAGATCCCTCTCCTGCTCCACTGCCTTTTTCCCTCCCCTCCCAGTGTATAACTGGCTTATGGGTTCTTAAGCCCCATGTGCATTACAGAACACTGTTTTGCATTAAACTTCAGTTGCCATGTATCTGACCAGCTCTCCAGGATCTTTAGGTCATCCCACATTACCTCTACCTCCCTCGGGGTGTCCACCCTGTTGCAGATCTTTGTATCATCTGCAAACAGGCACACCTTCCCCTACAGTCCCTCCACCTATATCGCTGATATAAATGTTAAAAAAGAGGGGCCGCAACACTGACCCCTGGGGCACCCAGCTCATCACCCTTTCCTCCCTGGAATGCACCCCAAATACCACCACATTCTGGCTTCTGTTCCTCAGCCAGTTCTCCATCCACCTTATTTTCAGTCCCACCCCTTAGTTTTCCAAATTACTTACCAACCTTCTGTGAGGGGCAGAGTCAAAGGCCTTCCTGAAGTCCAGATAGGCCATGTCCACCCCCCGATCCACCTCCCTGGTCACCGAATCAAAGAATTTGATGAGGTTCGTCTGGCATGATCTCCCTTTGGTAAAGCCATGCTGTCTGTCATCCTGCAGTCCACTGCCTGCAAGGTAACTGACCACCCTTTCCTTCAAGAGCACCTCCATCACCTTTCCCATCACTGAGATGAGGCTGACTGGATGGTGGTTTTCTGCCACTTTTGTTGAGCGGCACCACGTCTACCCTCTTCCAGTCCATAGGCACCCACTCTGTATCCAGGAACAGGTTAAACAGCCTTGCCAAAGGTGATGATAGCTCCTCCCTTAATTCTTGGCGTACCCTGGGATGGAGGGTGTCCAAACCCATAGCCTTATCCACCCTCAACCTTCCTAGTTCCTCCCTTATTCTGTCATCTCTGAATGGGCTAGGATCTACCCCTGTGTCTTCCCTTCCCCTCCTCTTTTACTCCAGTCTTCTTTCTCTCTCTATTGTGAAGACCGAGCAGAAATACTTATTCAGCACTTTTGCCTTCTCGAAATCCTCTTCCACCTGTTTTCCCCCTTCCCCCTTTAGTCTATCTATCCCGTGCTTGGCCTTCTTCCTCTCCCTAACATACCTAAAAAAAAATTTAACTCCTCTTTTGGCTTTTCTAGCAATCCTCTCTTCAGTATCCACTTTTCCCCTTCTAATCTCCTGCTCTGCCTTCTTCAGCTTCTCCCTGTGAAACTCCCTGTCTCCTTCCCTCAGAGTCCTCTTGTATGTTTTGAATGCCCTTTTTTTCACCCAACTGCCATCACCAACTCTCTGGTGAACCACAGTGGCCTCTTTCTTTTTTTGCTTTTCCTAACCTTCTTGATGCAGATTTCCATGCTGTTCAGTAACCCTCCCTTAACTGATTCCCATAACTCTTTCACATCCTCAATTCGCTCTTTTCCCTTCCTGAATATCCCCCTCATTCTGGCGAAATCTGCACACCTGAAATCCAAAACATTCATGTCAGACGGTTCCACTTCCTTCCCCTTTCTTCCCCTTAACTTCACCATATTGTGGTCACTTGCCCTTAGGCTGTCCCCCACTACCACCTCTTCCACACTTTCCCCATTAGTGAGGACCACGTCTAGTATGTTCTCGCCCCTAGTGGGCTCCCTTACTAGCTGTTGCAGGAAAGCTCCCCGGAGGGATTCAAGGATCTCCCTGCCCCTGGCTGAATCTGCCAACTGGATTTCCCAGCCAATCTCAGGGAGATTAAGGTCCCCACCAGCAGAAGTTCTCCCTTGTGTGCCATTTTCTGTACCGCCTGCATCAGCTGTCTGTCCAGCTCCTCACCCTGCATCAGAGGTCTGTAGACCATGCCCAGCATCAAGGATGCCCCAGACCACCTATCCAGTGTGATCTACAGGACCTCCACCTCCCCCGTTCCTCCTACCACCCTGATGTTATCCTTGACATACAATGCTACCCAATCCCTTTCTTCCTAAAAAGTCTGTAACCCGGGATACCCACCTCCCATGTCTGGTGCTCCAACCATCAGGTTTCCATTATGGCCATGTTGTCCAGGCCCTCCACCACCATTATGGCCTCTAAGTCTTCCATTTTGTTCCCATAACTCCTGGGGTTTGCACACAACCCCTTCTACAAAATCCCCTCCTCCACCTTGCCAATGCTTGCTTCCCTAACCGCCCCTCATGTGGGGGAGTGCTAGCTAAGCTATCCCCTTTTCCTGTAACCCTCTCCCTCTTCCTAGCCTCATACTGCCCTCCCTACCTGTTTAAACCCCAACTCAAGACCTTATCAATGTAATTTTGTAGGCCCCCCTCAAAACCCTTGTCCCTCTCTTGCTGAGATGTATCCTGTCCTTTGAATATAGATCCTCATCCTCCCATGTGTCCCCTACATATCTACACAGGTGAACCCTTCCTTCCCACACCATTTCCTGAGCCAGTCATTGAATTCCCCGATTCTTAGTTTTCTAACAGAGCTGGCACAGGGGATCGGCAAGACTTCCGAGAACACCAAGGATCTCACCTCTTTTTTGCAGCCGTTTGCCAGTGCCCTGAACCTTCTCCAAAAAGGTGGGCAAGAAATGTGAGAAGGCAGTAAGGAAGGCTAGGGGGATACTGGGATGCATAGGAAGAGGCATCAATAGTAGAAAACAGGAAGTTGTTATCCCTCTGTACAGACAGTTGGTGAGACCCTATCTGGAGTACTGTGTGCAGTTCTGGAGACCCCATCTCCGCAAAGACATAGACAGAGTGGAGGCTGTCCAGAGGAGGGCAACCAAAATGGTGCAGGGTCTGCACCAGAAGACATACGAAGAAAGACTAAAGGAGCTTAATATGGATACCCTTGAGGAAAGAAGGGAGAGAGGGGACATGATAGAAACTTTCAAGTACCTCAAGGGAATCAACAAAGTCCAAGAGGGTAGCATCTTTCAGAAAAAGAGATGTGCAAGAACAAGGGGGCACAATTTGAAGATAGAGGGGGGACGGCTCAGAGATAATGTGAGGAAGTATTTTTTCACAGAGAGGGTTGTGGATGCATGGAGCAGCCTCCCTGAGGAGGTCATGGAGTCAAGAACAGTGGAGGAATTCAAGAATGCATGGGACAGACATAAGGCAGTCCTAGTGGGGGGTAGGAGGAAGTAAGCTGTTGGTTAACTAGGATCTGCAGCTTATCTGTTAGGTAGGAAAATGGGCAGACTAGGTGGGCCAAGCAGTCCTTATCTGCCGTCAAATTCTATGTTTCTATGTTTCTCTGTTTCTCTGGACCTCCTCCACCTCATTGCTTGCCAGATCATTGGTTCCCAAATGAATGACCAGGTGCAGTTTTTCCCCCCACCACTCTTGCCCCCTCCCTGATTTTCTGCATTGCCCACCCCACCTCCATTCCCGGTTCACAAAAGACTGACCTCTTCTTATAGTTAACTCCTTTCCTAAGCCAATGTATCCCTTTGAAAATTGAGTCCCTGAAGACCATGACCTTCCCCTCTTCCCCCATCCTAGCTAGTGATTCTGATCTCTTGCCTAGCAAACCCATTCTCCCTCTCTTTGTACCCATATTTATATCCCCCTGGCCTGCACTGGCCACCTGGCCCCTCTGCTTGCCCCCCATTTCCTCCTTTATTTCCTCAACCCCTATGAGTGAGTGTCATAGAGTATGGTTGAGACCATTTTTGCTGTCTGGATCCATTTTCTTTTTCCCTTTTCACAAGCCTGCTGCAGCAGCATTTCTCTTGCTTAACTTTACTATGGCTTTTCTATCAACTACTTATTCACCCTTTCCCAGTTAGGCCAACTGGGAAGGTTCTTATTGCTATCCCTATTGTGGCTCCAGAGAACATAGGTCCGGCTGCCCTTGATAGCCCCCCTTTCAGCATGCCCCCTCACCTTGAACAAGCCAGGGACTGTAGGAAATAATAGCTGCGTAAAGCTTAGTTGTAACATAGCAGCCATGGTGTTTATGGGTGCAGTGGCTGTTAGCAATGTAAAGATAGAAAAATAGTTACTCCTTCAGATACTTAGTAAGAAAGAAGAAAACCCTTTTCCTTTTGTGCTCAATGTTAGTGCTGTAATTAGCAGGGCACAAAGTAAACAAGAGGAACAATGGGCACACCTTTTTCCTTTTGATACAGGACTGTTTGGGCCCCCGGGGAAAGATTGGAAAACCAAGAAGAAAAGAAGGCATGATAAAGCACAATGGACTATAAGTCATATGAACACAGAAAAGGACTTGCGTGAAGATTTAAAAAATAATGTGTTTGGATTACAACAAAAACATGATAAATCATTGCATGCTTTCTTCCAACAGGTGGGGAAGGGTACTGTCCAAGGATCCAGGTACAGAATCAAGAAAGGTGTCCTATGTAGGGAGTGTCCCCATCCAAAGACAGCAGAAACCATAGAGCAAGTGGTAGTCCCCAGCATGTACAGAGAGAAGCTTTTGCACCTTACTCATGATATCCCCTTGGCAGGACATATGGGAAGGGACTGGAATTTAAGTCATCTCCTTCTTAGATTTTACTGGCTGGGGATACATGAACAAGTAGCTAACTATTGTCAGAGCTGTCCAGAGTGTCAGAGGATAGCAGTTATAAACAAGAAAGAAAAGGTACCACTGCAACCCCTCCCTGCGATTGCTATGCCGTTTAAGAGGATAGCCATGGATATTGTGGGGCCCTTACAAAAGAGCTCAAAAGGCAACAGATTTATATTAATCATTTGTGACTATTATACAAAATATCCAGAGGCTATACCCTTAAGAACAACAACTGCCGAGAAGATCGTAGATGAGTTAGTAAAACATTTCAGTCGGGTGGGCATACCAGAAGAAATAGTAACTGATTGTGGTAGTAACTTCTGCTCTAAACTCCTGAAAAGATTATGCTTGACTTTGAATGTGGAAGCTCTGCACACATCCCCTTATCACCCCAAAACTAATGGTTTTGTTGAGAGATACAACCAAACCATGTAAAAGATGCTCCAAAAGTTTGTGCAAGAGGAGGGAAAAAGGTGGGATGAGTATTTATCCTTACTTATGTTTGCCTACAGGGAGGTGCCGCAAGCATCTACGGGGTTTTCTCCATTTGAGTTACTGTACAGGAGAAACCCTAGGGGAACCCTAGATGTAGTTGAAGAAGAATGGGAGGACAAAATGGGGAAGTAGCCCAGAGTACACTAGAATATATGACCCTATTGAGAACCAGGTTAGCCAAATACAGTAAACTAACTCATCAGCAAAATACTGACTAACAAGTCTCCCAGAAGATATATTATGATAAGGGAGTAGGGCAAAAACAGTTTTCACCAGAGGTGAAAGTACTGTTATTACTACCAGGTTCTGATCAAAAGCTACTGATGAAATCGCAAGGGACATATACTGTCCTCAGGCAAACTAGCCCTGTAAATTATGAAACTGAAACATCTGATAAGAGAAGTAAAAAGGGAATATATCATGCCAATCTCTTAAAGAAATGGTACCAAAGGCCTGTTTCAGGACTATATGTATGCCCTAACCAGAAGGAAAATGAAATGGAAACGGCATACCATAGACTTGAGAAACCAGGGGAAATGGCAGATCTTGTGATAAATCCACAGCTAACCAAACCACAACTTTAAGAGCTAGATCAAGTACTTAAATTCCAAGACACTTTCACCACCATCCCTGGGAAAGTAGAAGGAATACGCCATCACATAACACTGATTCAAGATACCCCACTCAGGCAGAAATCATATAGGATACCAGAGAAATTGAGGGGTGAAGTAATCCAGGAGATTAGGAAAATGCAAAAGCTTAAAGTAAAAGAACCTTCACAGAGTGACTTGGCTTTCCCTATGGTTATAGTGGGAAAAAAATAAGGGGAATCAGAATTTGCTTAGATTTCCAGAAACTAAATGTTATTTCTAAGTTTGACATGTATCCAATGCCTAGAACTGATGATATCATTGATAGACTCAGAAATGCCAAATACTTTACCACATTTGACTTAACAAAAGGCTATTGGCAGATCCCTTTGGATACACAGTCAAAAGAAAAGACAGCATTCGTGACACCCATAGGCTTATTCTAATTTAATACTATGCCTTTTGGGTTACATGGTGTCCCTGCTACTTTTCAAAGTTGCATGGACCATGTATTACAACAGCACATGGCCTATTGTGCCGCATACCTCGACGATGTTGTGATACATAGCAGGACATCGGAGGAACACCTACACCATCTCGAGACTGTCTTGCACACTATCACCCAGGCAAAAATTAACCATTAATCCATCTAAGTGTGCAATAGGGATTCAAGAAACCAAATATCTGGGCTTTTTCATTGGTAATGGCCACATTAAGCCTGATGTTGGCAAGGTAGATGCCATAGCTAACAGCCCTCACCCAGAAACTAAGAAGCATGTACGGTCCCTTTTTAGGGTTAGCTGGGTACTACAGAAGGTTCAACCCAAATTTTTCTACCATAGCTACACCCCTTGCAGACCTCACAAAAAAGAATCACCCCACAAAAGTGAAATAGACCCCAGCATGTGAGGAGGCTTTCTGCACTATTAAGGCACAACTATGTGGCTCACCTGTATTAAGGAGCCCAGATTTCACACTGCCTTTTCTAGTGCAGACTGATGCATCTGAAACAGGTATTGGAGCTATTTTATCTTAAACATTTGAAGGGAAGGAACATCCCATAATTTTTATAAGCCGTAAGTTACATGAAAGGGAGACCTGGTACTCTACAATAGAGAAGGAATGCTTAGCCATTAAGTGGGCTATTGAAGCATTGAAAGTCTATTAATGGGGGCAGAGTTTGAAGTCATCACAGATCATAACCCGCACTGTTGGTTACATGCAATGAAGGACAAAAACCCACATATGATGCGTTGGTACCTCTCATTGCAACCATACAGGTTTACCATCAGGCATAGGGCAGGTATCCTTAATCAAAATGCAGCTTTCCTGTCCCGATATGGGGGTGGATGTACAGTCAGATCAGTCAGACCTCGGGGGTAAGTGTTAATATGTAGACACAGAGATAAGTATATCTGTGTCACATTTGTTTTGTTTGTAAAGGGACCCCGAGGTGGAGCTTTGGGAGCGGGTGGGCTGGAGTTCCATCTCTCCTCGGAGAGATCTGTTACTGGTTCTGACTCCAGAGACTCCTAATGCATAGGAAAACCCTTGGATTTTACCCCAGGTTTTCTCTTAAGTGGGGAAGAGAATGTCATAGGGTATGGTTGAGACCATTTTTGCTGTCTGGATCCATTTTCTTTTTCCCTTTTCACAAGCCTGCTGCAGCAGCATTTCTCTTGCTTAACTTTACTATGGCTTTTCTATCAACTACTTATTCACCCTTTCCCAGTTAGGCCAACTGGGAAGGTTCTTATTGCTGACCCTATTGTGGCTCCAGAGAACATAGGTCTGGCTGCCCTTGACACCCCCTTTCAGCATGTACCCCCCCCCCGTGAACAAGCCAGGGACTGTAGGAAATAGCAGCTGTGTAAAGCTTAGCTGTAATGTAGCAGCCACGATGTTTATGGGTGCAGTGGCTGTTAGCAATGTAAAGATAGAAAAATAATTACTCCTGCAGATATGGAGTAAGAAAGAAGAAACCCCTTTTTTTCTTTTGTGCAGTAGTTGACTGCAGAGGTAGAGCAGCGCTGATAGCACTTGTAAAAGACACAGTTGTTCTCTTTAGATCACTGGCAATAAGGCATTTGCCTCCCATAATGGATTTGCGGATGTCTGTGTCCGCTCGATGCTGCACATAGTTGCGCAGGGCTGCTTGACAGTGCGCACACTCGCGCAGTAGCACTTTGTTTTTGTATCTTTTTTCCTCCTGCTGCTCTCGCTTTTCCTAAGTGACCAGCAACCAATCTAAAAGTAGGATATTTGAGTGCAGGATAGTAGCAGCGAGGAGCAAGTAAGAACAAACAGAAAACAGCAGAAAAGAAAGAAAACTGTTGTAAGGTAACTGCCCTAGCACAGCCTTGTAAATATGTATCTGGATACATGTAGGATGCATTTCAGAAAGCTTTTTTCCCAAATCTGCTGATTTTAGAAACATTTAAAAAGGGCTTTAAAAAGATAGTTGCCTAAACACTTCCTGTGTTTGTATGTATTTTAAACCTTGCTATTTTCAGTGAGAGAAATGACTATGGGGAATATTTAGTTTTATGCTTGTAAAATTGTATTATAGTGATCCATAAATAGAGGAGTCCTGCTTTATGGATACAGGTAGTAAGGTAACAAATGCATTCAGTTTGTTGTTCAGACATTTAGAATGAAGTATTTGTGTTTCAGAATGCCTCAGTAGCTAATGTCTGCTGCTCATATGTTAGGACTTAGTAATTTAAAGAAGAAATTGTCTGCATTATAAAGACATAATGAAACTAGTTAAGACTACTTATCTTCCTAGCTGCGTTGCTGGAGGTCCTCCTCCTTGAGCTTCCCATTGTTTCTAAGAGCCAGCCTTGTTCTACATAGTTAAATACTGGTCAGCTCAAGGGGAGGGGTCTGCTGCTAGAACTTTCTGTAAAGATTCAGAAATAAACCAAGAAATTGAATTCTAAAGTTACTGCTGTAAATATTTAGAAAGTACTAACGTTTTCATGTATAGTATGTAAAAAAATGGTGTTTCAATTGTGATTTAAGAATGCTGAAAGCTAGTAGGCAGGATTTCAGGTAAATCACCTGACCTCTACTGATATAAATGGAGCTTCCTTTCCAAGCCTCCTCAGATGAAGGGAGAGGTTGGTACTGTACTGACCTCAGCTTGTACTCTAGCTATTTACTGGAGAATTTATGGACTTCTGTTTAAGTTATGCGTCTGTTTTATTTTTGCCATTGACAGTCCACCTTTATTATTTTATTTGGTTGTTAATAAAATATCTGCCTAGCATTTGCTTGGCATTCTAAGCTACTATTGTCTCTGCATCCATCCATTACCACGACTCTCTGACAGTGAGTTAGAACTTTTTTCAGATGATCCCTGCTCCCCACCCCAGCTCCTTCATCCCTATTTCCCTGCCCTCCCCTACACTCCCCCCGCTTTCCCTCTTGTTTCTCCCATGCTTCCTCACCCCCTTAGCCTGTGCTCCCTCTCCTATAGCCCTGCTCCCTTCTTATCTCAAAATCTCAAATCTCAAAAGAAGTGGCGGGAAAGGTTAGGGAGAAAAATATAGCATTCAGGAAGTATAAGGAAACACAGAAGGAGCAGGACAGAGAACTGTACCACTTAAAGCAGAAGGAAGTGGGGAAGGCAGTCAGAATAGCAAAGGCCCAAACTGAGGATAAGATAGCCAACTTGGTTAAGAAGGGGGATAAAACCTTTTATCGGTACATTAGGGAGTAAAGAAAGACTAAGACAGGGATACTGAGGCTGAATAAAGAGGAAGGTGGTTGGGCAGAGAGCAACAGTGACAAAGCAGGGATACTGAACGAATACTTCTGCTCAGTATTCACAAAGGAAGAGCAGGGGAAGATACCTAATCCAGTCAAAAGAAGCACTCTGGATAGGGGGGTTGATATTAGTCCTTTCACAGAAGAAAGGGTTCTGAAAGAACTCCTAAAACTGAAGGTGGATAAAGCAATGGAGCCTGATGGGATTCACCCCAGAATTCTAAAAGAACTAAGGGAAGAACTAGTAACACCATTGACTACCCTTTTTAATAAATCATGGGAGAATGGTGTGGTACCTGAGGACTGGAGGAGGGCAGATGTGATTCCCCTTCGCAAAAGCGGGAGCAAGGCAGAGGCAGGAAACTACAGACCTGTCAGTTTGACCTCAGTGATAGGGAAAATGATAGAATCACTTCTGAAGGAAAGAATTGTTGTGTACCTAGAGGTCAGTGGGGCACAGGACCCAAGGCAGCATGGATTCACAGAATCGAGCATTGGGGATAGTGAGGAGATGATTGAAGGGGATGTGGCCTGGGCATAGTGGGAGAATGGAAAGGGGTGGGCGGATAGAGGTAGTGAGGACTAGGAGATGCCCTGCGGTGAAATGGAGTCAGGTAAGAGGTGCCCCCTGCTTGATTCCCATACCCAAGTGCTCCACAAATGGTGGGCAGGTCCTGGGATCTTCCTTGATAACCCATCCAACCTGAGCGGTGTTGTGTAATGCCAGACCGATTAGGAACAAGACGGCTATTACAGCTGATCTTGTTGAAGCATCTGATCTGACATGCATCACCGAGACCTGGCTAGATGAGAATGAAGGCCCTATTTTGGCATCTGCTGTTCCAGTTGGGTTCTCGGTGATACACTACCCGAGATTGGATTGTAGGGACAGGGGTGTAGCCATTTTGTTTAAAACGGAGCTGAGCCTTGTGGACGTGCCAGTGGGATGCACTCGATCCTTTGAGTGTATTCTGGGAGCAGGTGTAAGGTTCAGGATACTCCTCATCTACCGTCCACTCGGTGATGGTGAAGAATTCCTGAAGGAGTCTGTGGACTTCATTGTCGACGTGGCGTTGGAGTCACCCAGATGGTTAATTATGGGTGACTTCAATGTCTGGAACAACAATGCACTCTCGCAATTTGGAAATAATCTCCTCCAGCTTATGACTATGCTAGGCCTTACGTAGGTGGTTACCTCTGCTACCCATATAGGGGGTCATTCTTTGTATCTTGTGTTTCTCCTGGGGATGGAGATCATGGGATTGGGGGGAACCAAATGGTTGGTCAGACCATCACACCATAATTTTCAGCTTTGGGGCACCCCCAAATAGGCCTGCCCCTACGGAGATGGTCCCGTATCACCTTTGAGGGACGTTACCCCAGAGGGCCTATCGGCGGTACTGGACCTATTGGGTTTATCAAGTGAATGTATGAATCCAGGGGATCTTGTACTTGCCTATAATAAGACGGTGGGTGATGCCCTGGACTTAATTGCTCCTGTTCATGTTTGTCCACTCACTCTGCACTCAGGACCCCTTGGTTTGATGGGTCTTTGAAGGAGCTGAGAAGAGTGGGGAGAAGGCTAGAGAGAGCTTGGTGGAAATCCGGCCTGGATCCTGACAGACTTAGGTTGATGGACCATTATGCGGCCTATCAATCAGCAATCACCCATAAGAAGGCAGACTTCCTGTCCGGGGAGATTGCTGCTGCATGGAATCGACTGGCTCAGCTCTTCCGGACTGTGGACAGACTGTGCAATCCAGTCTGTCTTCAGTCTGGAAGAGATTTTTCCCAAATAAAGTATGATGAGTTTGCTCGATTCTTCGCAGATAAGATTGCCAGCATTATTTGTTTATTTTATTTATTTATTTAGTTTTTGTTGACCAGGTAAGTGCACTAGACAAATCCTGCCTATTTTCAGGCACGACCTGGGGAAGGGAGATACAGATGAATGCCAACTGACCTTGAACCAGATTAAGCTGTTGGTGGTATTTTTCATGAATGGAGAAAATTTGGCCATTGCACTGGGGAAATTCCCCTGCTCTTTTCGAGAAGTGCTATGGGATCTTTAACATCCACCTGAACTACCACCAGAACAGGCAGATTAGGTTGGGTATCGGTGCAACTGTCTCTGTAAGGGATTGCACAGATCGGCAGGGGGTGTTGAGAGCCCATGCTACCTGGTTTGACTTTAGTAGGCCAGAATTCATGGACCTTGTGAGGATTGTCCAGACTATGCGACCAACCAACTGTAGTTTGGATCTGGGCCCTACACCACTATTGTTAGGTTGTGTAGATGTTATCTGCCCAATCCCTGCTGAAATTGTCTGAAAATCCTTGGAGCAGGGGTTCTTTCCTGATCCCCGCAAGGAGGCGGTCATTCAACCACTCCTTAAAAAACCCTCCCTGGACCCAGACTGTCTAGCTAACTATAGACCTGTCTCTAACCTACCCTTTGTAGGTAAGGTTATTGAGAAGGTGGTTGCGTTGCAGCTGTATGACCATCTTACAACCCACAATGTCTATGATGTTCTCCAATCTGGGTTTAGAAAAAGACACAGCACTGAGACCACCCTGGTCCGGGTCTTAAATGATCTCCTAATTGTGAGAAATCAAAAGGTTTGCACTATTCTAGTCCTTCTCGATCTCTCGGCAGCATTTGATACTTTGGACCATGGTGTGTTTTTGGAGTGCCTGTGGCTTCTTTGTGGACTGTCTGGTACAGTCCTACACTGATTTCGATCTTTCCTTACAGGCAGGACACAGAAGATTGTCACTGGAATTTATTCCTCTGACACCATCTCCCTGTCCTGTGGGGTGTCGTAGGGCTCCATATTGGCACCCATGTTGTTCGCAGTTTATATGCTGCCATTGGGAGATATCATTAGGTGACACAGTTTGGGTTTTCACTGCTATGCAGATGATACCCAACTGTATCTGTCCTTTATTCTCAGACAGGATGATGCGATCCCCATGCTTAACAATTGTCTAACTGAAATCAGAGATTGGATGAGCACTAGCTGGCTGAGGTTAAATCTGGATAAGACCGAGGTGTTGGTTGTGGACCTGGGTCTCCCTGAGGCAGGTCTTAGGGCTAGGCTTCCATCAGGCTTATGGCTTGATGATGTCCAGCTCTTGTCCTCAGATCAGGTGTGTAACCTGGGTGTTGTTACTTGATGACGGTTTGACCCTGAAATTGCAGGTGTCTGCCGTTGTCAGATCTTCCTTTTATCATCTTAGGAATATCGTCCTGGGTGAAATGCCTGGTTCCTCCGGCTGACCTTCCTATATTGGTTCACACCTTCATAACCACCCACCTTGATTACTGCAATGCCCTTTACCTAGGGCTTCCAGGGGTTGATATGCATTGCTTGCGGCTAGTGCAGAATGCAGCGGCCAGGCTTTTGACGGGTATATCCAGGTCTAGTCATATTATGCCTGTACTGCGCGAACTGCACTGGCTGCTGGTTCAGTGGAGGATCATCTTTAAGGTCAGGTTACTAATCTATAAAGCCCTACATGAACAGGGACCATGGTATCTGCAAGATCTCCTTACTCCCTACTGCCCCTCCTGCTAACTCCGATCCACCGAAGAGGGATTGCAGGTGATTCCCAGGGTTCAGTTAAAAACATCTGTGGCACGTGCATTTTCTTTTGCTGCCCCTTCCCTGTGGAATTCTCTACCTCATCGGATAAGAGAATGCCTGACCGTCTCGAGTTTTAAATCTGAGCTCAAGACCTATTTGTTTTTTAAAGCTTTTTCTGAAGGTTTTTAATAATGTTAGTGTATGTTTATTTGATTGTATTGTTTGACTAATTTGTTGTACAGCGCCTGATATTGAAAGGCGCTTAAAAATACTGTTTTCATTACATTTAGGGAATGGGCGGACCAGTCCAACAAAAATCAGAACCCCCCCCCCGGGATCACCCAATGTCGGTTGGACTCGGGTAGATCTGAACTGTAGTCAAGGTGTGCCGGATCCACCTCACAATGCTTTCCCTGCAAAACATCTTTTATTTTAAAACAAATAAAAAACAGAGTTCCCTCTCCCAAACGCCCACCTTGGATCACACAGTGACAAGCAAAAAAAATTTTTTTTTTCTGTTTTTTTTTCTTCCCATGTGTTGCTTAAGCCAGCTCTCATGCAGGGATTCCAGTGTGCATGCACATGCTTGTAGTACGAGAGAGTGAGCGCGGAAACTGTTTGGGGGCCAGAGCACACTTCAGGTGTCCTTGGAAGTAGCGGCAACCCAACGAATGGTGACAGTTAGGCGACCCAGTCAGAAAGTTGTGGACCTGGTCATGGGGGGCACAACTTTTGGAAACAAATGAGCCAAAGTTGCAGTGGTGAGGTTCAGATTTCGGTCGAGGCAGGCGCGCTGAGTATGGAAGGCAGTGTGCGAGGTGGTAACTGGCACATTCGAGCGGGCAGCAGCTCAGAGTTTCTTGCTTCTTCATCCTACCATCACAGGCTACAGTCAACAGTGAGCATTCCATAGGCAGGCTTCATAGGTCAAGCAGTGAGGAGGAAAACAGGTAGGCCTCCACCAGGGTGAGGGGGTTACATTATTTTGAAATGTGTAAAGATATAAGAAAAAAAAATCTATGGAACAGTGTCCTTTGGTTAATCTTTTAAAGCGCTTGTCATTTTAGTAAATTCATTCTACACTAGATTATCCTTCCTTACTGGCCCTGTGGCCCACTCATGTTCTCCTATTCTATATCTTCTGTGGATGAGTTCTGTCGCTTTAGCTCACAAGATGACATTTGTGCAATAGTCTATCAGTATATGATTCAAACATTTCTCTGCTTGTTCTGTCCGTGCAATGGCATGTGCGTCAGTGGGTGCCTGAGTCTTACTACTTCTGGGACAGGGTGCATGGGAAATGGCAGGTGGGAGGGATATTCATTTTATTCTGGGTGGGTATTAGTAAATGGGAGGAGGGAATAAGGCATTCATCCTGGCAGAAGATGGGTATCAGCAGATGGAAAGTGAGGGTAGGGGTATTCATTCTGGAACAGGGTAGGTAGGTACCACAGATAGGAGGAAGGGGCAGTGTGATAATAATATTAGAACATGGTGGGTCTCAGCAGATGGAGAGGCAAGGGCCATGATATTTGATACTGAGATAGGGAAAGGGCAGATGTATCCACTGCAGGACAGGGTGATAAAGTATTGATTCTTGGGCATGGTGAATATAAATCAATGAGAGGATGGGTAGGGTTATTCATGGTCCTGGTTGGGTGGGTAGCAGCAGATGAAGGGGCAGGGGTTTGCATACTGGGGCAGGGTGGTTGGTGGCAGATGGAGGGAGCAGGATGTAGATACTGGAGAAGAGTAGGTGTCAAGCAGATAGGGGAAATTAAGGGTGTGCTGCATATGGGGGGGTCATAAGATGGTACAGGTTGGGGATATTTATAATTACTGGGTGAGAATGGGGGAGTGATACTATGCCAATGGCTCACACGGCAGGTAAAAAGCACAAGTGGGTAAGCTATAGCCAGCAGATGAGGACACATAATTGGAGTCAGCAACAGACCAACACACTCAGGTATGAAAAACTACTTGATTTCTTATTTTTCAGTGCTTTTGTGATTGCTGTCAAGTATTACTGTTAATTTTCTTAAGGTTCTGATTTGAATCAGGATCAATCAGAACTTATCAGGACTCTGACATGGATCCTGGTCCTGATAATAAGGGTCAGGACCTTTTCGGGTCTGCCCATCCCTAATTACATTACAGCAGGAAGGTCATGTCAGACAAATCTAATTGATTTCTTTGACTGGGTGACCAAAGTAGTAGACCGGGGAGGGACTGTGGACATGGCCTACCTAGACTTTAGCAAGGCATTTGACACAGTCCCACACAAAAGATTAACAAATAAATTAGCCAGCCTGGGAGTGGGTCCCAGTGTGGTAGCCTGGGTAAAACAGTGGCTGGACAACAGGACACAGAGGGTAATAGTAAATGGAGTCCACAGTGAAGAAAGTGGGGTTACTAGTGGGGTACCACAGGGTTCAGTACTGGGGCCAGTCCTTTTTAATGTCTTTATAAGTGACATTGCAGAAGGACTGGAATGACTGGAAGGAAAAGTATGTCTCTTTGCAGATGACACAAAGATCTGCACCAGGGTTAATATGCAAGGTGGGGTGGAAAGGATGAAAAGGGACTTGGCAAGGTTGGAGGAATGGTCAAATGTATGGCAGCTTAGATTCAACACAAAGAAGTGCAAAGTAATGCACCTGGGAAACAAAAACCCAGGGGAAGAGTACACAATGGGGGGTGAGATACTGACAACAGCAAAAATGGAAAGGGACCTGGTGCCAGCAATGTGAGAAGGCAGTAAGGAGGGCTGGGGGTATACTGGGATGCATAGGGAGAGGCATCACCAGTAGAAAACAAGAAGTTGTCCCTCTGTACAGACAGTTGGTAAGACCACATCTGGAGTACTGTGTACAGTTCTGGAGATCCCATCTCAGCAAAGACATAGACAGGGTGGAGGCTGTCCATAGGAGGGCAACCAAAATGGTGCAGGGTCTGCACCAGAAGACATATGAAGAAAGACTAAAGGAGCTTAAGATGTATAACCTCAAGTAAGAGAAGCGAGAGGGGGGACATGATAGAAACTTTAAAATACCTCAAGGGAATCAACAAAGTCCAAGAGGGTAACATCTTTCAGAAAAAGATATGTGCAAGAACAAGGGGGGACAATTTGAAGATAATGGGGGGACAGCTCAGAGGTAATGTGAGGAATTATTTCTTCACAGAGAGGGTTGTAGATGCATGGAACAGCCTTCCTGAGGAGGTCGTAGAGTCAAAAACAGTGGGGGAATTCAAGAATGCATGAGACAGACATAAGGCAATTCTAGTGGGGGGTAGGAGTAAGTAGGCTGTAGGTTAACTAGGATCTGCAGCTTATCCATTAGGTAGAGAAATGGGCAGACTAGGTGGGCCAAACGGTCCTTATCTGCCATCTGATTCTGTGTTTCTATGTTTCTATCTGGTTCACTCCACTCACCATCTCACCCTTGCCTCTCCCATCGTCTCCCTCATTTCCCCGGCTGTTTTACCTTGCCCGTCCCCATACTTTCCTCTCCCCTTCTTCTCTGCTCATACTGCTGTATATCATGTACTAGTCTTGCTCCCAGGCCCCTCCTGAACCCCCTTGCCCCTCATGGCTAATAAAGCTGCGAACCTGTTGGACACTGTAATCCTGTCCCAAGCAAATGCTCTTGTGCCCCTAGGTGTGCAGGTAGCACCATTTTTCCCAGTTCTATTCCCCAGAACCTCCTTCATCTTCCTCCTCACCTCCTGCCATTCATTGCCCCCTTTACATCCTGGTTTGTCCCCCATTCCCCATTGACCCCAACCTTTTCCTTCCCTCTTCCTATCCATACCTTCAGTCCTCCAACTTTCATTGGTGCCATTTAGATTGTAGCTTGCCCCCTCCTCGACATTTGCCTGCCACCTTCACTCCACTTCCCTCCACAGACTATTTATTTCAGACGCCATTTGCCCCAATCTTATACATATTGGGCAACTCCTTATCCTCCACAGGGTCTCCATAAATACCCTGCCCCACATCTGTTACACCCCACTATTCTCCTCACCCTCCTTTGTTCCCCAGGAACTCCAATTGTCCACCTAAGAGCCTCCCATTCCTGCCCTCTCCTGTACTCTGAATACCAGTAATTCATATGTTCAGCCAACATTCCACTTACCTGCTTTCCCAGCGTGTTACTCTGGAGTCCCCTTGGATCTCCTGAGCATCAAACCTCCACTGCACCACTTCCACTAAGTAGATCTCCAACTCTCAGTGAGCTAAACCATAAAGCTACTCCTACAGTGTCTCTTATTCCTCCTTTTGGTCATAATGTCATGCGCTTAATAGCAATGGCATTATGGCAAAACCCTGGACCTGTGCTTCCCGAGTTGGAACCCCACCCGAGTTGAGAATCTTTAGTGGGGGTCTGGGGTGCAGCCCCCATAATGGGGGGGTGGGGGTGGAGACCCACAGAACAAAGACATGATGCCTCATGGCATTAATCGCGCAACGCGATAGTGCCACGCTGCATTATGTCTTGTGACATAATGACCCCGTGCCTTTATTCTCCCAGATTAATCTGTTCTTCTTTGGTTACAGCTCCCTTCCCAAAATTAGTCCAATCATCCAATAAGCTACATTGGCAAAGGCTAGCTGCCTATATTACTGACAATTACCTTCCGTCTAGCTACTGTTCCTTGTTTTTGTTGCGGGTGGACTTGTTTTTCATACTAACATACTAAAATGCCAGCAGAATAGGCCTAACGGTCTTTCGTGTCTGCTCGTTTGGTCAGCCTCCACCCTGGGTGCTGACCTTGCTGCCTCCTCTGGCTTCTCCCTTCCCAGTTCCAGATATTCTTGCTGCATTGGATTTTGCTTCCAGAACCCTTCCCCTGTACCTGTCCCACCCCCTCTTGAACCCCTCCACTGTCTTTGCCTCCACCAGCCCCCTAGGCAGTGCATTCCATGGCTCCACCACCCTCTCAGTGAAGTAGCACCTCCTCCTTTCTCCCTTGAATCTTCCCCCCTCCAGCTTCCACCCATACCCTCTAGTGGCTCCTTCCTCCTTCCTTCGAAGCACCCTGACTGTTCCTCCCCTATTTACCCTCTTCATGTACCCGAAGACCTCTATCATGTCCCCCCAGTCCCTTCTCTCTACCAATGTGTACATATTTAGCTCTTCGAGCCTCTCCTCATAGGTCCTGTCCCCCAAGCCCCAAATCATTTTGGTTGCCCTCCTCTGGACCCTCTCCAGGAGGGTAATGTCCCTCTTTAAGTGTGGCCTCCAAAACTGCACGCAGTACTCAAGGTGTGGCCTCACCAAGCAGTTATACAGAGGAAGTATCACTTCCCTCCTTCTGGAGGTGATCCCCCTAGCGTTGCATCCCAGCGTCCTGTTGGCCTTGGCTGCTTGCCCTCCTACAAGTCTCCGAGTTGTTCATCTTGACATCCACCACCACCCCCAGGTCCTTCTCAGCCATCGAGACTTGTAGCATCCCCCGGGTGTACACTTGGTCTGGGTTTCTGGCCCCCAGGTGGAGTACCTTGCATTTCCCTGCATTGAACCTCAGCTTCCACTTTCTAGACCATCTTTCCAGAGCCTCCAGGTCCCCCTGTAGGGCCACCCTCCCCTCCTCCCCATCCACCACTGCCCCCAGTTTTGAGTCATCCGCAAAGAGACTCATCTCACTCCTGATTCCTGTCCTTATGTCAGAGACGTAGGCATTCCCTATTGCACTTCCCACTCTGAGGCCTCAGCCAATCCCCTTACTGTGTCCCTGTCACTCAGGACTCCAGAGCATTTAATAAGCCATGGGGGCAGGGGAGGGAGGGTGGGCAAAATTCAGAACAGTTCTGTTAAGCAAACACTCACAAATATTACCAATACTCTCCTGAAAATACAGAAAAAGACACAATCTTACTTCCTTTTTGTAGGCGTCCTTCTGAATCCGTGCTCCTTCTGCTCCGGTAACCAGACCCAAAAAAGTAACCTTCAGCTTATTTGGTTTAGGACTTTAAAAGGACTTTAAGTAAAACTTGAAATAAAACTAAAACTACCCTCCCAATGACAAGAAAAGCTAAGCCCCCCCCAATGTCTATCGTACAGCGTCCAGGCTCTCCTCCCCCTGTTTTCTGTTTCACAAGGTCTAAGAAGCTGTTTCCTCTCATGAGATCTGTTACAACTATGGTTGCTCTGCTAGGATGAGTGAGCATTTTCTTATTATTGCAGAGGCTGTCTCAGTAGATCAGGTAATGTCTTTCTGGTTGAGATCCCTCAGGAACACAATGTCACCCATATCACAAGCTGTATCGACTTCAGACAGAATTTCCATTGAGGTGTCTTTAGTAGAGTCTGGCAGTCTGTAGCACAGACCTATGATTAAGGCTTTGGCGTTATTGCTCATTATTTTAATCCATAAAGTCTCAGTTATATAGGTTTCATAGGTTGATACAGAGCTTTTTAAAGACCAAAGTCATTATAACTCGCAGATTTTTTAGGAATACCCAGAGATATTCTTACTAATAAGGTGAGTGTCAAGTTTATTTTTGAATTATTTCATGGTTTTGCTGGCCAACATTTCAATAGGGAGCCCATTCCACATCTTGATTACCCTCACAGTAAACCATAGCTTTCTCCTGCGTGTGCTAAATCTCTCCGCACTTAGCTGTAATGGGTGGGCTCTGGTACTATATACCTGTTCTCTCAATGCCAAACCCAGCTATTCCCACATTTGTACATCAGTAAGGCCCCTGTAGATCAGGCACATGTCTCCCCGCAGTTTACGGAATTCCAGTGAATATATTCCCAAGTTTTGTAGCCGATGCTCATAATCTTGACCTTGAACTTCCTTTATTCTGCGCGTTGCCCTCCTCTGAACCTCTCCAAGGCTTTGATTTCACCTTTGCCCCCAGGTGCCCAAAACTGGGCACAATACTCCACATGGGGGTGCACCAGTGAGGTATAGAGGGGGAGTAGAACCTCCTTATTTCTGCTTTTGATATGTTTGTGAATGCAATACTGAATATTGCTAGCTTTTTTGATGACCTGATTACAGTGCATCTTAAAGTTAAGGTCATTACTGACTCTTATACCCAGGTCTCTCTTGTCCTGGACCACCCTTAGTACCTTCCCTCCCAGCCTGTACTTCAGCTGCATGTTGTTTTTCCCTAAATTCATCATTGTGCATTTCTCAATGTGCCGCAGGGGTAGGTGCTTGGACCCTCGTTGTTCAGCATTTTTATTGGTAATTTAAGGATATTAAGTAAAAATAAGTTGGTTAAATTTGCTGACAATATCAAGATGGGGGAGTAGTGGATACCTTCAATGATAGATTGATTTTTGGACAAGATTTGATTTATATACTGGAATGGGCAAAGATCAATGGCATGATCTTTAACGAGGAAAAATGCATTATAATGCATTTTGGGAGGCATAACATTCAACAGTCATATGGCATACTTGGACTAAAATTAAAGATATCAGAGGGGGAGAAAGATTTGGGAGTATATGTACGGAACAATCTTAAAAGTGGTGCACATAGTAAAAAAAAATTTCAAGTATAGCTATGCAGTTGGTGAATTGCACCAGACGGGGCTTCCAGTCTAGGAGTGAGGAGGTGTTGCTGCCGTTGTATAAGAAAATGGTCAGGCATATTTTGGATTACTGTTCTGCAGTTTTCTGTCCTTATCTTGTAAAAGATATTAGGGTAATGGAAAGGCCGCAGTGAACCTATAAAAGAATGATAAATGGGGGGAGGGATAGATCTTATGATGAGAGATTGGAAAGATTGAGTTTGTGGACATTGGAGAGTAGAAGAAAGAGGGTAATTTATTGTTATTGTTAAAATTCTGAAAGATGAAGTGTTAAAGTCTGACTTGGGGTTGGAGTTGATAGATAAAACTTATTATTTACGGTGTCGTAATAAACAATTGAGGGAGGAAATGGTGAGAACAGAGTGGAGAAGGAATGGATTTGAGAATAGGGCAGTTAGATGGTGGAATGGTTTGCCACAGGAGGTGGTTGATGCCAAAAGTATAAGCATATTTAAAAAAAGGTTAGATAGATTCCTTACAGAAGTTGGTGACTTAGGTCATCGCCACCAAATGGTGGGGGAGGTCTTTATGGGCAAATGCCTTTTGACTTCCTTATTGTCTCCAGTATGAATGTTGACTTCTTATCTACGGCCCATGTTTCTAATTCCCCCCAGAGCTGTTGCAGAGTGTCTGCATCCTTATGCTTGTTTACTGAGTAGCTGATACGTGTGTCATCTGCAAATTTAGAAAGCCAGCCACCTGACTGAGTACTCATTGAGGAAATATACAGGTTAAAAAGACAGGGACCCAAAACAGAACACTGGGGTAACCCCCCCCCCCGGGTCACGTCTGTCCACCCGGAGTATTCCCCCTTGATGCAAACCCTCTGTTTTCTTCCAGTCAACCATGCCTCAATCCAATGGGATATTTTCCCATATACTCCCAGTTTGATTAAGGCATCGACAAGTTCCCCATGCAGGACCTTGTTGAAAGCCTTGGTGAAGTCCAGAAAGATGACATCAACAGAGTTTCCTTTATCCAGGGCTTTGCCGGCCTTGCCATAGAATTCTAAGAGATCCGTTTGACATGACCTGCCCTTATTGAACCCATGTTGTGTGGTATCTAGCACCCCTCACAAGAGTAGGAATTCAGTGATATGTTCCTTAGCTATACCTTCGAGGATTTTCCCTAGAACCGATGATAGACTGATCGGTCTATAATTCCCAACCTTCTGCCTAGATCCTTTTATGGATGGGAACAACCACTGCCTGTCTCCATGCTTCCTAGACCTCCCCTTCATTAAGCGATTTTTGAAATAGAAACGTAACTGGTCCTGCCAAAATCTCTGCCATCTCCTTTATCACTCTTGGGTGCATACCATCAGGGCCCTGCGCCTTGTTCTGATCTAGCTTTTTGAATCTTGTTTTCACATCTGTAGTATCAAGCATGAGGCCAGAAACAGATGGATGATTTTTATGTTTTTTTGTTGCTAGTGACCCATGATTAAAAACAGAGGAGAAATAACTGTTACACTGTTCAGCCATTTCTTCATTATCTGCTATTAGATTCCCATTGGGACCTTTTAGAGGGCCTATTGTTCTGCTGCCTCCCTTTTTGTTGTTAATATATGAGTAGAAGAACTTATAGTTATTCTGTGCTTTGGTTGCTAGTTTATACTCATATTTTTGTTGGCCAACTCTATACTCCTTTTGGTAACCTTTAGACAGTTTCTATATTTATCCCAGCACATTTTGTCGCTACTCATTTTGGCCTTTTTGTATGCTTTTTTTCCTTTTCTTTATTGCCTTTCTGACTGACAGAGTCAGCCATGGGGGAAGTGATTTTTTGGACCCACTGTATGTATTTGTGGTGGGTACATATTTTTGGACCAAGTTGTTAATCATACTGATTAACTTGTCCCACATGAGTAGTAATGGTTGGTTATCAAACTCCATTTCCCAGTTCCAATTGGCCAGATTCCTTTTCATGCTACCAAAATCTGACTTGTAATTATAAATTACGGTACTGCCTGTGTCGTTGCCAAATGAACCCATATAGCTAAAACCCACCATGGAGCGATCACTAGAACTAAAAGGGCCAAAACTGTGCAGTTTTGAATATTGTTACCAAAATTGCTCAGGACCAAATCCAGGATATGGGTACCCCTGGTATTATTTAGCACAAACTGGTCCAAGCCTGCCAGGATGAATGCTTCTAAGTAGTGAGACTCTGCTGGGGTGTCAGCTTTTAGTGTGTCCCAGTTTATCTCAGGGAGATTTAAGTCTCCTAATAATATAGCATTGTCTGCTAACGTAAACTTATTAATGAAGTCTAATAATAGGGAGTCCTCCAGATCAGCTATAGAAGGTGGTCTGTACACTGGTCCTACGTTAATTTTGGCTGTATGTGGTGGGGATATTTTTATCCAGAGTATTTCAATGTTTCCACATTTAGAGGTGATGATGCATTCCGAGATGATATTATCAGAAATATACAATGCCACACCCCCAACCCTGGACTAAGTCCTATCTTTATTGTATAGAGTGTAGCCTGGAATATTTTTATCTCAAGTATCCTCCTCTTTCCACCAGGTTTTAGTTATGGCACAAATATGTATGTTTGAAGCATGCAATGTAAACAGAAGTTCATCCATTTTGTTAGTGAGACTTCTAGCGTTTATTAAAAGAAAGTTCCATTTGGGTTGTTTGGCCTCTCTAGTGTTTGTAACCCTGGGTTTGATGTCCCTCACATCCCCCCACCCATCAAGTTTAAATGAGTATCTACTATTTGTCTTAGTTTTTGCACAAATATGCATCTCCCCTGTCTGTTTAGGTGCAGACCGTCCAGCACAAACAAATGTGGTCCTTGAAAGTCCTCCCAGTGGTCCACATATGCATACCCTTCCCTAAAATTCCAGCCCTTCAGCCAACCACTTAATCTTAGTATGTCCCTATTTAGTATTTGGCTGGCCCGAGGGACAGGTAAAATTCCAGAAATAACCAGGTCACACCTACTGGCTGTAAGGGACATCCCCACCTGCTCGAAGTCTCTCTGTATACTTACAAGGGTTCTTTTACTAACATCATTAACCCCTTCGTGTAAAAATGTAACTGATTTTGTCGTATTTTCTGACAAGCCAGGTAACAGCTGCCTAATGTCTCCTATTCCAGCTCCTGGTAATACACTGACTGTAGTGTGGTCATTTCTGTTCTTGCACAATAAATGATCTGTGTACCAGAGCATAGAATCCCCTATAATTAGTACATCACAAGGGGCATTATCATTTCATGTTGTTGTTCTGTGCTTATCATGGTTTTCCATGACCTCTATTCTGTGTTCCTAAATAACTACTACCAGGTGACATCAGGCCTGCTTGGGTGTTAGGTACTTCCTCATCATTAAGGTTTATATCAGGTGTTAGTGCATTGAATCTATTTGGTGTTAATATATTCGATGATCCCCCTATGTTTCTTCTGCCATTTTTTGGGATGCTTTATGTACTAAGCACCAATCGTCATTATTGCTACCCCCATCCTTGGCCTTCACCTCAAGTTCTGGTGGTTTGGGTAACTTAGGCTGCAATGGCTCAGAGAAACTTTCAGCCATGATATCAGTAACGTGTTCTAGTGTGGTAATTTCAGCCTGTACCTGAACCCTTTGTTGTAGTGTCACTATCTCAGCACTTAACACCTCTATCATAATACATTTGTCACACACAAACCCTGGAATTTCCTCCCCATCTGCATACATACAGCACCTGATACAAGGCCTCATTTTTAGCACTGTACTTTCTATAATGATGTACGGTATTGGTCCCAGTTCCCAGTTGTCCTAGCCGACGCGCATGGCGACACGTGCCCTGCTTGCAGCAGGGCCAAGTAATAAGGGTCTAAATGACCCGGAAGTAGCTGTAGGGGTCGCAGGTCCTTCGCAATGAAAGTGGCAAATTAAAAGCTTTTTTCAACTGTGCGTCGGCTTCTCATGCGAAGCAAGGGCACAGGAGTGTAATACTCAGTCAAATGTCAAATAAAAGTATGGTATAGCACTGTAGTATTTCAGCCCCTGTACTACTGAACTACAGCTGCTCTCTCTTCCTACTTCCTGCCTGGTTGGAAGATAGGGCTCAAGTATAAAACACAAACAATGTTCTAAAGTAAAAATAAAGGTTCCCACACACAGTCCCCAAACGGAGAACTAGGTTTTGAGTCCAATATGGGACTTTTTTATTTTTGCTGTAATATCAAGAGATTGTAATCCATCACTTATATTTATTTAGTTAAAAAGTTTCACCGGGAAAGACATACTGCACTAATAAGAGTTCGTTTCCAGATGCATCTGGGGGGAAGGGAAAGGGGAGTACACTTGAAAATACATAGTCGAAAACAACGTTATAACTGTAAACATCAAAGAAATAAATATGAAAGCAACTATGTACAGTACATTGAGATTACCTATGGAATCCCGAAATTCAGGATCCTGAACTCTACAAGACCGAGTTCGGGAGACTGAATTTTGGCATTCCAATAGGTGCCCCAGATCGAAATGCAGGATCCCGCAAGGGACTTGCATTTAATGCAGGGGACTTTTCTCCCTGCACCCCCCATAAATAAAATAACCAACTCCAAGGGGGAACGGACCTTGAAGTAAAGAAAAAAATAGTTGTGGGGGCGGAATGGTGGAGAGCAAATGTTTTAGTTACTGGGAACAGAACCTGGCTCCACGAGGGCCATGCTGGTCGCGCTGCTAGTAACTCAGCCCTCCACGCCATGAGAGCAGCTCTGCCAGCTTCTGAATCCTCTCCTGTTTCTAGTGCCTGATAGAGGGTAGGGTAGCGGTATGTCACGTCCGCTACCTTACCCCTGTCGGCATTGCATCTGTTGAGACACTGCAGCTTTCAGGCAAGTGTGCGTTGGGATACTGAAGTCGGTCCCATGAGTTTCTGGATTCCGAGCGTCAGTATTCTGATAGGATACCATAAATTGTGTACATGGATTTAACCCATGCTAATGAATAAATAAATAAAAAACAAACAGTGTGAGAACTCATAAACCATGCCCCACTGCATTGAAAATTATAGCCGTCAAGCTGAATGTGTGCCAGCACTGGCTAGTAGTAGAACAATGCATGTTACAATGGGGGGGGGGCAGGCTTGTGGGGGAACATAGAAACAGAGTTATGACCAATGACTAAGAGAAGTGGGTTGGTGTGGGGAGGGAGAGATAGATGAGTGGAAGGATTAGGAGTAAGGAAAGGGTTATGAGAGGAGGTGGAGGAGGAGAGAAGGGGTGGAGTAGGGAAAGGTGGGCAGAGATGAGGGGGTAGGGTGAGTTGGTAGAGGGAACAGGATAGGGGTATGGATAGGGTTGTGAGAGGAGGTGAGGAGGAACAGTGAAAAGAGGGGGTGGTATAGAGAAAGGAATGAGGAGATAATAGATTGGATATAGAGGAGAAATTAGATGAGGTCACAGGTTACCGTTGCAGGTGTGGGAGGAGAAGCTACACAGGAAGGAGGATAGAGAGTAGGGAGAGGTGGCTGAATGGATTGGGAGAGTGAGGGAGTTCCAGAGCTTAGGGAAGTGGTAGGAGAAGGCAGACTGGCCAGCTGCAGAGGATCTGGGGGAGTGCAAAGGAGCAAGAGTGGGAGCTACGGAGGGCATAGGAGTTGAGACGAGGCAGAGAGAGGGTAGAGGACAGGTAGAAATGGAGGGAGCCAAACCAATACTTGGCAATAGATGAGGAGCAGTGTGTCATATACCTAGCTTCAAGGGAGGGAAAGTAGAGGGATGTATAGAGTACAGTGATGAGTACATGTAGGTCTCTCCAAAGTAAAGCGACAGAATGAGTTAAAAGGGAGAGTCCAGACCGGAAAAGGTAGATTTTGGGGGCAGAGCTGTAGATGATGTTGCAATAGTCAAATATGGGGAGGATCATTTTCTGTATAACAGCTCTACGGGCCAGGAGCAGGATGCAGCTGCGGTGGCGGTATAATGCTCCCAATTTAGAGTGAAGTTTTTTGCATATGGCATTAACACATTCAGAGAAGCAGAACTGTTCTTGAAGTTTATATAAAATCCTATTCCTCCCATCTCTTTTGTTTTGTCTGTCTAGATAGATGAGGTTGTAGCCTCAGTGGTTCTCCTCTATTTTGTGCACTTCACCACATTTCTGTAATTGCCATTATGGCATTTTCCCTTCTATTAACACTTGCAGTTCTTCTATCTTATTATGGAGGCTTCTGGCATTTAATAGAATACCCTGTATGTTGTTTAATTGCTTACAAGTATTTTCCTTCATGTCTGGTACTTTTCTGGGCCTCTTGATTCCCACTGCTACTGGAAAGTGTCCCCCCTCCAGTTCTAGTTTAAATGAGCTGTTTAGTACTGTGTTTATTCTTTTATCAGTGTGTGATCTCACCGTTTGTTTAAATGCAGGACATCACTGCAGTATAGTGAGTAGTCATTTGTAAAAATATTCCAGTGATTTATGCATTTAATATTTTTTATTGCACCAGTTTTGTAATCTAATGTTGACTTGCTCGATGGTTTTAGAACAGCTGTTTTTGTTGCTGATCCTGGCACACACCATTGTTACCTCAAGACTGAATTACTGTAATGTTGTATACATAGTGCTGTCTGAAATGTTGAAGCGTCACCTGTACCTGGTGCAGAATGCAGCAGCCACTTTAGTTTAGAAAGTGGTATGCATGGATCATGTTTAACCTGCGCTATCCAACTGGGACTGTCTACCAATGAGGTGGTGCAGCTTTTCAAGATTACTTTGTAAACTTACAAATCCCTACATGAACTGTGCCTAGGCTGTCCTAAAGATCTCTTGGTCTTCTATGCTCCATGTTGCCCCTCCACTCCACCGAGGAGAATTTGTTGACCTTCCTGAGGTCTTGAATGAGCAATCTAATGATAAAGCCTTCTCTGTGGTGGACCCTATCACAAGGCACTAACCTCCAAACTATCTTAGGAGTTCACCCTGGTGGAGGCACTTAAAGAAAGGCTAAATTCTTTTTTTTTTTTGGTCCTACTAGTGTTCAGTACCAGGTGAGCCCTCAGCTGGACCCCATCAGAAAATCGGAACATTTTTGATATCTGGGAACAACTTTCTGTTCGATTGGGGATATTTATTTTACTACAAATGCGAGTTTGTTGCTGTTAGTTGGATTGATTTCGTTTAATGTATCAATATATTCTTTTGTTCAATTGTTCTCTGTGAAGTGCCCTTAGCCCTATGGATAGTGTGTTACATCAATAAAAGTTGCCTTGTCTTGTCTTTTTTCCTTGGATGAATTGGGAGGTACCAAGAAACCTCCAGAAAGGAGGGGAAAGAATTTTGGCATGCTTTTCTCCACCAAACCAGCATCGGCTACAAGAACCACAAACAAGAAATTTGGGCTAAACTCTTCCACTGATTGCTTAAACTGCTTATTGTTTGTTTTTTTTCACTGAGAAACAAAGGTTGGTGGTTGGAGCTCACATCAGGAAGTGGGCGGCAGCTCAAGAGGAGGTTAGACCAATCAGGAGGCACCAGAAAACCTCCAGTGAGCTATAAGAGGACTCACTCCCAGCATCTCCTGTCATGCTTGTGTCGTTTCCCAGAGTGTGAGTGGAACAGAACTGGAGTAAAACAGAGCAAAACTGGAACAGAGCCGGAGTGGAGCAGGCAACTAACATCTTAGACATCCTCAGGCAACTGTAGGCAAACAGGGAGCTCTACCAGACTGACAGGAGAAGGTAAGGTACTCCTAAACACTGAATAAACTTACTGTTATAGTTGTACAGGTAACTACAGGTAGTGGGATAGAGGGCAATTGCTGGGAGTAAAGGACACAGGTAGCAACTTCTGGTGGGAAAACAGGAGACACCCTATCTGGGGTAGAGTGATGTAGCAGTTCAGGAAGGGCAAAAAAGGATAAATAGTTAAATGGAAAGAGTAAAGAGTCAGGGGGGCACAGGGAGAGTTATAAATAGATGGCTGAGGACTGGCTGTAGTTCATTGGGTGAGGCAACAAACCACTCCCCCAATCAGGCCTTAAAAGGTCCTCCTTCAGGCCAGTCTTCATTCATTTTCCTTCATTGCGGCCAGAGACGTCGTTCTTCCTCGCTCCCCTCGTTTGGGCTTCTGCCTATATTTCCTAGGCCGCCTCTGGCCGCTGGCTCCTTCAGCTCATATTTTGCTGCATCCACCTTCGTTTTCTCTCCTCCCTTCCCCGTACCTAGTTCTGCCACTCCTCTGCCCCTATCTTGCATTCCCTCATGGCTCTCAGCTATCTACTCCTCATCTTCTCCTCGCCAGTGCTTGGGTTTGCCTCCCCTGTGAGCACTAGGCACCTGGCTCTGTGTTTCTGCTGCTACCTCCAATGCTGCCTTACCCCCCCTACCCTTCTGATGACTGGGGTGCATCCCGTCAGTTGACCCCTTCAATGTCTGCTCTCTGCCACCTCTACCTGCCTCTTTTGGTGCCAACTTGTGTTGCCTCCTCCCCTGCACTTTTGGCCTGTACACCCTTTGGAGCTGCCGCTCTGTTCCTCCTCTTGCTTCTGGGTTTACGTGCCTTTGCTTATCCTGGCTCCTGCTATCCTGCTGCTCCCATGCTGGCTTCCTGGCCCATGCTGGACTCCTCCTCATTCCCTTCAGCCCTCCTGCCTCCTCCTGGCTCCCCTTCACCTGCTAGCTGCTGCCCTCCTCAACCCTTCAGCGACCACCTGACTGTTACCTTCGGCTGGGGTCCTTGCTGGAATCGGCTGCCCTGGTTCTCAGTACCACCATTTCTCCTCATCCATTCACAGCTGCTGGTGACTCCTCTTGCTCCGGTCTCTCCTTGGCAGGTTGTTGAGCTTCACTGGGTTGGCATTCCCTCCCCAACACCTCTTTCCCCATGTTGCTTTTCTTTTGGGCTTTCAGCTCAGCCCGATGCCCCTTTTCATCTCGATGCTCTCTTTAGTCAGTTGCCTCACTTCTTTAAGTCTCAGGCACCTATTTTTTGTTTGTACATCATTATCTCCCCTATTTATTCCCTCTCTGCCCCCAATGCATATTTTACTCCTCTACACATCGCCCCAACCTCGGCTGCTGTTTTGCATCATGTTATTTGCCTACCATTTTCTTTGGCCGCCCTGTCAAATCAGCTCCAGCCCTGCTGCCCACCCTTCCATCAGCCCCTCCACCTGTATTTGCCTCCGCTCTGCTGTCCCTTTTCTGTGCCATGCTCTGCTGTGCTCCTGATTGGCATGCTGGTGCTCTAGGCTCTCCTTCGCTCTTGGCTCTCCCTTTTGGGGGGGGGGTTCCTGCCATGTCTGAATCATACCTCTCTAGTGTCCCTGAAGTTCCAGGACCTCCCTGATTTTTGCCTCAATCTCTTCTGCTTTTACAAGGCTTCCTCCACCCTCCATTCCTCTCCTTCTCCAACCTCTGCTTTCTTCTGGGGGCTTCCCTATCCTGCCGTCCTGCTATACCACCATATCCTACTCATTCACATCACATAATATTCCCTCCTGCATATCGCCATGCCTACTCATCTCCTCCTCCGATCCTATTCCCTCATTCTAGTGTAACCTATTCAGATGTCTTCTAGGTACTGCCTACCTCACCACTGGCTGATGGCTTCATCCAGCTGCTCTCACTTCTACCTTCATGTTATTCTATCCATTCCTAATTTGGCTCTCAATGAACCCGGTTTGCATGCACTCCCATAGTTACCAATCATGAGTCGCTTCCTCATGACATGAGTCTGGTTCTCCTTCACTCAGTCCAACCTCAGGGTCTACTCATTCACATCAATTAATCGAGCACAACTCTCAATGGGTCTTATGATACCTCAAACTGCTCTCCATATGGAGACATGCCTCCCATGTCCATTGCTCAATGGCTCAGGGCTAGCCTGTAGCCGACCTTCTCATTCTGCACCCATGAAATCTGCATCTAGAGCATGCGAAGCTTGTAGCAGGGTCCTTCTACCTGGCCCACAGTGAGAATGTCTTCGCTCCAGGTGGACCTTCAGTTGTCCCTCATCTCGGCAACACCTTTGAATGTAGACTTCATGACTTCCAGCTGTGAGGGGTGGGGTTCTCATCATCAGAGGCACCCTCTATGCTATTCTCCATCAAGATCGCCTCTGGTTCACCTGGTCTGTTTCGTAGGCTTGCATAGGCTAGCTGAGTGCCTCAGCAGTCATCTCTCTCCTCTCTTGCTTTTGAGCATCTAGTTGCAGAGGCATCACTCACAACCCTCAACAGCTGTCCATTTAGAAGGACAGAATGAGAGCTTCCTCTAAATTGGAATATTTTTCTCCTCCCTCGATCTCGACTCTAAATTGCAGTAGCTGAGCCATCACTAATCAAAACATCCTTCAGCCTGGAGGGAAGGTGACCTAGGCCTTGGATCCCCAGAGGTTTCCTCCTCAAAGGGTTTTTTTCTCTTCTTCATGCCAGTGGTAATAATAATATTATATAGGGTTGGAGTTTCCTCAGGTTCCATAGTTTAGTTCCGCTGTTGGATGGAGTCAGATGGTGGCCCCAGCTGTTCCCCCTCTTCTTACAAAGTCCACCCTTCTGCATCTGGTCTGCTTTCATTCATTGTCCTCATCATATCTCATTCTTCTTCTGTCCTTCCCATCTACGTCTATCACCTTAATTTCTGGTCTCGATATTATTCTGATTTCTCTCCTCTTCGATGCTTTACACCCTTTTGGGTATTCTTTTTTGGCTTCTTCCTAAGCTACCTTTAGCCAAGGGAATTATTCCCACAGCACCTATGGGGGAACCCTCCTCTAGGGTTCCTTGCATTGTACCCCTACAGGGTGGCATAACCCATGGATAGAGAGGCGAACAGCCAGAATGTATCAAAGTCACACAAGCATACATCTCATCCAATTGTGCAAGCCCATTGAAACTGATGGCTCAGGACTGGCCGTAGTTCAGTGGACAGAGCAACAAACTACTCCCCCAACCAGGCCTTAAAAGGCCCTCCTCCAGGCCAGTCCTCATTTGTTTTCCTTTGCTGCTTCACCAGCCATCCCTCCTCCTCCAGTGGCTCATCTCTCTTTCTCATGGGCTTCTTTCTAAGCTATCTTAAGCTATCTTTAGCCAACGGAATTATTCCCACGGCACTATGGGGGGTGACCCTCTCTAGGGCTCCTTGCATTGTACCCTTACAGGGTGGTATATCCCATGGACAGAGAGGCAAACAGTATCAAAGTCACACAAGCATGTATCTCATCCAGTTGTGCAAGCCCATTGAACTAGAATTAACTACTATTAAAAGGGAAAACAGGTAACACCCTATCTAGGGTAATGTTTTAAATAAAGTCCAGATAGAGAGTGTAAAAGGGAAAGGAGATGGTAAAGATAAGAAACAGTAGGGGCAAGCTACATTTAGAAGCAAAAGGGAGTGGATTCAGATAAGCAAATATGGGAATGGTGCAGTGCAATGGTTGTGGAGCTGCAGTATTCTGGGACACATTCTGGAGATTGAGGTGCTGCCCCATGCTTGTGCACCAGAGGTTCCTGGTCTCCAGGATGAGCTGGCTAGGATCAAGATGACCTCTTAGCCCACCCAAGGGTCACTGAGTCTGCCACCATTGCCTCAAAGGTTGCCTAGGCAGAGGAAGGCTGGCTGGACCTTGGGGGGCTCTGGAAGGATGGGGGTGGATGGTCAGGTGCACATTTCTCAGCCTGTATCACAACAGAATTCTTTCACCATTCTTGTGGGATGGGACTGCAGAAAGGAGGCACCCAAAGTGGTGGTAAGAGAGAATGTGGGGGTCCTCCAAAAAGGGAGACCCTAAGGTGAAAGGTAGAGGACCCCAGAAGAGCAAGAAGCAGCTTCTAGTGGGGAGCTCAACTGTGAGGGGACTAGATTTGGGAGGAGGAGGAAGGGGTCAAGAGAGGGAGGTTAGCTGCCTACCTATGTCTTGACTTGGAGGGATATACAGTGGATCCTAAGGATTGCTAGGGTGATAGTGGATGGGAGACAGCTGGATGTCATTGTCCACCTGGGGACTAATGGCCTGGGGAGAGAAGGAGCTGGAGTAGTACAGGGAGAGTTCAAGGAACTGTGGGAGGGGCCTAAGGCAGGTAGCATGAACAGTGGCATTTGTCAAGGTGCTACTTGTCTATAGCTTAGGGGAAGATAGGGTACTCTGCACTAGGAGCTTCAACAATTGGTTGAAGGAATGGTGCACGGAGGAGGAGTTTCACTTCCTTGGGAACTGGTTGCCAACCAGGAAGGATATGGTCTATACAGAGGTGAAGGCCTGCATCCTTCTGGGAAGGGGATTGCAATCCTCAGTGGAAGGTTTAGATATAATTTTCATGAACATTTAAACTAGCCAAGCAGTGAAGCAGTATTACCAAGTGAGGCAAAACTGCATCCCCCCAACAGATTGAAGCAACAGGAAGGGAGGGTTTAAGAGGAGAAAATTCCTTCAAGGTGCAAGTTGATGGAGGCATCAGCATAGTAGGGGACAAGGGGGGGCAAGAACAGAAGACGTGGAAAGTTAGGTGTTGAGGTGCCAAGGCACAGAGAGGGTAGCGAGCAGGGAGTGGTGAGGGAAGCTTCGAGCATCAACAAAGGCTGATAGGGGGTTGCTGACAGGGTGGCAGCAAGGTTTGGAGAGCCATGTGTGCCACTTAAAGGAGTCTAGGGAATAAAATTCCAGACCTGGAGGCCATCATGGCAGAGGCAGACCCTGATCTTGTGGCCATAACTCAGTTATGATGCACTGAGAACCACGACTGAGGCATGGCCATACCAGGCTACTCTCAGTTCAGAAGGGATGGAGAGGAGAAGAAGGGTGATGTAGTAGTGCTGTATGTGAGGGAGGGAAGAATTGGATAAGGCACTAGAAGACACCATCAGCATGATGGCAAAAAAGGGTGAGGTGCTACTGGTCAGGGAATTTAATGTACCATATGTAGATTGAAGCCTCCCAGCTGTAGCCTCAGCTAGAAGCAGGGCCATCCTAGACTCCCTGCAGGGGGTGTTCCTCAGGCAGCTAGTCAAAAATCTCACTCAAGAAGAAGTAATATTGGACCAGGAGCTCACAAACAGGAACAGTGCTGCAGACGTCAGGGTGGGCTGTCACCTGGGAACCAGCAATCACCAAATAGTGTGGTTTAACATAAAGACAGTGGAAGGGACAACACACACAAAGAAGAGTGTCCTGGACTTCAGGAGGGAAGATTTAAAAAAGGGGGGACTGCTAGGGAAGGGTAGAGGACAGTGTGGTAAATTAAGCCAAAGCACTGTGAAGGCAACAAGCCTATATGCAAAGTGAGCAAAAACAGGAGGACAAGAGATCTTTATGGTTCCAAGGAAACTGGCTCTGAAGATAAAGGTTAAAGGGGTAGCATTTAGGAGGTACAAAGAGGCACAGAGGGAAGAGGATAGAGCAATGTACCAGGTGAAGCAGATGGAAGCAGAGGAGGCAGTGAGGGGCACAAAGGTGCAGACAGAGGACAGGATAGCCAAAGGGGTAGCTAACAGGGACAAGACTTTCTTCAGATATAGAAGCCAAAAGAGAAAGACAAGGGGAGGGATGGTAAGGACAAGGGCAGGGGGAAACTGCATATGGGAGGATCAGGAAAAAGTAGATACTCTGAACAGGTACTTCTGCTCAGTCTTCACAGAGGAGGAAGAGGAGGATAGACCACACAGAAGCAGTAGAAACAATGGCGAGATGGAGGCGGACATGAGTCCATTCACAGAGGAAAAAGTCCTGAGAAGATTTGTAAAATCTGAAAGTGGACAATCAGTAAAGCAATTCTTAATATTCTAGATACTTTATGTAACAATAACATAGCACAAATTAGATAGAATACTAGAGGTAATATGAGCTCCAAATTTAAAACAAACAAAGGAGTAAACCAAGACTGTGTCCTATCCCCCATACCGTTTAATCTTTTCTTCAATCAAATCCTGTACAAACTTTATAATTCATAATACCATTTACCTAGAATTGGAAAAAGAGGGTGCCCTTACCTTACATTCGCCAATGATATGGTACTAGTTTTCTAGGAATTAAGGGGATGTTTCAGAAACTACTCTGTGAATGCACAAAAGTAGATTTAAAGAAACTATAATAAAACCAAATGCATGATTTTTGGGAATAAAAATAAAGGGAAATACAATATTCTAATTGACAACACAGAAATAGAAACAGTAAACAATTTGCTGGGTTATTTAGAGCTCACATTTACAAATAACATGCCCTGGATCACACACACACACAAAAGAATTAGAAACAAAAGTTAAAAAATCCTTTCAGGTAATTATACGTTTTGCTTATAGATATGGAGGCCATTCTATAAAATGATGTATTAAATTAATGTTAAAACTAAAAGTCAAATAATATATAGGGCAGAAATTTTGGGACTTAAATCTAAAGGAACAATGGGAAAAAAACAATAAACACTCATTATAAAAGACTTCTAGGCCTCCCACAAGGTGCACCATCAGCTCTTGTGAGAACAGAATTGGGACAACACCCTATAGAATGCTTGATCCAGGAAAGAATGGCTAGTTACTGGCTGAAGGGAAAGAGATTACCTAACATGTAAATTGAGAAAACTATAAAATATCTAGATCACCAGTATTTTCTAGCCTGTCTGTGGTTGAAAAAAAAATGTAAAACCACATGATTTGTTATACTGTTTAGCAGAAGCATTCTATAGGCCTTATAATGTGATCCAGAACATAATCAAGGAAAGGATATGCTCAGCTTTCAAACACATGGAGTTAAGCATATGCAAACAATTTAAAATTAGCAGATAGCTAACACAAAACAAAAGACATATTGGATTAGAACCATATTTAAACATCATAAAAAATCCACAACGAAGGAAACTCCTTAACAAATACCGATCTGAATATAATGACAGTAACAGATTGAGACACATGTTCAAAAAAGATCAATCAGTAACATTATGTAAGTGTTAAAAAGGGGAAGATGACCTAACACATTTATTAATTTTATGCCCTCTGTATAATAAATTCAGACAAATACGTTTAGGGAACATTTTCTCCACTTTAGAATTGGAACCACTTCATTTGGTCACTCACATTTTCAAATCTACGTCATTGGAGGTTTCGGGATTAGTAATTTCTCTTATTAAAGGGAAATATTGGAAAAGGTGCAGCTTTACCCAGGCACTACAAACATTCCTGATTAGTGCTTTAAGACAATAATTTTTGTATTTTTTTAATTCCTCTAATTGCCTTTTTAATGATTTAAACAATGGCCTTCAGCTTTCACTTTCTATTGCTGGCAGCCACCATTTCATGAGCAACATAGAGCTTCCTGAGCTCACCTTATGCTAATATGACGTGCCAACCAATAGCAGAGGTCAAACAGGCATATTAGCATACAGTGAGCTCAGGAGGCTCACTGCTGCTCATGAAATGGCTGCTGCCAGCAACAGAAAGAGGAAGTTGCTGGCAGCGGTTCTAAATAATTTAAAAAAGCTCTTACTGTCTGAAAGCACTAATTGAGATCTTCTGTAGTGTCTGAGGAAAGCTGTGTCTTTTCCATTGTTTTCCTTTAAGATTATAGATAGAAAGAAACTGCATATTAGGGAAAAATAATAAAGAATATAGAATGATTTGTACAAATGGTACGCTTGGACTGCACATATTGTGATATGCCCTAGAGTTATTTATATATAAATTAAGAAAATGTTTCATTTTATGTACAGTAAATTTTAAGGTCATATTAAGCCACAATCTGATAATGTAAAATGCCACCAACTAAAATACTATCACTAAAAATACCACCAACAGCTTAATCTGGTTCAAGGTCAGTTGATATTCATCTGTATCCCTCTCCCCTGCATCGTGCCTGAAAATAGGCAGGATTTGTCTAGTGCACTTACCCAGTCAACAAAAAATAAATAAATAAAAATGTAGAATTGTATATATTTTTAGATGTGATTTTTGATTTTTTGATAAAGACAACTTGTTGAACAATAAAGAACTGAACTATATATGTAAAGTGGACAAGATTAAAGGGCCGGACAGGATACATCCAAGAGTGCTGAGGGAGCTCAGGGAGGTACTCGTTGAACCTCTGACAGTCCTATTCAACAACTCTCTGGAAACAGAAGTGGTTCCTGAGGACTGGAGGAGGGTAGATGTAGTCCCACTCTATAAGAGTGGTAGCAGGGAGAAGGCTGGGAACTATCGACTGGTCAGTTTAACATCAGTGATGGGGAAGTTAATGGAAAAGCTATAAAGAAAGGTTAGTTGAGTATATCTTGAAACCAGCAGGTTACAAAACCTGAGGCGGCATGGATTCATGGGATGGGGGTCATGTCAGAGAAACCTGATTGATTTTTTTCAACTGGGTGACAAAGGAAATAGATCAAGGTGGAGTGGTGGACATGGCCTACTTAGACTTCAGCAAGCTTTCAACACTGTACCACATAGGAGGCTTATGAGGATACTTGACAGTTTAGGGGTGGGACCCAAGGTGATAAACTGGGTAAGGAACTGGTTCATTGCTAGGTAACAGAGGGTGGTGGTAAATGGCACTCACTCTAATGAGGGGGGAGAGTGACCAGTGGGGTACCTCAGGGCTCAGTGCCGGGATTAGTCCTCTTCAATGTCTTCACAAGCTATAGTGCAGAAGTACTGGAAGGGAAGTTGTGCCTATTTTCAGATCACACCAAAATATGCAATAGGGTAGATACTCTGGAAGGCATGGGGAGAAATAGCGGAGATTTGTGAACTGCTGGGCCCTGTCCTCTTTCATTTCTGGGACTGGTCCTCTTTAATGTCTTTATAAGTGACACTGCCGAGGAGCTAGAAGGGAAGTTCTGCCTCTTTGTGGATGACACCAAAATCTGCAATAGGGTGGACACTCGGGGTGGAAAGGATATGCAGACACCTGAGAAAACTAGAGGAGTGGTCAAGGGTATGGAAGCTGGGTTTCAATGTAAAAAAGTGCCAAATAATGCACTTAGAGCACAAAAACCCAGTGGCAGAGTACAAAATGTATGAACATACGTACAAACCTACAACGTACATTGTACAACATACAAAACACCTGAGAGGTGCCAACAAATTTGTGTGGCAGACCCTACGGCCACTACCGCCACCAAAGCTGACCCATCCTGGTCACCCTCCTGGTTCTAGAATGTGGATCCAACTGCCAGAGACCTCTGCCTGAGTGGCACCAACAAATTTGTGTGGCTGAACCTATGTGGCCACTACCGCCACCAAAGCTGACCCATCCTGGCCACCCTCCTGGTCCTAGAATGTGGATACAACTGCAAGGGACCTGCACTGCCAAATTTGTGTGGCCAAAGCTACGGCCACTACCGCCGCCGAAGTTGACCCATCCTGGCCGCCCTCCTGGTCCTAGAACATGGATCCAACTGCCAGGGACCTGCGCCTGAGTTGCACCAACAAATTCATGCAGCCAAACCTATGGCCACTACCGCCACAAAAGCTGACCCATCCTGGCCACCCCCTTGGTCCTAGAATGTGGATCTGACTGCCAGGTACTACCCGCCACTTCTTTGTGAAGCCAGTTCGAGCTGGGAGCCTCTGATTGGTGAGGCACTCGGGGAAGCTGTGTCCTATTGGTCACCCTGCTCCCAAGGCCCAAGCTAATTGGTGTGCTTCTCACATAGACTTTGTGTTACACTGCCTTTGGTGCTGTCTGTTTAGTAACAGTTTAAGACTAGTGAGTCTTTTATTTTTTCTGCATTTTAGAACCTCTACCCATCTTGCCTGACTATATACTGCTTAATGGTTAAGTGAAAATTGGATGCTTAGTTACATCGCTAAATTAGACTGTGCCTTGTTTTGACCTGTCTTACACTGTTTATTACTAGTAGCAACTCTGCCTGCTGTTGTTGTAAGCCTACAGTGATTTTTGCTCTCCTGCTCCTTGCCTCCAGACTGCCTGCTGTAATCTGCCTCTCTCCTGAGCCCTACCAATTATTGCTTTGTTCATTTTTCTTCTCTAAATCCTCCAGAGGACCCTTTGACCTGCTACATTCTGCTCCCCCGTAGCTCTCTCCTACCATGCCTTTCTACTTGATCTCTTTGTAACTTTCTTTCAGTCTGCAATCCCTTCTCCCATCTCCATTCTACCTAGCACCTTGTTGCCCACACTCCCTCCCACTGCCTTTGTCTTTTCTGACCCCACCCAGCCATTTTCTCCAAGAATTAGAATTTGCCTTTGTTTATCCTCATCTCACCCACACCCCATGCTGACGTCTTTGTGCCACCAGGCAGCCGTCCCATCACATCTATACATATATCCCTGTTTCTCTTCCTCTTCCCCTGAGTGGCGCCGACAAATTTGTGCGGCCGAATCTAGGGCCACTACCGCCACCGAAGCGGACCCATCCAGGCCGCCCTCCTGGTCCTAGAACATGGATCTGACTGCCAGGTACTACTGTTACTTCTTTCTGAAGCCAGCTTGAGCCAGGAGCCTCTGATTGGTGTGGCGCTCAGGGAGGCTGTGTCCTATTGGTCACCCTGCTCCCAAGACCCAAGCTGATTGGTGTGCCTTTCACATAGACTTTGTGTTACACTGCCTTTGGCGCTGTGTGTTTAGCAACAGTTTAAGATTAGCGAGTCATTTTCTCCCACCCCCGACCCCTCCCAGGCCCCTTTAAATACTCTATCATCCACACCCCTCAGAGTCTCTTCTGTCCATCTGGATGATAATAAACCTGCCTTCTCAAATAATCTGATAGTGTAACCTGATCCTCGCTTTCTCTCCTTTTTTTTTCTTTTTCCTTTTTTCTCCACCCAATACATGATTTTGATAGCCCTCTAGTGGTGTACCCTTTCACCAGTTCTCTCCTGTTTCCCTAGCAAATGACTATGACTGCTAAATTTGCTCTTTTCTCCTCTAACTCCTTGCTTTGTCTCCCCTTTCCTCTCTCCCTGGTCCCAGCCACCCCTACCCCCCCCCATCCACCTAGTCACAACTCGCCGTTCCCAGGAAACGCTCCACTACTTGCCCTGTCCTCCCCATGGACCTCCTTATGCTAATACCTGGATGCTCCTAAACACTACTGAGCCCGGTCTATGGGTCAGCTTATCCCCACTCTCTCACATTGCATCACACTGGGGCTGTCGCATGGAACCTACAAACTGCTCACACAAAAAACAGCAAATGCAAACTATTCTCTAAAGGAATTACGCTTATGCACTATGAAGCTCCTGTTCCTCCTTCTACTGATTTTGGGTAACATCCATCCAAACCCAGGCCCCATCAGCTCAAGTTATACAAAAACTACAGGGGCTCTTATACTCGCAACCCTCAACATCTGCAGCTTACTGCCTAAGTTTGATGCTCTCCAATCCTTCAAAAGCCAACATAACCCTGATGTTCTAGTAGCTGTCAAAACCTGGCTGACGCCAAAAGTTCCCGACCTGGCAATTGCCTTACAGGGCTACGTCTTCAGAATGGATCAAGTCTCTAAAAGAAGAGGTGGCTGTGCCATCTATATTAAAAACACTCTCATGGGGTACCCCATCACAACTCTCCCCCCCCCCCCGACTCTTTGGCTCAGATCCTACCTATCAAAATTCTTCTAGGGCCCAACAATAAATCGCTCACAATTGTCTCTGTGTACTTTCCACCCAGGGATCAAGGTCATGGCCTGAGGGACGTTCTCAACTTTATGAACATCCAACCACCTGACTCAGAACTTATTCTGCTAGGCGATTTCAACATAAACTGGCTTGCATCGGATGCAAGTGCTCACAAGGATGCCATAGCAGCTGCTAACCTTACACAGATGGTTGCCACCCCCACCAGGTCAAACTACAAAACTGGCACCAGTACCCTCCTGGACTGGGTCCTTACCAGCCACCCTGCCAGGATTTCTCGTACCACTATCCTCCCGGACTCTCTCAGTGACCACTCCCCAGTCATCTGTGAATGGTTTAACAAATTTCTCAAGCCTCCCCCCAAAATCATCTCCAGCAGAGTCCTCCCCCATGGTCAACTCGCCCACCTCAAGCACTTCCTGAATCTGCAAGACTAGCTACCTATTTACAAGGTGATGGATGTTGACATGGCTCTTGACCACTTCATCACCAACTTCAACATGGCTTGCGACCTCTTTGCTCCTGTTAAAAAATGAAAAGCTAAAACCCTCTGCAACCCATGGCTCACTGCGGAGCTCCTTTCACAGCTGAAATCAAGGGACCATCTTTGGGCAGTGGTTAAAGCTACAGGCAAGCAATTTGATATTGAAAAATACAAACATGCCCAAAACACATGTACTAAATCCATCCAGCTAACGAAAAGTTCCTATTACAGGGATGCTCTCACCAACACCTGGGGCAATGGGTGAGTGTTGTGGGACGATATCAAAGAAGTTACAGGGAAGCAACCAAAAACCACCCTGGCTATGCTAAATGTTGATGGGTCCACTACTCTTGACCCCACAGTCATTGCAAACACCTTTAATACTGCTTTTACTGACCTCAGCACCGTTCTTCCCCCAGACTTTTTTGAAGAAAATGACACCTCTTTCAATACCCCCAGCCCTCAGTCAAATCACCCCCTATTCTACTTCAACGAGGTCAAGTTGAATGAAGCCTGCTGATACATTGCCTCAGCCATCTCCAAATCCAGAACCAGTGGTGACTCCCTGGACCTTAAGCTACAGTCCCTCACCCTTGATGAAGTACTCCATCTATTAACCAAAATTCTTAACCTTTCCTTCGGCCACCATCAGTTCCTGGACAGATGAAAATCTGCAACAGTGACCCCGATCCACAAGAGTGGTGACAAGACCAACCACACTAACTATCGCCCAATCTCCATACTGTCCCCGCTCTCCAAGGCCCTCGAGCGCATCATCACAGACCAGCTCACTAACTATCTGGACAAATATAATATTCTGCCCGCACAATAACACAGCTTCAGAAAAGGCCACAACACAACTTCTGCCCTCCTAGAGTTTACTAGCGCAGTGCACATCTCACTTGACAATGGCCTCCTCACTGGGGCAGTCTTTATCGACCTCTCCAAGGCATTTGACACTGTCTACCATCGGCTACTGATTGACCAACTACTGAACGCTGGTCTTGCACCTAACCGCACACTATGGTTCAAAAGCTACCTTGAAAACCTTTCGCAAAGAGTAAAAATTGCTGATGCTCTATCTGATTTTTTGCCAGTTCACTCTGGTGTCCCCCAGGGGTCCATACTGGGCCCACTCCTGTTTAGCCTTTTCTTAAATTCCCTACCGCAATCCTGCTCGGAACAAATCATCCTCTATGCTGATGACGCAGTTGTTTTCTCCTCTCACAAAGACCCCATGACACTACAACTCAATCTCCAGCATGGCTTCAGCACTGTTGAAAACTGGTTTTCTAATCATAAGCTCATCCTTAACCACAAGAAAACTAAGTCTATGCTTTTTTGCAGCTCCCACAATCAGCACAAACTACACCCCCTGACAATCTCCACCATGCAGGGGAATACCCTCGAATGGGTCCTATCCTTCAAATACCTTGGGATTCTGCTTGACCCCAACCTATCCTACAGGGCTCATGTTGACAGTGTGGCCAAAGTGGCTAATATGTGTCTCGGGTTACTATTCAAGCACAGACAACACCTCACACAGGAAGCATTGAAGATTGCCATCCAGAGCTCCATGGTCTCCATTATCAACTACGGTCTCATCATTTATGGCTCAGCCACGTTATCAAACCTCAGACATACATCAACAGCCCTCAAGGCATGTCGTCTTGCCACTGGAGCCCACCATCTCACCCATATCTGTGACCTTTATGCTCAATTCAGATGGCTCCAACTCTCCAACCATATTAAGTATCTCACCTGTACCATGGCGAAAAAAATTAACCTTGGCCTCACCTCCCCAGTGTCCAAGCCCTGCTCTGCCATAATACCAATCTGCATATCACCAGGAGTTCCAAATTGCAGCTCCTGCAAATTCCCCGCTGTCACACTACTCAGGGTCAAAGGTTCTTTCACCTATAGGGCTCCCCTTTGGCTGAATGGTCTCATCACCACCATCACCTCTGCTCCAACACTTGGTATGTTTAAAACCAGGCTTCGGCTCCATCTCACAGTCTCCAGCTCCTGTGATTGCCACTCCTAATTTCAGACACATCCACTGCCTCCCATAGCCTTTCTGTTCCCCTTCATTGCACTTATCTCCTATCTGCCCAACCCCTATCTGCCCCATCTCCTATCTGCCATATCTCTTATCTGCCCTATTTCCTTGCCTACCCCTCTGACTCCTATTTCCTCCCC